>JAKKIB010000174.1:18985000-20185000 GCA_023089585.1 Melophagus ovinus | reverse complement strand
GTCATCTGGAAATCTAGCGTATACAACACGTGCTATATGCGTATCATTATCAGATTCGACAAGAATTTTTCCAATACGTATGGAGCGACAACAATCTCTTAGACCTTGTTCCATAGCTTCACCGGAACGTATTATCGAAACGCCACAATTACCAGAACGATACTTTAGACCATTGTAAATGGCACCAGTGGGCGTTTCGACGCAACAATCTGTATATGGCAATTGATTTAATGATTCCTCAATTACTAAACGTATTAAACGATCCGCGTAAAATTTAAAATCACTACGCGTTGTATTCTTATCCCGTATTATGGTTAAGAGTTCAGCTACTTGAGGATTACATTCTAAAATTTTGAAATTTTTACCATATTTTTCTAGAATCTCGATTGTTGATGTAATGGCCGGTACTGGTGAACTAGGTTCACTAATTACATTAACATCATTACTACATTCGGAATTTGAGGTTGATGAATTATCTTGTGAAGCGCACATGTTTACTTTATTGTACCACACTTATCTATCTCTCCACTAAAGACACTTCTTCCCTTTTCTTACTTTTTAGTACTGCTTATTTTTTTATGTCGCTCCTCCTCCTTGGGCCTTTTTTCCTTTATACTAATTTTCTTAGAGTACAGTGAAGAACGGTAATGCATACGCATAGATATCTATCTGCACGTGCACGCAAACTTTCATTTTGCAATAATAACAATGGCGAAATGCAATAATTAAGAGAAGAAAATGAAAAGATCAAAAGAAGGGACCATTAATAACAACAAAAATGGCAATAAAAAAAAGTAACACCGCTAAATGCAGTATGTACTAAGTACAATAAATATCCTCTTTATATACTTTACATTTAAAATTACACCAGATGGCGCTTTTTATTTACCGCTATTCTTAACTTATCGTTAAAATGTCATTTCTAATGCTCTTAATAGTACGTGCACTTAGGTTTCTATTTAGTAAAAAATAGTTTTTATATGTTAATGAAGAAGAAAAGGAGGAAAAAGAAAATCAAAACAAAGAAAAATAAAGTGGAAAGCTATTTTTAATAAAAGAAAAAAGCCAAATTTGTGCAGTAATAGTTAATCATATTTTGGTTCTATAAAATCTGTTTATGGCAAAAAAAATAAATTTTTAAAATGTTTATATACTTGAGGAAATAATAACAATAAAAAAACATTTCATATTAAAAATTCTAATTAATGTAATGGGAAATTTTGCGTAATTGGGGCATCTAATGCGATTAAATGCCTCAAAAAATGAATAAATAATAATGAATTAACTAAACAAAATGAAAACAAATTAAATTAACTTAATTAAATAAGAATATAAAGAAGTAAGAAATATTTTGAGAGGTGCCTTTTTTTATTTTGGCTATATGGGGTACAAAGTCTATGTCAACACCTCACAAAGTTCTTTATTACGAAAGCAATTCGTCAAATAAATAACATTCACAAAATATAAAATACAACAAATAAATTAATGAATTACATAATACATATTTATATATATTTAGATTTAAAAAAGAAAAAGAAATTGCTTAACGCAATTAGTCTATGTGAGAATTGGAGAAGAGAGTGTGAGGAGGAGAGAAGAAACAACTAAAGTAGTTGATGGATTTACGGTAAATTGAGAAAGAGTTAGAGTAAGAGTAAAAGAGAGAAGGAAAGCAAGAATATAACTTTGAACTTTAATGCTGTGCTTGTTATTATCATTATTAATATTACTTTGTTGTTCTTGTTGTTGTTCGAGTAATATAATCAAAAAAAAAAAACTACAATAAAAATTGAAAAGTTCAATTTATAGTAAAAACGATTGAACGTCAAACTAATAAAAAGAATATCTAACTGAGCTTCGAGTGAAAAATATCAAAAAAAAGGAATCTGTTAATCAAAAATGATTCCAAAAAAAGTTATTGATAAAACATAAGGTAATAAAACAAATTTTATAAATTAATAATATTATAATTACATTATGGTCGATTTTTAAATACCGTACGCATCACTTAGTCCAAATAAGAATGACAAGAGATAGGATTTTTGAAAATATCCCACGAAAATCTATTATATGAAAAGTGCTTTCATTTATGGCATTAAAGATGATGTTTGTTCTTTTTTAAAATAAAGCAAAACCATTTCATTCCCTAACCATTTCATGCACTATTATGGGGCGCTGTGAGTTGGAATGACCTTAGAAATATTTCAATTCTAATTCATCTTACAAGATTCAAGATAATAGACACCAATGTCTCAAAACTCATCCAGTTATCTTAAGACTCGCAATTTATTGTTGGAAAATGGGAATCTCTGAATAAACGGTCAGACATGCATTTAGTGTTTTATATATTTACTTATTTTGAAGGGTCAAATATATTAAGTAGATATTAAGTAGAAATTTTACGTTAGGCTTGAAATATATCCAACGTCATGCTACCATGAACACCGCCAGCCCACAAATTGAAGCGTTTATTGTACTTTATATACACAGCTTATTCTTACTTATCGAAGAGCGGCGCCTTTTTAGGTTAAGTTTTTAGCCCAAAACCCTTTAACTACTCAGAGATTGAATAAATAGATCATAGAACCCCATAGTCGACAACCATTTGGGTATGATAATGCATTATGCACCACAGAGTCAACTCCAATACCATCATGTACCTTCATAGGGCGTTCAAACTGATTGATCTCGTGAAATCAAATTACATATTTTTGCCTGATCTCATAACTCAGAACTCATAAGCGATACAAATCCTACTTCCAGAGGATCCGATGCTTCTCGAAATTGAGTTTTATTAGACGGACGAAGTCAATATGATGGTATATATCGATATCAATCTATGTAATTTATTCATCCGCAAGTGAAGTAGACTAAGAACAATTGTCTACACTAATTTACACAATTGTTTACACAAATTTATACGATTGTTTACACAAAATTACTTGTTCAATCCAAGTTGTTATTTAGAATAGAGATTTTTTATATATACAATAAATTGTGAATTAAATGCGCATTGAATAAATTTATGAAAAAAAAAGAAGAGGAACGGTGGGGGTAGTTTAAAAAATAACAAGAACAATAATAATAGTAAGTATAATTTTCGTCTTGTTTTTATTTTACTTATTCCATTTCTCCATTGCGTCGATATATTTGTTTTGCCTTTCTTATAGACTATTAGAAGCGCTTATATGTGTATATGTGTGTATGTGTGTGCATAGCTGCATATTTATAGAAATATTGCACATAATTTAAAGAATACGTAAAGTACATGTAAAGCATTTTTTTATGTGCAGTATTAAATTGCTGAAGTGTTGTTAAGACAGTTAAAACATTGATTAACGTCTAGAGAGGAAGGAAGAAAATGAAATGGAGAATAGTATAAAGTTTCATAACGTTTGTTTTCGTTGTTCTTCCACTATCTATAATAAGTAAATAAACAAGAAATGGGCAAATAAACTGATAAATACTTTTACCTTAAGTAAACTTAAAATTCAAGTTTATTAAATCTACACAAACATACACAGGCACATAAATACCCTACATCTTTATGGCATCTATAAAAAATTAATAAAAATAGTACAAGCGTTTTTCGTGAAGAGTGTAGCAAAAGAATTTCTAAAAATGAAGCAGATGAATTTAAGGCTCTTCAAGAATATAAATATAATTGACGGGGCATCATTCGGTACTTCCATACCCTCATATATAGCCACCTCCATAAGATCATGGCGTGGTATCAAATTAAATCTTTAGAATATTTAGGCGATCGTTGGTACTCAAGGGCTGTACTGAACAAAACTGCTAAACTAAACTGATTACCAGTTGAAGTTGGTAGCCCTTCTTGAGACTAAAGTAAAACCTAATATTCAATATGTGTTTTACATGCATACCTGCCGTGAAGGCTTCACTGCTTGGTACACAATTGTACATAGAGTGCTCGCGTTGGTAATCATTTACACATGGTACATGTTACCATCACGACTAATTTAAGCCGTCACGTCCAATTTAAAGTCCGTATTGCACCTTATGTACAAAGCTTAACCTTTGGTATCCAGGTTCGGGACCTTCCTATTACTGTTTGGCTTAGTTTGATTAGCTCAAGAAGCCTACCAAGCTATTCATTTTATTCGGGAAATGGGACGCTGCACGGCAAGCATATAATATGTTTGAGCGATATGGGCACCACAGCCCCCACTAAGCCAATCTCAATATCAACACGATGGGCTTTATCAAAACTGGTGATCCCGTGGTACCAAATTAAATTTTTGGTCCGATCACGTGACTCATGATGCCCCCTGAAGGCCGGCAACACCAACGACCATCTCATAAGCCACTCCCAGTTGAGAAGGTGCTTCTCTGGACTTGTTGCCTCCACTAGGATAACCTAATCCGCAATAGAATCTAAACTAACACAAAACACAACAGAATAATATGAGCCAATTTCACGTTCATAGTAACTATGATTTTTTATTGCGCCAACGAAAAGTAAAAAAAAATTAATCACGCCTATTTCAATAGAAAATAAAATTAAAATTTGAAGTGAAAGAAGTGATGTAAAACTATTTAAAAGACGCCCTAGATGGACTATAAATAGATTTGAATTTAAAATTTATTATTAAATAATTTATATTATTTTACATTTAATGAAAGAAAACTGTTAATGTTATCTCTTATTTTTATCTTAAGTGTGTAACTTTAACTAAATAACGTCTTAAAAATTCAACTACATAACGCGCACTTTTAATTAAAATCGTATCTCAGCGATATGCAATGATAATCAATTTTTTTATAATGTTTTTTTCTTGTTTCATTTATTTATTTTTTATTTATTTTTTGGAAAGATATTCAAAGCATCATAATTTACTAAATGCATGCTAAAAATGTACTAAAAAAGGACAAAGAGAAAATAATTTCATATACAGTAAAATTATTGAGAGAGCAATTTAGGAATCGTATCATACAAAATCGTGTAGTGTCGTGGACCAAATGAGTCGTTTGTTGGAGCAATTAGATGTAACGATGCCAATTAAGACAACTCCAGCTAATGGTCAATATTCTGCAATATCAGTGGCCACTATAGGATCAACAACAACATCAATAACATCGACAACACCAACAGCAACAGCAACTGCGTCATCAACTTTGGAAGTTAAAATATTGAATGATGAACAACACGAACTACAACAACAGCAGCAGCAATCAAAGGCACAATTATTTAAACCAAATAATTTTGATGCTGTCATGATAAGTTTAACATCTGGCGCTGTAGCTGGAGCATTAGCAAAAACAACAATAGCACCGTTGGATCGCACAAAAATTAACTTTCAAATTAAGTAAATATCGCTTATTAAAAGAATTTGAATTTTAACTATTTTTAATTTGTACTTTTTTTGATTGTTGATTGCTTGGCTGACTTTATGCGTCTTTTTATTTATTTTTTTTTTTTGTTTGTTTATTTTATTTTTCATTTGGGGTAGTAAAAATGTCCATTACAGTTTTACTGCTGCTATTGATTTCTTGAAACGAACGTATATTACAGAAGGCACTTTGGCATTATGGCGCGGTAATTCGGCAACTATGGCACGCATTGTCCCATATGCTGCCATACAATTCACTGCACACGAGCAATGGCGTAAAATATTATCTGTTGATAAAGATGGTGCTGATACAAAAATCAAACGTTTTTTAGCCGGTTCTTTGGCTGGCATCACTTCACAATCTTTAACATATCCATTAGATTTGGCTAGAGCTCGCATGGCTGTTACAAATAAATATACTGGCTACAAGTAATATTTAGAAATAAATGAAATAAATTATCTAATCATTTTTATAATATTTTTAATTTTTCATATCTTTTCATCTGCCTTTGCCACTTGACCACGCCATTAGAACATTAAGGCAAGTTTTTGTAAGAATATGGATTGATGAGGGACCACGTACATTGTATCGTGGCTATTGGGCTACCGTATTAGGCGTTATACCATATGCCGGTACATCTTTCTTCACTTATGAAACACTTAAACGCGAATATACAGGTAAAGAAGAAGATAAAACTTTCCAAGTTGAATTGTTTAACTTATCTGATTTCAATTATATAAATGAACTAGAAATATTGGACAAACAATTAGATTTAATTAGAGAAGAGATACTTTAGAGAATTATACTAACCAATCATATAGTTGAATTTAATTCTTCAATAGCTCGATTGTTCAATGCTTCGTGGAATTTGATAGCAACTTATTTCATGGAATATAATTCAACAATTAGTTGCAAAATCTATTTATTTACTAATTTAGCAAGTAATAGTGCGGAAATGTTAGTTGAAACAGAGTTGTAACTCTTTTAAAAATTAATTTATTAATTTAATTATAAAAAATGAGAATTTTTTAAATGTACTTATAACTCTAATCAATTGAGATCCCAGAGAATGTTGTACGATCTCAATTGAATTGAATTGAATAATGCTCTGCATCTAGTTTAAATAGTTGCATTAATTTTATGATAGTACTTTGAAAATCAGTAAAATGTTAATTTTTGAAAAATATTACTAGAATTTATTAGTGATTCATTTTATACATTTATAGAAATGACTGGTTATACGAAATTAAATGGTTTAGTATCGTTATTATTTGGTGCAATAGCTGGCGTAGTCGGTCAAACATCTAGTTATCCATTAGATATAGTTAGAAGGCGTATGCAAACATTTGGCGTTACCAAAAGTGATTGCAATCAATATCGCACAATTTTTACAACATTAAAAACGATTTATAAAGATGAAGGTATTAAAAATGGATTTTACAAAGGTTTAAGCATGAATTGGATTAAAGGGCCGATAGCTGTTGGTATTAGTTTCTCCACGTACGATTTAATTAAAGAATTCATGCGTGAATTATATCACTTAAGATATGGACGATCAATAATAACATCAACAGCTGCAACAACAACAAATGAAAGCCAAACAAACTGAAAATTTTTTTTTGTGTTTTTCATTTTTTAAATGTTCAGTCTAATTTAGTCTTAGTTCAGTTTATGGAACGGCGGAGGGCATTACTCCCAGACCTTTATCAATACTCTTCTTCCCTAATAGAGAAAATAAAATTGAGTGCACGCCAAAAATAAACTAATAAATCTAAGTTATAAAAGCTCGCCCTCAAATTGAATTTTGCTAAATTTTTTTTTTTTTTTTTTTTTTTTTTTTTTTTTTTTTTTTTTTTTTTTTTGTTAACGATTAATAGAGAAGTGCTTATTTCCTTAGTTTTTTACTCATCATGTGTGGCGAATTTTGGCAAAAAATTATCTAATGCAGCTTTTAGTTTAATTATTAAGAGATAACTTATTTAAAAAAAATCACTTCTTTCTGTTGTTGTCGTTTTCTTTTTAGTAAGTAATCATTTATTATTATAAAAATCGCCATTAACAATTTCGAAACCAACCAAAGTCGTTTCAATCGAACACAATTAACTTATAGTGTCGCCGTGCAATCATATTCATACAAAAAATTGACAATAATAAGAGTGCAAAAAAAAAATAATAGAAGAAAATAGAAAAAATTTTGTATGAATTTGATTTAATAATTAATGCAACTAGAGATTTGTACATTTTTTCTTTTTCTCTTATCTTTTTATTCTAATTTTCTTTGTATATAAAAAACAAAAAAATTATGATATTTATATAAGAGTTGTAAATGTAATAATAAGAAGCCTTATAAAAGCTGAAATTTAACTAAAATTAGTTTATTATTGTGATTCTGTGAATTAATCGAAAATTAGCTTAAAAAACAGAAATTTAATATTGTTATTTATTTTTAAAAGTATGCTTAATAAAAAAAATATTTACATGTAATTTACAAAATAAGAGGAACAAAAACTTTTACCAAGTACTTTTTAAATGAAACATAAATGGAGCGAAGCAAAATATGAATACAAAAAAAAAAAGGGCTGTAAAAGTATATAAATTTTTAAAAAAAGTTATTGCCACAGTTGAACGACAGGAATCGAATGTCCTCTTTTGCATCTTTCTCCTTCTTCTTTTCTTTCTATGAAACATACAAATCACAGATGGGATGCCACGTCAAATTGAGAATGATTTCGATTTATTTATCTCAGTATATTTATCCACATTAATTTTCGTTAAAAAAATATCTTCTATTGTAATCATGATTGATTCTATAAATTATAAATGGTGATAAATTTGTTCAATCATACTGTAACTGTTAAAATGGATAAATGTAAAAAAATTTTTTTTAAATAAGCAGACCTAGTTTAAAGTTTTCACTGGTGTTGCCAACTTTAAATATTTTGTTGCAGAAATGATGTACGGGAAGAAATTGTAAAACACCCCAAAAAAAGTGTAGGTAACTCTAGGCAGACGCAGGAAATTGATACATGGATCAAGTTAATATTTCTACTACCATTTCATTTTACATTACTGTAATTATTCCTGTTATTTCTAATTAAATCTGCATAATTACATAAGAAAGTAATTCGCGATTCTATGATTTTATGTTTCAATTTTCATTCCATTTCACATTGTTCAGCATTCTAATGATTATTGTTGTTAACATAGCTTCAAAATAATGTGTTTAGGTTATTTCGGTTTTTCTTCTCTTTTGTTTTACTCAAATGCAATGCAGTTGCAGGTCCCGTAGCATTTTGTGGAAAACGCTTAGCCGGAAAGTTTTGTGGCAATAGACGGAAATCTCTAAAGTAATAAATATTTTGCAAAAAAAAAAAATATATATTTATATAAAGAAAAAAGTAAGTGAAAATCTTATATTAAATTGTTTCAAATATTGCAAAAAGCATAAAACAAAACAAAGAAGATCGTTTCAAGAAAAAGTGTAAAAGCGTGTGTATGCAAGCGTAGCGAGTGACGCGTTTATACCTTTTTTTTTCTCTTGCACAAAATTAAAGATGGAAGCAGTTTGTAGTATGGCGTAAAAACAAAATGAAAAAATTCCTTTATATAAAAGTGCACTCAATAAAATTGTAGAAAACAAAATTAAATTAAATTAAGAAAAAGGTAAACAAGGTAGCAGACGTTAAAAAAGTGAAAAAAAACTATTATCTACAAAATTTTATATTAAAGGTGAGCACTATAAAAAGAATTATTGTTAGAGTTCCTTTTGCTTTGTAAAAGAATTTTTACATCGATTGTTGCTTGTGTTGTTATTGAGTTATTGTATTAACTCTTTAACGAAACGATTCTTTTCTCTGACATTTTTCTTTAGTTTATTTTACTTTTTAACTTGATAATTAATAAGAAATGAGGCCCTTTAATTTTTACCTATAGAAATATATTTCGGTATCAAATTATTTATTTTTAGACTCTTTTTAATGGTCTTTTTTTTCTTTGTTACTTTATGGTTTTATAGGAGAGAAGTGAAAATTTATAAGAGAAATTTGAATTATATTGCTGCATAAAACTTATTAATGATTTTACATAAATTAATTGATTTTTTTTGTATCCCTGTTCTTTTTTCTTTTTCTCTTTGTTATTATTATTAGTATTACTATTATTGTTGTTGTTGTTATTATTATTATTGTCAATTCTTCTTCAGATAATTGCGACTTATATTTCACATATATAAAATTACAATAACATAATGTTAATTTGCATAACGAAAACAGAGAGATAAATTAGAAAGAGTTAACTCGTCTATATAGACATTTTATAATAAGAACAAGAAATCGGGGATGTATTTGGCGTGAAAGTTTTTACATTTTCTTTTAGAAGCAAGAAATTTTTACATTGGGATCGAATTTTACTAAGTTAATTGATAAAATAAGCGAATAAATATGATAATTATAAGCGTTCATTTCACTTTTATCCATTTCTGCAGTTATTTGTTGATACCGTTATTTGTGTAGAAGTAATGTAAACAAATATCGAAAACATATGGAAGTTTGTTTATTTTTGGTTTTTATTTTATTTTATTTTTTGTTGTAAAACAACGAATTTCGTCTCGTTTATAATTTGTAGAATTTGAAGTTAACTGTACTAGATTAGAAGTGGTATCACGTCAAATTGTCCATTAAAATCAAACTTTAGGGTTTTTATAAAAGGAAAATTCATACCGAAATTCTTAAAATTGAATTCTCAAGCAATTTGATCTAATCTGATCTAACCTGTTGGAATTTTACTGGTGGCTAAAAAATTGTTATATTAAACTTCGGAAATTCTCTGTCGAATTTCTAAAAAGGAAATATCTCTTTAAAGTGTTGCACGCCTTCTTGATTGCGAAAAAGGTTTTTTTACTCATTTTATCTCAAACAAATTAAGAAATTCTAGCAAGCCCCTTCTTCGCCATAAACATTTACAACATTTATTTATGACATTCTGGATCTTAATATTAATGTTACAACTAAAATCTCACACTAAGTAAGAACAGAAGTCACATGGATTCCGCCATTTTTGGCTAGTTATATAACTAACTTCCTCACAGGTTTCTAGTGTATCAATTTATTCATTTTTTGGTTTTTTTTTTGTTTCGCTTTTACTGCGTTTTGCTATAAAGTTAAAGGATATTTGCAACAAAACAGAAAAAGAACGAAGAAACCAGAATTTGCAAAAAGAGAAAATAAAAACTCCAGACAAGTATATGTCATATAATAAAAGAAGAAGAAGACTTTTCACATGTAAATCGCGGAGTGTGCAGGTAACTGCGCTGTCTATTGCATGCATGCACACTATACGTGTGTTTATATATATGCATCTGTGTGCATATGAATTTATGTATCTATGAATGTGTTTTGTATGTATGTGTGTGTGCTTTTTTAAAATTTATATTAATGTAAGAATTTATTTGTAGCCAAAAAATAAATGTATTTTATTTATTATTTGTTTTTTGTTGCAATTTGTTTTATTTGTTGCTTATGTTACTGTCTCATCGTTTATTTCTATAAAACACAAAATTATAATAAGCGTAAGGATAAGTAATAATTATTTAAATATACATTTAAAGTGATAGACAAGCGCACGCACACGCACATGCATACACGCATATTTAATTGCGTACAATTTTCGTGTGATTTTTTAGATTTTTTTTTCATTTAGTTCTGAATTTATTACATTTTTTATATTCACAATGATTCGGATGCTTTGTGGGCCGATATATATACGAAGCAACCAACCAACAACAACAACAAAATTAATGAAATAATCATGTACATTAATTTACTTCTTCGTTTCTTCTAGTTCTTTGTCTTAAAAGAAAAGAACAAAACAAAAATTTAATGCATAATTAAATTATCTAATTAAAATATAATTAAAACAACAACAACAAGTTTGTATTTTGATATTGTTGATGCGACACGCACACAGATACTTCCATTTGGCTTAAATAAATATCTTCTAGTAATAAAAAATTATTTAATAGAAACACGAATATAAATAAATCAATTGATAAAAAACAATGCAGTGTCTGTCTGCCTGTGCTTGATAAACACTCTCCTGGCCGCAAAAATGGTTATATCAATTTTAAATCTAAATTTAGTAGGAACACTTTGGCTGACATTGAAAATGGGCACAATTACAGTCCAAACATTTATAGTTTCTCTCAGCTAACTTGAAAATTTAAACATATAGAAAGCTGAATCAAAAATCTCGTTTATTATTAGATTTTAGAAAAAATGGAGAAAAAAAGCATTATAAACTGAAATTTTGTATAAATGTAAAGATCCTTTTTTTTTTTTTTGTAATGTCCATAAAAAAACTGTGCAAATCGATCACGCCTATCCGAAGTTATACAATTTCAATTACCTATCTGTTTCATAAATAAAGTATCAAATAGTGAGTGTCCAAAATTTACTCTCCGCTTAATTTTATTACGTTGTTGTTTATTAAGTAGCTAAATTCTTTTTGGTTCGGTACATTTCAATGAAAATTTCTTAGGAATTGGTAGGGGGAAGACAAAATATAAAATGTTTACTTAACAAATGAATTTAATGCTTTTTCAAAAGTTATTAAACAATGGCATCCACAAATCAAATTGTTTTTGCTTTTTTCTGTAAAGAACTTTTGATAGAAGAAGATTTCCTCTCAATATAACGGTTTAGTCTCACTCATGATATAATAATAATAATAATAATAATAATAATAATAATAATAATAATAATAATAATAATAATAATAATAATAATATATAAACAACTAACGGTACAACGCTTTTTTTATAAGAAATTCAACCATTTCGCGAGAAATTTTAACTAATAACTAAACATGTTAAAACTTCAGTGGATTTGTTTTTATATTGTCCAAATGTAGAATGTAATTGACTTGATTGATTAAAACAATATTAAAGAAGTTTCTGTTATGGAAATTCCATTTATTTCGATAATTTTCTAACATATTTGAAGAATTAATCTAATTAACATTTATTTAGATAAAAATATGAAATTGAACTTTTTAAATGAGAAAATTAAATTAAAACAAATTGAGGATGAGGCAAACGCAGTAAAGCAATAATCGATTGATGTAGTGACTTTGAGATCATTTTTAAATTCATACATAAAACATGTTAATTAAAATTAATTATGTAAAATGAATTTTTAATTACATTCATTTTTAAAAATTTTTTGCTTCTTTAATTTTTCCGTAAAGTCATAATTTTTGGAAAAGCACATTACGAATTTTCGAGAGATGATCATAAAAAAAATTATGGAGAAACAAAAAAAATGGGAAAAAATGCAATAATTTGTAATTGTTGCTGCCGTATGTATTTATGTGTATGGTTATATGTATGTGTGTGAGTGAGTGTGGGTTAATATTATAAAATTCAGAAAATGGCAAAAAGAGGAATTTGGTTTTTCCTTTTTCGCATTTGCAATATTCAAAAGGATGGGCGGAAATTATTTTGTGCCTTTTATGCTTTACTTTCATATTTTGGTTTTACTTGAAAAAAAAGGATGATGTTAGAGGGGAGAAAGCTGACGAGAAAAAATTCTTAAACCAAAAATTTCACAAAATATATCTAGACGATATATAAAACATATCTGAATAAAGAGTCAAAAGTATTTAAGAATTTCTTTGATTCTTTGAAACCATTTTGAAGCTCATTTGTTTGTGACATACTTTTCTTATTATCGTCATCGTAATTTCACAAGTTTAGGATATTTTAATGAAATTTTCAGTTTATACCGACTTGAATTGCATTACAAAGGACTTTCGTATCTGTTTGACTGTTTGTAAAAAAAAAAAAAAAAAAAAAAAAAAAACCTCCGGGAAAAATGCGTGTAACAACCAGAAGGGCTTGGGATAAGCTTATTTTACGTATAACTTTCTAAATCGATCTAAGTCTCTTTGTCCATCCGTCAAATTGCAAGTCGCGAATTATTTTTCCGATATTTTAATAAAATTTGGTATATAAGTGCGGGAGTACCTCAAGGTATCATTGTTACGACCATACCACTTGCTTTATGAAAAAAAGTTACAATTTTAAGTATATTTTAACGAAAATTGTCATTCTCAGTATTTTAATATATTTGAATTAGACTCAGATTGGATAAGATTTGGATCCCTTCCAATATAGAAGATGGTTATATCCTTTCGATTCACATCTCAGATCTCCAAATTTTTTTTTTTTTAATTTTCTTGACTTGTAATTTATAGACGTGAATTTATTAATAACATTTACCAAAGTGCTGGTTTGTAGAGTGAGTAAGAGATTCGGCTCCGATCAACTATAAAGCTTTTAAACATTTTCTTCTTTTCTCTTTTATTATTGCTATTGTTATTGTTACGTTCCTGGTGTTCGCCAAGCATTGTTATTTGAAAATGAAAAGAGAAACAGAAAAAAAAAAGAACATTCATGTAAAAAAGTTTTGCATATAAAAGCAATGTATGAATTGAATGCATATGTGCAATATAATAGTCTACAGTTTTGTACAAAACGGTCATATGGTACGGTGTGGTATAGAATGGTATAGAATGGTATGGTGTCTCATAACATAGCGCCCGCACACACACACTTATTCTGCTTTTTAATTTTTTTTGTTTGCCTTCTTTATTTGTATTTCTTTCTTTTTTTTGCCTCCCCCGCTTTATCTTTGCTTGATAATAAAGTTTATGTTTAGATTTTGTTTACATTACACAAAATTGCATATACTCTTTTACAGACATACATACATGTACGTCTAACTCCACATATGGTTGCATCAGTTATATGGATGCGCATATGTGTGTTTGTACTTGTTCGATTGCTGATTTGTGCATAGTTGCAATTTCCTTCTTTTTTTGCTTTTACTTTTCTCTCTTTTTGTTTTTGTTGCTTTGCTTTGTTTCATTCCATTTCGTTTCGTTACCGCATCCATATTATAATAAATAAATAAACAGACGTTGGTTACTAATTTTATTATTATTACTACGGTTGTTGTTGTTGTTGTTGTTGTTGTTGTTGTTGTTGTTGTTGTTGTTGTTGTTGTTGTTGTTGTTGTAACTACATAATATGCATGAGCATGTAATTTCAACATTTTTTTTTAAATTTTATATTCGTTATTCATGCTTTTTGCTATAAAGAGACAAAGAAGCAAGGAAAGATACAAAGAAAAGAGGAAAAAACAATAAAAACAAAAAGAAAAGTAATATATAAAAAGAGAATAAGAGCACGAGTGTTTGATAAGAAAGACAGTCAGTGCAATTGCAACAACAACAACAACAATAATAACAATAATAATAATAATAAGAAAATAAAATTGTCAAAGCATATTTAAATACAATACGTTAATAAACATTTGTACGTTTGTTTATTTATTCATATTTTGTATACATTTTATATATATATAAACAATAAATAGACGTCTTTTTATTATTGTTTAAACGCCCTTGCAAATATTATTATAAATAGTGTTCAAAATAAAAAAAATCTTATGACCGCTTGCAGAGCCCGTTTTTTAATACTACCCTTCTTGAAGTACTTCTATTCATATGGATTTATATGGCTGGTTGAAAAAATCAGAAGCTAACTTAATTAATGATAAAATTTTCGAAGGGATTTGACGAAAAAGCCAACAGCGAAAGGAATGGGATGGGATGGCAAAATGCAATGGTTTAGTTCAAATTTCTTTTAGGGGAGGTTTGGCATGATAAATTTTTATCAATTACGAAATAGGCCACAAAAAAGGAAATCAAAGCTTAAAATTATTCATTTTTTTTACCTTTAATGCGTTTTAGAGTGGTTTACAGTTACGCGAGAGTTACTCCATTTTTCAATAGAATAAATTTTTTAGTCATATCACAGAATTCAATGGAATATTTACCAAAAGAACAGTACAAGTAAAGTCAATATATTTTGGTCAAATGGTATATGCCTTAAATGTTTTAACATTTAAGAAAACAAATTCGGCAATTGGCTAGTAGCTACATCCGCTTATAGGATCGTCTTCACTAAAGAGGAAATTGAACCCTTATATATGGAACATTCATCGAGGTTGGATATCAGCGCCTTTCCAATATCTTTACACATTACTTAATGTATCCATCAATTCATTCCATTAAAGGGAAAAAGTCGACTTTAATGCCTACACCAATTTAGCAAATGATTTTGTTTTGATTTATTTAACTGAAGATATTTACCTCATTTTAGCAAGCTTTTGAGATCAAAATAGCGGACAGTATTTTATGTTACCTTACAGAATTCTTGAAATTGAAGTGTGGTTTAGAGTTACATCAGGCCATATAAAGCCAATCTATACGAAAATCATATAGAAAGATATTTTCTAATAAAAGAAGTGTAAAAGAAAGCAGCGAAAGCGAACAACTGTTACACGGAGAATTTTCCAATGTTGTAAATTTTAGTAGTAAATTTTCGCGAACAGACTAACAAGTTTTTGTTGTTGTTGCCTTTACACTTCGCATTTTCACAGAGTTGCCATAGTGCTAATTTTTGAGTTGTAAAAAGCAAAAAAAGAAACAGTACAGAAGCAATGAAGTATGTTGCAATATATTGATAAAAAAATTCACGATTTTACTTTTAACTTGTTCTTTTTTTTTGTCTTATGATTTTTAACTCAATGACATTTTATTTTCATTTTAATTTCATATCATTTTAGTTCACGAATTCCAAAATTCAACAAAGATACCTAACACGGCAACTCTAACAATAACGGATCATTATTAATTTATTTGTTTTGTTTGGTTTTTTGCATATTTTGCATAAAATTGGATTCTTCTTTGCAAAAATCACCAAACAAACAAACAAACGCGTCATCGCCATCATCATATTGAATATAATTCAGTTCATTGTGCTTTCTTCTTTTGCATTTTAAATTACTAATAGATTTCATTTTAATCTCGCATTTTAATATTTTTGATTAAGGAGAGAGGTGTAAAAACAAAACATACAATAGAAAATCAAAAGCAAAAGCAATACGTAAAATAGAAAGGAGAGAAAAATGTTGCAATGCATGTTTGAATGAATTCGTAGAAGAGACCGAAAATAAGAAGAATAAGAGTAAAAATAAGAATAAGGAAGATATCTACATTCAATCATAACAAATGTGATCATTGCACAACGCGTTGCACTGACTTCAAGTGTACTAAATAAATAACATTTCTTGTGGTGTATTTAGAATTAGAATTAGAATTTCATATACGTATCCATATACATATATATATATATCCCAGATATATAAATATAATATATATGTATACATATTTATAAGTATATAAAAAGAGAGAGAGAGAGAGAGGTACAAAAAAAAGCATAAACAGAGATCATGAATTTGTGGAAACGTATCGCTTGTAATGCCGAGGTGAAACAATCCATGATGGAATATTATGATGAGAAAGGTATGGCCGATGTACGTATTTATTTAGGATCATGGATTGAAGAGCGTATAATGTAAGTAGATAATTTTATGTCAGAGAAGAGAAAATTTAGTGATAGATAGCATTTAGAGAATATCATCAGAATATTATACAAAAATTTTGTACATACCTTTTTTTTCTCTCATTTTTCTGTTTTTCTATATTTCTTTTGTTCGTTTTTGGGTTCCATATAGACCTGAATGCATAAATCCATCGTTTGACGATTCGTATGAGTGTGTTGCGCAAAAATTTTATGAGGATCTAAAACAGAAACTCATACCATTAAGTAACGATAATTTAATGAAATTTAAACTTGCCGAAATTTGTACAAGTGTGGCCCAAACACCAGCTATGGAAATCTATACTCATATGCGTAACGGTTTACAACGTGAAATACAATTGTTGGATCAAGTAACACAATTTCAATATATGGGTGGTGGTGGTAGTAGTGGTAATGGTAATGGCATTGGTAATGGCATGGGTGGTTTAAATGGTATAGTCGGTAACGGGGGTGGCGGCGGGAATAGTGGTACTGGTAATGGCGGAAATATTAGTTGCCCCACCGGCACCATATTACCAGGCATGCATTCAGGTAGTATGGGTGCGTTAGTAACGGGCAATGGTACTGGTGGTAGTGGCAGTGGTGGTGGTGGTGGTGTGGTGGCGGTGGTGGTAGTCAATATATGGGTGATGCATTATATACAGCACATAGTCTAATACCGACATTAACATTAAATATATCACGTCTAATACCCGAAGTGCAACAATTTTGCACGACATATAAACAGTTTCATGTCCATTTCACCAATTATACGCAACGTAAGGTCCTAATGTCGCAACAAGACGTGCAGAGCACTGATTTACATTTACAGTCTCAATGTTCTATATTGGCTGAGACGCGTAATAAAATTATACATGAATTGCGTCGTATTATTGGTGATTATGATTTAGTACAAGAGACTGTTATAAATGAATTAAAAAATTGGCAACATAATCAAGCATTGGCTGGCAATGGTGCACCATTCCGTGATAATTTAGATGATATACAACGTTGCATCGAATTACTGGTAGAGATGGTCGGTAAAATTATTGAAGTACTAAATGAATTACAAAAATTAAGTTTGGATAATCATGATGACATCAGTGAAATGATTTCTCATGTTAGTAATGCCCAACAATTATTAGTATTATCATCATTTATTGTTGAGAAACAGCCACCACAAGTCATGAAAACAAATACCAGATTTGCTGCTGCAGTGCGATGGCTTATTGGCCCCCAATTGGGTATAAGTGCTAATAATCCTTCAGTAGAATGTATTATATTATCAGGTGAATATTTTTCATTTTCATTTTCATTTTTTATAAATTATAACACGTTGTGTTAAGATAAATGCTTCTTATATGTTTTCATGCATGAATTTAACAACTCACACAACGTCACACAAATCAAACGAATACGAAATGTATCAATAAAACTGAAAAACAATAATTAAAAAAAAATAGAAAGTCAAGCACAACGGCATACAGCACAACGAACCATGTCTGATTCATCACCTGGCACTCCAGCATCATCGGGTGAAATTGTTAATAATATTGGTACCATGGAATATAATAGTCAATCACGCATATTATCAGCCAGTTTCAGGTAATTTTTATTTGATATGTTTGGATCTAAACATATTGCATTGTACACTACTTGGATTACAAGGTAAAATTCAAGCTAATATGTGTAATTTAGAAAGGCTTTATAAGTGAAACTGCCTTTTGGTCGTCTCTTTGCCCGCTTTTGCCAAAATATATTTAAAGAATTTTTTTATGTAGACCTTTTCTAAATCAAGAGATGGACGATGAATTTAAAAATAAGTGATACCAATCAATTGTCCTGATCCCAGCTTATTTGATGCCTAATTTTGTGAAAAAAAATATTTCATGGAATAAACTTAATTTAAATTTGATCTGTTTGAAACGTTTCTCGTACCATGAATTTTTAAGATATATTGAAAATTAGTAAGAAGAAGATCCTATTTATTTTTAATGAATCTTTTTAGAACGATGCAATTGAAAAAAATTAAACGTGCCGAAAAGAAGGGTACGGAAAGTGTTATGGATGAGAAATTCGCTTTATTATTTTATACATCAATAACAGTTAATAATTATAGGATAAGGGTTTGGACATTGTCATTGCCTGTTGTGGTAATAGTTCATGGTAATCAAGAGCCACAATCATGGGCAACAATAACATGGGATAATGCATTTTCGGATATTGTGCGTGAGCCATTTCAAGTGCCAGAACGAGTGGCTTGGTCACAATTGGCATTAGCTTTAAATACAAAATTTGAATCTTCCACGGGACGGGCATTAACTGAAGATAATTTAACATTTATTTGTAAGTATATATTTTTTCTTTTTTTTTTTACATTCAGAGTGAGTGAAAGAGGCAGTGGTAGAAATTGAAAAGAAAGGAAAGGAGAGATATATGTAAAAAGGTTATGGAGAATGAGAGAGAAAAGAATAAGAATGATTTAGAATAATTTAGTTCGTTTTTAATTTTGTATCAGATGAGAAATTATTCCGTCATAGTGGTTTGGCTGGTGATCACAAAGATTATATAACGTGGGCACAATTTTGCAAAGAACCATTACCGGATCGTTCATTTACATTTTGGGATTGGTTTTTCGCCATTATGAAATTAACCAAAGATCATTTATTGAGCCTTTGGAAGGCTGGGCTAATTGTTGGTTTCATTAATAAACGTAAAGCTGAAGAATTATTACGTGTCTCAACGATGGGTACATTTCTATTACGCTTCTCAGATAGTGAATTAGGTAAAAGAAATTTATATTGTAATTGTTGTTATTATTATTATTGTTATTGTTGAAATTTTGTCATGTGTCAAATTTAAAATACAAAAAACAGGTGGCATTACTGTCGGTGTGGTGACAGAGCAAAATTCAGTTTTAATGTTATCCCCATGGACGGCACGAGATTTGAATATACGCTGTTTAGCCGATCGTATACACGATCTAGATATATTACGTTTCGTTTATCCCACACATCGTGCACGGGACGATGCATTCGGTGATTTTTATACCCAACGTATGGATGAGACAACACGTCGTGATGGTTATGTAACGAATACGATAAGAGCTCATGTACCGGCCATAGAAAATACGCAACATCGTCAAATACATTCACCGCATCCACAAGATATTCAAATGGTGGGAAAGTGAGTAAAAATTGACGTAATATGATCTTACTATTAATTGCCATTACAACTTACAGATATTAAGATATATACTTTCTAAATATGCCTGCATCTAACGCATCATATTTTTATTTTGCTTTATTTTATACAAAAAGGAAATTCATTCGCTTGTAGTTTCTTGGTAATTACCTAAAATTGATCAATTGCTTGTAAGGGGCCTTAAGACAAACGTTTTATGTTATCTGTAAAAACACATAATTTGGGCTTTATGGTTTTTGTGCATTAGATGCATGTTTGGTTGAACAGACTAATGAAATTTCCAAAGTGATTCAAAGTTTTCATAATTTCATTATAATTTGATGGGCAGAAAGCGTGCGAAATTGAAAATGACATGAAATACGAATGAATCTCTTTTTCAGGGTTTTTTTTTTATTTGACATTACATTTTCCAGTACCCTACACCATTTATGGTATTATAAATTTGTTCAGATAATAATACAGAGCTTTTTGAAACATGCTCATAATCAGTTATATATCAATATGGAATCACTTTCTATCTTCTTCAAGTCTAAATATTTCATTTTTTCTTTATTTATGAGATGACATGAAGATGATAATGTGTGGGGTATGTAGAAGTCGGCCATAGTTGACTGTAACACCTCTTATTTGTATTATATTAATATTTTAATTACATTCAAAGAGCATTCAAATCACATTAATAAATTGAGAGAGACCAACTTACGTACATAAATACTTTGAAACTTTCGCTTTTTTTCGTTGTTTTTTTTTATTATGAGCGACATTTTGTTACGATATTTTTATTTAGCCATTTTTTCTCATTAATCATAATCATAATTTACTTGATTGCTTTACATTCTCATATAACTAGCTTTTTCTGTACATATGTATGTACCTTTTTTGTTATTGTATTTTTTTTTCTTCTTTTTTTTTTCTATGCACATAATCATCTCTTAAATAATCTTCAACTTGATGCTTCGTTTCGATTGTACTGTACGAATCTCTGACTAATTGAATTTTGCTTTTGTTAATATTTTAAAAACAAATTCAATGACTGTCTCATTGAATATGGAATTAAATATGTATTTCCGTTCATTTTAAGTTGATTTCCAAATTATTAATAACATTCAAAAATTTCTCTTCGGTAAAAACAAAAAATAAATAAATAAATAAACAAAAAACAACACAACAAACAACAAATGATAAAAATAAAAATTCAAAACTAAAATGAAAATCGAAATTATCTCTCAACAGCAGCGTTACATCAATTGCTTGTACAACAAATATTACGGATCTAGATGATCTTGCGATATATATCAATGGAGATAATATAAATATTGCTGGTGATTTATATAACTGGAATAATGTGGTGTGAGAGAGTACAAAGCGATCCCCATAATTACTGACTCTCTCACTTTCTTGTAGATTTTATTACTGTTATAATTGCTTTTACTTCATTCTCTCGTTTTCAATGAATTTTCAAAGTGAGTTCATTTCTTCTTCTTTTTCTGTGTTCTCTCACTTTGTTTTTTTTTCTTTTTCATGTTATAATTTAATCGTATTTAACCTCATTTACGGTAATTTCAAGAACAATTTGTGTTAAATTTTCATTTCATGTGATTTACTTAAATACGCTTTTCGTCACTCGCCACTACACATATTTTATGTATATAGTTTATTCTGCCATTCAGTTTTTTTTATGAATTGTTGTAGTTATAATTTGTGTAAGTGCCTAAAACTGCATTACTTAACAATTTCATAAGATGTTCATTTTTCATGTAGAATAGCAGCTTGGGTAAAAAATAGTTTATTGAATTTTCATTTCTTAATTGGTCACTTATTGCCATTCATCAATATCCCCAGATGTTGACTATAAGAGAGAAACACTTTTAATGTAGATACGTCAAACAAGAATTAATGAAAAGTTGATGCTTTTCAACGAAAAATGTCGTCCCTCACTTTTTTCTGAAAAAGTAGTTTAAAGTTTTGTAGAAAATGGCTTGCACAATCATTTCTGTACGTTCGTCTCCCCGTCCATCTGTCCATCTGATATGTCTTCATAACATTTATTGCCGTACTTGTGCCTCATGGATCATTTTTACAAAAACTTTCTGTAAAAGGGCTTTGATGTGAAAAGGAAACAAAATTTTACTTTTTTTGAATATTTTTTTTTGGGAAATCAGAAAAAGTTTTTAATTTTTGAATTTTCGATTTAAAGAAAAAGAAATTACTTATTAGTTAACTTATTTAATGAGTATGGCAGAATGGCCTTTTCATTATACAACGAACTTTTCGAAAAAGTACAAATATGGAATTTGCTTTTTTTTTGAACTTTGTTTACTTGTAACTAATTTTCTAGGCATTTTAGCGCATATTAAAAACAAAATTTGTGTGGAAGGATACTTAAAAATCGTCTACAACAGACTATAATGTTCTTCACTTGTTTTTTGTATTATCAATTTTATGTATCGTTTTATTGATTAACTTTTAATTTAAATCAAAGTATTTATGTACACGAGAATTAAAAGTTTAACTCCTCTTTCTCAAAATTTATTCTTAACTTTATCCGAATTATCTATCATTCTGGTATATTCATTCATTCATTCATTCATTCATTCATTCATTCATTCATTCATTCATTCATTCATTCATTCATTCATTCATTCATTCATCTATTTATATTTGTACTCACTTTCTTCAGCTTCGCTTTTTCTTTGTTCTTTATTTCAGTTTTATTTATTAATTTTCTTGTAATTTAAGAGATTTTTTTTTCAACATTCTTTTAAAGCAATTTACTAAAATGCAAATATTATATTTTTCTATTCTTTCTTGTTCTTTTTTTAATGGCTCTATTTCATTTGTTATAGCTGTACAACAACAAATAATAACACTTTTATGCATCTTTAAATTTTTATTTAGAATTTAGAGACATTCGAAGAAAAGAGAAAACAACCATATTTCAACACACAAACGCACAACCGCACGTGTGTTTGTGTTTTAATAAATTTAAGTATTTTATAAAAAAAAAAAAAGAAAATTCAATTTAATGCTTTTATTTTGGCAAAAAGATACATAAATTAAGGAAAAAAAGGGAAGAAGAAGAAAAAATACAACAAGAACAGAAAACATCGAAATTTAAGAAAAATTTTCAAATGAAATACTTCTTTTTTTCTTTTTTGTATAATGAAGAAAAATTATATTTTTTGAAGAAAAGCAGTAGAAGAAGAAACCAAAGGAAAAAGGACGAAGAAAGAGACATAGATTGTTTCTTATTTATTTCTTTGATTAAACTTTATATAAATATGTGTGTATTTTGTAATTTTCTTGTACTTGCTATTATTATTGTTGTTATTGTTGTATTTATTATGTGTCCAAAATGCCACCACCCATTTCAAAAAAAGCCATAAAAACAAAAAAAAATGGGAAAAAGATGGTCATGTCCATTTCTGATTCTTTTTCCTAATTAAAAGTTGAATGTTATTGTTGTTTTTGTTGTTGTACTATTTCTCTTTTTCTTTGTTAATAATTGTTGTTCGTGGTAGTTCTATCTCTCTCACTCTCCATCTTTTTATCTACATCTACCTCTCTCTCTCTCTCTCTCTCTCTCTCTCTATTATATATATATATATATATATATAATAATATATAATATATATAAAATATATATATATCTTTCCGTCTCTATCTTTTTCTGTCTCCGTCTCCCGTACTTTGTCTTCCACTCCATCTCTTCCACTCGCGCTCTCCTCTCTCCCTTTCCCTCTTCATCCTTTCCCTCTTTCTCTCTCTATCTCAAAATGATCTTTTTGTTTACTTCTACTTGAGAATCTTGCTCATTAAAAATTAACACTTTATAAAATAAATCGATTAAACAAAAATTAAAGAAGAAGATGAAAAAATAAAAGGCGGACAAGTAAGCAAAATAAGAAGATGAACAGAACTTGAAAGGATCAATTATGGTTGTTGTTGTTGTCGTTATTGTTATTGTTGTCGTTATTGTTCTTGTTGTCGTTATTGTTATTGTTGTTGTTATTGATGTTCTTTGATTGTTTGTTTGTTTGTTTGTTTTTTGATTTTATTAATAATTAACAAATCAACTCTTCATGTTTTTCATTTGATATTTAACCATTTAATTGTACATTAAGTATTCATTAAAAAAAATTTTATAATAATCTTTCTTATGTTTAATAATTTATGTGAATTTTCTTAGTAAACTAACATCAGTAAAGTCCGTTTATAAAAAAAATTGGGTTGTTCAATAAATTTTGTGAAAATTATCCGAGAAAAATTGTGATTTTATAAACAAATTTACATGGACCGAATTTTTTTTTTTTCAAAAAAAGCTCTATGGAAAGTGAACTTAAAAAACCGTTCAATTTTGATCAATAAGATTCGTCCTTTTTCTCAATAACACAATTCACAATGCATACGCAATATCAAATACGTGTGAAACATTCCACAACGTTCCATGAAGAATTCACATGTACATGACGAATTCCTTGTGAACAACTAGGATGGACGGAGTGCGGACGGATGTGCGGACGGATGTACGGACATATGAGATTTTAAACGAAACAGAAAATGATTCTGAGTTGATTGTTATAATAAACACTTCTGAGTGTTACAAAACTTATAAAAATCGTAGCACAAGTGTTGGGTAGTTGTAAAAAATGCGAAGATGGAAATGCCGTTACTTGAATAAAATTTATTAAACATACTTCTTTTCGTATTTTCCTTCTCTTTGTATTTTTATGTATTGCCTATAGATTTAATTATATATATATGTATGTATGTATGTATGTATATGTATGTATGTATGTATGTATGTATGCATATATGTATATATGTATAGATTTATTTAATTAAACATTTTTACGTCTATGTTTATGTTTTTGTTAATGTTTTGTAGTTTTTTTAAACATCATTTTTATTTATTATTTGTTTTAACATGTTCTCGTTTTTTTCTTTCTTTTTCTTCTTCTGCTTCTTTTCTTCTCTCGTTTTAGTGAAAATTTTAATATATCGGACTTGGAGTCAATTTTATATTGAATGTTCTTTGTTCATTCAATTTGCTTTTATACCGTTTTGGTTTTCTGTTTTTTTGGGTTTTTTTGTTTTTGTGCTTGCTTGTTCTTTTTCTAACTCAATGTGATGAATGACTTGTGGAATAAATGTCATTTAAAGAAAGAACTGTAGAATGTAAAATTCATGTAAATTGTTTAAATCTCTTTTTTTGATCTTATAAGAATGTCTTTTTTTTGAAATTTTCTTCTTATTTCAAATATAGTTCTTAAGGAAAAGCATTATAAAAAGGAAATGTGCACAAAAAAAAATTTGCTTTATTTGTTTGTTTGCCATTTAAGGCTACACGCTACAATGCGCCTACAGGGACGTTTAACAAATTTGCAGAATATTGAAAATGAAATTTTGCGTTTTTATAGTTTTAAGTAAAGAAAGTGAAAAGAACAAATTTTGAAAAAGGAGAAAATTTGAGAAAATATTTTGTTTCTTAATTTTTTTGTTTTTATTTTGAAATTTGCGTATCGCAAAATTATTAAGCCGCCGCCTCCATTTATTCTGTATTTTGTATATGAAAGTTGCAATAATTAATTTTTTTTGTTTTTAGAATTTAAGCCCTCGTTTTTATTTCGTTAAATTTTTATTCTATACTAAAAATATAAGAATTTGCGAAAAAAAAATCAAAACAAAAAAAAAAGAAAATAAACAAAACAATGAATTTTTTCTATTTAATTTTTTATGTGTAAAATAGAAAATTAAAGAAATACAAAAAATTTACAACCAAATACTTTTTCAGTATGTAAAAAAACATTTTTCAGTGTACATTTTTTTATGCTAATAACTTCTTTTTTGAAGTGAGATAAATCGATGTTTTTCTTTGATGATGGCTTTTAATGATGATAATGATTATAATAATAATGATAATGATGATAAAAAATAAAAGCAACAATTACATTAGTAATAAGACTAGTAACAACAATGAAAGATACCGTTATTGAAGTTACTTGCTTCTTTATGATCTGAAGTCTATGTCTCACTTTTTTTCATTTTCACTCACCACGTTAATCGTAATTTATAATGATTTTCTATATACATATAATAATGTTATAATATATACCGTTATATTGAAATATTCTTATTTATTTTATATTTAATTATATATTGTTGCTGTTTGTGATGTTGTTAGTTTCATAAAAGCCATCGTCATCTAATCAACAAAATGTATTTCAATTTAATAATAATAAAATAAGTTGAAATAACAATTAATAATAATAAATGGCAATATAAAAAGAAAAGAGAACTGGAACTGAATTGGATGGTTAAATGGAATGGATGATTTATGGACAAATTGAATCGAACATAAATTTTTACTAAATTACACTGCGGTGCCTAATTTTTTTTCATCTAACGGATTTGAGTGTTTAATTATTAAGAGATAGAGAGAAAGAAAAAGCGGCAGAGAGAAACATTGAGAAATAAAAGAATGGAAAAAAAAGAAAGAATGAATCAACACGATATTTGTTAATATTTTTTCATTCTTTCTGTTCTTATTATAATTTATCTAATATGGAATAAATGCGATTTATATGAATGAATATTAAAGAATATCGATATGAAATGTAATGTAATGAAGAATAATAATAAGAGAAGCATGTGAGCATGAAGGAAACGAAGAGGCCTTATTCTTAAAAAGAAAATAATAAGAATCAAGAAACAAAAACATTTTCATTAGTCGTCCAAGAAGAATCATCAAATAATGGAGTTGTATAATAATAATGAAGTTATATATATATATATATATATATATTATATATATACGTGTGTATGTATGCACTTTAAAATGCTTTTTCTCTTGCTGATGGTTTTTTTTTCTTTTAAAGAATAAAATCCCATAAACAATTGAAAACGTATTTTCTTGTAAAGTCCCGTCTCTTCCATTTTCATTGTTTTTGCTTTAATTAATTAATATTGAATGGTCTGATATTTGAAGTTTCCAATATGTACACACAGACATATACATACACACATCGTAAATATGAAATATTAAACTTATTTATACATACATTACAAATATTATTAAATATATGTTTGCTTGTTTTTTTTCATGTGCTCATATTTAATGATATATTTCTATTTATACATACATATATACAAAAAAAATATGAATTTACATAATTGAATGAAAATATAGTTCAAGTAACAAGAAAAAGGGAAAGATAAATGAAAATAAAAAATTTATATATGAATTTTTTTCTATTTTGAGTGTCTCTCTTAATGTTTAAGCCATTTTTGTAAATGGACAAAATAAAATAAGAATAAAAAATATGTGCCATCTATTTGTTTTATGTATTTCAACAGCAACGACTTTGAAATTCTTGTTTGTTATTTCGGTTTTATATAACTTTTGTTTGTTTGCTGTTGTACTTCGGGATTTCATGTTATACCCAGAGAATTTCACAAATTTCATTATTCTAAAGTTAGAAATTTCGCTGGATATAAATTGATTGAGTGTTAAGGGTCGCAACGATCTCTAGGCATGCCCGTTCTGAGATTTAAGATTGAAAATGTCGATGTGTTCACATTCAGGAGGCTCAGTAGATATTCGCATCCGCAACTTAATGTTGGAAGTAAATCAAAGTTGCTGAAAGTTTTCAATGGTAAGCATTTTGTCCACTTTTCATTTACAGCATTCTCATTTTATTTAGTTATGAACTTTATAAATTTTTTTTTCATACGAATAATTTTTAATAGGGATTTTTTTAAATCTCTGTGGCAAATATTAAAATATTACTTTAAAAGGAAACGTCTATCGCTATAGCAGAATACGTTGCCTGCCTAGCTTGATAATAAATGGACAGACAGATAAACAGACGTTAGATGATAAACAGATTGACAGATTGATGTCGATTTAAATTTTTTCAAAACTATTTACGCATTAATTTGCGTAAAAAAATATTTTGGAAGAAGTTTTGGTCTATACAAACGGTCCAGATCCATCTAAAATAGATGATAAAAGTTATCAAAATATAATTACGAAAACGTTTTTGAATACATTTGTTTATATTTGTAATTTGGCGATATCAGAAATTGATCTTTTTCAATTTATGTTTATATTTGATAAATATTTCTTTATTTATTTGTTGGAGAAATTTATAGAGAATTGCTACTCTCTATGTTGTTCTTGTTGTTATTATTATTGTAATTATGTTTTTGTTGCTTTAATTAACATATTATATAAATATTTATTTCGTACGTTTAGTTTATAATAGTAATGAAATGATGTTTCCATCGCGAATAGAATCTCTCTTTCCAGTTCATTTGGTTCGTTCGTTTCGTTCTCTCGCATTTCTGTCTCATTTCTCATTTATTTTAATTAATAATTTACACACACAAACATATATACATATGCATATATATGTATTTAAGTAATTGTTGTTGTTGCATAAAGTGCCCTTTTAAATTGAAGAGTTCTGAAGAGTTTTGACCATTGAACTTATTTTCGCTTTTTTTGAGATCACTTGCTAATATTGAGGTATAAAGATTTTCTAATTGTTACTCTGTTTATTCTAAGCGATATTGTTCTCTCTCTTTCTCTCTCTTTCTCTTTCTCTCTGTGCTATCTGTCGTGTGTCATCTTTTTTTGTTCTTGCATTGTTTCTCTTTTATTGTTGTTAATCGTTTTTTTCAAAACAAACACTTGTCGGTTTTTTTTTGGCTATTTTTTGGGACTGCCTGCTTTTTCTCTATACGTTGCTCTCTCTGTTTTTTGCTTCATTTCATATCTATGCAGCAAAATACGCTAAACGAATTTTGAAGCGCATCGGCGTAAAGTAATAATGATGATAATAATGATATTAATTAAGCATTTTCAATTTTACACCAACAACAATAACAATAGCAACAACAAGAACAACAAATGACAACAATAAAATTTTCATACTCTCTTTTTTTATTATTTTTTATTTTTCCACCAATGTCAACGAAGCAAATAGACAGAACTCAATACGCAATGCATACACACACACACACGCACGCACGCATTTATTTACATTTTTTTACATGAAACTTTAATAAAAAAGTATGAGGAAGAATAGAAATGCTGCAAGAACGAAATAGTTGTTGAATTTCGTTGATAGCTGAAAGTTCTTCGCGGTTGCGCAAATTATTTATTTTTTAATTACTTTTTTGGCAAATTTCTAAAAAAATACTTTTTTAAATTATTCGTAGTAACTTAAAATTTCAAATTATCGTAAAATTTTCTCCAAAATTAAAAAAATTTTTTTTTAAAACAAATCAAAGCTTTCTGGATATTCGTCATTCTTTACGCTTCTTTTTCTTTATATTAATTTTAATTCGTTTTTCTTCTATTAAATACTGAAAAACATGTGAGTTATTGAGTTAGTGTGTGTATGTTTTAATGTTTGTAATTTATAATGAAAAAAAATATTTTTTAGGAAAACTTAAAATTTTTATTTTTCAATTATTCTTCACTTTTATAATAAATTTGCTAATTAAGTTGTTTACATTCCATTGTTTCTCTTTCAATGTGTTTTTGTTCTTCTTCTTTTTTGTTTTTTTGTTTCTCAAAAAAGTCGAATTGTAACGTCAAAAAAAGTTGGCAGGATATTAAACGAGGAGAAAGAAAGAATATTTGAATAAAAGTAGTGAAAGTTCAGCAAAAGTTCAACGAAAATGGATTTTCGTAAAATAAAAATTTTATATAATTATATAAAAAAGTATATACAATATAATTACAATGAGTAAGTACATAAACATAAAATTTAATATATAATAAATTTGTGCATCAATACAAAATAAATGAATGAAAAGTCGTTCCATAACGATTGTACAAAATATCCATGGAGATTGATGAGAAAGACAAGAAAGCGAGAGGTTCATAAAATTTGGAGAATGTTGAAAACTTTGCGTGCGTTGGGCTCCACAAATGGGCTGTTTTATTTTATATACGCCTTACTCTGATAGTACGATAAGAAAATTACTCCATAATTGATTCTCTATGGCAAATGGTCAAAATTGTAAAAATATCTTTTCTATAAAAGACTTTCTGTGGAGATTTCTGATTATAAGGAATTTTATGCATCACAAAATTCTCGCATTTCGACATATTTTCTTACTTGTTTGCTCTCGATGCGGATCATAAATCTGTGAGCCAAATATTACTAACGTACTTTCGAATTTTGACCATTATTACACAATTAATAGATTCAGTGGTGGCGCTAAAGCAAATGATTCTGTAAGTTTGCCTTAAGCGCTTTTGAGTTTTGCGGGGATTCAGTCAAATTCTCTATCATAAATGGTATTGGGAAGAAAAAGATAACCAAACTCCCTCCATACAATTCACCATTTTACGTAATCTATAAATGTTTTTTTAGGTATGAATTCGCTATGGATACACAACCAGTTTTGCCTAGGAAAACCCACTATGTTCCCGATCGTCCCTCATATGATATTTGTAATAAAAAAAATAAGTGAAATATTGAATATTTTAACAGAAATGAGTAGAATCTATTCACAAAATTTGAATTTGAATAATTGAAATTTTTGACTAACCTTCAATGGAATCTAATGGAAATGTTCTGGCATAAAAAAAAAATTCTGATTTCCCGAACTTACTAATAAAAGTCTGTACAAGCAAAAAGCCTGGTTACAAAAAATTTTTCGTGACAATTCACTAAAATATAAGTTTTGTATTAGAAATTGGCGAGATTTATAGCAACGGTGTGCGACATATGCGACAAGCGAAATTGAGTTGTGTATCCATTATAGATCTTTCCTTAGTTAGTATTAATTAAAAGAATTTTACATAAATATTTTTATGAAACATAAAATTTTAATTTCCATAAATGCAGTTTAAATTTTTTTTGTAATGTATTTTATTTTTCTTTGTCTCATTCAATAATTTTCTTTCGCCTCAAATCGTTAATCATCTCATCATTATAATTGAGTAAATCTTTTAATATTTCATCAGTATGTTGACCCAATATGGGTGGAGCAGTACGTGCATCATTTTTTGCTTTACTAAATGTCACTGGAGGTCCAACAACTTTAACACTACCATCGATTGGATGTGCCAGAGTTTTAACTAAACCGATTGCCTTAATATGTTCATCGTTGAACACCTCAGAAATAGTGTTAACTGGACCAGCAGGAAATGTTGAATTCTGGAATAAATTCATCCAATTCTTGGTTGTATTTTTGATTAAAACATCCTTTAAGATTTGCACAAGCTCATCACGATTTTGTACACGATCCTTATTCGTTTGAAATTTCTTATTATTTGGCAAATGTGAGAGATTCAAAAGTTGACATAATTCTTGAAATTGTTGATCACTGCCAGTGCCCAATGTTAAGTAACCGTCAAGCGTTTGAAATGTTTGATATGGCACAATATTGGAATGGGCAGTACCCCAACGTTCTGTCTCTTGATTAGCATTTAAATAATTGCTGGCAACATTAATCAACATTGCTACTTGAGTGGAAAATAAGTTTACATCAATTTTTTGACCACATTTGGTATAAACGCGTTGTAATAATGCTGCCAATATAGCGCCATGAGCATATAAACCGGTAGCGATATCTGTAACAGCCACACCAACTTTTCTGGGTGGACCATTGCGTTCACCGGTAATGTGCAGGAGTCCCCCCATGGAAGCGGCTATTACATCATAACCAGACCTTTTACAATATGGTCCATATGAGCCATAACCGCTAATCGAACAATATATTAATTGTGGATTAATTTTTTTTAATTGTTCATAACCTAATCCCATATCATTCAATTTTCCTGGCACATAATTTTCCACAAGTATATCACATTTTTTTACTAATTCCACGATAATATGGCGGCCTTTTTTCAAATCAATGCAAATACTTTTTTTATTCCGATTCGATGCCAAGAAATATGTAGAATCTTGAGATTTTGATAGAAACGGTGGTCCCCATTTGCGCGACTCATCTCCACCCATATAAGGTCGTTCAATTTTAATCACTTCGGCACCCATATCAGCTAAAATCATTGTACAATACGGCCCAGCAATAATTCTTGTTAAATCTAATATTCGTATGCCTTGTAGAGGATGCCACTTATCGGTGGTATGCACAATTTGTTCATTTTGTGATTTATTTGGCATTGTTGAAAATCCTGCTCTGACCGGCCCTTTCCGAAATACCATCGGATATGACAGTTTGATTTGAAAGAAAACATTTCTTAAAAATAACGTTGCCATGTGATTCCTTTCTACTTTATTTTTATTTTTTATTTTTTTTTGGATTTTGCTAATAAAATTCTTCTAATGAGAGCTTAGAAAAATTCTTAATTAACAGTCGCACTTAGGTTGCCAACAATCATAATGATTATGATGATGATGATGATGATTATAATGATTATGAAGATATTTGTACTGGAAAATATTGATTTAATAAAATAAATAAAGTAAAAAAAGAAAATAACAACAACAATAACTATAACAATAATTATAACACCAATAATAACAATTACACGTCTCTTAATTTAGTTCTCTCTTTATAATTCATAATATAAAAAGAATATTCTATTTACTGCTCTCTAGAGCTTTAAAATTTTAAAATTATATGAGTTGGAAATTTTAAATAGATATCAATTTTGTTGAGTAGAGCTTCACTAAGAACAAAGTTCTGTCTGAAGAGAAATTTACGTTTACAAAAAGATTTGGAAGTACCGTCCTAGAAAATCATATTTAAAAATGCTTCGGGAGCTCGCATTGGGTAACAAGAATTATTTTTAAATACTGAAACCGTATGTTACTATAAGGTAGGAATTACAGTGATCCATTTTTAAACCCCTCTCCCTCATGTGACGAATGTGGCTATTCCAAATTTTTTTTCTTTTGCATTTGAATTCAGTTTCTTGATGTTTTAATTACTTTAAGCAAAATTTTGGAGGGTACTAACATATCACGACTGACCACAATATTTCTATTTAGTAAGCTTTGTATATTTTTGTAAAAATTTCTCTCATTCTGCCTGCTTTTTTTTTGAGAATTTAAATCCCTATAAAAATGTGATAACTGGCATGATAAAAATATGCAAGCAAAAGCATCATAAACGTTCAAAGTTTCAAAATGATCTTCAAGTATTTGTATGGGTTTGAGTGACACTTTTACTAAACGTTAAATTAAAAAAAAAGAAAAAACCAAACAAAAATTAAGCCGAGCAAATAAATTTATTTGATTGTAATTCATACAATCGTTATCTCTTTGAATTAATTGAAATAATGTTATAATGAATCGTAGAGTATCGTATCGTATCATATCGTGTAGAATTTTGTAAAGCATTGAGATTATTATTTTTTACTTTAAAAAACGTTTCTTGCTAATACTAAAATATACCGCAGACTGAGATGGCATTCTATTCTAGCTTTATTATATATTACGAATTCCTCTCTTGCCCTCGTTTTTTCTTGCTCGTTTTTTTTGCTTGTTTAGTTTTCACTCTCAATTATTAAATTACTTAGAAAAAGCATTAACTAAGAGCACAATTTTATTTTAATTTGAATTTGAATTTTACTATTTAAATTCTAAATGTAAATCATTCTGAAGTATAATAAATTATTGAATTATTGAAGTTGAAGCATATTTCCGTGGGGCTTTTTACATTTTCGATTTCGCAAAAGATTCAGCCAGGTAAATTGTCTGTATTTAGAGGATTAAAAAATTATATCTGCTTCAATACAATACGATTTCGATAAGTTAGATTTCGTCTTTGGGTTGTACACCCCCGCACTTGCCTTTGTAAACAGTAAACAATTGCTCTTTAAATATGCATATTTAATTGTACAGAATAAAGAGTGTTATTTTCTCTTAAAGACTTAAGTGACTCTGCTTAAAGCGACGTTGCCACGTTTCTTCAACTTTACTTCATTGGATTATATCACGAAAATTTTGCGAAAATTATCAAAATCAATATAAATCTATAAATTCCGTCTCAACATATGAATGAAGAGTATAGTTATACGCGAAGAATTGTCGTGATTGAATTCTTGTGAGATTGTTCTCCAACTTTTGATGTTTGTGACTGCAATCACAAGATATTGCTAAAATTCAAAAAACTATTGTAAAAATGACAAAAAAAAACATTGAAGTTTTCTTTATGAAAATTTTTGAGTTTATCTATTGATCGCTTTATTCATCTTACTAATTCCATTACAACTCACGTTGCAAACAGTCATGCAAAACTTCTATAAAAGATGAACCTTTTTGAAAAGGATTAAAATCAAACCATTTTCATGGCCAATCGCCATAAAACGCCTTAAGCCTTAAAATAATCCATATAAGCTATTTAATTGAGCTATCTTGTACTAAAACTCAATTCAGGATTATTATTTAATAAATGTTGCAAATTTGTTGTAGATCGGTTCATTATTCAAATGCCCTTACAAATACAATAAACTTGTCAAATTTCTCGAAAATTACAGAGTTATTTTTTCTCTTAATATGCCAAACATTTCGTTAAATTTATTTAGTTACATTAAGTTCATTGTTGTAGAGTATTCAAAAGTCGGACCCCAAATTCGACTACACTCTTTTTGTATAATTATTAGCATTCGAATAGATTAGGCGAAAAATATAAGTAGATTTATTGAACAATTAATATAATTTATACAAATATTTGTAATTGCATTGCATTTACGTCAAACGTAAATGCAAATTATCCATAATATTAATAAATAATATTAATTACTTTACAATAGAAAAAAAACAATAACGGCAACAACAACAACAGCACAAATTGTTCAATAATAATAAGTTTAGTGGTTAGATTAGAGTGTTAATTTTTTCTAATATTAATTCACATTTAAAATAAATAATAATTGTATAATCATATTAATTAAGATAGTTAAAGAATAAATTAGAATAAAGTTGCATTAATTTGCAAAACAAAAATCAATTTTTCAAATATCCAAACACATTTTAACATTTTAGATAAAGTTCAGTTGACGTTTTAATTAAGCTAAAGTTTGCTCACTCTTTAACAAGATATTTTGAGGGATTTGATTTATATTTATATCAAATAGAATTATAGTATAATTAATTAATTAATTATAATATAATTCCATTAATCCATGACTTAATTTATAAAAAAATAAAAGAAATAAACACATATTTAAAAGAAAAAAATTCGCTTGAAATGAGTGCACTTTTGAAATGTAATTAAATTAATTTACGGAAATTAATTAAACTTAATTAAGATAGAAACCAGAGAGGTTTAATTAAAAAATTACATTTTAAAATTTTATATAGAAGATTAAGCATGCGTGTTATGCGTGCAGGCAACCTTAACCTTAATTAATAAGTCAGGTTTGATATCATACCGGATTTATCAATTTTTGAGGTTCGATTATATAATTTGTTGCATTCTATTTATGGTATTTCAAAATGAATTTCAGTTCAAACTGCAAAGTTCAAACAGAATAATCACTTCGTTTTTAGTTTTAAAATGAGAGAATGTTTGAAGAATTGTTTTGAGGTATGACGTTAGCTCAGACCAGAGATTGGAGATCAAAGACCAGAGAATCTCTAAAGTTTGAATATATGATAATATTTTAGAGAGTCTCCGCTCTGCTAAAAACTCTGATTCTGGCTCACTTATTTATTTATATTTGGTCGTTTTTTATTTTGTTGTTGTTGTTATTGTTGTTGCCTATTTAGTTTAGTTTAGTTTAAATTATTATACAAAATTGTCAATTGATATTATTCGTTTACAAAGTGTTGCTTAGATTACAGCGTTTGTCGGTCGCTGCGCTCTTTGACGGTTTGGTTAGTTTCCTTCCTTTTTTCTTTTTCTTTTTTTTTTGGTTTTGTTTTTCTTTTGTGTGTTAATTCTACAATCGAAAATCGTATTAATAATACTTTATTCTGTTTTTTAAATAAATTTAAATGAACCAACAAAAAGTGGAAGTTGAAAACGTTTTAATTGAATTGTTGTAGAACGATTTAAGCAAAAGCGATTTAAGAAAAAATAATTCCACACAAAATGGATGAATAAAGTTAATAGTTTTAGTTTTTTTTTGGTTTTTTGTTTTGCGTGATGTTGCTATTCTTCCAAAAATATACAATTTTAATTACAAAGATTACAAAAATCAAAATAGCAAAAACAAAAGAAACGAAAAAACACAGAAGACAAAAAGAAATCCAAAAAAAAATATCTAAAAAAAGAAGAAAGAAACTTGTTAAGGCAAATGCAACTTGCCACTGATTGATGTTAAAACTGGATTGTGGTGCTGCATTTACGTTCCACAACAACAGAATTTTTCGATCTACTTTTATACTTATATATGATAAAAGAGAGAGATAGATTGAGGCTAAAAAGAGAAGGAGAGATATTTGGATAATTTTCATTTAAATTTAGTTTAAATTTTCTGAAATAAATGTGCTGCAATTTTAATGAAGATTACTATTTAATTTTACTGCAATTTAAATCCACACACACACACACACACACACACACACACACACACGCAACATTAACAATATTTGAAAGCATAAAGAAAAGTGACGGAGTAATTTGCGGGTGCGCCATGTGGTTAGAAATGAATGGGGGCATAATTTTCGTTTTTATTTATTTTGTGGTTTGATTTGATTTCTTTGTTTATTGCCTTTAACAATTTGAAAGTAAGTGTAGGAAAAAGTTTAAAAAGTAGAAGAAGAATAAACATATTGCCATTTTGTGTTATTGTGTTTTTTTTTTTTGGTTAAATTTCGTTTTGCTCATAAATTGTTAATTTGAAACAAAAGCATACAAATATTTTGAGGGTGAGAGATAAAGAAGAAACAAAATGATATGCATGTGAAATTATATATGTGTATATGCATACATCTCATACATGCAACAAGTTGTATTAAGACCACCCAAACTCAGAACTCAAGTGGCGTATGTATAGTCAAAATATTTGACATCAAAATTCTTCAGGTTTTTTTCCTCTTTTTTTTGTTGCTTGTTTGTTTCTTTCTTTAACTTTCTTTGAGTTTTGTTGTTATTGTTCATCTAGATAATATAAATAAACGTATATCGATTTGAAATTGCATACATTGAAAATTTGTAATAAATTGCACAATGATTGTTGCGTCAAGTCTTCAACACTTCACACTTCTTTACAACTTAAACAGTTTTGTATTGAATTTTTTTATGCTACTTTCATTAGCTTGTATAAATGATTTGATGATTGTGTGTGTATGTGTGTGTGTGTGTATTAGTCTGCAACAGCAAATGAATTCAAATGGAACTCATACCATTAATCATAAAGTGTGTTATGTTGAATGCAACCAAATGCTTGATAATCGACTCAATGCGTTGAAGTTTGAAGTTGTTTTTTGTTTTTTTTAATTTGTTAATTAATTTGAAATTTGTTGGTTCGATATTGATCGAATGTTAGAAAAATTTCATGAAAATGATGTTTATGTTTATTGTAAAAGAAACAGGCAGAGAAAAAGAAAAGAAAAAGCTTAGAAAATTTCTTAAACAAAAAAAAAAAGAACAAACAACACAAAAATGTAAAAAAAATGGAGAAATGTTAACCTTAAAGAAAAATGTTCATGTGTTTTCTTAACTACAATTAAGAAATTGTCGAAATTCCAAACGAATTTTGCTCAATTTATTGAAGTTCGCTTTTTTTTGTTTTCTTTTTTTTGTTTCTTTTCCTTTTTATTTGACCCAGTTAGTTTTTTGTTTGGTAAGCTGTAAAAGCCAAAAAAAAAGAAGGAAAGAAAATTAACTTCAACAAAATGTGTAATAAATTTTATGAAAACAACTGTTAGAAAGAGAAAGCAATAGAGTAAAAGCAAAAAAATTGTTATTATTGTTATTGTTGTTGTTATTATTATTATTTTTTATTGTTGTTATTGCCATTATTATTATTGTTTGTTATTACCAAGAAGAAAATTTTTTTTTAAAAAGAAGCGAAAGAAAGAAAAATAAATTCCAAAAATATTTATATAAAATTAGAAAAAAATAAAAGAAAATAAAAAACCGTCAAAATTGCGGTCCTACTTTGTTCCAGAATCATGGGGTACATAATGCGGCGCTTTTTACGTACAGCCATGATTGTATTTAGTTGGTTTGTTGTACCCTATAGCCGCTTTACCAACATTAAAATCAATCGTAAAAAGTTGCCGCCAATTAAATCGCATCTATTGGAAATTCCCGCTGTCGATTTGGCCAAAATGATAAGAAATATATAAATTTTAATTAGCTGCCCACGCCCAATCACTCAATCTAGAGAAGAAATGTTAAGATGAACATTTTACCATGCGCACTTAAAGTAAATGAAGTCTAATCTTCTTCTTTTTGCTTTGTTTGCAATAAAGTAGAAATTTTCAGATGGGAAAACCAGTTTTATCTGTTCTCTGTTTTATTGTTGTTGTTTTAGCCTAATTTATTACATTACATAATGCATAATATTTTTCATACATACAGGGTCTCGCAACTATAACGTCTATCTATTTTTTTTCGGCCTTTCTTTTTTTTTAAACATGGTTTCTTTGTAATACCCTACATTTGTGGGGAAATATTGTACAAGGTTTATTTGGATTATGTGCTGTTGCATGTTTTATACATAACGATTTTATTGTACCAATCAATTTAGAATCATTTGATCATTTGATTTGAATCGGTCCATAGGTCCGCTTTTTAATGTTTAGTAACGAAATATTAACAATTTGTTAGTTGGGTTCAACTTGGACCAAAAAGGCCCTAAAAATAGTTTTACATTTATAAAATTAAAAGGAAAAAGTGGCCACATTTTGGATTAAGGACGCCCGAGAATATTTAAAATCAGAAGTGGCCCTACCTTGCAAAAATTGGTACATTATGAAAAATTAAAACAATTAAGAAAATTACATTTTGTTTAGACCAAATTTTGACTATCCACCGCTCAGACACTATTCCAATTTTTTCCAGACAAATAATTTGAAGTTGTACAATTTTGGATGGGCGTGGTCATGCAAATGTACACAATTTTCAGTTATGAGCAAAATTCTATAAATTTTTTACCTAAAAACAAACAGAGATGTTGTTAGGTTGAATTGCACTGTGGGCGCACCCTTTAATCGTTTGGCCCAATGAATATAAATTTTCAATGTTTCTGTCAAATTTAAGCTCCATAACTTTATTTTTACGATTAGGATTAGAAGGATTAGAAGGATATTTACTACCCACGAGCATCCAGGCAGACGGACAGACGGAGATACATGCCAACCCGTTTTTGTGTCACTATTGAAAACCCTTTGTCTTGATTAATTTGTTTTAATTATTCTTTATTGATTGTTTTGTTTAAACCAATTAATTGATAATTACTATTATTATTATTATTGTTGTTGTTGTTATTGTTGCTGCTGCTGCTTTAGTTGTTACTACTAAACTAAAATTATTTTTTAATTTGTTTGTGCATGAACGAAAAAAAACACATTAAAACACAAACAATTTAAATTAATAGTAATTTAATGCATAAAAATGCAAGATAGAATTGAAAAAAAAAACAAAAGAAAAAAAACTGATTACGGAAAACTACAAGTTAAACATTTAAAGAAAAAAAATATATACAAAATAGATTAATAAACAAAAAAAAGTTTAATGAATTTGCATCCTTTCTATTTGTTTTTTAACTTTTGGTTTTGCACATTTAAACGTTTTTTAATTTTTAATTTTATTGAAAGAAAAAAAAATTGAACAGAATTTGTGGAATTTTAAAACAATAATAAGATAAGAAAATCAATTATTATAAATTATTTATTAACTTTAAATATTGTTAAATAAATTGCGCACTTTTTTTCATGGACTTTAATAAAAATGTTCAAAATCTTTTTACGATAATAATGCTTTGGATTTTTTTCCGATTTTGTTTACTTCAAATTTCGAAAAATATTCGGTGAAACAATACAAATAAATAGAAAGATGTAAGACGCAATTGTGATCCTTGATTATTAGAAACTTTTGGAATTGAAAAGAATGAATATGGATTTGGAAACATTTATTGGCGACATGAGAAGAAGCAAATAAAATGGCGTAAGCCATTTCCTTTTAATTTTATAAATCGTTCCGAAATATTTCCAAACATTTCATTTTATTTTATTCCTTTCCATTCTAACTATTGTATTTCCGTTTCAATTTACTATATTTCATTTCCTTTTCATTCCATTTTCATTCCAATGTCAATAGATTTGTATTGCTATTGAAATATTTATAAATTTATAATATTTATTATTTTTATTGTTTGTTGCTAAATAATAAATTTTCTGTAGAATAAATGATGGTTGCTTATTTCACTTAAAATAATCATTAGAATTATTTTCATTTTTTTTGTTTTTTCCTTTTTTTTTTTGGTTTTTGCTTTAATGTTTCTAACATTTGTACATAACAACTAATTACATAATAATTTCTATAATTATTATATAATCGGTCATTGGACTATTATTATGTTGGAGCATTCATTGTATTATTTGTACTTGCTTAATTATACTGCAGTGATTAAGTCATCTGATGTTTAACTGAAGATTCTTGATCGATTTTCATGAGTAAATAATTCAAAAAAGAAAAAAAAGAGGTAGGGCGGGCTCCAAAAAGGCTTTTTAGTAGACGATTTTTGTTTTCAAGTTAACAAGGAGAAGATGGAGACATCGTTCGCATGGAAATTCATTATTTATTTATTAATAATAATTTTTAATAAAAATAATAATAAAGAAATTGCCCAACAATAGATTTTTTTCGTATATTTCTATTTCTGAAATCTTCTATCTCTGATTATTCTAAAAAAGTCTAAAATATTTAACTCTCTGGTCTTTCCATTTTAATAAAATTCTAAATATTTGGATTATTAAGTAAGACATGGAAAAATCTTAGAATTTTTATTATTCTACATTTCTTTTTAAGTGTTACGATCAGACAAAAGTCTTCGCAAATTTTTTTTGGTTATTCATGCTTTAATAATTTTTTGGTGAAAATGAAGACCCAATTTTAATCTATAAATTGGGCATTCCGTTTCGATTAGTGTATCTACAAGATGTTCAATATTGTGTGTCCACTCAATTTATTTATACATTTTTCTTTTTAAATTAGTTATTACATTTATATATATAAAATAAATGTTAGCAATATTTCATATTTTAAATAATTGATCAATAAATCAATCAGGCAAACTTATGAACTTATAACCGTGAAAAAAAATTATAACTTGTAAATTATTTACATATTTCCAACATTTAATTGAAAACGATGGAATTAAAGAAAGAATTTTAAAAATGTGCAGGAACAAGAATAACAACAATACAACAACAATAAATATTTACATAAAGCAGAATGTATACTTTTTTTTTTAATTTTATATTCACCACCCAGAAGTTGGAAGTACAAACAATTTGTCATTAGGTTTGTAACATTTAAAAAGGAGCATCCGATCATTAAATTCTAAACCGTGTCATGTCTATCCGTCTGTCTGTATGCCTGCAAATATAATCCTGACCATAAAAAAAAAGATTTTAACTTCTAATATGACAGAAATATTGGAAATTCTTGTACATTCGCTGGGATTAAAAATGGGCTAAATTGATCTAAGAACACGCCCAGAATTTTTTAGGGAGTAAGGATTTTTGACGAAATCTTAAATCGGTTTTATATAGGAAATAAATACGCCCCATAAAAGTCCTTACAGTTAAAATATCTTTGGAAAAAATGTTCTTGACGAAAATTAATAAAAATGTACCGAAAAGATTAAGGTCGCTTTCTTAAATAAACGCTTTTTCATGTCGTGACATATCACCAATTTTTTCGTTGATATATAAATTTTCCCTAATTACGGACATTAGGGGTTAATTAACCACATAAAGATTTTAAAAATCGGGTTCATTTGCGTACATTTTTCTTTATGGTATTTTGACTTTTTCCTTTCGTCTTTTTAAATAACTTTTTCAAAAGTAATAGACCTTTTAGATATTTTTTTAAATATTACACTATTAAAGGGGCTTTCATTTAGACAGACCTATTATTACACAAATGGATACAGAGTCCCTTTCTCTAAACAGCTTTCAATGGTCATCTATCAAGTCATTCATCTTTTTGACATCCACAAACTAATCTCGTTCATATTTTTCTTTTGTTTTTTTGCTTTGCGAATCGTTAAAAGTCACTTCTATGTAAATAATGCATGATGTCAAGTGTACTTGAAGGTTATTTACAAAAAAAAAAAAAAAAAAAAAAAATGCCTTCAATCGACTAACCAAGCATTTTTTTTTGGTTTTTATTCATTTTCATTTTCATTAAATTATTTCTATTTTATACTACAGAGCATTGCAAAAATCTGTCTACTTTAGCATTTAACAATTTTTTTGTTTTTGTTATCGTTGAAATTTACAATGCTTGCATAATAACTGAAATTTGATGTGCTCATATAAATACATGGTATTATGTGTATGTTTGTATATATATATGTATATATGTGTGTGTTTACTTGTCATACCATAAAATTTAAGTACGTCTTACAAGTTTCATTTATTCCCTGTCTCTATATTTTTCTTAAATGATACGCTTAATTACTGGGATGACTTGAATAAACTGCATTCGATGTAATTTCTTAAAATTTATTGCATTTTTTACATTTAAAAAAAAACCAACAAACGAATAAACAAATAAATAAATATATATGCGCAAATGATAGCCCATTCAAAAAAAATTATTATCTATTATTAATCGTTACGTATTTATGTAAATTCTTCCTTCTATCGTAAATGCTAAAGAGATGTTTGGGTTTTTCTCGTCCATTCATTCGTCATGCGTTATTAGTAAATTAATAAATTAGCAAAAGTATTTTAGTCTAAAGTATCTGAGTGTCGATTTATCAATCAACTGGCCTATTCCATACTTTGAATAGATGTAATCTTCTAAATGTTTAATCAATACATCGCAATTGTGATTATGATAAATGATATTTGATTTTGGAATGATCTTGCCATCTAGAGATTCGTTATTGCAAATGATTCCGAACAGTTTAAAAAGATTTCTTAAAGTCTGAATTTACATTAAATTTACTTTCATCTCCTTTTATTTTGAATTTTATTAAATGGACCATCCATCAATTCAAATTTCCCGTTTTTGTATTTGTAATGGAAATTAATTGCATTTAAATTCCAAAATATAATTGCATTAAAATTCTACGCTTATATTTTTGCTTTATAAACTTAATAAATTTAATGTATCAAATTAAAAAATTTGTTTTCAAATTTTCATTTAATTGTGGTATAAAATTAATTTAATTAATTAATGAAATTTTAATTAATTAGTAATTAAATAATTTATTCACATTTTATGCAATAAACATTTTCCATTAAAGTAAATATAAAAGTGCTTTAAAATTTCATCTAAACTTTAGTTTAGTTTGACTTTGCTTGCGTTGTTAATTATAAATGATTGACTTTGAAAATGTTTAAACAATTTTTCACAGTTAAGTATAATTAAAGCCATTATTTTGTAATAATAATTACTTTTTATTATACAGTTTTATTAATACACTTTATAAAATCCCTTAAAGTTTAAGTAATCGTCTACTATAAAATATCATGTTTATGGAACGCATTTACGTCAAATGAAAGTGTTGATAATCATTAAAAATATTATGCAGGCGTAATGATGTTATGTCAAAATTTCCATATATTTAGTTAAATAAATTATTATAAAATACTGTCATGTCATAGTTAATTCAATTCCAATTCCAATTCCAATTCCAATTCCAATTATAATTCCAATAATAATTTCAATTTTGTCTTTCTGTTGTGTCTTACATCATTGCAGGTTAAAAGCGTTGAAGTTGTGGAAGCCTATATAGAGCGATGTAAGCAAGTGAACCCATTGATTAATGCAATTGTACAAGATCGTTTTGCGGATGCTTTACAGGAAGCGCGCGAGGTCGATCGTATTATAGAGTCTGGTATAAATACTGAAGAGGAATTGGAAGAACAAATGCCATTATTGGGTATACCGGTAACCGTTAAAGAAAGTATTGCTGTAAAAGGTTTAACAAATCAGGCGGGCCGTGTATTCAAGACGCCACAAATAGCAATATCTGATGCTCCGGTGGTTGAGCAAATCAAAAGATATGGCGGTATTGTGTTACTGGTTTCAAATACTCCAGAATTATGTTTAATGTGGGAAACGTATAATAATGTAACTGGGCAAACGAGAAATCCATACGATTTGAAGCGCACACCGGGTGGTTCGTCCGGTGGTGAGGCAGCTTTACTTGCCAGTGGCGCATCTTTATTGGGTTTAACATCCGATATTGGTGGTTCATCACGTTTGCCAGCCATGTTTAGTGGTATATGGGGACATAAGCCAACACCATATGCCGTCTCATTTAAGGGTCATCATCCAACATCTGATTTTCCCAAATGGGGTGACTTTTTTACCATTGCGCCCATGACACGTTATGCCAAAGATTTACCAATATTGTTACGTTGCATGGCCGATCCGAATGGAATAAAATTAACTTTAGATAAAGAAGTTACAATGAATGGTATACGATTTTTCTTTATGGACAATGATGGCCCATCTGGTATGATGAGACCATTAAGTCGCGATTTACATGCGGCCATCAATCGTGTAGCAACCGATTTTAATGCCAAACGTGTCAATATACGAAAAATGAAATGGTCATTAGATATCTCATTATCGGCCATGTTAACTATGAAAAATATTGAGACAATTTATCATAAAACTGAAGAAGGTCAAAGACCTAAAACAGTTTGTACTGAAACGGTCAAATATTTCTTTGGTTGCTCTGACAGCATATTGCCATCGGTTATATTCGGTCATTTACAAAATTTCATGAAAATTATTCCGAATTCACGTCACAAACATTTGGCTACAATTATTGAAGCCCTCAAAACTGAATTTAAAGAATTATTAGGTAATGATGGCGTCTTTCTTTATCCAACATTCCCTAATACGGCCCATCAACATTATCGCATCTATCATAAACTATTAGAACCAATGTATATGGCTATATTTAATACATTGGGCTTACCGGTAACAAATTGTATGATTGGCTTAGATCATCGTCGATTACCAATGGGCATACAAGTGGTTGCTAATCCGGGTCAAGATCATTTATGTTTGGCGGTAGCACGTGAAATGGAACGTCGTTATGGCGGTTGGGTGAGACCACCTTCCGAGGACTTCGCCAATGGGAAATATTCAGATTAATTATCAAGATCGAATATCGAAATATTCAAAAGCGGTAGTCGAGAAAATAAATTAAAAAAAAACAATGTGTACAATATGTATAAATTTTATTTTAATTTTGTATTTAAATCATTATTAGCATTTTATGCATCATCATTATTACGTTAAGATCATCTTTGTTTGTTTTTTTTTCTGTTTTCTTGTTTATTTTGCCATGTGCTTTTTCATTACCTTTTTTTAGTTTAGTTTTATTTTAATTTTTTTTTTGTGTTTTGTTTTTGTTTTCTTTTTTTGGAATTCTGGCATTAGAATTTAGCAAATTACAATTCACAAAGGCCGTGCTCTCTATTTCGATGTTATTTGTTCTTTGACTGTTGGCTTTCTTGGATTTGGATTTTAGGAACTCTTAAAAAGTCTAGAACATTCAGAAAATAGAAGGACACAAATAAGGATGAAAGACATGTCCAAAAAAAGAAAATATAGGAGAGAAATATTAATCAAAATCTAAATGGATTGCGAAAATAATTCCACATGATTTTAAAATTTCATTACAAAATAATATTTAAAACTATTTCAGAACATTGAATGTTTCTTGTTATCTTTCCATCAATTTGACTATCATAAAGTGCCACGCGGAATGTTTACATATGTACATTAAAATTTGGTAACTGATAGCTTCGCATGCCCTTTTTCATTTGCCAATTATTATTGGAATGTTTTTAGACTCCTCACCCTTTTCATTTCTTAAAATCCAAAATATCAAAGGAAAATAAAATCAAAAAATCTTTCTAAGTGCTTATAAGATCTGCTAAGGTGTAACTTATAATAGACCCTTCCATGTTTAGATTATACCTGAAATATTTAAGAGTACTTTTGGAATTAAACTTTAAGATCCATCAGTCTTTTTCAAATTTATAGGCCACATTTAATATCTTAGTGAATTGTTATGGAAATGAAAACGGGCTCCTTTGAAAATTGATGAAATTGAAATTGATTTGTCATCCCTTTAAATATTTTTATTGTGCTAATTCCCCTCTCAACGAAATTTCACATTTCGTTGAGAGGGGAATGAAATGGAATGTAGTTTTAATATGACTCATCTCTAAAACAATTCACCAATGGGATTCATTTAGATATCAAATCTCACTTTTGCCATCTCTATAATTTTTAAATTTTCATTATTTGAAATTTTCAAATTAGCGATATTTAAAAGTTTGGGAATTTGAAAATTTGAAATTCTGAGAAATGTAACCGAAATGTGTTTGCCAAAAATTGATTTTACAAAATCTTTAATCAACATATTTCCGATATTTTTAGGTTTTTCTTTCTGTTCTTTTATCTCTACATTTTTGGCTTTTTTTGAAATGAAATTTGCCTCGTAAACTTGCGGTGTGAGGTATTTAAAAGTCGACCATTAAACGCCATCTAAACCTTCCCATTTTCCTTTTTTTCCTTTTTCATTTATTTATTGATTTGATTTTTTTTTTTTTTCGTTATTGTTAGTTTTGTAGCCAAAAACAAAAAAAAAGGAAATAAATATTATATAAAGTAGAAGAAGAAGAAGAAGAAAAGCAAACTTGACGCGTGATGCCGCAATATTTTTTTTCAACGTTTTTTCATTTCTTTTTTTGGCGCATTTTCAAAATGTAATAGAATTTGTTAATATTTTATCTCGAATACACACACACACACAGATAGAAAAGCATACAATTTAATTAAGCATCAAATTAAAAACAAAACCAAACAAAATGAAACAGAAAAAAATTTGTACTTTTTTAATGAAAATGCAAATAAATAAAATAACAATTATTTTTGCACAGTTTTTTTTCACTTTGTGTTTTTTTTTTGGTATTACTAAATCAAAATAATAATAAAAAGTATTACAAGAGATAGCAGAACAAAATAAGAAAAAAAAACAAAAAGAAGACAAAGTAAGACAAAAACGAAAATAAACAAAAACAAAAATTTTACTTCTATATTTGGTTTTTTTTTCTTCTTCTTCTTCTTTTCCTTCATTCGATTTTCGGTTTTTCCATCGGAAATTTGTTTGCTCTGTATAGAAATCAAGAATCCAAGAAGAAGAGAAAAAGAAGTTAGCCTTCACTTGTTGTTGTACTTGTTGTTGTCTTCTACATTTATATAGAAAAAAAAATGCGCACCTGCATACACACTCGCACATGAATTCAGTTCAGTTGCATTGAATTCAATTGAATTTTTTGTTAGCGAATATGTGTGTGTGTGTGTGTGTGTGTGTATTTGTATGCATGTATGTAGCATTAGATTCCATATTATTGTAGCCATCATATGTTAACTATTTGCGGCAATTCGTTAAATGTAAGTGGGGTAAATCAGGCAGCAAAAACGCAACAAACGGCGGCAGCACACGGTGGCAACAATTCCAAACAAACAACATAATGATTCATGTAATGTAACAATGTGTGCATGTGTGTGTTTTGTTTGGTAGGTCAGTAACATAAAAAAAGGATAAAACAACAACAACAACAACAACAACACAGCAATAAAATAATAATAATAATAATAATAATAATAATAATAATAATAATAATAATAATAATAACAGCAACAACAACAACACAACGTAAAATTCTACATTTGACTTGAACCGAACTGAACTGAAGTGTCTTGAATTAAAATTCATTTGATGGATTTTTTCTGTTTCTCTATTGCGTTCGTTTTCTTTGTTTTCTTAGTGTTTTACACATTTTTACATAATTTACAACAAGCTAATTGAAATGTATTAAGAATGGTATTGTATGTGTATGTGCGTATGTACCAGTGTGCATGTGTACGTTAAGGAAGAGATAATGGAATTAGTGTACGAAAAAGAGAGAGAGAGTGTAAGAGAGATGAATTTCTGAACATATAATTATAAATTGGGAAAATAGAAAAAAAACAAAAAAAAAGAATTCAAAAATAAATGGAACAATAAAAGGTAAATAAAAACGTAACATTAACGTAAACAATTAACTTGTTAACATATCAAGCATAAATTGTTATACGTTTGATTGATTTACAATCAAAATAAAATAATGCGGCTAATATGCCTGTTTATTTATATGCGAATTTGTATGTATGTTTGTACATATGTTTATATATATACATAAATATATTTGATGATATGGGTCAAACGATTTACTTAATTATATAAACACGCCTGGCATCATGTAAAATGAAATGCCATGGAATGTTCAATTGTGATTAAAACTTATCAATGTCAATGATCTAAAAGGGAACATTGCGATATGGAATGGAATGCGAATGAAATGAAATGGAATGGAATAGATGATCTAAATGAAATATAAAATAATGAAAGATATCAAAAAAGTATTTGCAGAATGGAACTACATTGGAATGAAATGGAATGAAAATGGAATTCTACGGTTAAATGTATAATCTGGATAATATCTGATGAATGCAGTCAGTCATAAGTTGACATTTGACTTTTGTAGGGACATTTAGGAATGGAATGGAATGTATGAAATTAAAATGATACAATCAAAATGGAATATTAGATCTTATTGGATGGATAATCTCTAATGTAATGTAAGGCAATTGAATGGAATAATTGCAATTAGCAGTTGAAAATGCATATTTAAGAAAAATCGTAAAATGCTATGAAAGACATTTTATTTATTAAATACGAAATGGAATGTAATATGGTCAGAATGAATAGTCACTTTCTAGTGGATTTGAATGGAATTATTGTAAAAGTTGAATAACTATTCAAATTACATAAAATACAATGGAATGGAATATGTTATGTGAAATCGAATGGAATGGAATGATATTATTGGCATGCGCACTAAACACGCTGATGTTAAACGAAATGGAATGGAATGTCAATACGGCACATACTGAAAATCTAGTAAACTTAAATAATTGATGTTGTCATCTATTCCGCTGTCAAACTACGTGACACCTTTGATAATTTAGATACAACGAATAAAGCTGTGTAACAGCAACGAAATTTAAATGGATTGGTGTAAGTAATCAAATATTAATTAATTTCAAAAAAAAAATTAAATTATTTTGTGTGTTTCTTGATAGAATTTATTATTACAATTATAACTACGAGCCTAAGGAAACGATAAAGCCGAAGCGATATCACAGAAATAAAATAAAACCAATCGATATAAAATCCAATTAAATCAAATCAAATTAAATAAAGTAAATTTATCATTTTGCGTTGCTTCATTGTATCAATGGTACAAGGCCTCGTATATGTATGTACAATATGAGTGTGTATGTGTGCGTTTGTATGACTTAGTACAGATATTTTTCTACCGTTATGAACACGTTTATGTGAAATATTCATTTAGATTTTTGCTGTTTATTCATTTTTCGTTTTTGTTTTTATTTTTTTTTTTTACAATTTAGTTTGATTTTGTTAGTACGCTTTATAAATATTTTTTTAAATAAATTTCCGATTTTGTGTGTTTGTGTGTGTGTGTACACGTTTACATATTTACAAATTATGTACATTTATGTACATTTATTTATATAGAAATATTAACGGAAATGTTTATTTACTTTTCTTTCTCTCTCTCTCTTTTTCTCTCTGTCAATTTTAAGAGCGTGCGTGCAAACGGTCATTCTCATAGAATACTTTAGTGTTCAGCTCACATTGAAGTATATTTATAATTTCTCAAATTCAAAGACAAAAAGTATTAATTTCCCTTGAATTCAGGTTAAACTCACATAAATAAAGTCTTAAGAATGAAAAAGCTTTTCTAATTTAACGGATGGATTAATTTGAAAGAAATTTAGCAACAGTAATAGTTATTATACCAGTATTCATAATTCATAACGGTAACATGCTTTGATCATTCTTCACTTTTTAATAATAGTTTGATTATTATCTCATATTTACAGTGAAGAGAGACAGAATGTGTGCAAAGAATGTTGAGAAAATGTTGAGAGTCTGCCTCTCTGCTAAATCACTATCTTTGCTACTTGAAATATTTTTATAAAGATAAAATTAGTCATGGCAACTCTGTGAGAATTTTTTAGAAAAACACACACAATAACGGACAAATATCTAAAAAATGCTTGATGTTTGAGCAGCTTGTTCTCTTGCAATAGATTCATTCATTTACATTTTAACCATTCAAGTGTTAACTTGGTAGACGGATAGTAAACAACAAAAAGAATAACACATTGGTGTGTTTGCTTATACAATTAAAATTTTTACCTGGTTTGTAGTTTGTTTTTTGTTTTTGTTTTTTTCTTTAAACCAATGACATTTAGGTAAGGAAATGAAGATAAATTTTTTATTTTGATATTCTGCTCATTTGAGGTGAAATTGACTCATTTGCAATAGTTGTTCACCCAGATCAAGCAGATATATGAAATTGTTTTATAAAAAGACAAAACGTGTCGATTTCCGTGTTAAATCAACTAATTCGATAAGTATGATATTAAACCCGTAAGACACGCACATGTAAAATTAAATCATTTAGATTCATTTAACCTTTTAAGAGTTTACCTTGATTAGTTTTCTTTTATGATTAGCAATAATATAGCAAAATCCTTCGCCAGTAATTAAGAAGTTAAAATTCGAGTCTTATTTTAAGAAAATATAATATTCATTTGTAAATTTTTTTTTTATTTATGAAGTGCATCACACAAACTTTTCTATTATGTTTAATGAATTTTTTTTTCCGTAGCACAATAAATACTTTATGTATATTACACAAAGCTGCAAACTAAATTTTCAAGACGAAAATAAAAAGAATGCTTCTTTTTTTTTAACTCACATAAGATTATGTACAAATAATATAGAAAGTTAGATACATCACGAAATGTGTAAATAAAAAATTTCTGAAGGATTTTTTTTAATATTACATAATGTCTCATATAACTGTACAATAATTAAATAAAAAAACTTTGATTTTGGAGAAAGAGTCTTTAGTAAAATGTGACATATTTTAGCAGCATTAAGATTTTTAACAGAAAATTTAATAGAACACTAGTAAAACTGTTTATGTTGAGAATATAACAGAACATGTAATAGAGATTTTTTTTCGTGTTTTTTTTTTATACCAAGTTCTTCAAACATTTCTTTTATATTATAATAAAAGTTTTAACAAATATTTTCAAATACTTTTGTTTTTCATTATTTTTATGTAAGTTAATAAATTAAGTAAGATTAAGTTAACATTTATTTCGATACTCTCTAGCATATTTTAGAGAGATCTCTCTTAATAGCCGAAAATGACACACTTAACATTTTTATTATTCATTATTACCAAAGAAAGTACGATATTCTGACGAGGACCAAAAATAAAAAATACATTTTATGTCTCACTTTGCAACATGTATGAAAATATATGCATATGTAACTCAAACCGGAAGAGTAGTAAGAACAGAGAGAATCCAATAAAATTTATTAATATAAATAATGGAATTGCCATCATGTAGTGCACTATGGCATGACCACACTAATAAAAATTTATACAAAAATTTATCTTCCTCTATTCATTTTCAGCAAAACACATCTCTAATTAATTGATATCAGGGGGCATTTATTATTATTATTATCATTTTTCGGTAACGCCATATGATTTTATTTATGAATAAGAATTAAAATAATTAAATACTGTTGAAACGAGTTGAAAGGTGTGAAACTTAATAAATTTGTTATTATAAAAATGTCTATTGATTATGGTAATTTGTGTTCGGTTATATTAAAACAATGCTTCGGTGATGTTGTACAAATTGTTGGCGATTGCTTATTTGCAGCCAATTCGCGAACATTATTTACTATAATAAAAGTAACAAATTTATCTAAAAAACAGGTGAAATATACATATATACATATATATAAATATAAAGTGCGCGTATTTATTTATCAAATAAAATAAATAAATAATAAAAAAATGCCATAATTTTTTTTAGGTTTCATTGGCTTTAGCCATTTTAATTAAATATCAATTAGTCCAATTTCGAGCATCCGATACAAATCCAGCTATTGCCGAATATTCATTAAAACGTGAAGAAATTTTATTTATTTTACGTTATTCGAGGTATAGGATTTCTTCTTAATGCATTTAATGTAATAACTTCATTTATTAATATGTCCATATAATTAAGTCTATATGTAGGTATGTTCATTTAATGCAAACAAAATATGGAGCGATTGGTGCTTCAATAGCTGAAGAATTGTTACAAAATGGTCCCCAAACGGGTACACAAGTAATTTTAAAATGTTTAACTAATGAAATTGAGAATGATGGCGGTAATATGAAACCTGAAATTTTACGAGATACATTCGTGGCCATGATCAAGGATAATTATTTAATAAAATTACCAAAGCCATTACAACAAACCAATGATTCAACAATAGTCCAGCCTACGCTTGCAGAGTTGGATAATATACCAAAATTACATATAGAAGATTATGATTTGTATAATCCACCAGATTTAGATTTATTCATAATCAATAAAATCCATAATGGCATGATATCCATAACACAAGCAAATGATTCAGATATATATTGGCAATTGAATTTTAATCGTTTTCATCAGGAGTTTCGTGATCATATTATGATCAATGCCATTGAACATAAGTTGGGTGCAAGTGCTGGTGAATGTTTCCGTTATATATTAAAGCAAGCGTATGAGCGAACAGATCCATGGCAAAGGGTATTATTATTTACATTATCATCTATTTGTACAATTTGTATTATAAATTTATCTAGATGAAGGTAACATTCAGAAGACTGAGATAAATTTAATTTTTATTATTGCCTATGGCCTATGTGTCCATGTGTCCCTTTTGTAGATGTGCCTTAAGCATTTTTTTTAACAAATAACAGATCGCTACAATTGATTGACATTGATTATAATGGAAGATTTAATTTAAAAAAATTGTTATTATATGGAAAAAAGTTCTTCTTTATTAGTCCGTACCACTGAGAATATAACATTGAGGTGTCCTACCATTCCAAGTTATATAGAAATTTTGGACTCTTGGAAATTACAACATTTTTAATTTTTTACTGTTTCTATATTTCTCTTAAATTTTTTATTTTTTATAGCATTCATCAAACCCATTTACATTCATAGAGATTAAACATTTAGTGGAGAAGAATTCGAAAAATTTAGATTTAATTCGCTATTTAGATCAATACGTTGCATTAATTGGTAAGAAATTGAAGTTGTTTTATAGTACAATTTTTTTAAAAATATGCTTTTAAATGCTTATTAATTTACAGCTGATGATTCGTTGCATTTTATACATAAAACAGGTGATATGGGTGGTGGCCAATATGTTGTCGATATGCCACAGGCTTTTAACGAATTAACATTATGTTGCATTGAAGGTATTATAACGGAACGATTCGGTTCTAAAGCATCTCGTATATTTCGTGTGGTCCGTTTAAAAAAATACATTGAACAAGAGAATTTACAAAAGGAAGCAATGATACCAGCAAAGGAAGCAAAATTATTAGCATACAGTTTATTTCAAGAGCAATTCTTACAAATTAAAATTATACGGAAAGCGGGTGGTGGTGGTAGCGGACCAGCTAAAGCATTTTATCTATTTCATTTGAAATATAATCAGGTTGGTATTTACAAAGTTTTATACTTAACAAAATTAAGTTGTTAATGATCTAAAACATTTTTTTTTACTATTGTGGCATTATTTAACTACTCCCCTATTTAAACTATTCTATTGAATAGTAGTTCCATAAAATAATTGGTTTTGGATAAAGATAATTTTGTTCATTTATTACACGCTACAAACTTGTCAGCCACTTGCCCACTCCTTTGACGAGATTTTGTACTTAATGGATACTTCTTTATCATGTACAAGTAGTGTCCTTTTTATTTCAGATCTTTGTAGGACTATTTGAAGGACTATTTGCTCGAGTGATTTTTAAATTTCAACAATTTTTGATACGTAAAGTTTCAGAATCTGCGTAACTCATGCATATGGTCAAATCGTACATTAATTATGTATGGTTCCATCCATACCTACAATATATATGGTCCAGATCTGAAAATAGTGTTACCATATTTTTTTCAGACGATAGAATGCTTATGTCAATATTTATGTCAACATAACAAGTCTCTGTACTTTTTATCTTCTGATTTAAATTAACATTTAAGCCATTTCTTTTTTTTTTTTTAGTTTTCTTTTCTGACATCAAAATTTCCTCTTTGATAAACATAATTTTTCTTTATATATGTTTAATATTGAAATGATAGAGGAAATTTTTCGGACTACACAATTATTCAAGATACTTTTATTTGATTTTCTTATTAATCTCATTTGCCCATTTTTATTTTTCGTAATATTTTGCTGGATATTTATCTTATTTCCCGATTAAGATTGTTAAAATGTTATTGGATATGTGCTATAAAGCATTATATAATAATATAACACGTTCAAATCATGAGAAAAATGAGCATCAACGTTTAATTGAGAAAAGTCAAAAATTGGATAGTATTGTGACAGCCATGAGAGAGCGCGGCGAATCTGAGGATTATATAGCCGAAATTTTAGAAACGTTAACACCACCCGAACGTGAAATTTTAGATAAAGTTAAACAACGCATGAAAATTCTATGTAAAGCTGAATTGAATACTGATGATACAATATTTATATTGCAATTATATATGTATCTCAATACTCAATTGCCAACAACTGTAACAACAACTCGATGCCGATATTAAATTATAAAACAACAAAAATCAAAAACAAAAAACAAGAAAAAAAAAGCAAGAAAAGAAAAAACGTGAAGTAGATTTTCAACTTTTATTTCATGCATTCACATACATTTTCATATAATTTACCTTTGTTATTTATATCTTGTATAAAAAAAAGATAACTTTTAATTATAATTTAGATAATTAAAAATTATTAAATAACAATTCTATATTTTCATATTTATAAACAAACGTAATGACGAAATGTTAAATATAAAATGGATGCAATTTCATGTAAATTTTGTTCACGAGAATCATAAGTTGATTCTATCTATCTCTTTGATAAATTAAGTTTTATATATATTAGAAACAAATAAGAAGTTTAATAGTCGGTCGTGGCCGATATACGAAACACGCTACACGACCTTAATGTCAATAAGATAATTACAAATCATCAACGTAAAAAATTGTTTAAAAGTTTGTTACATGGCAGAAGATTCAAAAGATGGATCGATCTAAATCGATATTTTTTTATGTTGAAATCCAAATCACATAACAAGAGAAATAAGAAATCCAAAACAATGCGAATTTTCATTAAAATATTTTCAAAATTGTAACTTTTGCCAATTTGGAACTATGTTTTTTATACCAAAATATCATAAAATTCGTAATTGTTTTATATAAAAGTTGCTCTTTTAAAAAAATCTTGGACAAAACATTATCGTAAAAATGCTCCAATTCCAACCATTTTCAATAGGCTTTATCTCTGGGCCTATAGCCACTTACGCATCACATATAAGTATGATCAAAATATCTTACAAATTGCGACCTGTAGCTTGATAATAATTTTACATGGACAGGCAGCGTACGAAAAGACTAACGGGCAGGCTTAAAAGGTAGCAAGAAATGAAACTGAAACGATCGTTATAATAAAATATAATGTTACAAAAATCTATCCAAACTTAAAATACCTTGTATCACAAGTAGTATAGGATAAATATAAATATGGTGTGGAGTGTAAAAAGAAATAATAACTAAAAGTAAATAAACATTATTAAGTTTAGTTAATGCTTGTAATAATTTAAAAAAGCCAAAAAGAAAATTGCCGTGAATAAAAAAATTTTTATTTGAATAAATTGTTACCATATAAAAATGTAATAATAATTTTAATTTTATGTGAATGTAAATGCTTTTGCTTCACAACTCTAGTTCTGTTTGTTTTTTGTTGTTTGATGAATATAAAAAAAAATTTTATAATTTTGGTTCTGTTACATAGCTAAAATTAAACAATTCTTATTTTACAAATTTGATTTATTTTCTTTTTTATTACGTAAATTTGTATGTAATGGTAGAGATTAAGAAAAGTTATAATTAAATGCTTGAAAGTAAACATTACTTTCAGAATTTGTGAAAGGAAATGTCCCGGGACATTTTGTTTTTCTTAAAAGAGATTTCTATTTCATATTATTTTCACTTTTTAAGAAAAAACTTAAGACTTCTACACAAAGTAAGAGATTAAGTTCGCCCTAAAGCATTTAAATTAAAAGCAACAAAATTAAAATAAAATCAAAAAGTTATTATAATTTAACACTTACACAATAAATCTTAAGAAAAAATTTTTAATAAAATATTATTCTAGAAAAGCATGAGATAGATGAATAGATGGATAAATAGAGAGAACGAGAGATGTGAAGAAAGGATGCACATCTGTCTTAGATTTCTATGAGAGAAAGTGCGACATAGATTATGCACCTCTAGATCACTTCACCATTATAACGCTGATATAAATGATCCCAAAATAATTGTCGCTCAATTTCTGGATTCTTTTTCATTTCTAATGTGGCCGTAATATCCATATAATTTAAATCATTCATTATATTATCTGAATTAATAGGTAACCATGACGTCAAGATTAAATTATCTTTACCGACTGCATGCGGCGTTGGATCCCCATATTTGGCAAAGTTTGTCCATAAGCGTACCATACGATTTTTAACTAGTACTTCTGCAGAGTTTGGATCCAAATTTAAATTGAAGAAACCAAATTTGAACAAATAGCCCATTTCATCACCATGGCAAACGCCTGGACGTTGTAGGCCTAGCATACGTTTGTATAGACCTAAAGCGCCATCGAACGCAAAACGATACATATAAACTGGGCCATTACCATATTTGGCATGATAACGTGCCGTATTCCTGATGCCATGTAAAAACATTAAATCGGTAAGTAACTGAAATTTTTACCACACATTAATAATCCAAATGCAATTATTGAATGTACTTCGATATTAAGTTCGTTTTTTTTTTTGATTTCATAGAAATTCGAACAACTTACAGCAATCATTTCATCAACAGATTCAGTGCTAACGGGTTTATAGCCCAAATAGAACTGTCGTATGTCTCGGCTAACTTGATCTCTATTATCTTCCGTTACATTCAGATCTTTTGGTATTAAACGTTCAAAATCATTTTCAATAATTTCCAATAGATTTGGATTTTTTCGTAAACCTATTTGGTAAGAAATCGAAAGTATGATCAATAAAAATTTCTTATTTAAATGGATGAATCGAAAATGTATTTAACCATGCATAACCAAATAATATTTGCTTTGTTGAGACTTTTATAATAAAGGACTACATAACGCAAAAGGATTATTTCTCTTTCTCCTACTTAGATATAAAAATCATTTTACAATATTCAAATTACGGCGACTTTTAGAAGACCTAGAACACCTGACTTTTAGTATATTCTCAAACTTCATGTAACTCCTTAAAGGGTCAGACGAAAAGTTTATTTTCTATAACTTCTGCAGTTAAATACTCCTCAAAAGTTTTCTTTGAAGTTACAAATAAATGTACTATGATGAAATGTACTATTAGCCTCTCAATCCAAGTTATTATTGTTCAAGGACCTTCTTAGTAAAATTTAGAAGATAAGATTTCCAAAATTTCAATTTATTTAAAAAAAAAAGTTATGTAGCAACAAATAAACTTACGTCTGATGAACAACATGGCTTCGTGGGTATTATACCCAGTCAAATAGGGTATGTTTTTATAAAAATGCCCCTTCTTATATAAATCTATGGGCGATTCAGTAAGAAATGGTGCCTCATAGAAAATATCTATGTGCTTCTTATGTTCTTTCTGATCATGTTGATTCCAATAGCCTTCAATAACTGGAACAAATGGTAAGCCAATATTATTGCGATAATCTTCTTGCGTTAGAATTGTGGGTGCCGCTTCAATTAATTTCATAGCCGGTACCCTTCTTAAGAATTCCAACACGTCATCTGTATCATTGGCACCTGTATAACCTAAATTATTAGCTAAATGTAATGCCCGATTTGGTGATGATTCAGCCATAGACCAAGGATTTAAAGCGGAACCACTTTCAGAAATTGCCCGATGAAATAGCCCTTTGGCTAAAGGTGATAATAATAGCAATTGCACTGAAGATGCACCAGCTGATTCACCAAATATAGTTACTTGATTTGGATTGCCACCGAAAGCAGCAATATTATCACGTATCCATTTTAAAGCTAATACTTGATCTTTAAGACCTTGATTGCCGGGTGCTTTTGGACCCGCTGTCAAAAAACCCAATGGTCCCAAGCGATAATTTAATGTAACTAAGACAACATTTTCTGCTACTAGATAATCGGGACCATAGAGGAAAGCATTACCTGAACCAAATGAGTAGCCACCACCATGTAACCAAACCATAACAGGCATTCCCGGATTACTGATAATGTATATATGTAAGTTCTAAAAATTTCTAAAATCTGAAGGTATGGGCTTATTAGATTATACTCACTAATCTCCCTTGGGCATTTCATTGGTAAAGACATTCAAAAATAAACAGTCCTCGTTACCTTTGAATGTATCTAAAATCATATTTTTATGTGGACAACTATGACCCTCACGTGATGCATCACGTATACCTAACCATGGCCGTTCTGGTTCAGCTGCTCGAAATCTTTTTAATGTTTCAATGACCGAATTATTTTTAATATTTCAATGACTGATGACTTTTTACCTGTTATAACCTACGGGAGCTGCTCCATATTTTATACCTTTAAAACTATAATAACCGCCTCTTCCATTCGATCGGTATTTTTGATAACGCCCTCTAATTCTACCAGCTTTTGTTTTAACAATTACGTGCGTATCTCTCTATGGAAACATGGACAATAAGAAAGTGGTATGTCAGTAATCGTTAATTATTATGCGTTAAAACATGGATAAATCTGTAATACTTAGAAATTTAAACTTTAGAAGTGGAAGCTACATTCAATTATTTCAAAATTTTGATCAATTATTTCAAAAGAAATTTGTGTCAAATTTTCAAAGTAATGTGTTAATTTAAGTAGAAATTATTGAAGAAAAATTATCATCCAAAACTTTATTGCAGACTAGAAATTCCACTTGATTATCTTTCACTTTTTCCCTTATTTTGATAGACTTCTTTGGTGCTTTAAAAATCTATTTGTAGTAACTTTTCAAAGCAATGGCTTTATCTCAAGTTTTAATTCGATGGGTGTATGATCAATAAATGGGCATAACCTTCATTAAAATCCCATTTTCTTTCCTTTCTTGTTTTAGCAAAGACTTAGCAAAGACATAAACACATTTTAGTAGTGTTTTGGACATGCGATCAGACCAGCGGTCCTCCTTAAACCCACTTTCACACTCTCCCTACTTTTTACAACTTTTATAAAAATTGAAAAATTTAAAATTAAAGTTAACAGTTTTCTACGTCTTCTTCTTCGTCTTCTTTTGCACTTGTTTCTTCAACTTTGGTATGGTTACATCAACGTTTGTGTTACAATTATGATTATGTCATAGTATCGTAATAGTATCTTAGCATGCTGATCTTGGCCATTCACGAATACAAACTGAAAAACCAAATAAAAAAATTTAAAGCAAATAGAAAGAGAAATCAAAAAACCCAAAAAGGCAAAACAAAGCAAAACTAAAAAAAAGCAAATTAACAAATAACAGAAAAAGACAGAAAGAGAGAGATAGCGATACAGAAAGATGGGGTGGGGGAATGGAGGAGAAGTGGAAAGGATAGGAAACCTGTTAAAAAATTGCGCAATCTTTTTTAAATTATAAATGTTTTATTATTATAAATCAGAACTTAATAGTCGGTCGTTGCCAACTTTAAAATACCCTACATCAATTGGCTTAATGTGATTAAAGTACTACAAGCCAATAATATTGCAAACATTGCAATTACTTAATTATTTAAAAAGTTTGTTATATGAGAAGAGGTTCAAAAATGGGACCTATCTGCACCAAATTTAATACGTATATGTTCTAAGTCAAAATAAAAGGCAGTGCCAATTTTTACTAAAATATATTCAAAATTGAAGCTTTTATAAATATAATGAAATCTTTCGAAAAGGGCACGGTCTTATTTTAAACACTTTCAATAGGGTTTGTCTCTGGGAAAAAACACAGCTATGGCTCAAATCTAACTAAAATATCTCAAAAAGTGCGACTTGTAGCGTGATAATTCACATTGAAGGACATCAGACGAATGCAAAGAATTGAATCTAATCAGGGAGTGGTTCTAAGTCGACTGGTACAAAAAATGGTGGGTCTACTTTGGGAATTACAAACATCTGAACAAACTTATAATATCCTAATATTTATAAAAATAAGTAGTTTAGGGCATAATTACGAATCACAACTTCAATTTCATGGGCGCATTTTACATTTCACCATAAGTTTTTTTAATAAACAACAAAATTGAGAAGTATAAACTTTAAAATCTCTATTATACTCTATAAATTGTATGTACGCATATTCCTTATTATTCTCCTTAAAATTACCTTCTATTGGAATGACATGAAAGATTGTTAATAATAATTATCTGTCTGTCCATCCGTCTCTCTGTTAATACAATTGATTCAATTAAAATGCTATTTCGGTGGGTGAAAGGATTCGTTGCCAGCATAAAGCTTTATTCAGAATAACATTGTTTAAAAGCCACGCTTCCATTTTAAAATATTTTTGCTTAATTTTTTCAGCAAAAATTTCAGTTTGATTTGTTAAATGTAACACTGAAATTTTTCTTTATTGTTTTGTTAATAGTTTGTAAAAATTTTTCAAATACATACGTCCAGTCCATTATTAGAATTAGTAAAAAAAAGAATTAGAAAAAAGAGTTGTAAATGTTTAAAAATCAACCACAATAATCAAGAGCAACATTTTCACCTGCTTTATTAATAAAATATTTAGAGAACAATGCCGAAGAACCAACACAAGCACAAATATACCGTTATTTGCCATACACATATACATGTATCATTTTTTTCTTTTGTATTTTGTTGTAAATTGTGCTCTCTCAACAACATGTTCTTTGGATCATTAATCTTATAACAGGAATAGCAAATCATATTCTGAAATCCGTGAAGTATACCTTTTATATGAATTAATTGGAATCGTTAGAGGTATTATCAGAAAATATTCATGGATCTAGAGCCATAAATATCTTAATGAATTTAATGGCATTAAATTCCAGTGATTTTAAATCAAATTAATCAAGATGTTGACAGTTAAATTGATCGCATTATATTTTTGCTGTTTTTGGGGTTCTAATGAGAGTAAAGTCTTATTGGAAGAGGAAATTATTTCTTTATATTTTACTTTATTCATTAATTAAATCATTTAAGAGTTTTTGTGGCATATAAGAAAAATTGCCTTTTTATCGAAAAGCCAAGGGGGCGGGTATAATTTTTATTGATTGTTATTGTTGTTCTCAAATATTTAGATATTTATACATACAGAAATTCTAAATGTGAAAAACTATAAGGAAAAAAAGACGCTGATATGCCTAATCAAATTGAAATAATCCAAGTAAATATTTAAACATGTATTATTAGAGTGTTGCTTTTGCTTTTTTTTCGTGTTAGTTTTTATTTTTTATTGGTATAGTTTAATTTACAGTTTAAGTGTATTTTGAAGGTCAGCAAATATTTAGAATTGGATATAACTATCTCTATTTACTTGCAGCCGATTTTTTCTATGAAGTAAATTTGAAATTTATTGTTAACATGAAGAGATCTAAAGAATTCAACTTAAACTTCTTTCAATAGAGAATTCTCAATTCGAAATTTTCATTCTACCATTTTATCGCTTCGCACATTTCAATTGATCAAGTAAACAATTCTTGATTCTTAATTGATAATTTCATTTTAAACTCTCAAAGTTAAATGTTGTACAATTTCTATTCAAAAGCGCTTAACTTTGCTTATGCAACAAACGCAATTTCCACATTTTGTAAAATTTAATGGCAATTGAAGTGAAATTTTTATATCAAGTAGAGCCCTGCTAATGTGATCTATTTCAACTTCTAATGGACAAGTAAAAAGAAAGCGGATTTTTTTTTTGAAGAATTTTCTGAGAATATTTTTTAATTAGTACTTACACGAAATGAGCGAACCACTTCTTGAACTACACGCATCGCTCTTGATGGCAATAATTGAACTAACGAATTTGGATGGGATGTTAATGTTTTCCATGCTGTCGTTTCCTGTAAATATTGAAGGGAATTCAAATTATTAAAGAAAAACATTTTAAAAGTGTTGAAGAATAAGAAAATGAAAATTTTTGTAAAATAATAGCATACAATTTACAAAGGTTCGAAGGCAAAAAGAGGTCTTAAAAACGATAGAAAATGAAGCTAGTAAAACTCACATTGTGAGTCAATAATACCTAGCTATCTTTGACATTTTCTAAAATTTCCAAGCTCCAACTGAATGTTAAAGAAATTATAGAAAATTCCAATTGACTTTAGAAATATTTCAGAAAGATAATATAACAAAATAGGTGGCGTACAAAGTCATGTCAAGTTAAAAAAGTTCTAAATTAAAAAATTGAATTTTTTTTTTTTGTAAAAAGTAAAATGAATCAAAAACAATTAGAAGTTCAAGTTACACTATCAAATACAATGCCATGGAATTAATGTTAAGATTCCGAAATTCTCTAATGATATTTAAATTTTGGTCTTCATTGTCTTCAGTGATTTTTAAAAGCCATCGCCATTTCTATTGCCCTTGAATTTGATGAGTTTCAAAATTTGCGAAGCAACAAATCAAGTTAAAAAGTTTTCAGCAGATCAAAACAATTCTATTCAGACATATTGAAGTGAAATATTTATTTTGAAGGGTTTTTACATTCTTCATTCCTCATAATTACCCTGTAATTATAATTAAGCAATTCTGGAAGAACTCGAGTTCTTCTTTTTTAATTTTGTAATTTTGATATTCTCTATTCTAAATTTAAATCAAAATTGAATAATTTAAAATTTCTTAAATCATTAAAAAAATTGACAAAAATTCATTTTTTTTCCTTATGAAAAAAAATGTTATAATGATTTGCAAAATATGTGGATTTGAAGTCGTTTCGCTTTTTCCTGAAACCGCAACAAATTACACGTTGTAAATATTTACTTATAAATATATGAAGGAATAGTTGGGCAGACAGATGGAGGGGCTTGGTTCATTAATGGGCACACAATCGGGAAATGATTTAATAGACAAACAGACTGACAGATGGAATTTTCATTAAATGATCATCAATTTACATTGAGAATGTAAAGAAGATTTAACAGACAGACAGACAGACAGACAATCACACAGCTAGACACACAGATTATTATTCAAGTGATGAAGCATTCAAACTATTGAATTTGACATACGATTTTGACCAGATTTATTGTTGCTATTGGTATCGTTTATGTTACCTCAATAGTCGATGGATTTTTAGTCAATGGCATAAATGTTGTTGCATTAACTTCTTTTGACAAACTTTTTATGGTCGAATTAATTGTTGAATTAATATTCATAAATGCATTATTTGTTGTTGTTGTTGTTATTGCTGTCGATGAAAGGCCCATCATAATGCGTTTATTTGATGTTATTGTTGTTAGATTATTAAATTCATGTTTCGCATTGTTGTTATTATTTAATAAAATTGTTATTATTGGTGTTGGTGTTTTTGTCGTTGTTGTTGTATCCATTAGCATAACAAATGATATATTTTCATTAATATTATTGTTATATTCGTTCTGTAATTGTTGTTGTTGTTGTTCTTGGGTTTTTCTCTTACTTTCACTTGATTGAAAATTGCCCACTATTGTTATTGCTGTTATTGTTGTTGCGTTCGTTGGCATTTTTACTGTTGTTTTTGTTGCACTTGTATCCATAAATGCATAAATAATTAGACCAAATGCCATTGCAACAATAACAATACTAGCAACATATTTTATCACATATTGAACGGCCATTATACGTATATAAATATATGTATGTGTATCTAAAGTATGTTTGTATTTGTACGCATAAAATTTCTTTTACAACAAAACAAAACAAAAAAAGAAGAAAAATAGTTTAACAACAATAACAATAAAAATAACAATAAAGGAAAAAATTATTAAGCAAAGAAAAAAGCGGAGAAACCACACGTTACAAAAACAAGAAGAAGAAATGCAATAATAATAATAATAACAATAACAACAATAATAATAATAAAACTAATTAACTCAACTACGACAAAAATTTATCAAATGGATTCAAATTGATCAGGCTTTTGTAATGTAAAAATCATGTAAAACACAATTCGAACTCAAACATCAAACTACAACTGAATTTTTATGTGCGTATATATGTATGCATGTATACACGTGTATGGGTTTGTGCGTATTTGTGTATGCGCAAATATGTCTTTTTCATTTATGCAATAAAAATAATAACAATAATAATTTTTTACTTTTTCACTGCCGTTTTCAAATTTCTTTCCATCTTTCTCTCTCATTCACTCTCTCTCTTTCTCTCTCTCTCTCTCTTATATTATTTGAATCGTTATACGGCTAATTAATGACCATTTGAGTTAGACGTACGTTCCAAATTTATATGTTTTTTTTATATATTTACAAATCTTTGTGCCATGCAAATTTATTTATTTTTCTCTAATTGTGACATAACTGTTTTTCTTGCTGTTGTTGTTATTTTTTTTATAATTTTTTAAAATTATTGTTATTGTTGTTTGTTGTTTATTGCTCCGTTTACTTTCTTTTTTGTTTTTTTCTTTTGTTTTGTTTGCGCTTTATTATAAGTAAATTTTTTAAAACAGAAATAAAAGTGAATAAAAAAAAAACTACAAAGAAAAAACCCCAAAACAAGTAGACCGTTATTTTTCCGCAAAAAAAAAAACAAAAACAAACACTACTTAATCAATTGAAATGAACCAACCGATCTTATAAACAGTTAACAACTGACTGATTGGACGCCCAAAATTTGCAGCACTCAACATTTTTAATGCAACAATTTTCCTTATTTACAAAAAAATCAAAATCAATTTTTTATATAAATAGAAAAATTACATGGAAAAGTTGGAGAAGATAAAGAAGACAAAAGAAAAACATTATTATTAAGATTATTTGCCGTTATTAGTTTTGCTAAAGTTATTGTTATTGTTGTTACTATTTTTACTCATATATTTGCATACTTTTCTTTTTTGCTATTGATTTCTTTCTCCTTTTTTGTGTTTGTTTGTTTGTTCGACTTTTTATTTATTCATTTGCGTCTGGTCATGTTCAAACAAGTAATAACTGTAATAACGTGCTGTGTTGTTGGATCACAGAATTTTATTATAACTGTTATTATTAGTAATGTTATTGTTATTACTGTTGTTGTTGTTGTTGTTGTTGCTATGATTACGTTAAAATTTGTTATATCATTTTTAAAAAAAAATTTTTCATATTTCTTTTTCTTTAGCCATTGAACATGACTATCTAAAATAAACTTTAAGTAATTTTTCCATACACTGAGAAAAAGAAGCAGTTAATTTAAAAGAAAAACAGGAAAAAAAACCCACAAAAATGTTAGATAATGTTGACCACTTAATACCGCTTAATAATACTGATCAATTGATTAAAACTTTATAATCGAGTCTGGGCCCTGTTCAAATATAATTTAGCTTTAGAATTAAGCGATCCTTTTGAAGTTTTGATTTTGCTATAATTTTATTTCAGTTTATTCTCTTTAAAAATGATCGCGCGTATTTTGTATAATTATACAGAAATAGATTCAAATATCGATCTGCTAATGCTTCGAAAAAACTAACTTGATTGTCAGTTAAAACTTGGATTTACCCCCATTTTCAAAATTCCATATTTCAAATTATTAAACTTAAAGCTGTTAAACTTAAGGCTCAAAAATTTTACTCAACTTTCGAAAGAAATTTCTCTCTTTCACTTGTTTCACTATTTCCGAGGCCATTTTATACGTCTTAATTCTTTCGATTTCGTTTCACTCATCACACCATGCCATTCTACACCTTTTCATTTCAATAAGATTTTTTATAATAGTTTTTCATTGTGTTCTCTTTCATCTTTACCGTTTCATTTTATGCCATTCCATTTCTTTACATTTGATCCATTTCATTTAAATAAGATTTTATTTGGTAGCTTTTTATTCTAATCTTTGGAAAATGTATAGTATTTCATTCTATTTCATGCCAATCGATTCTTTTTCATTCCAATTACATTTCACACAGTGGTTTTATTCATTCTATTATCCTTAATTTTTTTGCCATTTTGTTTCAATTTGTTTAATTTCTTACCATTCCTTTCCTTTTCAAACCAATTCACTTCAGTTAGCTTGTTTTACGAAAACTTTTCAGTCTGCTCTACTTAAACCTTACCATTTCGTTTCATTCCATTCTACTTCATTCCTCTTCATGCCTTTTCATTCCAAAGAAACATTTTCAATTCTTTTTTTTTTATTCCTCAAATTTTCTTCCTTTCAAGGTTAATGAATTTCGCATTATACATGATTTTTTTATCATATTCTTTTTAATTAAATTTTTATTCAATAACAACAACAATAACATTAATAATAATAATAAAACATTAATAAAATGAGTAAGATTTCGTTGACATTTTTGCCAAGCATGATTTACGTGTTTTAGATAAACGAATTGTAATAATAAAAAGATCTTTTTAATCATCAAATCATAAATGTTTTTATTCACCTTGACAAGCAGATCAATCGACTGAAATGTCTACCATACTTGGGGTTGAGTGTGTAATTAATTTTGTATATATGTAAACATGTACATTTTATGCTGTATGGACATTAATGCGTCATAAATGTTTCAGTTTTCAGCTTGTTTTTTATTTTTCAGTTTGCTTTGATTTTATAACATTTTGTTTTGTTTGATTTTGTTTATTAGATCATTGTCATAAGTAAATATTTGTTTGTCATTTCATTTAATTAAAGCGCTCGACACTTACTTTAATTAAGGCATATTAAATTAATGTCAATGTATGTAACAGACACTAAAATTCAATTTTATTATTTTTAAATTAAAATTAAATTAAATTAAAAATTAGTTTAACTTTTCATATCGATCTGTCTGCTTGTTAGTTTTATTATTAAATTCTATTCTAATTTCATAATATTTCAATTGAATGATTTGAAATTTTTTTCTTAAAAATTTTTGTCACTTTGCCATTTCAGGCCATTTCAGTTAGATTTAAGCAATTTTTTTTTTTAAATTATTATCTTATTTAGAGCAAGGACACAAAGTTCAATAAGTGTTAGAGAACAAAATTATATTAATTTGAATTTGACATCATCATAAACAAAATTTAGTACTTTTTTCAATTCACAAAATACTTTTTAGTACTTTTTTCATTTCAAAGTGATCAATTATTTCATGTAAAATAATTGTATGAAATTTGAATTTGAAATGAAATCATTTGGAAAATTCTCAATTTTCATGTTAATCGGGAAAGTTCTCTTTTTTGTGATTTTTTTTTCTAGAGATTTTCGTTTATAGGAAAAATTTTATATAAGCGCCTTTAGAATCGAAGCATTCGATCGATGCTGTTCTTATTATCTCTATTTTACTTTTTACCTTTCAAACATTAACGTTGCACAATTATATAGTCGTCTGTCTGTTTGTCTGCCTGTCTGTTCATTTACTTATTTATTTATGCCTTAATTTAAATATAAAAACACTTACCTTAAGCGAATTGGATATTTTGCCAGCTCTGGCTAAAGCTGAACCCAATGTTGATGGTGCAATAGCAATCGCTTCACTTTCATCAATTCGATTCAAATATAATAATAAATAACAAAAACAATAAAATGTTGCTTGTGTTATTCTTCGTCCTATTCTTGTTGTTGCTGTTGCTTTTGCCTTTACTGTTGTTGTTCTTACTTCTATTAGCTTTTGTGGGCATGGCCGAATGCATTTGCAATACGATTTATGTAACATTTTCATTTTTCTTTTACGTACGTTCACTTTTTTTTTCTAATTTTATTTGTTATTTATTTTGTTTATTTGTTATTTATTAATGTAGAATAAAATTTTAATACATACAAAACACTCATTTTTACCTTAATGTTCTAAACATAATTCATGATATTTATTTCAATTGCGAAATGCAGTTGAAATAAAGTGCAACGCAAATTGACTGAATATTTTCTAAACGTAATTGTTAAGAAGTAAAAACTTTGCAGTAGGCTGAAGCCGATTTTTACAAGGACCCTACACTCTGAACTTTACACCACTTTGCCTTATTTAAGTAACAACTCAAGTAAGTCATACACAAACCAGTAAAGTTGAAAAAAGTCGTAATTTTTAAATGATTTGAAAAACGCTTTACAAGGGAGGGATTCTGAAAAATGGTTCAATTTGAATAAACTTTTATACACAAAGTTTTTATGTTAAAATCTATTAAAATGCCCACTTTCATTAAAATTTATACCAAATTATAACTTTTTTTTCATAGAACGAGTTTTTGAATCGAAAAAAGCTGCTGTACGGAAAACATGAACATGGGCCGCTTTGGATGTATTTTGGTACATATAATTTCTATATTAAAATACATTAATGTATCCATTAAAATCTGTATTCATTAAAATCTAATCCAAATTGTAACTTTTTTTTGTATAATGAATGTTTGAATCGAAAAAGGCGTTATATGGGAAAGGTTCGTAAAAATGGACCCATCTGGGTCATATATAATGTCCATATTAAAATCCATTGAATTGCTTATTTTTGTAAAATCTATTCCAAATTGTAACTTTTTTCATGTAATGATTTTTTTTAATAAAAAAAAAAACTTTGTACGGGGGAAGGTCTGAAAAATGGTTCAATTTTAATCAATTTTGATGCACATAGTTTTCATATTAAAATACTGATTTTCGCTAAAATCTATTATAAATTGTAACTTTTTTTCATATAATGAATTTTTAAATTAAAAAAAAGGCGTTATATGGGAAAGGGTTCTAAAAATTGCCCCACCTGGACCAAATTTGATACATGTAATTTCTACATTAAAATATATTAAAATACCAATTTTTCGCATAATCTGTTTCAAATTGTAACTTTTTTAATATAATGACTTTTTGCATCGAAAAAGGCATTATACGAGAAAAACCCCACCTGGTTCAAATGTAGTACGTATAATTTTTACGTTAAAGTACATTAAAATGCCAATTTTCGTTAAAATCTATTCCAAGTTGTAAAATTTTTTCATATAACGAGTCTTCTTAAAAAAAGTTTTAAATGGCGACTTATTGTAAAAATAGCCCAATCTTAACCATAATTAATAGTCTTTGTCTTTGGCTGGTCCTCTGAACCTATTTATGTCCAAAATTCCATTAAAATATCTTAAAAACAAACTGTACAAACTGTACAAACTGTTACAAACTGTAGCTTCCTTATAAGTTTATGCGACTAAATTTTAGATGGACAGACAGACATTTGAACTATCACGCTTCATTCATTCATTCAAATGAACTCATTTATTTACATTTTCATTCGAAATTTTATGATCGTATTAGATTGCATAACATAGAGCATTTAGCCTCCAAAGAGGCCGCTTAAAGTTTTCTTTCTTTTGCATTTTGCGTTTTTTTTTCTCCTTTGACTGCTATTTTTTTGTTAATGTTTACTTCATTACATCATTTGGTATTGTTTTGTTTGTGTTGTTTTATTTTAATTATTGTTTCATTATCTTCTTTTAGTGTAATTGCTTTTATTGTGGTTGTTGTTGTTTTATGAAATAAAAACAATTCCAATCGTAGAATGTTTTTTTTTCGATTACTGCTTGCGCTCTTGTCCTTTTCAACTTCATTCTGCATTCATAACAATAACAATGCCTTAGACATTTTTACATTTTCCATATTTATCACTCTAAGCTTCCCTTTTTTTCTCTTTTCTTTTTCATCGTTTTAAATCAATCAGTCAGTTAGTGGATTTCGGTGAGGAAAGAAAAAGAAAAAACAAGAAAGAAAAAAGTAGTAGAAAGTAGGCAAAATGAAAGCAAAAGTAAAAACAAAAAAAAACCTGTAATTGTAACTGTATCAAGCATCTCTCACATGCTCCCTTTCTCTCTCCCTCTCTTACTTTCCCTATTGCGCTTCATGTTTTCTGCTTCTTTCTGTCTCTTCAACAAAATGTGATCCATGATATACATACAAATTGATGTATGTATGTATATGCGTATGTATGCATGGGTATGTGTATATATGTGTGTTTTATATGCCAGAGAGAGATTGAAAGACGCAGTTTTCTTGTTGTTTTTTTAATATTTTTACACGTAAATTTTTTCTTTTTGAAAAAATAAAAAAAAAACTAATCGTTCGTGGGTTTTTTTATTTTTCTTTTAGGAGTATGGGTATGAATGAAAGTGTGGACATATGTGCTCATACATATGAGTATCTCTACATCTGTATGTCTGTATGTGTATTTGTGTATGTTTGTATACGTTACACTTGGCAGCTAAAAAAAAACCAATTGCAAATGAAAGTGTTTAAATTTTGGTGGAGAAAATAAAAAAGCACGAGAAAAGGGGCGAAAGTCGACTTTGTAACACTTTATAATCAACAAATCGATTAATTAATAATCGAACATAAAATTTTACTTGAAGAATTCAATTTCTAGAAATACTGAATAACATTCTCGCGAAAAAAAACTAAGAAAAATCATCAAGTAAATGTTTGTAAATAGGGTCAAGGCGAAAGTGGAACGAACAAATTTCGGTTACCCGTAAAGAAATTTTTGTTAATCTAAAGCAAGTTACAGTTAGAATCTTAAATTAAATGTACCGCAATTTGCATTAAAGAAGAAAAAGTATTCAAACGAAACGAAGGAAAACTTTATGGCTACGCCGTATTAATCTGTGCCATTTTATGTATATTTCTACGTTCTTTACAAATATATTTGGTTTTTTCATAAATAAATATTGAATTTTTTCTTCCATTAAAAGACTCCTCGATCAATTTGATCCGATAAGTCTATTTAATCTTATTTTGATCTAAATCTCAAGACAATTTCTTACCTCATTTAATGGAACACTGAATCATGAACCAATGATTGATATATTCCAATGATTTCAATTAGTCCAGTTTTTTTTAGAACCGATTAACCGATTAATCTTGGGATTTTAACCATATAAAAATAGACAAACTTAATTTCTGAGACTTGATAAATTAGGTGATAATGAAAAATTCAAAATTTCGCTTTTTTAGAAAATTTCAATTTTTAGGTAAATCAAATCAATCAAAATTTTTTTACATTATCTTCAGATTTTGACATAACATGAAAATGTGTATTAATTTTTACGGTCTTATAGGGTACATTAATATGTCTATGCTTTTACTTTTATATATAGATCCAATTATAAATGGTTGTACAAGATAAAAGAAAATTATGTAAATGCTTAAGGAAATTCATTTCAATTCAAAATAATATTTAATAATTTTATTATATAATCAGCTGAGATAGAAAGGGAGACAAAGAGAGAAAGAGAAAGATGCAAAGAGAGAAAGAAAGTTAAATAGAAAGGATACAGCTGTTAAAGCTTTAAATTTGATTGGTCAAGGCTGATCATTTTACACAGCAGTGTAAAATAATTTTATTCACTAATTTTATTCGCTAATTTTAGTCTTTATTGTTTTCGCCCATTTTATTCACTACTTTTATTCACTAATTTAATTTACTAACTTTAATTTTTATTTTAAGGGATTAATTAAATTTATTTGCTAATTTCACTAATTTTATTCGCTAATTTTATTCACTAGTTTTATTCACTAATTTAATTTACTAATTCTATTCATTAATTTTATTCGCAAATTTTACTCTCTAATTTTATGTGATAAGACAAAGTAGTTTTAATAAACTGATCCACACAAATCAATGACTTAATTTTATCCATTTATCGTCGAATTTTTGAAATATGATCAAATTAACCATAATTTTATGAAGAAAATTAAAACTTAATTAAAAAGATTTAGGAATATTGAATACGCCATAAAAAGAATATTTCAAATTGGGAAAAACTCAAATTACAAATGTTAAATGTTAAAAATGTTGAATATTAATCAGGAATTTTTTTATCGATTTGTGTTTTTTTAGAAAATTATCAAAAATTATATATTTCTTTTTAGGGAGCACACTTTTTTTCAAATAGAAAACGTAGCAAAAGGTAAATTCTATTAATAGAATTAATGCGAAAAATTTCTCAAAATATCAGATTACAGAGAATTATTTTATAAAAGAGACAATCTAAACTCAATAAAAAATCGATTGATCTAATATATAAAAATGTACATTTATAATTGAACTGAACTTTAAATCTATTGTTAAATCGACTATTTATTTTAAGATTCGGCAAAAATGTCGAATCTGCTGTTTAAAATGAAAGAAGCAGAATTAAAAAAATAACAAAATTTAATGAAAATCCGAGTGAATGGCTAGACGGGCAAAGATACTTTGCCATTCTTTTCGTTTTCTATAAATTTTATCAAGGTTTCATGAATTTTACAAACATTAGTTCTTCTATTTACTTTTTCAAAATTCAATGATAATTATTACATTTCTGGTTAACAAAACAAGAGATATAAATTAAATTTGACCTTTTTGCAACAGAAATTTTGACAAAATGTTATTTGAAATTACAACTTAAGTTAATTTTTTTGGCTAAACTTAAACTTAACAAGAAAAAAGATCATCATCATTATCATTATCATATTCATGACTTTCATTATTATTATTATTTTCGTTATTACAAATTGTAATTATGGACAAATTTTTTTGTGAGTTTTTTTAAAGATATTTTATTTTTACCAATCGAAGTGCAATAATCGACAAAGAAATGAGAATGTAAAAAAACAAGAAAATTGTTCGATAGAATTTTATAAAAAATTACAAAAATGTGCTTGTGGAGGTGTCCGTGTGTGTGGGTGTGTGTCAGCAAAAAAAAATATTTTTCTCCTTGACATAAATTTTTTCAGAAAAGTTTGACTTTAAATATAAATTTTGCAAAAAAAAAAACCAAAAAATAACGTACAAAAATTAATTCAAAAACAAAGCACAATAAGAGTAAAAATTATCTTCTTATATAAATAATTGTATTAGTAGAAAAATTCTATATTCTATATTTATTTGAAGCAAGAGTTTTTTCATGCATTTAAAATGAAATTTGCTTAACTTGAATTTTTTCTTTTTTTTTGGTTTTTTATTGTGTTTTTTATATTTCTTTAAAAAATTTCATTTCCCAATACTCAAATAAACCACTAGAATAATAATAAAAAAAATTAACAATAACAGCAGCAGCAAAAAAATTTCAAATGTTTTGCATTTAAATCTTATGAAAAAAAGTAGCAAGTTCAAGTTTGTTGCTTGAGTCTTTTATTACACAATTTAAAAAAGTGCAAGCGCATTTCATTATTCTGGTTTTTCTTCTTGTTTTTTTCGTTTTTGTTACTTCTAACAATTTTTTTTCTTGTACATTAAAATCAAACCAAATAATAGGAAATAATTTCAGTGTTCACACATACAAACAAGCAAACAAACATTAATTGAAATTAAAAAAAAAACTGTTAAATTCTGTTTTAGGTTTTTTTGCTTTTTTATTTAAGTTTTTTTACTTATTTATTTTTGTTGTTTTTCTTCATTCAAGTTCTAAGTTTGTTTTAACAATATTCCTATAAAAAAATTTTTTCTTCGTTTCTTTTTGGCTTTTTGTTTTTTCTTTTTAATTCAATATTTTTAATTATTTAACTAATAAAGCGACAAATTTGCTGTTATTACTTGAATTGTTGATTTCAAACTGATTTTTTTGAAAAGGCATTCTCTCTAATAATTTGTTGAGGCGATACAAAATACTTCTTTTTTTTTCTTTTTTTTTTTTGCTTTTTCGATTATCATTATTTCCAATGCGTATGTATTTGTGGGCGATGATGTCAATGACGGTGACGTTGACGGTGACAGCTACGTTGACGGCAAAGATTTTAGACGACGGCATAAGTGACCGCGCATTTTAAATATTTTAGCCATATGATTAAACTTTTATGTACATATGATTTTTTGAGATGCACACACAGACACACACGCACACACATGCACACACATGCACACTTGAGCATATATAACTAATGTAGTTTTATGTTAAATAAATTTAAGTGTTAAATGAACTATAAACAAAATGTGAAATTTTGTGAGACTTTTTTGTGAACAATTTTTTTTCTTTTTGTTAAACATTTAAATAATTACGAGGTGAGATTCATTTGATTCTGATGCCAGTGTAAAATTAATGAATGGTTATAGGTGATTGTCTGTCTGCCTGATTTGAGTTGTATATAATATATATATATATATATATATATATATATGTGTGTGTGTGTGTGTGTGTGTGTGTGTGATGAAGGGTGTAATTGAGGTCGCTTAAAACCGTAACATGCCAATAAAACATTCTAACATAATTAACATGCTCATTTATGCGCATTCACAATATTTTTCAGTAATTTCTGATTTTGTATGAATTTTGTTTATTGTTTTTTTTGTGTTTCAACTCATTAAAGCATTGTTTTCCTTTTATTGGAATTGTCATTGTTATGCTTTCACATTTTCCTTTTTTTTTGTTTTTATCAAATAAAATGAAATGATGTTTCGGGTCAATGGAATGACGGGCGGTGGCAGAAAGATTGCAAAGAAAAAAATTTATGGCCAATAATGCATGACATATGTGTGCATGTTTATTATTGGAATGCATTAGAGAATGTATAAAATTAGAATGCGCTATATGAAGGTAACATAAGATTTCTATTAGTGAACGTGATTTTGTATAATTATTTTTTAACGTTCTACTTTAAAGTGACTCCTAAAGTTGAGAACGAAACAAATATATTTATAATACGATTAGTACAGACATACACATATGACACAGAGCATTTAACTGACAAATTTGCAACATTTTCAACTTCAACCTGAATTAATTTGTGCTTTCTTTTATAGCTTTAATAAACTAGACGATCTTGTAACAAAAAAAAAATATATATATATATATATTATATATATATATATATATAAATTCGTTTTTTCTTTTAGTTTTTTCGTGAAAGGCCATCTCTTTCTAATTTTACTACAACTCAAAACAATAAGTTGAAACAAAAAATTTTACTAGAACTTAGCGCATGACATTTCTGTTCCATTGAGCTAGTTTTAACTATATGTTGCTTAATATTTAGCAACATGTTGTTGAACATTACGCAACATGTAGCCTTGATATGTGTTTTCTCTAGATGAGTAAATAAATAAACAAGAGAATTATATTTGGCTGAGGCCAAATTTTCGATACCTACCCTTAAACACCAAAATATTACGATTTAGAGCTTATTTCAGTTTTTCATTAACAGACAAAAACGTACAATATTTGAAAATTTGGTATTGCATAATTTCACGTAGATGCGTAGGTACGATTTATTTTCTGATAATGGGCTTACCACTTGTACAAAATTTCAGCTTTCTATTTCTTTGCAGTTTGCCAAAAATTAACTAAAAAAACGAACATACTAATTATGCGTAAAAAACCGAGCTGTTTTCAATTTACGTTGCACTATGGGCGTGTTCTTGAATTAATTAAAGATACACTGACATCTCTAAAACGATTCAGAATTTAATGCTGATGAAAAATATACATTTTGTGGAGTCTCCGGTACCTCCATTTTTGGGGGTTACAAATCGAATTACAAAATGAGTATATCATTAATCTCGAGGCAGGCGGGTAAAAAAAATGTACATATTTTCTAAATTTTGTAAAAAACTTCATTCTTGAATTTTCTAAATTTTTATATTATTTAATTCATTATTAATTAGACTTATTAATAATTATGCTAAATTTACAATTTTATTAATTTTTATTTTTTGGTATAAATATGATATAAATATCTATGAAATATCTGTGGAATGAAATTTAGATTTACATGTTTGGGGAAAGCAGTGAACAAGAAGAAAAAGTAAAAGCATGAAAATATTAAAAACATTTAAAAGATCACAGTTTCAATTAAGAAATAACCACAACAAAAAATAAAAATAAATTAAAATAAAATAAAAATTAAAAATAAGTGAAAAAAAAGTTGTAGGCCGTAAAAAAAATTAATTTTCAAATACATTTTATGGCCATTCATCACCATTGACAATATAATCATGTGTGGTATGAAATGTTAAGCCATTACCATCAGGTTTATGCCAAGATGGCAACAATACAGTACGCCAAAATGATCTATAAATATTATTAATTTATTTGGCATGTAATAAAGTACTAAAGCAAGTACAATTAATAATAACAACAAAGTCGTAGTCAAAATAGAATAAATAACCAGTAGCGGTAAAGTAACTTACCGTCCTCTAACCAAACCTAAAAATAAACGCCAATTCTTTCGCATGCCAAAATTATATGGATTGATGTATGATTTATTTTGTAAAAGCATAGATTTACGTTGCGCCTGATTAATGTGTGACTCGATACTTGTCTCACCGCGAGTTATCAATTTAGCATGCCAACAGCTTAATGTACCTAATGCTACAACAACAGCTACATTTGTAAATGCCATAAAAGTTAATGCTCTACGACGTGCCACAACATCTGGACTATTCTCAATTAAAGCATCTGCTGGCGTTGGTAGATAATGTTCAGCTGGCAATAATATATCATCATCATATTCATGCTGATGTGTCTAATGGTTTTTGCTCGTAACGGTAGTGAGATAAGATAATTAAAATAAGGCGACCAAAATGCCATGCATTCAAATTTATTAACGTTTAAAATTTTAATGTTCGATATTCGTTTACAAACAAAGAGAAATAAAATTAAATATGAAATAAAATTGTATAAGAAAATATTAATAAGAAAAATAAGAAAGAATTTTATAAACAATCGGTATCGATTCTATAGCATTTTGCTTGATGTGATATAAAAAGTCATGAACATGAATTGCAGAAAGAAAAAAATATAAAATTGTAATTTGATGATTTGAGAAATTTTTTTAGGTTGTACGGGAGGCCCAATCATAGAATCGATCTGAACTTTGTATCAAAATGCACCAATTTACGTTAAAACTTATTAGAAATTATAACTTTTTTGTCATACGGTTTTATAGAAAAGTATCGTAAAAATGGGCCGATCTGGACCAGCTTTGGTACTTATATTTTTCTTTTCTTGTGATATAATGAAATGAATATTTAAAATACCTATGTTCATTAAAATATATCTATAATTGTAAATTCTTTTTATATATTTGGGGAGCATAAAAATGCTTCGATTTTAATCATATTCAATAGGATTTGTTTGCTGGACCAAAATCCAACTATGCAGAAAATTTTATTAAAATAATTTAGATTTATAGCTTGATAAATTTCCATGGACGAAAGAATGGTTACACAGACGTAAATGGATTAACAACATTATTTTGATTCGATTGGTATAATAAAAGTTAGGTCTATCTTTAAATCCTTCTGCTTGTTACGAACAACCTAACAAACTTATTATATTCTAAGTTACAATTGTGATTTATAAAAATATATAAAATACACCATTTTATCTATATGAGAACTTTATTTTACAAAATAGATCGTTACAAGAAAAAATTTCTTTCAAAGTTGTCTGATTTCAATTATTTTTCTTAAATTTGCCCTAAGTTATTTATTTTTTAAAGCAAATTATTCTTTCATGTAAATAAATTCCCTCTCGATAATATAACTTGATAATAAAAATACAACAGACGGAAAGATAAAGTGCATCTAAAAGTGACTCGCCTCGCAAAATAAAAATATAAAAAAAAAGAAAAGCAAAAATTTATATTATTTACCACTGGTATTATGTGACCGGTTAAATTAAATTTAACTGGCTGACCTTGTAATGGTTCAGTTTCTATCCAATTCTCATCGTTATGCTCCAACCACAAATATTCATAACCGATTTCGAAGCCAAATACAATTAAAAATAATGAGCCCAATGTTGTATAAAACATGTAAAGGAAAAAGTAACGATGATTGCCAAATCCGACACAATTGTTTAGCCAGGCTATAAAGAAAGCAAAACGTAAAACCAAATAAGCAAAAATGTTTTACACACTCAAAGTTGAATATAATATATCCCCTATAATAAAATATTAATTTAATGCAAAAAAATGAAGAATGGAATGGAGTAGACAAAAATTTAGAAAAAATTTCATTTCAATAAATATCTCAAAATGATTTGATCCAAATTTTGTAGCGCACCATTTACGCATAATTTTCATAAGTAAAAAATCAGAACATCCTTTTATTCATCACAATGTATAAATTTCTTTTCCATATTAAATAAGAAGAAAAAACTAAAAACGAAGAGGGTTGCTCTTTCGATTCAATCTAATTTAGTAGAATCCATTTTTCCAAATGTTTATGTGCTAAGAAAACATGCAAACTAATTAAACTTGAAGAACAATATGACAAAATTTGACTTTGTTTTTAAAAATGATTCTATATCGATGCATTTAGATTAAGACAATACTTCTTTTTTTTGTTGAATAAACGCATTAAATTTGATATAGCTAAATTAAGAAAAAAAAGCAAACAAACAAAAAATCGGTGACACGTTAAAGAAATAAGAATTATTAAACTTGTTATAGAGTTGGAGTTGATGTTATAACACATGGACAGCAAGAACAACTTCTTATTTATTATAATTATTTTCACTGTTGTTGTTGCTTTGTTTGCTAGAACATTATTTATTTATAGCCATTCTACATTCTAGAATATTTTGCATGATAAAATACAAGAACCGGTTCCATTCCCTTTACCATAAGCATAACAAAAGAAAATCCAAAAATTTCTTAAAAAAAAAGAAAAAAAAACAAAAAAAGAACACCCATAAGTTATTTTTAAACGCAAACTCAAGCAAAACAAAACAAAACAAAGCAGACAATAAGACTCCGAGGGTAAATAAACTGTTTAATTATCATCATCATTATCATCATAGCCGCCCTATATAAAAGGCTTTAGCAATGATATCAAGAATACCATTCATCAAATAGAAGATCGTAAGCAACAATAGGCAAAAGAATTTCGTACAAAATGAAGGTATTACTTATATTTTGAACTTGAGAAATTTTCTAAATTCTATATTTTACCACTTCTAGCTTTACATAGTATTCTTAATATATTTCATAATCTACATGATGCAAATATCTGAAGCAATTTTATTGCCTATAACAACTGTTTTGAGGACGCCAGAACATGATAAAGCAATAGTTAAGAGTTCACAGAATTTGAATGGGGCTTTCGCTTATTACACAATTGAGGGGCAATCATATAAAACGATAACACCGATATTTGGTCATGTTATAGCGCCAGGACCAAGTGCTCTATTACCCATTAATTATATTTATGTTTGAAGCACCAATCAATCACTCAATGATTTTAACAAATTAAATATTGATAAACATATAAAACAAAAAGAAAAGGGATGCAAAATCTTACGACAATGATGATCCATTTTTAAGATACATTTATTACAAACAGAACAATGATGTGTACGCGGTGGTTTCGGTGTTATACATTTCTTACAAACACCGACTACTTCAACTAATGGCATATCCTGTGGCGGTTCACCGGCTGGTACCATAACAGCCATAACATAATGGAATATAACATTCACTAAAAGCCAATTGCCCATTATTAAAAGGCCGATTGTTATTGTTGGACTTTTCTGCCACCAAAATGGCAAACCCAACCAATAAGCAATAGTCACAACAGCGACTGTTAATATGGCAACACCTAAAACAAAAAACTGTCACATAAATTTATTATGTGACAGTTATTATATATTCATTATATTTATCATTATTGTACACATACAGACATTAATAAGATATTTACCGGTCCTAATAAATGCGTATAATTATCGACAAACCAAAATAATGGCTCCATGCATACATCGCTAGCGTATGAAGCATTCATATGGGAATTGTAAGTTAATGATTGCCAACATAATTTCATATATGAACATCTTGTTAAACAATGATTTACAAATTTCTTTATATGATGCCTTATTAACCAGTTAAAACGACTCATTTTTTTTTTCCTTTTTTGGTTTAATTACATGCTTAATGCCCAATGCCTAATGCCCGATATCCATCAATTCATTTTTTTCTTTTAAATATGCACATATGTGAGCATAAAATTGTGCATTATAATTAATGTAAATAAAAATTACATTTATTTAGATCTTTACAATTATAATAGAACAACGTTCTTATCTTACTGTTATTTTGTACTATATGAAATTAACAACTTTGTTTAATAATTTTATTGTATCAACAAAATATTGTACAGAAATTTTCGGAGTAATAAAAATAACAGTCCTCGTTTGTTATTTATGTAAAAGGATTTTATTTTATGGCTAAACGAAAAATATATTTTACAAATGAATTTCAGACATACTAAACGTATAAACAATAAATATACTATTCGTGTGTCAATCGTTTCATAGAAAAATTAATCGAATGAACAAAAGATTTTCTTTAAAAAATTAGTACAATTAGTTGATAACTTCACGCATCTAGATATTGATGATCTGTATTGCAAAAGTAACTTATATTGTGAATGATTTATAGCAATTTTAATGAACGTACTATATGTTTATTATCATCTTTAGCATTACTATAAAATAAGATCCGCGTGAAACAATTTTACTAAAATTAGTAATTAAGGTGGTGAAATTTTTAAGCAAATAAAATTGTATTGTAAACGTGTTAAATAGTGTTCAGACAACAAGGAGAAAATAAACATTTTGAAATTAGATAAAACAGTAAAATAGACAGAAACAATGAAAAACAATTCACTGTTGGAGAGGCGTTACAGTTTTAATGCAACACAAATTCCGCCAATGGCAGAGTCTACATGCCTTAATTGGAATGATAATAATAGTCAAGTATGCGGTACGTTTCGTTGGGGCATACCAACAATGAGTTCAATACATCAAAAAAATAAAATTTCAAATGGAACAGATGCGTTAGATGAGCAAAAAAATAAATATAATCGTAGTCGTTTAAGAGAGTATTCCAAAAATAATGTAACAAAAATTGAACCTAGAATTTATGCGGACGTTCAAAGTAGAGGTCTATCGTCACGCATTGTTAAATACCATGAAAATGGGACGCGTTTAAATCGCAATATGTCTGCATATAGTTTACATGGTAAACTGGGACAATTTCCTATAGTCCATTTAAAACGAACACCATTACCAATGCGTGCTATAAAACCTACACTATCAATGACGCATATTCCACCACCAGAGAAATTAACTTTTCAAGGCAATACATTGCCTGGGCTTCTACGATCCACTTCAGTTTTAGGTTTAAATAAAACTGATGAAGATTTATCTCATGAGAATCGCCCAATTTTACATCCACCACCAACCAAAGACGATTTGGCACCTACACGCAGTGTTCTAGATGTTTTAAAAGAAATCTCACGCAAACGTATTAATAGTGAGGTATATAATGAATTAATTGCCATTTAAAATGCATTGCATGAATTATTTCATAAAAGTAGATTTTTTTTTGATTTTTTTATTCTTTCTCTGCTTAGGATTTGGACACGGAAGCAACATCCAATTTTAAGCGGCAACGTGATATTAATGCAAACGCTTATATGTCAACAGCAGCATCGTTAGTAGTGACAACAAACGCCGGCACCAGTGTCTCTTCCGTAGAGGTACCGAGTACGCAAAATGGTCAATCTCAATCACCGGAACAACCCAAAAAGAAGCGTATATGCAATTACAGCAACAATGATATAACAAGTTCGTTGAGTTCAAGTATAAAGCGTAAATTCAATTCCGATAAGAAATCGGAATTGAATCAAGTAAAACATTTGCCAACGTTGTCATCATCATTAAGTGATGGTAATCAGAACGTTATAAGTCAAAGATCTAAAATGTTAAAGCAGCATAGTCCAACAAGTCATGAAGACATGGTACATCTACAAACATCAATTGCACCAATCACTCCTATAACCGATACACCGCAGGCATCGTTACAATTGTCCTCTACGTCTAGCGATATGACAGACATGATGCGATTGTCATCTCAACGAAAAATATTTGACAGTGTACCGAAAAGCTTTAGTGAGCCGATTATTGGTGATAGAGTGAATAATGTTAAAAGCTACAGCAACAACGTCAATAATAATGATAAGACAATACGTTTGACTCTATTCAATAAGAATTACGAAGAAGATGGAGTGACCGCAAATGGAAAAAATGACAATGATAGCTTGAATGATAGTAAGGAAAGCAGTGTTTCAAATAATGTTGATGTATTATTTGTAAAGCCGAAAAAGTACTCACCCACTCCCAATAAGAATAATCCGCTTTTAGAAAAAAATCAAAGATCCAAATTGGCCCTGATGCTGCAAAGCCTTAAAAGTGATCTTTACGCCGATGAAGAAGAAGAGGCCCAAGACCAATTAGATTCGTTGGCAAACAGCAATAAAAAATCTAATGTTGTAGCCAGTTCAGCAAATATTACTCAGAGTCAATCTATCGTTATTGGAAGTTCTGCAAATCATGCTTCATCCTCATCAAACGTACGCATACCATCTCTAGCAACTGCAGCTGCAAACACCCCCAGTACTACTTTAACTACAAGTATTACAGAGACAAAATCAAGTAAGAGTTCGCCATTAGTGGGTCTAAAGTTAGATAAAACGAATTCTGGACTCAATGTAACCGCAAATCAGATCCAACCATCTAGTGGATTCTTTTTCCAACCTGCTACTGTTACTACAACAGATAGCAGTACGCTCAATAGGGATGTACCTAAATTCAGTTTTGGTCTTGCAACTAAATTATCACAATCAACTACAACAACAACAACAATACAAACAACAATTACACCCTTGAGTTCTACAACATCTACAGTGATAATAGCTCCATTAACTTCTACAACATCATCCACATCAATATTGAATTGCACTTTAAATTCAAGTGCAACAACCACAACAACTGCGGCAACCACCAACAATTTCACATTTGATCCTGCAAAACCATTGAAGAAATCGACTGATGTGACATTTGGAACATCCACTAATTTGATTACGTTTGATTCGTTTGTTGCACCAACAACGACAACGACTACGGCAACTGTAACAGTAACAACAAAAACAGCCACAGCAAATCAAGCTGCAATATCAATTACGAGTCCGTTTAGCTTTACTTCAGTATCAAACATGAACAAATCGAATCAAAATACAACAGCCAATACAGTAACAGCAGCAACAACAGCAACGAGCGCTATTAGTACCAACAGTTTTTCGTTTACGCCAACTACATCGACAACAATGCCAGGAATGACATTCTCACACCTGGCACAAAGTTCTAATTTAATGCCAAAGACAACAACGCCTACTACAACAACAAGTTCAAGGGCAGCAACAACAAATGCAAGTAGTACCTTTGGCGGAGGAGGCTTCAGTTTCAATTCGCCAATTCATAGTACAACTCCAAGCAGCAACAATAACAACAACAACAACAAACCAGCAGCAGCAGCATCACCGTTCAGTTTTGGTAGTGCTTTAACAAAATCGAATAATGCATCTAAAACGTTTAGTTTCGGTGCCGCTGGCACTGTAGCTTCAATTACTCCAATAGCAACATCTGCAGCAACTTCTCAAAATACTACAACAATAAATGCTTTCAGTTTTGGTAATAGCAATGCAATGGCAACTACAAAAGCAACAACATCAGCAATGACAGTGGCGGCGGTTGCATCGACGACAACAACACCAATAATGCAAGCCCCCAGCACATTCAATACATTTGCCGGCATGGTGAAAAAATCCTCAACATCCATATTCGATTCGGCCGTACAACCAACTTTTAATACAGTTAACAGCTTGGGTTCAGCAACGGCAGTTGCAGCAACACAAGATCAGAAAACAAACGTGATATCAAACATTTTTGGCCCCAATTTAAATAATGTTGCAAATGCGCCAACGACAACAACTGCAACGGTACCAGCAATGTCAGCAACAACATTTGCAGCAACGAATTCCATATTTGGTGCAAGAACTCAAGTCTCAGGAGCTGCATCCGCCCAAGAGGCCCATAAAGGTTTTTCTTTTGGTTCTATCATAAATAATAACAACAACACAACAACATTTGGTAATTTAAGTCAACAATCAGTAATCGGTAATGGTGGAGCACCAGTAACAACAACAGCATCATCGAATGGCAGCTCAACAAATATCTTTGCAAATAAATCGATGGGTACGGCTGGTGCATTCAATCAAAACAAACCATTTACATTTGGCAGTAACAGTTTCACCACAAATACCAACAATAATACCAAGAATAATAACAGTAATAATAATAACAATGCCAGTGGAAATCTATTCAAAAATGCTGTAAAATCTTTAAGTGCCAATCAATCACTCGGTGGCGGCGATGGTGTCAGTGGCAGTGTTGCCAGTGGTGGCTTTGCCTTCGGCTCCACATCATTACTTAAACCTTTGACAGCAACATCATCTGCACCAGCAGCAGCCAACAGCTTTAGTTTTACAAATAATACTAATAACAATAATACTACGGCAATGTGCCAAAATACAGGACCCGTATTCACAGCACTTGGTAATGCATCCGCCATAACGCAAATGGCTAATGGCGGTATTAATAATATTAGTGAAGGCGGGGGAGATGGTGGTAATGTAGCATCAGCTGTCAATAAACCATTTACATTTGGTTCACCGATGATTGCGCCAACAAAAGCTACCAGCATTCAAGCACCGAATGTTTTTGGTGCATCTGGAGTAGTGACTTCCAAGTCTACCCCAACATTTAGTTTTGGCGCTGTTAAAAACAGTGGTGGTGTAAGCGCTACTGCTACTGGTGCTGCTGCCACCGCTAAACCAACCACATCAAATTTATTTGCCAACTATGTAACAAATGGAAAAACAGCAGCACCAGATCGTCTTATAAGACGAGCAACAAGGCGTCTACAGAAATGATAATCTGTAAATTGGGAAGGAGAAATTGAGCAATAATTCAGGATCAGATAATTAATATGACAAATTGATTGGTATTCTTATATTTCTTAATATTTTACTTTCATGGTAATTTGATGGTACAGAGATTAAATAAAGATAATTAAGATGAAATTCTTTTGCCACCATAAATTATTACTTTATTTTTTATTAATTGGAAGGTTAGGCATCTTAATTTGTGGAATTTATAAGATAATTCTAGTGAATTAATAAGTTTGTTCATCTTTTTTTGAAATACTGCATTAAATAAAAATAAAACTATCCGCTTGAAGTTGATTTGCTCAATAATTTTATAATTGGACTTTAGAGGTTCGGCGATTTTCAAATCTTATTTTGCTGCGGCTTCTCCTGGAAGAACTAATAGCGGGCCCCTCTTCTTAATCATAATCTAAAAGGTTCATAAATTTCCTTCTTAAATTCAAAAGAAAAGGAATTATTTGGCATCCCCCTTTTTTTTAACAGATCCCTCTAAGAGAATGAAGAAGCGGTTATGGCTCCAAACTTCCTTTTCTTCAATAAAATTGTTCACAATTTAAATTATTGGCCCATCGTTTAAAGCGAAACCTGATATAAAATATGCGCTTTATCTCAACTTCAATTTTTGATTATGAAATTATCTCAAATTATTATAGATAGAACTCAATTGTGAATTATAATATGTTATTAATTCTTAATGCATATCTTCTTCTTCATAATCATACGTGAAAAGAAATGAAATTCCTTGATTAGTAATTTAAAGAATCACCAGATAGTTTTTATTTCATTCTCCCTAAAATTAAATGATTTAAGTTCAAAGTTTTATTTGTAATCGTGTTCAACTCCAGCATCGCATCAGATATTAGCGCCATTAAATCAAGAAATTAATTTAATTTTTCATAGTTTTTCATAGAAACATTGAACTTAATAAGAAACCTTAAACAAAAAAAAAACCAAAGAAGTGGACTTAAAAGAACATGATGATGATAGTGATAATAATGATGATAAAAAAGAAGAAGAAGCAGAAGAATCAATTGAATAACATATGTCTTATGATAAACAAGAAAGAAAAGCAAAACAAAATGAAGGAGAATTATGATAGATAGCGATTATAAATTTGTAAAAAGTTTACACTCAATAAAGAAACGGCGAGAGTTTACGTTTGCTTGCTGTTTAAGATGTCACGTAGAATTTAATTTATTTTTTATTATTTTACACGAAACGAATGTAAAATTTTTTTTTATAAAATTCATGGCCACAAATACTAAATTTTAATATTATTCTAAAAAGAACAAATAAAGGCCCAGCAAAAAAAGAAGAGAGCAGATAAAAGCAAGTAATTAAGATCACAATATCTACAAGACAAATTACAATTATTTAATGGAATAATTGTCTCCGCATAAAATTTCATGGAAATTGCAAAAAAAAAACGTTTATGAGTTAGTTATAAATATATAAAACGAAATCAATTTAAACGAAGTAAGTGTTAAATTTATATTTTAAAAAAGATGCTTGTAATAATAATAAAAGACAAAGATAAAATAGATATAGAGGAGTGTAAGAGCGACAAATAAAGAAGAAATTTGTATTTAATGAAAGTGTAAAAATTTTAAATGCAGTAACACACATTTTTTCTTGTGCTTTCTATTTAAACATTAAAAACGATTCATTAAAATAATGCTGAAATTAAGTAACTAACATGTTACTTTTTTTATTCTTATTATTATTATACATTGTACAATTACGTAAGTTCATAGAGACTGTTTACTGTTGTTAGTGTTGTAAAAAAGCATGAAATAATTAAATCAATCAATCAATAATAAATAGAAACTTCAAAAGGAAATATTTATGTACATATTTAGAATAAGCAATGCATATGCTTTATTGTTGTTGTTTATAATTTATAAAAATCAATGTCTAATGAAAAGTGTAAAAATCTAAAAAGTAAAACCAATTAATTTCGTTATTAGTTAATTAGTTAGTTTGGATCAGATAATGAAGAGAGTAAAGAACTATTTCATCTGATACTGTTACTGTTACTTTAATTGGTAACATTTGCCAATATTACATAAATTTAGTAAACAAGAAAGCTGATAAATAAGAAAAAGAGATTTTAATCGTTTGTGATCACTAAGAAAACTATTAAATATTTAAATCATTCGTTTAGTTAAAGAAGAAAGAAATTGAGGCGTATCTTTTTCGAATAATCGTAATAATTATCATCTAAATTTTGTATTGATTTAATTAAGTACAAAGTTAAGAGAGTGATTGTATGAATGTAATCTCTAAGAAAGCGAGCATTTTAAATTTGAAGTGTTCGCTCAATTTAGAGGTAAAGGACTCACTCTTCTTGTAGAAATAGCTTACTTCTTATAAACAAAAGATCTTCTTAAAAAACATTTATTAGATTAATTTTTAATTAGCTGGTAAAGAAAGAAATACTTAATCACCAGGGAATCTATTAGTTCTCTTCGTCTAATTGAAAGGACTAATTTACTCTTTATCCCTCTCTCTCTTTCTAAAATAGAACTAATAACTAAGTTATGCTTAGTTCCATATTTAATTAATAACTAGATAGAGATAATTTATAATAAATATTAGTTAAGTATCGTATAAAAAATGAAGTATTAATGAAATTTATTGAAGAGAATTAACGAAAAACAATTCAAGATTTTTAATAGAATTAATAAATACTTTTTGAAACAATTTTATGCCAAATAAAAAATATTTAGGTAACAAAGGGCCAAATAGATAGAAAAGCCAGAAAAAAAAATTAAAGAAAAAAGACAAAACACGAATTTAATTTACAGTTGTTTTTTCTTAACTTAACTTAAATATTCTTGCCATTACAATAAAACGTAATTGATTACTTTGTATGTGTTTGTGCTTGTGTGCATAAATATGCAAAATGTGTATTTGCATATTTATATTAGCTAATAAAATAATAAGTAGAATAATTTCAACAACAACAACAGTAACAATAATAATAATGTAATTTATTTATTCAAAGACCAATTAGCTTTTTTTTAAATGAATGCAATTTATTTACGTGTGTTTTTTTCCTTTGGTCAAATGAAGCGTGTAAACAAGCAACTTGTGATTTTTTTTTAATAGAAATTCTAAAAGCGTGAAATCAACAAAATAAAATATAATCTCGAGAACTTACTACAAAATGTGTAAAGCATAAAAAAGAAAAATTGTGTTTAGCCGTGTAAAAAAGGAATTTTTTCTACTTGATTTCTTCTATTCACTTTTTTTTCCAATTATTTATATCTCTTTCTATCTCTCTCTCTCTCTCTCTCTGCGTATCTTAGTAAAAAAGAAAGAAATTGTGAATTATAATAAGCCAGTGCTATAACATGCCTTGAATAATCAACACAATTAATTTTTTTGTTTCTTTAAAAGATTTATTTCAAAATAAGTTTCTTCTAATTAGAAAGTTTTGGTGTGTAAAGAAATGTAAATGTAAGAGTAATAACGTGTGTGTTGTGTGTGTGTGTATGCGTGCATAAGTCTTTAGTGGACTATTTTAATTACTTAACAAGAAATTGCCAAAATTTAAGAGATAAAAGTAAAGAACTGAATAAGAAAGTTTAATAAAAAAAAAAATGTTTCTATAAAAAAATTTTCAGTTTTCATAGAAGCAAAAGAAAAACCATAAAATCAATGGAAATAAGATATATATCTCTCTCTCTCTTTGTGTGTGTGTGTGTGTGTAATATGTACCTGATATTCTAATCGGTTTACTATAATGTATAAGCAACAACAACAATAACAAGAGCAACAACAATAATAGTAAATTGTTATCTGATTAAGTGTCGCTGACACAATTTTCTTTCTAAAAGTATTTTTTTAATGAAATTATTTAAATACCGTTAGAATTTTATGTAACTTGATTATATGTATTGTACGTGTGTGTGTGTATGTATGTATATGTGTATGAAGATGTAAAAGTTTCAACAAATTTTTTTATATACAGATTTATAATTTTTAAAAATTAATATAACTTTCTAATTTATTGCGGCACAGCATGACACCGAATACGCTTAAAGAAGACTTGCCGTAAGTATAGAAACTTTTGCTAAATCAAAAAAAAAGAAAAAAAAGACAAAAGAAAGAACAAAATTTTTATATGGTTGAAGTTAAACCTTCAATATCCGTAGAATACGCGCAAGATTTTTAGATTAATAAATTTGGCAGTGCTATGTAAAAATGGGCGAGTAAAACTGACAAATAATTATAAAACTTTCAAAGTAAGGAATTTCCTATTTAATGAAAGTTTAAATGGACAAACATTTAGATCAAATTAATCTAATTTACTTTAATCTCATTAATGAATTAATTAATCACTAATTAATTTGTCATTTTTGTAGTTGATAATTTTACATGCACGAACCGAATAATAAATTTTGTAACATTACAAGGTACTTTTCAATTTAAACCTTCCATAAAGGCGGGCCCTCTGGCAATTTATTTTTCATTTTTAATAGAAATTTTTGTCAATAAAATAAAAGAAACATGCCAAGTTTCTTATTTCAATTGTGAGATAATTTTTTAAATAATCTACCCCTGAACTACAAATTAAGTACTTTAAGAATTCGATACTTTACTCTAAAACCTCCAAAACTGCCCTTTTACTTTTGATAAAGAAATTGGACTCCTCAATCATCATCAGATTATAAAATTTGAAAAGCAAAGTTTGAAAGTTTTTTATATATAAATATATACATTAATAAAATACATAATTAATTATTATTAATACTTAATTTCCTGTTTATTTTTTTTTATTTATTTATTTGCTTTTTATTCCGTACAGTGTAGCACCAGCAATTCCTAAAGAATTTCCGTAAGTATTGAAGCGTTTGAAAGTGAAGTGAAATAAACGAATAAAAATATTATAAAACAGGCAGGCAGCATATCGAATTTCTTAAATACTTCAAAAAAAAAAACCAATCAATAGCGTTATTTAAATAACAAGTATATATAATACAATAGGGCTTGGTCGACTCTTAAATACCTTATATTACATTTTTATCAAGCACTATCAAGAATTTTTAGTTTTTCCAAATAAAAACTCTTTGGGAAAATAAGTTTTTATATGGAACATGATCGTAATAAACGTCTGATCTTAATTAAAATTATTCCGGGAAATTTTTAATTCCAAACTATGCCTACGTACGAAATTTTATACAAATACTTTCAAAATTGTACTCTGTACTTTGATAAGATATTTACATGGACAGACAACAGTTGAACGTATAGATAGTTCATGGACGGACAATAGTTTAACGGATAGGTAGGCTTTCTATTTATTTCTTTAAATCAAATAAAAAAATGATAGATGAGTGGATCCGCTATAATAAAAGTAGAATCCATGTCAACTTCTTCTATTTGTTACGAACATCTTTACAAACTTATAATATATTATACCGCAAATATTGTAGCTTATAATTGCGTATAAAATAATCATTTTTCAAGAATTTTAAGAATTTAATTACAAACTTATTATAACGATACCAAAACGGATGTAAAAAAATTCAGAAAATCCTAAATCAAACGGTGAATTTAATAAAAATATGTTTTTGACTGGAAGCAAATTGTATCATCTGGATAGTTTTTTTTTTATATATTGGCTCAGAAATTTTCTAGATCCATTAAATGTCCACAATAATAATAATTAATTAATTAAAATAAATTATATAAAACTTTTGAATGAACTTGACCTTAAACTTGATATATTCATTGCTTTAAATGTTGACCTGACCCTACATGTACTTCAAATTCGTGGCTTTCTTCAACATGGAAATTTTTAGTCTTCTATGATTTTTAAAATATCTTGAGGATTAGGAAATGCATGCTTTTTTTTTTTTTGGAATCTCTGAAAGTTTCCTTTCAAGTATTTGAAAACTTTTAAGATAAAATGAGTGGGTAAATGTTTTAACCTGGGTACACAAAAAGATCTAATAGGTAAAAAAAATATGTACATATTTACATTAAAAGTGAAGAATCGAATAGATCAAATAAAAAACAAAATTAAAGAAAACTAATTGAAAACAATAAATGAAAATAGAAATAATAATTATTCTTAGAGGAAGGTTCGACTAGAAATGACTTTTGATTTTCTGGAATACTCCAGAAACCCCACTTTATAAATTTTTATATAATTAACAAAAAAAAAAGGAAAAGACTGAAATTTTTATAATCACTAACGTTTTCTTTCCTTCTAAAAAGCCCTTTCTCAACTTTTCTTTTTAATGTTGTTACTTTTAAAGCGGGAGAAATTTATGGTAAGAAAAATTAAATAACTTTGTTTATATTATTAAAATATTCCATTGTAAAATTTTCAAGACTAAAATTGTTAGACAAATACTCAAACAGACCAGAAGCATAGACAATTATTGTAATAGGAGACATCTAAATAAATGAAAGGCAAACAATAAAAAAGAAAAAAAAGAACCACAAATACAAAAAAAGCGGAAAGTGTTTGTGTGCACGCTCTAGTGGTGATTGCGCCTTGACATAGAATGCGATGTGCTAATATCAACAATTGGCTGATTAGTTGGGCTTTTTTGTATTTTTACTTATACTTTTTTAGTAGAAATTTAATAAATTTGTTCGAGGATAAAATGTCAACAGACGTGTACAATAGTAACAACAACAATTGCTCTCTTTACAATATCTGAAATAATGCCAAAATTACTAGAATTATCTCACTTTACCTTTACTTTACCTTTAATACTAAAAATATATTAAATATGTTATGGGATTTGTTTTGGGAGTTTTGTATTAAAATTTTGATTAATTAAAGATTTTAACAAAATTTGGCGTTTTTTTTTGATACCTTTAAATGTTAAATTTGTAGAGTTAAGACTTTCACAAAGTAAATGTAAGGAAAAAAATATTTAGAGTCGTTAATTTAGCTTTTAGAAAGTTTAAAAGGTGCAAGTCCCTTGAGAACATATAAAGCCTTTTCTAAAATTTCTTAAACCTCTCTTAAAACGAATAATAGGAAAATAGACTAGAATTTATGGGTTCTAAAATCTAATCCCCTTAATGCAAGGCAACAGATCCCTTTAAATTTTGATTTAACAAATCCCTAGAATTTTTATGATTTATTTAATACAAAACTTTTTATGTGCAACTCAAAATCGGGACGCTTGAATCTTAAAGTTTGCACCATTGAATAGTTTGATTGCCATGATGGCTTCCACTTGATTTTGCTTTCGATTATCTTATAAAAGTCATTTATTGCTTAACTTTTATTTTCAACAATATTTCAAAGTTTTATATTTTGACTGGTCCATATTTTGAATTTCCATCCATCTAGCAATGAATGTAGAATTTTCTTGCATTGAAGTAAATGTGTAATTGGCCCGTTGAATTTTTTTTTATATCAATTTATATTTTGTACTTTTTGTTTTCAGTTTACTACCAAAAATCGTGAATGGTGGCATCGCTGGCATTATTGGAGTATCATGTGTTTTTCCATTAGATCTTGTAAAAACCCGCCTACAAAATCAACAGGTCGGACCAAATGGTGAGAAAATGTATAAAAATATGTAAGTAAAACAAATTAAACTATCGATCGTTGTTGCTTAGATCGATTAATCGATTCATGCAATAAATGCTATATTTTTTCTATTTTTTGCTCATTATTTAGGTTCGATTGTTTTCGAAAGACGTATCGAGCGGAAGGTTATTTTGGAATGTATCGTGGCTCCGGTGTTAATATATTATTAATAACACCGGAAAAAGCCATTAAATTAACGGCAAATGATTATTTCCGTCATAAATTAAGAACAGCCGATGGTCAATTACCGATGACAAGTCAAATGTTGGCTGGTGGTTTAGCTGGCGGTTTTCAAATTATCGTTACAACACCCATGGAATTATTAAAAATACAAATGCAAGATGCTGGACGTATTGCTGCTCAAGCAAAATTAGCGGGTAAACCTGCAGAGAAGATGTCGGCGTCAAAACTTGCTATGCAATTGGTAAAAGATAAAGGTATATTCGGTTTATATCGAGGTATCGGTGCAACAGGTGCACGCGACATCACCTTTTCGATTATGTATTTTCCATTATTTGCCACATTAAATGAATTGGGACCACGCCGCGATGATTCATGTGAAGCTGTATTTTGGTGGTCATTTTTATCAGGTCTGGCAGCTGGTTCAATGGCTGCCATATTCGTTAATCCATTAGATGTGGTAAAAACACGTTTACAAGCCATTAGAAAAGCGGATAGTGAAAAAGAATTTAAAGGAATTTTAGATTGTATTGTAAAAACATTAAAGTATGAAGGGCCTACAGCTTTCTTCAAAGGTGGCCTGTGTCGTGTTATAGTAATTGCTCCTCTTTTTGGTATAGCGCAAATGGTTTACTTTTTGGGTGTAGCTGAATCGTTGATGGGTCTAAGAGCAACACTTAAAAATTAAATCATAAAAAACAATTTATACATATATACATATAAACACATATTCCTTCATTAATGCGTGTTATTGTTATTATTATAGTTATGCATAAAGTTCTTGTTTGTTTAAAGCAAATTAAGAAAAATGAAAAATTAAGCCATTTACAATTACACTAAATTTAATTAAGTTAGAAATTATTTTTAAAAAAATATATATATATATATTAAGTTTAAATGTACATAAATCTAAATTTATCAATTATATAAAATGTATAATCATTGATGCACTAACGTTGTAAGGCAAAAATTATTAAAACAATTAAATTTACTTTTAATTAATTGAAAATAAAAATATAATTTGCATAGAAAAAGTCAAATATTGCAAAGAAATGGAAATACAAATCATCCTTATGGTTTTCACATAAAAGACAAATAAGAGACGAAACCGATAATTAGATACCCTACACCACATTTTTGTTAGTTTTCTCACATAAAAAAAACCATTTACCAAATAAGTGTGATTGCAATAATGCTCTGATTTTATTCATAATTATTCCCGGGCCTTAGAATTTGAATTTTTTTAACAAGATTTAAAAACTGCTAATTTCTATATTCCATAATTTTTGAATTAAAAAAGTAATGCAAAGTATTTAATCTTTCATTTCGCCTGATTTCATATAAAATTCATTTCGTGTTTCGTATAATAAAATTCATTTAAAAATGTACCACAAAATTTAGAATTTTTAACAGTGCTCTTACCTGGATCCAATAAAATTCTTTCACAAAATTTCTCTAAAATATTCAAATCAGCTTTTAGCGTGATTTCGATAATCAAAAGGTACCTTGAAAGAAAAAACTAATACGAAATGGTGGTCCATATTATTGAATACCGTACTGCTACTACTAGCGGAATCCCTTAAGCAGAATTATTAAGTGTTTAACAAATGAGAGAATATGAAATCTATGAGAAATTTCAAAAAAGGTATTTAAAGTTTATCGTGGACTTCTACAAAGAGTAAAAGACCTTTAGACATAAATGTGTAGAGTATTCCTCAAAAGTATTCCTGGTGTCCAAAACATCCTATAAAATGAGTAAATTCTCTAATATATGCAAACACCAGGCGTTTGTATACCTAAGTCCCTTGAGAATATTGAAAGCTTAGAGTTCAAAAAAGCAGTCTAACAAAATCTGATATTAGACTTCTTAGTGAAGTGAAAGTGCTTAAAAACCAATTAGAAGCCCAAAGATAAAAGCATTTTTAATAGATTAATGTAAACAGTAATTTTTAATTTTACTTCTTACATTAATTGTTAATTAGCTGATAATTTTTTTGCAAGAATAAAATTAAAAGTATTGAAAGACTTTCGTCGCTTCAATTAATTTCGTATACTACTAAGCATAATAATTAATTTAATTAATTTGTGAGATTTTATGCAATTTTACAGAAGTACAAAAACTAAAGTTAAATTAAATTAAATAAATTTACCACACTAGCAATAATTATATATATCCGTGTTATATAAAACACGCAATGCTCTTACATAAAAGTTGTCTAAGAAATTCCATGAGATTAAATATATAAATAAAAATCAGGGCAGATCAACCGATTAGAAATGAAAACATGAAATGATATGCCTTCTAAATATAATACACATACACACACACACACACACATAATTGTTATATACGTATATTGATGTTTTATAGTTAATATAAACAAGTAACAAAAAGCTATCAAAAAACAGAAATCTGCAAACACTTCCAAACAGGGTTCAAATTAATAGAATGACACAAACAAATGTATGGACAATAATGTGCAAACACAACAAGAATTGCAATAAAAATAAAAAGTATATTATTATTAACTTTAGGTATAAGTGTTATTCTATTTGAGGACTATTGAGTAGATTTTTTTGTTCGAACTCTTCTTTACAGTTTACGTACGTCATCAAACTCCACAAACTTCAATTTATTCTTGTGGCTATTTATACGGTTTTATGTTAGTTTTTTTCTTTTTTATTGTTTGTTGTTTACATTAAAAAAATTCTATACACAGGCATTAAATGCTTTTGACACCTTACTTTACTAGTAGTATTATAAATTTCTGCTAATTTAGGTAACAAGCAAAAGAAGTTGAGACAATCTTCATATCATCTGTTATCTATTCCAAGTCGTTTTAAAAAGGTTTATTTAATTAATGTGTCCATCCATGTGAAATTTATAATCAATCTTTGCAATGTAATTTTTAGGATTTTTAAAATAGTAATTCGAACAGAGAGGCGAATTCTATTACAAATGTCTAAATCTTTCCAAAGACTACCAGGGTATATAAAACCCCATTTTGAAAAAAAGTTCTATGATAAAAAATTTACAATTTCTCAGAGTTTTGGTTAATTTTGAAAAAAAAAAAACGACAAAAAGTAATATTAAAATAAATTGAATTTGCATTCTAAATTTGAACTAGATTTCCTGCATTCCCTTCACCCCAAAATTACTCTAAAATACTTTTAATATTTTTCATTTTCTGCAGTATTTTTTTTTTCTCTTTTTTTGTAACATTTTAAAAAAAAGTGACGTAGCGTACTTAACATAACAATGATGGCCTATTGTAACCTATTTTCGCTTATAATCATTTTTTTCTTGTTCTTTCTTTTGCCTTATTCGTATTTTGCTTCATACTGATTTAATTTTATGCATCGCGTAATTTTTTTGAATCAAATTACCTTAATCTTTTGATAGTGGAATTTGAAACATTATGCAAAAATTTAATTTGACCAATCAAAAGCAGTTTACAATTTCCAATGTATAATAAATGGTCAGTTATTTTACACTATAAAAAATTTCCAAGAAAAATGATCTGAATTAAATGAAATAAAGTAATCGAGAAACTGCACAGACAAACGAGATTTAATTATCACATACCGCTACTTCATCATAAAGCAAATACGTCATAAAACTTATAAAACACGCAAAGAAGAAGGAAGCAAAGATCAAGAAAGTGCGAAATGATCTATTTTTGAAAAATTTCGGAGATTTGGATAAAAGCAAGAAGCGAAAGGTTTAGAAAGAATGAACTTGAAACATTCTAATCTAAATATTGCTTTAATGGGAAAATAATCAGAAATGGTGACTGTTTTCCATAAACTGACTGCTTTCAAGTCATAAAAATGATTTGCTTGTAAGAATTTTTTGAAAAATGGCATCACTTTCAAATTAATTTATATGTCTATAGCAATTTTTTAAGAATTATAATTAATTGTTTGTTAGTAGAAAGTTCAGAAGGAAACAAACAATTGGCCAGATAGTTAATTGATTAAGGGACCTGTTTTCAAAATGTTCTGGCACTACAAATGACAGCAATTTAATTGATAGCAACATCTTGAGAAATGAAAATGCGAAAAATGAAGATACTTTCCATTAAGGGCATTTTTTGTTTGAAAACTTCGCTTAAGAACTTCATGATAAATTGTATTGAATAGTTTTATAAAATAATTTAGTAAAAAAAAAAACTCTTTCAAAATAATAATAATAATAATACAATACCAATAACATTCTAATTAATCAATTCAAGCGCTTCGATTGTAAGCTAAAAAAGAAAAAACTAAATAAGCATAAAAAAAAGAAAATTTTCATTTTTAATTTCAATTTTTTTTCAACTGTTTTAAGTTATAGGCCAATAAGAAATATAAAATCGAATAATACGAATATTGAAAACTTTAAATAACTTGTTTATTTAATTTAGGCCTTGCAAAATAGTACAATACAATACAAATAACTTGTATACAACATAAACATAATTATATTGCTTTCATTTCTGTTTACAAATAACATAAAAATTATGCTTTTTTGCTTCATAGTGAAAATAAAAAATATATTTTATAAAGGGATTTTTGCAATTTTTTAAAAAGATTTTCATATTTTACTTATTTTGCATATTTTGCTTATTTTTGTTTTATTTGCTCTTCTTAATTCTGCAAGTTTTACTTTTATTTTAATAAATTCAAAATATTTAAAGATAAATCTATTAAGAACTGCAAAAAGAAAATCAAAAACTTAAGAGAAAAATTAAAAAAATTTGAAGAAAAAATTTGGATGAACAATTATGCCATTTCATTTATTAAACGCTTGCCAATTTCTGGCAAATTTCTGTTCCAATATTTTCCTTTCATTTCCTGTTTTTTGTTTTTTTTTTAACATGTATTGCCTTTCTGTTGTAATTAATCTAATAATGTTTATATAATATCGGCTGGACGATTTGTTGTTTGTATAATACCGCCACCACCACCATGAACTGGATCACCTATTGTTGGATCAATTGTGGCATCTGTCATATGATCATATCGTAAACGTGTAAAATAGATCAATGCGGAACGATACCATTGATAAAAGAATGCCTGACGATAATTTGTGACGCCCGATTGTAAGACGAATAAAGCCAATACGGCAATTATATTGAATTGTTCCCATTGTAATAACATGGCAATGAAGCATACTAAACATGAGCGTAAAATGCTATCAGCGAATAGAAGATTTGAGGTAGATGAGAATTTTATAATTGTTAAAGAGCTATAACTGTGCATTAAAGTGGCCACAATGTATACAGTCAAAGCCGCAATCAGCCATTTGTTACTTTGAATTTGAGCAGCCAAATCAAATAAATTATCAAAAACATTGCGTTCATTATCAGTAAATGGTGGCAACGATATTGGTATATAATTCATGATAATTGTTGCAAGTACGGTAAAGAATGTACCAAATAATCCCTGCCAACCGATTGCTTGCATTACGGGCACATCAATCATCTTAATATATTTCTCTTCATAAATCATTTTTGCTGCTTCTATAATGCAACCGCATATAATTAATAAATCGCCGGTCAAAATGGAATTAGTATTTTCATGAGCCAAATTGAAATGTTCCCATTTAATGCGTCTTATATCGTTTATAATGATAAGTACAATGCCACAAATGATTATAAGCATGGCCATTAAATGGCGTCCTATTAATGTCATATTCAAATGGATGGCACTAAATATTCCCGCAAATATAATTGTACAAACTGAACGAAAAAAGAATATAAGTGAAATTTTTTTTTATAAATTATGTGTTATTAATTTTCATTATTATTATTTGGAACTCCAGCTGCTATTTTCGATGAATCAATTACTTTAAAAATGAGACAGACATTTGGACAGATATTTGAGTCATTTATGGTTTACATTACAGCAAATATTTTAACTCAATTCATTTGTTTTATTTTATATGAATTCAATAATACGAATCAACTTTCAAACCAAGCGGGCAGATGCTTGAACAACGAATATTGTCTACTCGTACTCTCTAGTTTGAAAATCACTATTTACTAACCTACTTAAAGACCTTTAAAATTCTTTTTGGCATTGAAATATTTTTTAAAATTGAATATGACAAACTATAAGTAACACTAGCACTAGCGCAACATGTTGATCTATCAATATCCAAAATATGTTGCATAGAATTGTTGACCTTGAAACATGTTGCCACACTGATCTGATACACAATACACAAACTTATAAAATTACGTGTGATGGAAAAGATGTGTAACTCTTTTTTCTTTGTTATTTTTACATTTTTCTTTAATTTTTCCTGTTTGCATGCATTTGCTTAAAGATAAGAGTTATATGTATAACTGAATATTAATTTATATTAATAAAGGAGAGCTTACTTCGTATCATTTGAAAACTTGAGACAAAGGTCAAGTATAAACCAGTTAAAAATAATATTGTGGCGATACAATTTAAAGTTGCTGGCGGTAACATTTTGATTGGCGTAAAATCACGTTCACCACGAGTGATTATATTCATATTCACTGAGCCATCCTGAAACAGATATACAAACATATACATATATAAATATTTACACGTATGTTTAATTTCAATGAATATGAAAAATATGGAAAAACTTACGCCACGCCTTTCTAAGAAGCAATACACAAATTTATAAATGATAAAGCCCAAACATTGCCCCACAAACATTAACAGTGTCAGAAGCATCTAAAAAAAAGAGTAAGACGAACATAAACAAAAAGCCAAAGTGCGCTTCCAAAGTTCCAAAAAAGTAAAGATAATAAGCATACCGGATGGTGGAAATAACGTACTTGGCCATCGCTACAGGTAACCAAAAGAGTATTCATCCATTTGACTAACACAACATTACATACTCCGGACAAGAGGAATAGAAAAACGAATATATGATTCATTTTATTTTCTATTTTTAGTGTTTGGCAATTTTCAATTTTTTTGCTACTTTTGTCCTTTTGAGTGCAAAATGAATTTCGCAAAGGTTGTACTTTTGTAATCAAAACTATAACCGTACCGCACCACAATTGCACGACAAACAATCAAATAAAAAATGCAATTTAATTCAATTATGCGCTTTTCGTGCCTTTTGTTTACTTTTTTTGCTTGTTAATTTTTGTGCTGTTTCTTTTGTTTTGTTTCGATAGAGAGAAGTTTTCAACTTGCAAAGAAACGAGAAAAAGAAACAAAAAACTTTAAGAAACGTGAAGTTTGCAATGCTATACAAAATGTACATAATAATAAAATAGTAGAAAGGTTATTTTATTTTCACAGTGTTCCTTTAAAATGTTTACAATGCCTTTTTTTGGTTGTGTAAGCAAATCTTTTAAGTGTAATGCGTTGTTCTTTGTTTGAGACTAAACGATTTTTAATGTTCTGTCTTTATTTGTTAAGAATTAAAATTTACTTGTAATTCAAGAATTCACTATTAATTGTGATCTTATTCTGATTAATTGTACAATGCTCTCAAAGAAAATGCGCTTATTTGATAAGTTCACTGATAAAGGGGTAAACATAAACGCCGAACTGTTTTATCTAATAATAATAACAACAAAAAAATAGCGACAAATGATAAATAAGAGATTTTCTCCTTGTTATTACTTCCTTTTTACTTTATTTATAAACATTATAAATATTATATATGTATATGCATGTATATGTATATATAAATTATCTTAAAATTTTACAATTTAACATTACGGTATATGTGTGTGTATATATATGTATACAGGAATGTAAATGTCGTATGCACACAAAATGATTGAATTAATGATAATTTATTTATACGATGTTGCAGCGTTAGCATGTTGAGTTACTTTGCTGATACCTCTCTTCAGCTCAAATGAAATTTCTGCCTTTTTGTTGTTGTTAATATTTATTGAAGTTATTGGATGAATGTGTATGTGTATGTGTATGTATTTGTATTAGTGAATGTTTTAAGAAAATGTTAAAATTAAATCTGACGATTGGTTGATTGATCAATTATTGCAAAAACCCCATGAAATCTCAAATAATAAGATGTTTATAATATTGAAATGAATGAAAGAGATAGATCGATGTAAATAAAATGAAAGAAAAAAATTTTTTTTTCAAAAGTTATTTCAAATCAAGGTTTTTGAATTTTCCTCCTTAATATTTTTTTGGTGTTTCTTTTGTCTTCTTGTTTTTTTAGTTTTGTTTTATTTGTTCCTTGCTTTTAATGATTTTTTCCTGCGTTTCTTTTTTCTTTGAATGAAGGTAGAAATATTTACATTTAATTGTTTGTTTATTTGTTGTAGTTGTTGTTGCTGCTGCTGCTAAATATTATTGCGATTTATGATTACTTTAGGTATGATGGTTGTTGCTTACTAAAATTTTTTATTAATACGTTTATAGAATATTCATAAAAATTGCATTAATTGCATTGCATTCTTCTTCTTCTTCTTTCATTATTATTTTATTTTATTTCACACTATTTGATTTTGTTTCTTGTTTTGTATAATTAAATTATGTTTGATTTCTTTGTTTCTGTTTAGTATGACACATAATTTCATAATTTTATTTTTTTGTTTTTTGTTATTGCCCAATTTTTATTTCTCTTGTTTTCTCTTATTCTCTCATCCATTGATTATATTTAAAAGTATAACGTTTAAAGAATAATAATAATTTGAAAAAATATATAAAATGAAAGTAATTAAATGTCTGTATGTATGTGTGCATGTGTACTAGTTAACATACATACAAACTTCTGATTAATGTACAAATCTTTATTTCTTTATACCCACACCACTCCTCATACCTACAATTTGTTTTTCTAATTTTTAGACTTTTCAAAATTATCGTATGCTATATTTCAAGATGGCAACATAATTCAATGTTGATGGTTAATCAACCACTATTATATAACATGTTTACAGTGATTGAAACCCATTCAGACATGTTTATAAACAATATTTAGACCAGCAATAAACATGTTTAACTATTTGTTTATACCATTTTATATGCATTTAATTTAGAAAGTATTTTCATATTTTTAACAATGTTGCATGATAAATGTAGGTAAACAATACAAAACACAAAGAAAATTAATTAAACATGAAAGAGAGTAAATCTTTGAAAAAGTATTGCCAATTCTAAATTTTATTATATAGCTGTCAATAGTTTTGCTCTTTTATGGTTTTCCTTTTTTCTTCTCATTTTTTTTACTTTTTTAATTTTTGTATAAATATTACTCTTTTATTTATTAACTTCTCGTTTTACAATTTATTCGGTTTTTTTGTCATTATTGTTTCCTTACAAATATTCAATTTCTAAAAACTACATTTATAAAATTATTAATTTGTTGTTTTAATTACTTTTTGTTATTGTTTATTTAAATTAATATTAATAAATATGTACTAATAGACTTAGATTTTTGTGTTTTGTGTATTTTGTAATTTGTATTTTTTCTACACTGTTTTTTATTTTTGTTTTACTTTTTACCATCACCGCACGATTCCTGCCTACGATTCTCTGATTCATATGTATATATATAAATTAATAGTATAAGTTTGTGTTTTCTTTTTTTTTTTTTTAAATTTCTCTCTTTTGCATTTTTAAAACAAAGTTTCATCCATCGTTAAGATATTATTTTATTTTATTGCTATTGTTTATATCAGTTTGTTTTTTTCTATTTTACTTTAAAATTTATAATTAAAAAAATTCATTTTTTGAATTATTGTAAAATCATTTGCATTTATGATTATTTGAATTTTTTTTCTATTGCATTAATACAAAATAAATCAATTCATAATAAATTCATGGAATCATTATCATTTTGTTTGTTGTCTTTTAGTGCTGACAAAAAATGCCTCTTTAATTTCTTTTTTTTTGGAGAAATTAGCATCGCAATAATTTATAAAAATTTGTTTAAAATAATTTTCCAAAAATATTTATTTATTTTAATTATTCAAAAGGAACATTATTTAAAAGATATATAAAGGAACAATTGACTTTTAGGGGCAAAGTTTACATTTTAAAGTGTTGCCAAATTTCACTTTAGAAAAAAATGAAAAATACGAAATCTAAACAAAAGCCATTGTCACATTTCATTTCAACTTGAACTGATTGTTAATTGTTGAATTTTGAGATGCAGAAATCAAACCGAAAAATATTATTATAATAATATTATAATAAAATTATAAAGTAGACATAAACTGAACGTTGCCAAATTTCATTTAAAGAAAATGTGAATATATTCATAGAGCTCACATTATAAAATTACAAAATGAAAGAAGAAAAATGCTTGAAAAAAAGAAACCTAACTTTATTTTTATCTCTGTGTGGTATCTGCCAAAGAATTTGTCAATTAACTTCATTATATTTGATGCTTGAATTATTGAATTTAAAGTTTTATGATAAAAAACTCTAGATGAATTATTATCTTTAATTACACGCGCCTAAATACATAAAGTACTGGAATGCTTGATAAAATTGCCATAAGAAATATTTAAGTCATTTTTAATATGATTAATATTTACGATTTTATAATAGTGCAGAAATTATAAAATCAATAAATTACGCCTTATTAATTTTATGAAATCAGGTGTTGCCAAATTTCCTTGAAAAGTTAATGAAAAATATGTGCAAGCCGTTTTAAAATTTCTTATTGAAGCAGTTTTCCAGCATCTAGAAAATTTATAGAAAATTAAAGTATATAATCAAATTAAATAATAAAAAACCGAATATAATGAAAATGCAAACAAAAGCAATAAATTAAATAATCAATTTATTTATACAAACAGAGTATTTTTATGTAAACTTAAATAAATATACAAATAAATAAATTACATAATTAGATAAATTAAATACGCAGACACACGCACACACACATACAAAATAATTGTATACGAAAATGAAAATATTACAAAAAGTAAAGTGAATTCTGTGAACTTAAAAAAAAACAACTAACAAATTTGTTTATTTAAAATATTAGCATAAGAAATTTTTTTAATCATCAGCAATTCCTTTTTGTTTTTTTTTTCTGTAAAATAAATTCTGCTCGATAACGTGATACACATTCGTAAAAATGAAAGGAAAAGTAAGAAAAATTTATGAAAATCGTAGAAGAAAAACTTTGGGATCATATTTTGTGATTTTCTTTTTTGGTATATGGGCTGTGTGTGATTTTATTGTGTTTGCATTTGTGTGTATATGTATGTTTATATGTTGAACGTTTGTATGTATGTATATATATATATATATATATATATATATAGTATAGAATGAATTGGTTGTTTGGAAATCATTCTTATTTTGTCATGTCATTCTTTAAAGCAAAGAGTACAAAGTATACCTGAACATATAAATACACAATAATTCATATATATATATAGAAATATATTTTCATACATTATCCATAAATATTCTAATAGATATACTTCTCTACTGTCTTTCTACAAAGTATGTTTTCGTATTTGCTTTCTTCTTTACTCTCCGTTACTCCCTTTAGTTTTATGCATGATAAAATGCCGTTACAATTATATATATAGCCGTCACACTTATATAAATTTCTTATTGAATTGAAGTCCATTGAAACAAAGAAAAATAGACAATTAGCGTACATCTCCTCTTATTTTTTTTTTGGCTTCTAATAACAGTAAATTTTTTTCTATCATCTAACTAAAGAATCAATGAATTTGACACATACACATAACTGCGACTAATTTATGCTCTATGTTATACATATATATTTTTATTTATATATAGAAAATAATTGTAAATGTGTTAATGAGAAGAAGTAAAAATGCAAGAAAACTTGAAAAATTGAACGAAATAAATGAAAATAAAAATGGAAATTAAACAGTACCGCATACATGTGAGTTAAAGAGAGTTAAAGCCCCTTTCTAATTCCAATACTTTACAATTAATTAAAATTATTGCTTATATAACTCAATAATTAAATAAAGTAAAAAAAAAACAAAACAAAAAAGGAACATTTCTCAATAACGAGTAACTAAAACTTTTTAAACATAAACTAAATGAAAAACCAATCTCAAAGTTATTTTTTAAACATTGTTATTGTAGTTTATAGTGGTGGTATAGTTTGTTCAATAAGTTTTGTGCAATTTTGTCTTTCTATATTTCTGCACATTTTTTTTCTTAGCGTTCAATCCATTTTCATTTTCTCATTTTTCGAACTTTTTGAACAACGATCTAATTCTTTGGATCATTTATAATCAAAATATATGTATTTGAGGAATACATATATAGAATGCATATATATGTATATGTATATATGTGTGTGTATTGGTATATTAGAAAATAATAATAGTAATATTCTAATTGTTATACTATGCGTGTGTATGGGTGTATGAGTTGTGTACGGTTGTGTGTATGAGTTGTGTGTATGAATGAGTGTTAGGATGAGTGTGTACATTGACGAAATAGTTTTAGACACATATATTTATATTAGCAAGTTCTCCGTGTAATTATTGGGAAACCTTCTTATAAGATTTTATACATTTTTATGTGCTGGGCAAAATAAAGTCCAAAGAAGAAAAAAAAAAGGTAATAGATATATAAACAATTTAAAAGGATAAACAGAAGAAAACAGGAAAATTTTTCTCTTAAAAAAATATATATACATATATTTTATATATGTATATGTGCTGTTGTATTTGTCTTTGTATATATATATATATATACTTATATATCTAAAGAACAACGTCAGGCAGGTCGTGCGGCCTGGCCTAGGCGCGCATTTGGTTTTCATGTACAATTTTTCTTTCTTTATAATAAATCTCCTCCGATTCTTTATCGCATAATAAAAGTACAACAGCTCCAAATAGGAATATGGCTGCCCCCCAACCAACACCATACGCCCAACCGAATTCCCATATAGGACGATTCGCTACAATGAAATGATGAGAGAAAAAGAAACAACACAATTTAATATTCAATTTGCATCGGTCGTTGAAAGTCTCCTAATAATTTTACGCTACACCAGGAAGTCCAATAAAAATGAAATTCTTCTAACTAAATTTTCAGTAAAATTTTTAATATGACAAATATTTGCTTTATAAGGATTTTCTTTAAAGAAATGTTATAGCTTGCTTTATAAAAGAAGAATTATAATGGGAAAATAGTCCACATGTTCGATACAAACATGTTCGATGCAAACTTTATCAAAATTGTCTATACAAATATGGATGAATTGAATTAATAAAAGTAGCTTCTTCTTATTAATCTAGACACTGTCAATAAGCACCACGAGCTAGTGTAAAGCGCAAAGGAAACAAAGGTGTACAAATTTCTTACCTAAATTTAGTTCTCCAGCAAAACATACCGGATAAATAATTAGAGCTGATAAAACTGACAACAATGATAGAAACATTATTAAGACAGCAATTCTATAAAATTTATATTTTAAATTATGATTCTGTGATTTGAGGCCCAGCCCAGTTAATATAGTACCTATTACATCCGTTATCAATGTAATAACACATAAAGCAGCTGTCGCCTTAATGTATGCTAAACAAAAAAGAAATACATCAATATATGAATTGGAATTGAAATTGAATAGTTAAAATATTGCGCCATAACATTTGAGAGCAAATCATGTATAAAACAGTGTTTTAATTTGATCTGAGTCCTTTAGAAGCCGGTAATTTTTATTTAGACAAGAAATAAAACTTTACACTTTCATAGGGAAGAGTTTCATTCTTTATTTTGTTAGGACCAAAAACAGAAGTAATGAGTAATTAATTCTATGAAACTTTCCACACGTTAGTCATTCGTAAAACCTCGGTTCGGGGTTCCATGAAGAATTCTTTACCATTCATTTCAAAATTCTACCCTCATTGTTAAGTTCAATATAAAAATAGAGCTTTTGGATCGATAGACTTGTGAACGGACATAGAGAGGAACATAAAAACGATGTCCAATTAAGAATTCAGAAAAGGTCTATGGCGTGGATGAAAATAAATGTTATTTTCTAATATTTTTCAACTTACCAACATCGCGACTAGCATAACAACCAGGCGGATCATGTAAATTGAATGGTAATGGCTGTAAAACATCCTCTTCAATGCAATGTACAAATAAACCTTGACGCCAACCTTCAGCCATCAGCCAATCGGTTGATGCTAATGCCATAATCATCAATATAACCACGATCACACCACAAATAAATGCAATAACCTTACAACCAAAAAAAGAGAGATTTTCATCAAAAAGATGTTAAAAAAATTCGACTAAGTGTGATCCAATGTATTTAAAAAGTAAAATAAAATAAGATTAAGGTGATATAAGAGCGCCTTTTTGTATAAATTAAAGTCGATGGCGAAAAAACAAAATAATGCCATGAAATAATAAATCTAATTAAAAGTAAAAACTTATCGCCCAAAACGTTAACCCGAATTATTTAGAAAAATACATTCTTTTGTATCAAAATTTTATTGTAGAAAATCGCCTCTTGTTCTCAGATCAATAAATTACAAATTCATATTAAAGTCTTAGTCATTTGTACAAAAATTGTAAAAGCCCAGGAGAGGTTTATAAGAAAGGTCCTTCCTATTTATAAATTACATTTAATAGCTTAATTGAAAAAGTGACTCATGAGATCTCCTCAGTTTAGTACACAATGTTCTATACTTTGAATAGAAAATCTTTTGGGAGTTTAAAAAATTCGGCCCAACCTATTTATAAATCTCCTTTTAATTAATAAAATTCTCTTCATTTTCTTACCAAAATTTTTTCAATAAAAAATGGTGGCGCACATTTTTGACATACCTTTAGAGGTCGAGTGATTGTTATAGTTTCGATGGTCGTTGTTGGCGCCATTTTCGATGGTGATGGACGTCGCGAACTAGATGCAAGAAGAAGAAACAAAAAATATTATGGAAAAATTAAAAATGCAGCAACAATCAGAAAGTAATCTTGAAAGCATTTTTTTTGAGGCAAATTCTTTTCAACACCTTGTTTTTTTCATTTTTTCTACTTACGCGATTTTTAAGAATGTTTATGGTAATAATTTTTCTTGCTATTGTTACTAAATGCTTTCCGGGAAGTTTTTGTTATTTGATGTTTTTTCTGTTTTTCTTTTGTTTTTTTTGTGTTTACTTTGCGTTTCAATTTATAGCAATTGAAACGAATTTGTTGTTGGCTTTAATTGGCTTCTGTTTTACTTTTTGGGGGGAATATTTCGTCTAAATTTCCAATTGTCTCGCTTTTGGTATTTTATTTCTGTTATTGTTGTTATTGTTTTTCTTCTTTTTGGAAGTAATTATTAATTTTTTTTGCGTTTTTCTCTTTTTGTTAATTTACATAACAAACAAAATGCATGATAATTAATTAAGTTACTTTGGTATTTTTTTTTTGAAAAATTTTAATTAATAATTAATGCATTAACTAAATGATGCTATCATCCATATAAATGAATATTTTTTCTTCTTCTTCAGCATGTTAGAGAAACAAAAAAAAACTGCAATTGAAAGGATTCATTATTTAAAAAAGAAAAAAAGTATGCACTAAACGCCATTTTGCATTATCTATTTTCTTCCGTATTTCTCTCTTTAGTATTTTACCGTTATTTTTTTTATGTTACTGTTATTTTTATAACTGTTATTTTGTTACTACGAAAACTGAGCTTATGCTTTTACCGTTACTTTTACTTTATTTTTATTACTTTCTTTTTGTTTTATTTTGTTTTGCTTTTTTTTTCTGAGGTAAAAAATGAAAAAAAAAATTCATTATAAAATGTGTGCCTTTTCTCATGCGAGCATTAAAAAAACATTGTTAAGCAAGATGAATTTGAAATAGTTCACACACAGATAGAAGTTTTATATGAATTTTACAGATTCACGGTTCACAAATAAAATTCCATTCAAAATCATGCAACATTTTTTCACACATAAAAATAAATTTTGATACGATGTAGCTATAAATTAAAAAGGAAGGCAACGACCATCGTGACACCCTACACACTGGCTCAGTTTAACGGGACAAGTTTTTGCAGTAGTAATTTTTATATGGGATAGATTTAAAATTATAGTTATCAATTTAGAATCATTTTACGTCTATCGTCTACTCGTTTATTTATAATCTGCCTACATAAAAGACATCGAAATAGTACCAAAATATTTTAGTTTGATGAAAATATTGGTGGTTTCTACTTGAGAAAACTTTTTCTCAATATTGATAAAATCATCTATTTTGTATTATTTATTTTTGTTAACACATATCAAGGAAAAGTTGTAGAATATTTGATTTGAGATCAGTTTACTTTCTAATCACTTTTCATGAAACGATGTTTGTCGGTATCTGTTCTCTAAATTTCCTTATTTTGTTTTCACCTTGTTTCACTTGATCACTTGGCCTATTTACTTACAATTTAGGCCTATTTTAAAGTACCAAAATTCTGAGCAGTATTTTTACTCCACATAAAACTTAAATGCTTTTAATAGATAGATGAAAAAAATTATGTCTAAATCAACTCGGAATTTAGGTTCTAATTTTGCGAAGCCCTTGATTTTTCATTGTGGTTATTTATAAACTTTAAAATAAAATAAGCATCCAAAGTAAAATGTCTTAGATCTAGTGGATAATATTCCATGGACATCCAATGGTTAGGCATCCAAAAGTTTACCAATTTTGTACACCCAAATTTTGCAGAAAAATAGATTTAAGATTATCTAATTACACAGCGGGTTATAAATGAAATTTTCAACAATTGGATCAAAATTAAAATAAAATTTATTTACACAGAGGAAAAATTAATCCAATTGTTGCTGATCTAAAATTTATTTATATGAAATAAACAACGATTTCATTACTTTTCCAACATACGCAACAACAACAAGAAGGAATTTTTTTTCTAACTCTGTTGAAATTATTTTTTTTAATTCAAGGCCAAACCGATAAATAAATTGAATGAAAACTCAAATCGATTTAAGTTTAATTTAGTCTTTTTGGTTTTGAGTAATCACTTGCATTTTCTATTGAATCCTCTTTGCTTTTCGTTTTTTTCTTTGTGACTTTGTGTGTATGCTTGTTCTACACAAGTATCAGTTTAAATGATACATTTTTTTCTTTTACATCGCTATGTGAAATAAGTATCAAAATAGCAAAAATGTTGTTGCTACTTTAAGTATATTTTGGTAAAAAGTAATTACAAGAGCGCAACAGCAACAACAACAACAAAATCATTAAAACGATCTCGTGTGGCGTTATATACAAAAAGAAGAAGAAGAAGCAAAAACAGAACAAAACCTTAGTGCACTTAAAACAATTAAAAATGAGGTAGGAGGAAAACAGTTCATCAAACAAACAAACGCATATATAACTATTAGGGCATATGAAAAGGTTATTGATGACAATGAAATTCTAACGGAAAAAAATTGTCGAGTGATTGTGCTTAAGTTCCATGCTAGAAATTACTACATCAAATACTATGCTCTGGAAAAGTCATAGAAATGTTACGAAAAGCATAGCAAGATTGTCACGCAACCTGTTTAAAGCCGTTTGGAGGCAATAAACATTAAGGCAATGTAGAATCATGGAACGGAAGCCAGTTGAAGAAATGTACTCAATGTTTGGATATTTTATGATTTAAAGCAAAGCAATTTGAGATATCCGAATTACCATCAGTGAAATGCTGAAGAAATGCGATCAAAACGAATCACTTTTAAAATGAATAATTATGGAAGATGAAAAGTAGATTCGTTACGAGAATATTTAATATAAACGATCGCAGTCAGAGCAAATTGCTTCAGAAGGCAAGTGACTTCAAGAGCATTGATTAACAGCAAAATTTTTGTCGAATTTTTTTATGAGATGCCAAAAAAAATTATTTAAATTTCAGTTGTCTGCGAACGAAAAGTCCCGATTTGACTAATTAAACGGAGGAATAATATAAGAACATTTAAAATTGACCAATCAAAAAGAATTTCTGATAGATTAAAGAAACGTTATGATATAAATTTCTGCATCTATGGAACAAATTGACAAAATTTGAATGAGAAGTTTACCTACATCTGGATCTTTCGATTATTGCCCTTACAACAAAAAAAAAAATTCAATTCCGAATCATTAAAATTGCGAAATGAAACGAAAATTCGATTCTTAATAATATAAAGCCAAAAATTTATTTCACTAAAACAAATGAGCCACAAGAGAAAATTTGTGCGGATACTTTTTCATACATCCTAACAATAAATGCGTATATTTATACATTTATGTAAATATTGTACAACAACAAACAACAACAACAGCCAAAAGAAAAATATCATTGAAAGTTACAAAGTTTTTCCTATTTCAAATATAAATTTACACATACAAACATTTATAAACATACTCACTTATATTTGCATACAAAATCAAATAAGTAAAACGATTCTCCACGTTATTTTTCCTACACTTAATAGAATGTTGTAACGAAGTATTATTATTAAGTATGCCGAGATACAAACTAAAAAAAAACGAGAGAAAAAGCAAGATTTATAATAAAAAAAAACCAAAAAAAAGTGTGGCAAATTACAGTGAAACCTATATTTACGGTAATTACTTTTAGATATCGATTATCACGATTAATTTCAAATAATTTTATTAAAGGTTTTATTGAGATAAATCCTTTGTGTGCTTATCCAACCAACTCTTTCATAATAAAATATCATAAAATGTTATAGAATGTCTTTAAATAAATCGGCAACAAAATTTTGACATTTAAAGATCAGTTCAAAACTTTTGTATTTCTTTATTAATTTAGTTGAGAGTTTGCTTGGTATAACAAACTTCTTATACTCCTTTAGTATACGTCGGAACTTCGATTCATGACTTAAGCCTTAATTTCATTCTCTTTATGTAAGTTCGGGTTTAGTTTGAATCGCTGGGCTACTCATTGATCAAAATTCAAATAAAGCAAGGACTAAATCGCACTACAAAGCACTAAGCAAATTTCATAACTTGTTTTGTTTTGTATCCCAAAGGCATTTTGATCACTTTCCAATTTAAAAGTGTTTGATTAATAAAATTAAATTACTCAAAGAAAAAGAGGGACATTTGGAAAGTGTCGATTAAATTGTAACGCCCCCAATAAAAGTCGCATTTTAAGACGCTTTACTGTAGATTGCAAATATGCATATGAAACTGAAAACTGAGAACATGACAGAAAATTGAAATAGACAGACAGACTTTTAGTCACCACGTTTTTTATATGCTTTTAATAAGCACAAAGTAAAATAGCATTTATAGTAACATCATTATCATTGGAATCATTAACAACGTCATTGAAAAGAATTCTTTGGGCAAAGCAAGAAAATAACAACAACAATGTTGAGCAAAGTTATGTATGAAGGCGGGTGAGCAAAAGAGCGAGTATAAAACATGCTGCACAAACATTTTATTTATTTATGAAAAAATTTATATATTAAAAGGCATTCACACACAAATATACGCACACTCATACACACACACACACACACACACACACTCATACACACACACACGCGCACGTAAATATATATTATGTGTAATATTTATAATATTTATGTGATAAAAGAAAATGTGATGACCAATCGCCAACAATTTTAAAATGCAGTTTAAAATAAATAAAAATATTGAAATTATAATATTTTATTATAAAAAAAGAAAAAGAGACAATAATAATAATAAAAACCTAAAGCAAGTAAAATAAACATTATATTTAGCTGAATGCAAATCTTGGACACCCAATACCAATCCACTGTACGATTTACCAGATGCATGCAAACCCATAACTGTTCGACAAATTTAGATGCAAAATATAAAAAAAAAATTATTATTTACGTAAAATGTCAGCTTTTTGCAACAATTTGAATTAAGAAAATAAAATAAAATTTGTAAATTTTTGTTTAAAAAACGCAGATGTTTTTACTTTAAGTTAAACTGTGGGCATATATTTTAACCGATTTGGTCCAATTTACATTCCAAGCTGCGTGAAAGAACTTTCAAGGTCTTTGCCAAATTTAAATTTTCGGATCAAGAAAATGTTTACAACAAACAGACCCATAAGCAGACAGACGTACAAGTCTAAGGCTTTCCATTTTAAGCGTTACAAATATTATGACAAAATGAGTAAACTCTCAATCTCTGGATGGCGGATAAAACAGAACCAAAAGCAGAGCCAACAAAAGCAAACAAGCCACATGAATGGCCGGCCCGACTTGATGGTTCTTCGTTTCCTTTTTCTTCTTGATTTATACAAAAAAAAATCAAGTAAAGAATTTTCTAGTTGATCAAAGAGGATTAATAAATACCCTACACTACCCCTACTTGGCTCTATGTAATTAAAAATTCATTAAGAATTATTCGTAACTTAGAAAATTACAAAGCGAAAATTTTTGAATGTTTAAATAATGCTTTACACGGAAAAGACGTCCAATAAATGGACTGCTTTGAATTAAATTTGATGCATAAGCTTATCAAGTCCAAATAAAAATATTTATTTATCTATTTTCTTTAAAAATTATGTAAAATTATAAAAAGTTTATACAAAAAAAAAAAAAACACATAAAAATTTTCGGACTTTAATGGATGAACTTCTTAATATGCTACGTCACCTCGCCGTCCAATGTACTTAATGTGATCAAGAAATGAAACGCAATTCTAAAAACGAGTATCAGAATAAAACTCTAAAAAAAAATTTGTGAAAAATCCTTCACATGGAAAAAAATCTATCGATCTAATTTGGCATATACGTTCAATCAAAAATTGCGACCTGTAACAACAAAAACTATTACAATTTGATGAGGAAAGTTTACAGACAAATTTAAATGAGAATCAAAATGTCAAATGGACTTGATGGCCAACAATTAGGTAGATCAAACTCAAGTCCCTTTGATGCGTTAGAAACATTTGCATAAATTTATTATACCCATTAAAATGATGTAGGGCATAAAAACATTTTTTTTGTTGCTGCTACAATACATAAATAATGAACGAATGAACGAGCGTACTTATGCATGTGTGTGAGTGTGAATGTAAGTGTAAGTGTACGTATGCGTAAGTAAATAAATCAAAAATTGTAAGATAATTTTTATTCTTCATAACTTTTGTTCCATGACGTTGCCAACTATTGTATTTCACTCGTTTGCTGTGGCAGCTGTTGTTATTGTTATTGTTTTTCTTTTTTGAACATTTCTAAAGAATTTTGGAAAAAATGCAAACATCCACATACGTCCCTCCTTGGCCACATAAATGCAAGTCTTACAACAATATTTTGATTTAAAAAAAAAAAAAACAAAAAAATTCCACGTTTTTGATCTCAAGTAAAATTTTAAAAAGGTTCAGTCGAAGAAGCATCTATTTTTAATGTATTCCATATAAATGGAAGAATTCTATGCCTTAAAATGTTGAAATCTCGTCCAATTATGCTGGAGTATATTATTTCGAGAAACTTTTATTAGACGTCATTAAAATTCCAAGAAAAAATAGGAAATGTGAAAAAATTAACTTTGATGGAACGTAGTAGTCTAAAAATTGCTAATGGTTTTGCGCTAATTAATTAAGAATTTTTGGTAGCAGCCAATTTTTTCTTAGAGTTACAGGAATTTATAGAAGTAAAAAAATATTGTACATTGATTACCAGATATAGGCGTGTTACTATTAAGCGGTTTTAGGAATTTCGGATATTCAGAATCGAAAGTCAAGTAATTCCATAGATCGTTTGTTAAAATGTTGAATATTTAAAGAAATTTGTTCAAACAACTTCAGAATGAATGTAAAGCTTATTCATTTTATAAATCTGCCGAGAATGAAACATGACCCAATGCTAATGCTTCAAATTCTTATTATCTGGCCTCGAACTATTTCAAAACATTTCAAAATTTCGAGAGAAATTTTTTTACAAAAATTATATGGATCCATCAATGGCGCTTCCATAAATATATTAGATAGGGATTGTTGGGTTATTAATTGAACATGTAAATGGACAAATAGAAAGTCCCACCTTGCATGAGCTATAAAATCCAAGAATTTTCTATACAAAATCTCTCTATTTTTATTTTACACAATTTTCTTTGTTTTATGGATTTCATCATTTAAATTATTTATATCAAAAAGGGCAACAGAGAGTTAGAATGATAAGATTTTGAGATGATTTTATTTGCTATTTATTTTCATTTGCGTTTCTTTCCACCATCTCATTTCAATGCAACATATTTTATGGCTGTTTTGCCCAGACATTCGCCCCCAAAACAGTCAATGTGCCAGTGTGACTAATCTGACTAAAACATCACAGATACAAACGTTTTGTTTGAAAATGAATAAAAAATAATTCTCAAGGGATAGGAAGAGCATAGAGACCTGGGGATTTTGGTAAAAACTCTCTGTCTGCATATAAAACATTTTGTTTTTTGTTTTTTATGTTTGATATTTTCGTTTAAAAATATTTCTTCTTTTCCTTTTAGATTACAGAGCGTGTTAAAAAGGGGTGAAAAGCGAAAGATGTAAAATAAAATAGGAAAAATTTGGCATTAATTCAAAAATTCTCAAATTATAAGAAAGTGCATACTTTTTTTTACACAATAAAGACGGCATAAGTTCTAAGTTATACAATAACCGACTTTCAAAGATGCTGAGAGCAGTCTAAGAAAATTATTATTGGTCTAAGTGTATTGGAACAGGCGACATAAAAGAATTTAAATAGAAGTTGGAAAAAATTATTTTTAAAGAGTATGCCCATTTCAATTAATTCTGATTGATCTAAATAATTGAAGTGTACTAAATAAACTAATTCTCTCAATTAATTGTTTAATCAAACTGTTAAAAATATTATTTGCATTCAAAGACGACAATTAAGTGCTGTACATCATGCATGCATGCTTTTTGTGTTTTGAGAAAGATTTTGATTAAAAATTAATTTTCTTTAACTATTTCTGCTAATTCAGAATGTTCTGGGATTGTTTTCCCTCTTCAAAATTGTTCTGCTTTTTCAACATAACGAAATTTTATGATGTGTAATTTTTTTTTATTCACAAATTAGAATCAACCATTCAATAGGGTGGGTTGGGAGGTTGGGGTGGTTGGGTGGTTGGGGGGGGGGGCATATTTATTAAGGGTTTGACGCGCGCACCCCCTTTAATCATGATAGTTTTCAATGGCCCAGCGTGGATCAAGTAAAGCAAGACCACCTGAAACCCTAAGAAATTCCGATTGTTTAGACCAACCAAGGCCCTTGACCTGTCGCTTTTTCATAAAATTAAATAACCAACTTTAAAGCGAGAATATGCTTGGCGATCAAGAAGTCATATTTTAATAACACCAATGTCCTTATAAGCACGAACTTTAATCTGACATTACAGCTCGTTTAAAACAAAAATCTGAAATGTAAGTCTAGGCTCAGGTTAATAACTATGCATCTAAACAATCAGCTAAAGTTAAATCGAATAAGAAACCGTTTTTGACAATGCAGTTGCAATGGAATAAAATGTGGCGTGTTATTTAAAGTTTTTTTACATGCGCCCAAAATTCTAAAACCATGCAAATTACACATAAGAACTTCAGGTACAGTAGTACCTGAAAAGGTAAAGTAAAAGTAAAGTAGGTTCCAATTGATTGTACTGCTCAACTGTTTGTAAAACGCCATTTGCTGATTAATGCCGCGAAAATAAAAAAGTTCTTGGCTTACAATTTAAAAATAAGATTTGCCTATTTTAGATAATTTTTCCCTTCTTTCAATTTTTTCAGTAGATAATTAAAACAATTAAAAAAAAAAGAGGGCACAAGAAGAAAAATTCTTTCGGCATTGCAATAAGTAAATTCTTGATAGTCTTTAAAAAAAAAAGCTGGGACTCAAGCGTTAGATCTTCATAATTTATCTATAGATAAATCAGATGATTTATCTACATTTGTAATTTATTGTTAGATATATTATCTAACTAATTTATATCTATAAATTATCTGAAGATAAATTATGGATCTCATATTGAATAAATTCGTTTATGTATAACGTAAAGGCAAACTTTTGAATTTTTTAGTACGAATAGAACAAAGAGGTTTCGTAAAATGGAGAATTGAGATTACTTTATACTCTCTAAGCAAAGCAAAAAAAAAATTAGTAATAAAATCAAAAACTAAATCAATTATTGGAAATATTGTTATTGAAACAATGAAAGCAGATAATAAAAAAAGTATCAACAAATAAATGAAATAATAACAACAAGCAAAATGAATTGGCAAAGGGCTAGTGGTAGTGTTGTGTGTGGGGGGGGATGGACGGAAGCTCATTAGATTGATTATGCTTTTGCGTACCTCTCCTTGAAATAATCCAATGTAACAGATTCTGAATCGAATTCAGAATAATCGGGCAAGGAATCACCATCAAATGAACTAAAACCGCCTATAAAATTATTGGCATTTGCCATGACATTATTATTATTATTGTTGTAATTATTACTAAGATTAACGTTGATAAATAAATTGCTGAACGTGTTACTTAATATAGATTGTTGTTGTTGTAATTGTGGTCTATGTTGTTGTTGTTGTTTGTTGTTGTCTGCTGCTGTTTTAAAGTTGGAATCTGGTTTTGTTGTTGCGCCGTACTAATTTGCGACACTGACTTATTATACACTCTTGACATGATGTCACTACTCTCCTTGTTCTTTTTCTTTCTATTATTAATGTTACTATAATTTACCTTAACATGAAATAGAAATATATATATATTTATATATATATTTATTAATAATCATCAGCGGCAACAACAAAAACTTTTCTTCTTTTTCTTCAAACGTAATTAAATCGAATGTTTTTTTTTTGTGATCTTATTTATCTATTAATAGAGAATTGTAGACTTTTTATGCGGTCACAAATTTACAGCATATACATATACAAATACACACACTTACGCATACAAATAATGTATAAAATTTTTTCATTTTTGTCTTTCTTTTGCCAATGTAAACACACGCATATTATGAATAGTGTCACATAAAAAAAAAATAACGCAAAGCAACGAAAAATTTTTATGCAATTTCTCTTATGAAAATGAAAGGAAGATGCAACAAAATGGCGTCAAAATGTTGCTCTAAAATTTATTCAACCAAAAATAACTGTCATTTACAGTTTCTTTTAGAAATATTTCAACAAAATTATTTTTCTCATTCTCATTTTTTCACACACTCACAAACACATACCTACAATACCTACAATTGGCTGCTTACTTTTAATTAGATTTGAAAAGAAGCCAAAAATACTTTCTGAGGTAAAAGTATTTTTTTTAACAATTGTTAAAAGACAATATTAATCCAACGTTGTGAATTATTTTAATTATTTTTTAATTAATTTTTTTTTGCTCTATGCGTTTTTTCTTCTTTGGGTTTTTTTTTTTTTTTGGTTTAAAAGATGATTTTCCTTATGACACCGAACCTCATAATAATAACAATAAAAATCATACAGATCTCTTTTTTTCACTTTTCTTTTTCTTAAATTATTATTTTTAATTTACACATCTATGAAATTACCAAAGAAAACTCTATAGACGACTAAATGGAAAATTTTAATTGAGATGCGAAAAATACACACAATAGAATACAAGAATAGCAGAGATAAAGGAAACTATTTACGAAATGTCAATAGAAATGTAAAAAATGTGGAATATGAAGTTAACACAAGTTTTAATATTATACTCAGTGAAGTTAACAATAATTTTGCGCAGAAGTACATATCAATTCCATATGTTTCAAGTGAGGCAAAACAATAATTGAACTAAGCAAAAGTTCAAGTAATATGAGTAAAGTGTAATGTAAAATTCAGTTGAAGCATGATTTTTAAAATCTAATTAAGTCTTTTCAAGTTATTGATTCAATTCTTTAAAAAAAATACAAGCTAATCCATTACCATTGAAATGCTATTTCTATAATTTCTACAAATTATAAATCTTACCAAAAGTTTCTTTCTTCAGTATTCATATTTTGAAAATTTCTAAAAAAAATTTTTAAGTACATAGCAAACATTGAAGCTTAACTGTTACTTTAACGGTTGATGATAAATTTTGAATGTTTTATGCAAATTCATTACTTTTTCTTAATATTGCCTTATTTATTCGATTACAATTACAATTTAACAAAAAAAAAAAAAATTGACAAAGAGAGTTTAAGATGGGGGTTTTTTTAATGTTTAATTTCTATTGGTTGCCATTCGATATTGACAAAAGTGAATGGATTATTATTACATAAGACATATGTATTATTTCGCATTATTTCTAGCCAAACTTCCAAGCGGCTTAAAGGCCAAATAGCCATAGCATTTAATTTTTTATCTAATATTAAAATTTTTTGTTGATGTAAACCAAATTCATCTACTAATTGTTGGTATTTGAATTCATAATTGAGTTCATAATTTGTAGCATATTCCGCGGCTGCATTCATCTATAAATATAAATATATATGTTACGGCATAGATTTAATGGTACAATTTGTTATAAATCATACCATTAATTCTATTTTGAACAAATTTTCATTTTTGTAAGGTCCTCTCATAATTTCTTGTATATTATCTATGAATTTAAATGTAGCTTCTGTCGAAAGTAATAAATCAGGCGTTAATATTTCACTTTTTTCTATTGGTTTAGTATTTGATTGAATGAGCTGTATGCTGGACTCACATATATCTATTCGGCCTTTTAATATAATTATTTTCATTTTTAATTGTTCAATTTGCTCTTTAAAATAACGTTCATGTTCATATCGTTCAATTTCTTTGTTTAAAAAAGTTTCGCACATTGCTTCTTCCAACTGAACTCGTATGCCCTCTTTTTGTTTTTGTATCACCTCATTGAAGGCCAAATGGTAATTAATTGCTACCTACATATGTATTACTATTATTAAAAAAATGGCAATTAAATCATTTATCAATTTTGTTACCTTTTTTGATTTTCGCTTGTTTCGATCTTGTTTCAAGACAGCAAAATAATGTGATCTGCCAAGAATTAATCGATCACCATTAAACAACTTAGTTTTATTATATATCAATTCACCGTTAACATGAGTATCAAAGTTCTTACTTTCAGGTATTATACATAAATTTCCTTTGATATTTTCAATACGGCAATGATTGTAATCAAGGGTAGGGCTATCAAGCATAATATCGGGTGGGCTAGATTGCAATTCAGAGTGTCTTCTTCCAATTTGGATACATCCCAATGGTAAAATGTAAAAAAGAATTTTAGAGTTTTCAGTTAAATTTAAAAGGTACGCTTGTTTTTCTTCACTAATTATTTCATAAGCCAGACCTTTACGTCTAAGGAAATGCAATTTAAATGTTCTCCAATTTGGAATATCTACTGCATGTTTTTCATAGTGTACGCTTCTATTTCCTCTATTAATTGGTTCACCTTCTGTATTACTATTTGCGGCATTCGAATTTATTTTATCCATAAAGTAAAGATTTTAGTTTTTCTATTTTGAAATGAAGTTTTCGATCGATTTGCAGTATTTATTTAGATATAGAGAACAGAAAAAATAAATAAATAATAAATTGTTATATTTGACAATCTAACAAATTTAACTTGAAACTTAATTCAAATATGAAAAACTTTAACGTAAATAAAATGCAATTCTATCACAGTAAAAGATTTTAATATTGGATCGACAGTACCTATTTTCTACAAGGTACACTTTCTGTCACATACAACACAAATTACTTTCCAAGTTATACTTTATAATTTTTAAACAGAAGGTTATGTTCACCAAATGAATTTCCAGAATTAAGCCGTCTCAAAATATACTTCAATTCAAGCAATATCAACCAATTCAAACAACAAAAGTTCAGTCTATTTGAAGCCATGTTGGATTCTTCTTCTAATTCTTCGTTTCTATTTTATTTTAATTTGTTATGTTTGATTTGTTTATGTTTAATTTGTTATGTTTGAAACATTTGGATGTGAAATGGAACGTGCTCCTCGAAACGGTCTTAACAAAAGAACTGCTGTTGTTAACTTCACTTCCGTTAAAAATTACGCGACAGAAATATTGTCCACTAAACACAACTAAGGTAAATTGTTGTAATCTCTAAAAATATAACGGTACATTATGCGAATAATCACTATGTAACGTTAAATTATCTCAATTTAGATTAGTATGTCACTTTGAATATAACTTTAAGATACACAATAAATGGATCACTAATTTTCATTGTAATTTCTTGTTTGAGTTTGATTTTGCCATTTAAGCATAACTTTTACATTTATTCAATACTGTAGATAAAATGCAATACGAATCAAATGGATTGCACAAATGCATCACTAACAAAAGTTTAAGTAATGTTAAAATAAAATAGTAGATATGTGTTTTTGTAGAATAGACTAGTTCAACTATACCATATGCAAGGAAAGAAGAAGAAAAAAATAAATTTAATATTTGTAGTTGTTGTTGGTATTTTTGTAATTGTAATGCAATTTTATTGCTTTGAACCAGGTGAAAAAGAAGAAAATTAAAAATTTATAATAAAAAGCTTCTCTATGGCAGCAAATGGAAACTAGCTCCAAATGTCTACCATCGATCAATTACAATGTGGATTCTGTGGATGCTGCCAATTCGGCTGTTAATTATCAACAACAACTTTCAGGCAACAACTTTATTCACGCCAATAATACATTAAATCTAAGTGATAGTGATTTAATACAATGCCCAACATGTGCTTCTCAATTAAGACGTTGTGATATGGCCGAACATTGTGAACAAGAAATGGAGCGCTTACGTCAAATGAAAACGCAATCTATAACTACAAATAATCAACAACAGGAACAAGAACAGGATCCAAGAGTTGAGGAAGAAAATATTGAACGTAAAAAACCTTGGACAGTTTTTCAAAAAGTTCAACAGAATCGCCAATCACGTATGAAGTTACGTAGTCGTAAACGTCCATTAGCCATTGCGCATGCATGTCCTGTGTGTAATGGGAACTTTTCAGAAAATGATATACAAAATCATGTGGAGAATTGCTTACAGCGTGCTCAAAATGAACGCACTACTAATGGTGGTAGTCGTCGTAGTAGTGACGAACATTCCAGCAACGATGATAATGATGATGATGATGGTGTGGGTATTAGTGGTCTTGTTAGTGATGAATATGAAGAGTATGAATGGGCTGGTCAAAAGCGTATACGAGTTTCTAGTTTGCTGCATGGTGGCTATGCCAGTCTTGGCATAGGCCAAACAATAACCAGCAATGGTTCTACAGGCTCTGCATCTCAACGCAATAATGATGAGGAAGATGAAGATCTTAACGTTGATGAAGATGATACCCAAATCTATGGACCTGCCCAGTATGGTGAAAATGATGTTATAACGCCATTAACATCATACGATGATGATTGCGCCAATGTTACATCGTATATGAGACATTTAATCACAGCTTCCACAAGTCATAATTTACTACAAAATAATCCAAGAGCATCAACTGAAAATATTGGAAATATGCACAATCATGATATTGAACAATCTGCAATGGCTATTACAACTGCTACTGCTTCTGACTCTGCTACTAGTACTGCTACTACAACTAATGCTAGTTCAGATTTAACAAATGGAAATGGGCAATTATCAGTTAGCACCAACGAAACTACACCATGCTCAGGAAGCTATTATCAACAAATTATTGATTCACTTAAAGTGAAATTACGTCATTATGAGAATCGCGTTGCCGGTAAATATAAATGTTTAATATGTTTAGATGATTATCGTAATCCAGCTATATCGGTAGCATGTTGGCATGTACATTGTGAACAGTGTTGGTTGCGTTCATTGGGCGCACGCAAGTTATGCCCACAATGCAATTTAATTACAACGCCAAGAGATTTAAGACGTATTTACATGTGAAGAATTCTCTTGACCGTCTTAAATAACAAATAATGTTATTTCACTGACGAAACTCGTTTAAAATAGATAATAGTTTTATTTATATAAAGCTTGCAATCCAATAATTTCAATTTGTAATAATGCAATTTTTTTTTAAATATTTATATTAATTATATAATTTATACAAGCATTTACATACAAACATTATACGTTATTAATAAAAAAAAAAATCAAGAGAAAAATTTAAATAGCCAATGAATTTTTAAAATAGATTTGTAATATATGGGGAAGTAATGGCAACACTGTAAAAAGGCATTGATCAATATCTTGTTATGCAATTATAACGTAATGGAATGAAATGTAATACGCTAAAAATTTATATGTAATATCTCTAAAGTTTTTATAATATTTGGAAATGTTAAATTAAAAGAAAAACTTAATTAAATTGGTTAATTAATTGTAATTAAATTGTTAAGTAATTTCATAATCATAAATTTTATATTATACAAATATTACGTGCCAATTAATTGTTCCTTTGCCATTTTGTATCACACATCTGTTAATTCTCTTCTCTAAATAAAGTGCTATATTTACATTACAACGGTTGTTTAGTATTAATCTCCGTTAAGCATACACATTTCCATTTTAGTATTTAATAAACATGACAAAATGATTGGGTGTAATTTCTTCATTATATATAACAATTATTAATGAAATATTAATAATAAGTTAAAATAAATAATAAAAAATGTTAATAGTGATAATACAAAAAAAGAATATAGAAGAAGAGAATATAAAATTTCATTATTAAAATGAAAACGAGAAAATGTACATAATATATAAATGTGTATAAATTTCTAACGATTAATATCACGCAATATTTTTTAATAACAGTGCAAAAAAGCAATATGAAAATCTCTAAAATGACACATTAAGATTAAAGAAAATATATATAAATAATAAATAAATATATTAAAAATATTTTGTTGTTCTTGCAAAAGTAAAAATCGTTTTGCATAAAATGTATAGAATGAAGATGAGAAAAAACAATTAAAAGATAATGAAATATGGAATAAAATGGAATAATGGAGTTAATTATGCGTATTTGCGCATAAGTATGTGTTAACGAAAAACAAATATTTAAGTTACTAAAAATATGATTACAAAAAAGTAGGAAAAGAAAAATACAGAAAAAAGAGAAATAAATAGAAGAAAAAATAAAAATAAATAAATAAGCCTGAATTAGTTGGTTATTTTGTTTGGTTTGGTTGGTTGAGTCGCACAGTTTAAGTTTTTTTGTCTAAGGATGATACTAAGTTTATTAAAAATATATGAAATGTTTGTTTGTTTTGTTGTGGGAGATGAATAGTGTGTGTGTATATATGCATATATATACAAACAAGTGGCAAAAAACCAAAAAAATATGAAAAGATAAAGTGAAAACTAGAAAAGTTACTTTGTTTTTTATTTTTCTTCTTTACTGTATTTTGCCTCCTTAAGAAAATAAAAAAGACATACACTTAAATAAAAAAGTCCCCGCGGTGTCAACAGCAGCAACAACAACAATAATAATAATAATAGCAACAACAAGCATCATCATCAACAACAACAACAGTAATGGCACCAAACCAGCATAAACGTTAGGGCACAAACTTAACAATAATAATAATAATATTAAATTTATATATGTTTACATGATATGCTTATAAGCATGTATGTGTTTGTGTGTACGTTTAATGTAATGTAGCATAAGAAATGTAAATTGAACTTTTATGTTTGCTCTCTTGTTTGTGTTTTTTATTTTCATTTGTGTGTGTCACGAATGTTTCTTTCTCTCGCTCTCCCTCTGTATTTTTTACTCACTCTATGCATTTATAGTAAATGCATTGCATTGACGGGAGATACGGTTTGAGATATAATAACAACAACAGTAACAAGAAGAAAAACAAATCTAAAAAAATTAAGCAACGAAAAACAAAACAAGGAGTAGAAAGCATAAGAAAAAACAAATGTAGAGTGATGTAAAGTGTTTGTGTATGTTTTGTGTGCTCTGGCGGGCAGAGAAAAAAAAGCGAACGAAAAACAACAGCAACAGTAATAAAAATAAAAGAAGCAATAAAAAGAAAGAAAAAGGCGAAGTATTAATCGTGCTCTCGTTTTCTCTCTATGCCAAAAATGAATATCTGTGTACAAAAACCGATGGCATCGCATCGTTATATTTCAGTTTGCTATTAAATCGTGTCGTTGGGTGGCGTGTGTTTCTTTCGTTCCTTCAATTAAATGCCGTCGGGTTTTTTTCAAAACGCTGTTATTTTACCGTTTTTTATACAATAAATTTTCTTTAGCGCTTTTATGGTTTGATTTGACTTTGATTTGTTCTGTTTATTTTAGTTTTATTTTTTTTTTTTGATGAATATATTTTTTCGGTTTTATGTGTTTTCTTCTTTTGCGTTGAGAGTTTTAGTTCCGTTACTTAAACTTTAACAAAAAGTTTGTGCTTAAATTAAAAGACAAAAAAAAACGTAAAACGAAAAACGTAAAACGTAAACGAACGAAAACAAATAAAAAGGCATTGTAGTATAGAAATTCTTGGAATTATCTTCTTATTTATTCATTTATTTATGGTTTTATGATACATTTTTAGTGTACTCAAAAAGGAAAAAAAGGTTGGAATTGAAAACTTAACTCCATAAATGAAACAACAAAAAAGAAACAGCCTATCCGAGCTAAAACTATAAAAAAATTGAAGTGGAAGTGAAATGTAAAAGTAAAAGAAACGAAACAAAATGGAGAATGGATAAATAACAATGAACTAAAGTGTAGTGAAGTGAGGTTAAGTGAACTCAAGATGAAGTGACATTACACGGAAAAGAAATAATTCTTAAAAAAAATATCTGGATGTAGAAATGTAACAGAATTTCTATTTATCTTGACAAAAATTCTTTGAAATGAGGTCAATGTATCGCTGGCGCTTTAAATACGACACTTCCAAAATAGGCAACATTTACGTATAAAAGATCAAGAAAATGATGATAATAAAAGAATGTGTCCGTTATTCCATTCTAACCTTATAAAACTTTTAACTTCTCTAATGAACGATTGATTTCCTTTTGTACGATCTCTATATTCTTCTGCCGAAAACAAAAAAACAGCGAATAAGAAACAGAAAAAAGAAGAAAAGAGAAGAAATTGTTGTCATGGTTCAAAAATCATCTTTAACAGAAAAAAAAACAAAAACAAGTGAATTTGAAATGAAAGCGCTCGTACACATTTATACGAATGCATGTGTAAAAATCGAATAAAAAGGAATATGTGCAATAAATTTTTATATACACATATGTGTGTGTGTGTCACGCAAGAAAGAAAGTAAGAAATAGCAGCGACAATAACTTCGTTGCCACAGAGAGCTAAATAATGAGATTATAGTGTAGCAATAAAACAAAGCAGAAGAAGAAGAAGATGCAGTTATAGATAGATACATATTGTAACAAGCATTTAGTGTTATTTGGTTATGTGTTTTGCATTTTGGTATTTTTTTTTGTTTTTGCTCGTTTTTGCCTTCTGAGAATTAAGCGCACATTGTTCCCGAGTTTTAGTACAAATTACATTTAAACAGCAATAATAATAACAACAACAGCAAAACAAAACAAAGTTATCCAAAAAAATCAAAGGACTTATTCGTCCTTCACACCTAATTAAATTTCAAATTTACCTAATTGAACAAAAAAGAGAATTTCAACTAGGTAGGAATTGTAACAGCAGCATACAAAAAAGCAACAACAACAACAACGTACCTGCTTGATTGTCTCCAGGATTGAGGGTTGAATAAAATTGCAATAGTAGCAACATACAAATACAGCTTAAAACAAGTGAAGCAAGGAAACAAGAAAACAAAAATCAAAAACTAAAAACCAAAAAAAGTTAAAAGAAGAGCGTTGCAGTATACGTTTGGATGCCAGCATTCAATGGCATCTTTTAATAGTTCAGTTAATGGTGCAGATGTGTTGAGTTCAACAGTTGCCGCCGGCAATACTGGCACACATCATCATAATATCCATCATAATCAACATAATCATCACAATCACTATAATAATTATCATAATCAACAGCAACAAACCTATCACAATCATCATTCTCAACAGCAGCATCATCAGCATCACCATCATCAGCATTTTGAAAGGAGTGCTACAACAGCTACAAACGCTGTTACAGCAGCTGCAGCAGCAACGGCGGCTGGTGCAGCGACTGCATTTCTGGTGCCTGCCTCCTCAAGTGGTTTACAATTTGATTCACCATTATTTACGGCTACCTCACATTTCGTTAGCCCAAATTCTCATACAACTGCATCCGCTGCCAACACATCATCCACTTCATATACATTTCTACATATCAAACGTGAACCTTGCCAGGTGTCTGAAGTAACCACGTCAAATAATAATTGCCATACAACGCATCATCATAATATTAGTGGTGGTGGCTGCAGTGGCATTGGCGTTGGCATTGGTGGTGCCAGCATTGCAACAGCCCAATCATCTTCAACAGCATCATCAGCATCGGCATCATTAGCCACATCATTGGGTTTAGCCAGTGCATCAGCTACATCAAAAACAATGTCCTCATCAACACTTACCACATTAGTTAAAATAGAGGCTTCTTCACCCAAAGTTCACGAATTGGATAAGAGTCATGCAATTAATGCAATTGGCTCAAATATCGGCAATAGTTCAAGTAAGTTTTCATTTCTTAAGCATCTCAAAGTGTTACCTACTTTTCTAGACCACAAAAATTATAAACTAAATTCTTCTACTGCTAGAAAACTTACAAAGAATTTGATGAAATTGGGCTGCAAGACAATATAATGAAATTATTGAAGGTTTCTTTACTATTACTTTGAGTCCGTTTAATGGATTGCCAATCTTGGTTGACAAATTTTTTATAAAAGAAATTTTTATAATTATAAATATTGTTGTAACAATGAAACTCTTGAACTGAGTGTAAATCTTTAAAAAGACCAATTGTCGAATTCTTACAATTATTGAGTAATTGATTAAATTGATTCATTAAATTTATCGTTTTCTGGGAAAATCACAATATATTTAAATTGTAATACTGATGTATCCTTTAAGCTGGATTCGTGTAGAGTCTGCAAAGAGTCAGCTGTAAACATTCTATCACTATGTGAGAAAGCATAAGGTTTTGGGGTTCTTGAGAGATACTTATAAAGCGTAATCTAATTTAATGTTTTGAGTCAAGTTTAATGGGTTTTGATCGATAAAGAAACCCAAGTTGGAATGCTGAAAGTTTGATTAAATATGAAAAATTTTTTTGGTTGCATTTCGAATTGATAATAATTTTATCCAGTAAGCTTTAGAATGAAGTGTTTTAACTACGATTTGCAGGTTAAATCAGGTAGCAGTTTAACACAGTTTTATAGAAGGCTTCCTCTTCTGAGTTGGTAACTTTAGCTTGGAACTTGAGTTTTCAAATTAACATCATGTAATTTAACAGATTTTCATGCAAAATTAGAAGAAATATTGTTATCGATATTAATAAATTGTCAGGCCAACAAATCAGGAGCAAACAGGTTTAAATAATCTATAAAATGCAATAGCCATCTTCACGTAGAATAAGTTGCACTTAGTTCAACTAAAGCAAACTAAACTAAAATAAAAGTTAAACTTTGACTTTTTGTGTTGTTTGTGAATTTGTGATTGGATCAGCATTCATTTATATTAATCAATTTCAAATTGATAATCCATAACATCATGCACATGACCAAAGTTTAAAGGTCAGAACATAAACATAAAACGTCTAATTCTTTTTATGCTTTTGCTTAACATTAATAATTCTTAGTATTCTCAAATGAATGATTCTACTCCATTCTATTCTATTCCATTCCATTCCACTCCATTCCATTCTAATGCATTTTATTCACAAGTTATTTTGTTACTTTCATTGCTACCGGATGTATATTTTGAACTTGTTTGTTTGTTTGTTTGTATATTATATATGTAGGTTAGTGTGTGCGTGTTAACAAACGTTTAATGGTTAATGTATTTAATGAGCTTGTTCAATTCAAAAATTGTTGTTTCACACACTTGCATCGGAAATATTTTCAACATTATATACTGTCAAATGGAATAATAGAGAATGTAAAATTGCAAGTTGTTATTTTAAACTGTGGATACTTTAACTTGCATTTGAAATTGATTTGGTGATCATGGACTACTGGAGTGATGCTTTTTTTCTTGTTTTTTTATGTAAAGCTAAAAACTTAACTCAATTAAACTAACTGAGTTAAGATTCGGAATTCTAAGTTAAATTTTCAATTCGTTGAAAATTGTTGCAATGGTCTCCTGTACGACTTTTAGCTTGGCAATAATGACAAGTATACAGGCTATGAAAAACAATAAGAAACATTGTCAAATGAAAGCGCAACTTAAATACTACGCACTATTTCGCCTTATTAGATGAATGCATCAAAAAAAAAAAACACTCTTTGAAATTAAAGAGTAAAAAACTGAATGTTAGAAAAATTATCTGGTAGGGAATACAGGAAATGAATCTATTGAATAATTGTTTTTTTTGAGATTTACTTTAAAATGTGTCCATTTAGTAATTTTTTAGCAAACTTAGATGTTATATGAGAAGTGATTGGCCTAGCTTTTAGATCAAAACTTGCCTGGCAATGAAATTTCTTTGTAAGACAAAATAATGACCTCGTTGTGTTCTGCACAAATAAATCATAGAAATTTCAATTGCAAGCAATTGCAGTTATTAAGTTACTTGAAAAAATTATATAGATTTAGTTTGTGAGAACTCAGTGTTTCCTTTATTAGATGTTAAAGGTTTTGAAAACTTAAAGTGCCACATTTACTAAACATGAAAGTTTTTAGAAATCTAAAATGTATAAACCTTCAATGTAGCGTTTTCTTTTTTTCACTGTCAAGCGGACTACAATCAAGTATACTGGAAAGGCACATTTGCCCTCCTCTTTTATGAGTTCTATTAAATTACTTTGATTTGAGGAGTTTGAGTAAAATGTATCAAAATTATTATAAATTATAAATGGGCTAATGAATTTATGATGGTTAAGGTCTAAGGAAATCTTTTAAAGTTGCCTTATTTGGTGATATAAAACGGATTTTTTTAATGCTTGGTGCTCAAAGTTAACATAAATTCTAGCATGGTCGATTATATTTCTTGAAAAATTTTTAGATACTAAAAATCGTATTTGAAAATTCCTAAGAGCTAACAAATTTCTTGATATGTTGAGCGATTGTCTCCGCTAAGAAAAATTTTAAAGATTGGAGTTACTTCTTTCTCTTCTATTCAACAATTATTTCAGCAACTTACTGCTTGTGGATTATGAAAGTAAAAATGGGAATTTTCAGTTCGGAGAGTTTTACTTCTATATTCAATTTAATGCATCACTTTTTGTATAAATTTTCGAATTGGTAGAAAAATCTTAAAAGTTGAAGTTCTGCTCCTCTATGCTGACCGATATTTGAGGGGCCAACGTTCTGCTTAATACGAGATTGAAATTGGAAGATTGGAAGTTTTTTTGCTTAAAGTAGGAATTTCTCTTTCTCTGTACTCAACCTCCTCTTGAGTTGAAGTTACACTCGGACACAGCACCTAGTGATACTATTAGCCGCCGTTACAGTTAAAATACGACAAGATACAGAATAAATACAACAAGAGGATTTTAACGATACTTTTTCCCGTTCATTATTTACATGTAATTTGAAGAAGCAGTAGCAACAATATTAAAAAAAAAATAAATCAATTCTTGCACAGCTCGTCCGTCTGTCCATACGTTGTCTAATGTCTAATGTAATTTTTAGGTTATTTGTATTGTAATATGGATATTGTTAATTATATTAAGCCAAAAAAAAAAAACCATACGAAAATTTCCCACTTCCAGTTAAAATGCAAGTACCTAACATGCTTTTATGTGTGCGTGTGTGTATGTGTATGCTTGTGGATTTATTCAACATACAGCAGCAGGTATAATAATTAATCTTAAATGGAAAAAAAGATTAAATGCGGCAGTGAGAAAGAGGGAGACAATACAAGTAAGAGTGAGAAAATAATTTTATATTGAATTGAAGCCATTTGATATTCATTAAAAAGTAACAAGAACAATAACAATAATAATAAGAATAATAATTACAATAATAATAATAATAATAAAACAACAACAACAAAACCCAGTTATAATAATAATAATAACAATAACAAAATAAAAAAAGACCTAAATGTATACTTGAAAGAATTTTGAATGGCAACAACGAACTTTTACATCCATCCCATACAAATGAAAACAAGGAATTAATTTGATTTTAAATGTAAATTATACGGTGCAGTTGAATCCAGTTGTGCATGCATGTAACATGCACCCATCAACACAGTTACAGTTACACTGTGGCCACAGCCATGGCCACAGTTAATCAGTCAGCTAGCTAATATCACTACTACTAGTGAGTGCACTGCCTTACGTTCCGTTCACCAAAATCGCCACTTGTATTTATGCCACCATGCTTCTTGCCGTGGCCACCACCATCACCATCACTATCATCAACATCGTCATCACTACTATCACACTATCACAACAATATAATCAGAAAACCGGTATTACTTCAAATGGGTGCTACTCACCAATAACAATAACAACAACAAAAACAACAGCAACAACAATAACCGTTGCTACAAAAAAAAACCGAGAATTGTGCGATTGCTAGTTGTCTTGCACAACAAACTAAAAGCATTATATTAGAAAGTCAGCAGCAACAGTGAACAATAACAAGAACAATTACAACAATTAAAATAACAATAATAAATAATAAAAAAGGTAGAAGAAAGAGAAGAAGAAGACGAATATATAACTAAGATTACAACAATGGAAAAAAAGAATGTAATAAGAAATGACTTAGATGGAGAGAGTGAGAAAGAGAGAGGCAGAATTAAAGGCAACGACGCGAACAGACGCGATACGATACGATGCGTCTTTCAAATGTTATTTATATCATAAATATAATCGAATTGCCGTCGGCTAAACATCTTCCACACACGAAAATTTTTGTTACCTTTAACAAAAAGCATGCTCATTCCTTTCCTTTTTTATATCCTTCACCCAGTAGTTGTGGGTATATTCAGTTTGTCATAATTTTTGCAACACTCATGATTTTGCAACATCGGAAACACTACAAAGTGTGTATATTTTCTTGAACGATGTCGCAACGACTTTTCCGGTTTATCTGTCTGTCCAGCTGAGTGCCCGTCTAGTCGTAAGCTGTTGTTCATATTCTTTTGGTCGTAAAAATTAAGCTATCGAACTCAAATTTGGAAGCTTTTGCAGGCAGGTTGGTAATGAATATAGGCAAAATGGGTTCAAAGACACGCCCCAGTTCAACGTAAATTGAGATCAGTTTAGTTTTTTTAAACAAAATTTGATAACTTTTATTTTTGTGTAAAACTGCAAAAAATAGAAAACTGGAATTTTACACAAGTAAGGAGAGAATATTGGTCCACATCGTCCTTCCAAAAATTACACAAATCGGCCACGCCTACCCGTTATTATACAATAACAAATTCTCAGTTTTCATTATTTACATTTTTCATGTAGTAAAAAAAAACCGAAATAGGTATGGAATCGTAATATGATGGTGGATGTGTGGCGTGGGTATCCAAGATTTGGATTTCACCACCATCATTTGGTGATAAAATTTTTTTAAAAAAATGTTTGTTGCAATTAAAAGAAAATTTTGTATCTTAATCATTTATGACATTCTAAAATGAATTAAACATGATTCTCTGATGCCAATTGCGTTCTAATATTTGATTACGAACATTCAAATACATGTGCGCTTTATTGGTCTTTTAAAATTCTGATGTGTATTGGAATAATAGAAAAATTATAATGAAGTTTTCGTTACACAAAAATTGTAAAATTGTATTTCTATTTCTCGTCTAAACGAAAACAAGTGAGAGAGAGTTGTCAAGGTATATGAAACGAATGCCTAATGGAAAAAGTCTTGTTCGGTGAAAGTAAGTCTTGGTCGAACATCAACAGCGCCTATAGGCAAGGGAGGGCCAAATGAACAGGTACGTGAAGTTCTGAAGATACACGAGATGTTGTGCAAGAATAAAGGTATATTTTCATAGATTGGCATTGGTTGGACCATTGATGGTGCATAAATTTCACCTTTTAGATACTTAGCTATTCGAAATTTTATCTCAATCTTAACATATAAAACTATCCTGTTATTATTTTGTGGTTTTAGTTTATTTTCCTTTGTTTTTTTTTTATGTTTCATGAAAGAATAGGAAATGCGAAGCAACAAACGCATTGTTTTATATGTTGCCTTTAATGTTGTTAATGTACACGCGATACGTTTCTTTTAGCGCATATATTTTTTCCGTTTTGCTTATTATGGTGGCGTTATTATTGTTCTTGTTTTTTCCCGTTTATTAATTATATACATGACTTGAACCTTTCACGCTTACAACTTTCCCCAAAAAGTATAAAATTAGAAGAAAAGAGAAAAAAAAGTGGTTAAGAAAAATGTGAGGGGAAGCATGTAAATTTCCTGTTTTGATTATAAAATGCATTTATAATGGACACGCCCTTTAAATATTCTTTTTTTAAATGGTTAAATTTATATTTATAAATAATTTTTAGTGCTTATATAAAAAGTTTTTATAAATAATATCCGTTCGCAAGAAGGGGTTGAAGAGATAACATTGAAAATCTCAAGGCACCTTAATTTGTGAGAGTTTCTTCAAATGTTTTCTAAAGTTTACAGTTAGGGAATTGCATATGAAGAAATTAAATAAGTCCTAGGCTTGATCTATTGATCTTTCATTTATGGCCATCACTGCTTTAGTGTGACACTGTTTACCATCGCCATCGTGTAATGCACGAAAAATCCCGCTGTATTTTTACTTGACAATTTCTCCTTTGATAATTCTGTGATTTATTTTCTATGAAGTCTTGTATACTGATGGAATAAATTGTGCTACATTTCCTGTAAACTTTATTTATGGACAATATGGACATGGCGTATATTCATTAGGAGTTTAACGTATGTAACTGCCGTTAATTATTGAAAATTTCTAAATATGATTCTTTTATAAGTTTTAGGAAATATTTTATAAATTTTAAGTGATATGAAAGTTGATTTTTTGAATCGCTGATTTGTCCATAAAAAAATTTTGAAGTGTCACTTACTAAGAGCTAAATTAAATAATCTGTATTAACTTGGTTGAATGCGACCGTAGTGATAAGTTTAGGTAATTTCAGAAAATGTTATTAAAAGATTTGCCCCTATCTCCAATCTTTCTAGTTGGTGAAAGATAACAAAAACTTTAATTATATTTTCCCAAATTAGCTTCCATTTTCATAGCGATAGATTTCTATGGAATATGATGAAAAATTTTATAGTAAAAAGAAGAAGAAGGTGAAACATTTACCTTAAATAAATTTAACAAAATCTATGAGAACTGTCAAATGATATGTAAGGCCTTTTTCCATCTTAAAATGATTAGTAAAATGAGAAATTAAATACATTTTTTTTTTGCCACTAAACTTGCAGTTGAAGTTCGTTCTTTCCTTTAAATTTGATGATGTAAAAAAGACTTCAAAAATAGCTGAAATATTTTAAGAGGAATATGTGAAATCGCGTTGACGATATATATAGAGCGAAAATAGCGATAAATTAATTATTTCTTATTCTATATTAGGAATAGGAAATTTATAAAAGCAAAAAAGCACGTTGGTGATGTATGTGTCTGTTAGCCATATTGATGCAATTAATTTATTTTAATGTTCAACCTTTGAAGGCATCGCAAGACTGGGAAAGAGATAATAAGTGTAATGTATGTATGTATGTATGTATGTATGTATGTATGTGTGTGTGAAAGAGAGATAGATAGATAAATAGAGATGGTTAGAGAGTTACAGTTAGGGAGAGAGAGAGCGAGAGAGAGACAGTTACTTGATAATAAATATATTTTACTTACCATTCTTGAATTAGATGATCTGCACATTTATTCAAGGCATTTGTAACAACAACAAGGCATAACTAGAAATCTGAACGATTACAATGCAACAACAAATTTTGAATTGATTAAATTGTATTTTTATGGAATTATTTTGGATCATTATGGCAAAATAATTCAATGTCATGACCATAATTTAGCTATAATAAATGAAATACATTTTTTTTTTGTTGTTTAAAGTTCTTTATTCATTATTCATTAAGTAACACTAAATTAAATTAAAGTTTGCCATATTTATACCAAAAGAAATCTGCTACAAACAGCTAAAGTAACAAATCTGCAATTTTTACGGTTACGCCTCTTAAATGTAATTCGGTAATATATGCGAAATATGTTCATCGAATGATCGGTATTCAAGTTTTCATTCTACACAAAAATATAATTTTTATCATTTTAGCGTCTTCTTCTTCTTCTTCTTCTTCTTCTTCTTTTGTTGTTGTTGTTGTTGTTGTTACCTTTTTTAAAATATATTACTTCATAAATATGAATTTATATATGTATTCGTCAATATATTACAAGTCATATAATATTTACACAATAATAATAATAATAAATGCATTATTAGTCATTAGTTTTTGTATTTTTATATATAAAAAATTTGTGAAATAGAAAAAATCATCAAAGCATGTAAAAAGAAAAAATTTATACATGAAATACAAAATAGAGAAATAGTGGTTAAGATTATTGTTATTGTAATTAATTTGGTTTAAAAATTTTTTTCAAAATTGGTTTTTTTTTCTTTTCTAAAAATTTATTTAGTTAGAGGTTTTTGTGTTTTTTTATCTTTCTCTTTCTTTTCAAAAATTTAACTTTTTTTCTTTTAAGATCTGTTTGTATTTTCCTTAGAAAAATTATTACATCTTATTGCAGCCGCAGTGTCTCAATGCGAAACTTTATGCCTTTGTTGTCTTGAACTTAACAAGTTTAAATTAAAATGATATTTGAGGAAAATCCAACCAAGAAAATTCATGCGAAATGATATATTTTTGGTAGATCTTTCGAGTAATGTTGAAGTTATAAAGTTTTTCCATTAAAACAATTAAGATAAGGAAGCACAGTTTTAAAATAATATGAATTATTATTGAGAAAGGAATGTAACGATTTTTAAGAGTCATAAATCGCAGACTGTTTTTCGATTTACTGTTCCAGTTATCTTTATGGTAGCGTTAGCTCTTAGCCTAAAAAAATAAAGTTAAGATTTTGATCTTTAATCGAGTAAAATGTAATCGTCTTAAATGTCGTGGAGACTTATTTCTTACTTTCGGCGAAATGGATTTTGTATAAAAAAAGCCCATACGTGGTCAAGTGATTTAAAGACCACAATAAGTGTGCATTATGAAAATTACATGCATTGAATTTATATTGGCCATTTTAACTGATGCTGATAATACAGGACAGATGATATTGGACAAATGTGGTTTCATTTCTCTTTAAGACAGACAATACACTTATATTGGTCAGTATTAGAAATTGGCCTGAAGACAAATCAAGCTGAGAATTTCGTGAAGTAAACATGATATGATCCTCAGTTTAGTTTCTGGTAATAATTAAGCGAGGCTACCAGCTTCTTGGAGGCAATAGTAAGCTTTTTACCGGAACCATGCGTTTATGGTAGGCCTGAATCTGAATCTTATTTCCATTTGTGTTTCATATTTATTGAAATATTTTGAAGAAGTAATGAAATGTCTAAAAAGAAAGGCTTCTCTTTCAAATCTTGTTGGGTCTCGCTGGAGTTGAGTCAGATGCATCAGAAGCCAAAGAAAAGTTAAGGTATTCTCAGTTCACACGCTCCATTGCAGCGTGTCCACTTTTATCACTTGCTAAGAAATAAAACTTATCGACTTTTGAATTTGTTAAAAGTAAAAATGTAAAATACCTTTACCTGCTTTTATTGGTAGAATTAATGAATACTACACGCGTTATTCTGTCACTGTGCCATCCAAAGAACAAGCTATTTAAAACAATTTTTGCTTATATATTTTTCCCATTTTTAATTTTTGTCTCTGTCTTTGATTCACTAAAAAAAAAAAAAAACCAAAATACCAGAAAAAACTATACAATTGGCGCTCTCACAAAGCAAAAGAAAAAATATTCTGCGCTTATTTTTATTTATGTATTTATTTGTGTAGGTGTAAGTTTGTGTATGAAAAAGTGTACGCGATAAATACGACCAAATAGTTTTTTTATGCATAAGTATTTTCAATTTTATTAATGAAACCTTTTTAGAGTTTCCCCGTCGCGACTCTCCTTCAGCTTCTTCTTCAAAATGAAGAAGCATGAAACGAACAAAAAAAAAAAAGATGGTGAAACTTAACGAAATTAAACATTAGATTAATCGATTTTGAAATAAACAATTCTTATAAAAATCGAATTAATATTCTTAGAAAAAAGGAGTAAAAAGAAGAAGAAGAAGAAGCAGAGAGAAGAAGGGCGAAAAGAGAAGATATTATGGCAGGAGGTGAAAAAGCGCTCGGGACGAAGATTTAACAGATAAATGACGGTGATTAGTATGAAATGTGGCTCTCGGATTTTTAATCGCAAATTATATTTTATTTAATGCAAACTTAAATTGAAAATGAATAATATAGAATGGACGGCTAATGAAGGATGGTGGTGATTGTTATTTGCATTTATAAATGATATAAAACTTTTTCGTAGGAAAATAAGTTAAAATGACCAATTTTACTAAAGAGTTCCAAATTCTTAAGTTAATTAAAGCAAATAAATTAAACTTGAATTCGATGAAAAGTCAATCCTGAACTATCTTTTGCAATGGATGCTACGTTTGAGAAATAAATACAAATTTGACTGACAATTACAAAAAACCCTCCACTTTCAATTGAGGTTTAAATTAAATCAAAATTATTTGGATTTGATTCTTTGTTTACGCAATTTTTGCAATTTCCCCATTGAATAAAACCGTTGAATCTAAAGATTAGTCATAATGAAATCATTTGGGAGGTAAGGAGTGCCTCATTTTTCATGATTCGATTTGGAACTTTATTGTTATTCGTTTTGCATATTCCTTACAAAAAGGCCCTTGGCGCAGATGCCACAACTTTCTTTAAAGTCAGTCGCCCAAACCAACAATTAAACTTTAGATCTTAGAAATTTGTAAATGTATTTTTAAGTGAACTTAAGCTATTTTAAGTGAGCCCTGAATATGCTGGCCTGGCTGCTTTAATAATTGTATGATTTACTTGTTATTAAACTTTTGCCTTCATTTCTTATTAGATTAGTCCAATAATGGAGTAATAATTTCTAGAAATGATTATTAAATCATTAAATTTTATGTGAAGCAGTTTTTCTCGGTGAATTTCAACTAAATCAATGGAATTTGATCAATTTATTAATGAATTTTATAAATGGCCTGAGTTCACAATTTGGAATTAGTTTAGCATGAATTTTTTTAAAGTGAACTCTTCTTGTATTGAATTTTTCTTGCACTGATCAGTTTTTGGAAATTTTTAGCCTTAAGAACTTTAAGAATTTAGTACAAATTAGTTACAGAGTTTTGCTGCTATGGAAAGAAATGGATCTACCTAAGTTCTTTTTCAATTCTTTTTTCTTCTTGGTAAGTACTAGACAAAAAAAAAAACAAAAAAAGAAAGGAAGAAATTCATAAGACGAGAGAGTAAAATACATAAATATTCTTTTCAAGATCATTTGAAAATGTTGTTTCAAAGAAAATAACTAAAATGATTAACATGACTCAGAAATTTTTTAAATTTAAAACTTTTTGCTAGTCTCTCTCTGGCACGCTATTTTTTCATATTTTTCTTTCTAACTTTGTAAAGGAGTTTTATAGAAAAATGCTGAAAAATGCTGTGTAATAAAAAAATAAAGCCACGTTAAAATTGTACGATCAGAGTTAGATAACCTTTGATATTTCGCATAAAAAACATTTGGAATTCCAAAAACCTAAAAGAGCAAAGAAGCAAAAAGCTAAAAGAAAAACAAGAAATGAAACACACAAAATAAAAGATAAAACGAAAATGCTGAAACGAAATGAAAACCAACCTACACAAAAGAAAACCAGACAAAAAAAGCAATAAAATTTTAAAAGAAAAATACTTTTTAGGAAATATTTTATTTGTGTTTCTTAAAGCAGCACCAGCAGCGGCAGCGTCAGGCCACTCCTTATGGCTTGTTATTTATACCATTACTAATGAGATACTACTTTTTCTTCTTCTTCTTCGTTTATTTTTCTTCTTTTGTGTACTATTATCGTTGGTGTTGTTGTTCTTGTTATTGTTGTCATTTGTGTTATTTATTTATTTCATGTTTATTTTGTTGATCTTAGTAGTGTTGTTGCTGTTATTATTGTTGTTTAATTTATTATAATACAGAGAGAGAGGGAAATAGCGATAGAGTGAAAGAACAAGCAAAGCTTTCTAATATATAGTGTAATAGTTTAGTTTCTAGTTATCATCGGGCGAGCGACCGACGACCATTCTCTTCTTAGGCAAACAAACAAACGCACGAACAAATCAACGAAAGAACGAACGAACAAGCGAGCAGCGAGCGAGCAAATTAAAGTAACGAATTTAAATACGAAATATAAACAATTGAGTACTTTCGTTTTGTTTCGTTTCGTTTGCTCTCTCTCTCTCTCTCTGTGTGTGTTTACAGCGCTCTGTTTTCATTTCTCTCACTTTCTGCAACCAAACTGTTGTGCGATATGCATCTCCTCCCTTTCACTGACAATCGTTTTAGTTGGACCGCCTACTTTTTTTTTTACATACATGAAACGCCGTAAACATCGTTAAAAGAAATAAAACACCAATAACGACAAGAAGAATAATAATAATGATGATAATAACAATAACAATAAAACATTTAAAATTAAATACTACAGCAACAACAATAATAAGCATAAGAAGCAGAGAGAACAATATCATTATTAGGCAGCGTTAATAAGCAGCTCTATCGAGTTGGTTGGTGTCTCTCGCAGAACTATAAATATAATGATATTGTTTGCCCAATGCATGGTGCATGAAATGTGTGTGTGTGTGTGTGTGTGTGAATGATTCAAAATGTTAAATAATCATCCAACATGTTGTGTGTTGCATATAAAACATAAAAATCTACTTAAATGCTCTCTTGTTTGAGGGTGCATACATATTTGCGTATGTGTGTGCGTCCGTGTGTGTTTGTTAGTTATGCTTTTTGTTTTTAAACGATTGAAAAATAAACTGCTCTCACCAATTCGTCCTTTTCTCTCTCTCTCTTTCTCTTCGTGATATAAACATTGTGCTGATTGTTGTTATTGTTGCTGTTGCTTCTTCTACTGTTTTTGTTGTTTTACATTAACAGTTGTACGTTATGTTTATTATGCCAACACTTTAGCTCTCTGTTGTTCACTTTAATTTCTTTTCACCTCCTTCAGCAAAGGGTGTTGTTGGTGTTGTTAATGCTTCTTGTATGAAAATTTTAAAACAAAAACTATGAAAACAAAATAATCATACAAGAAATATACGATGAATGAGAAAGAATAGGAGAAAGAAAAATAAGGAAAAAGAGAGAACGATATGAAAAAATTTTAAAGTGGAAAAAAAAGGGAGCGAGTAAAAAAGTGGAAATACAAAACAAAACAAAAGAAAAAGGAAAAACCGAAGACGGCAAAATATATTGAAAAAAAAATACCAGTTTTTATAGCATAGCGCAATAAGAGTTGAATACAACACATCTACACACACACGTACAATGCATTCATATATAAATTTTTATTGCTACACATAAAGTGCTTGTGTGCGTGCGTGTGTGTGTGTGTGTGTGTGTGTGTTGTGTGTATGTGTGAATGAATGTACAAGTCATGCATGTGAATTGTTGAATTGTCCATCCGTCTGTTTGTCTGTCCATCCATTCATCGATACCACAGACCAACGGTCCATACGATTATTCGTCTGTCTGTCTGTCCATCCATCCATCTGTTCTTCCGTCTATATATGCTCTCATATGCCTTGCTTTTTTTCATATTTTATATTTTCTTATTATTGTTATATTAATTTCTTTTACTTTTAGTGCTTCATTTCAATTTCCAATTTCATTTCAACTCAGTTTGGTTCAGTTCAATTCAATTCAATTCAATTCAGTTTTGTTGTGTTCAGTTTAGTTTTATTGGTGTCGTTCGTGCTTTTTTGTTCTTAATATTTGCTTTTTTCGTTTCGCCTTTTTTTGTTCTATTTATGATTCGGTTGGATTTGCCTTGTTTTTATTATTTTTTATTTTAATTTTTTTTTTTATGTGTTTACTTGCCAACAAAATATAAAAAGGTCTCTTATTTTGGTTGACTGATTGTTGGCCTATATGTCTGTTTGTCTGTCCCCTTATCTTTTTGTGTGTCTTTTTTTGTCTGAAGTTCTAACTGAAGCTCATACTTTGGTTGTGACACCTCTGGCTTGAGTTCCAGTTTTGGCTTTGGTTCTTAATTTTGGCTTGCTAGTTGTAAAAGCAATAACTGACTAACTAGTCAGATCAATTAACTGACGATTGGTCTGTCAGTTAATTGGTCGCTTTTGGTTCATCGATCGGTTGCTTGCATGCCTGTTCGGCTGACTGCTTGGCATTTCATAATATTTTTTGTGATATGAAATGCCCGTCGGTAATTTTTATAATTTTTTATTTTCTTTATTATTATTTTTAATGTACTTTTACATATGTGCGTGTGCATGTGCGTGTGTGTCCGTGCGGCGTGTTTTTGGTAATTTCATCGTCTTGCTTTTTTTTGTTTATTTCTTTGCTTTTTCTTTGTATAATTTTTTTTTATTTTGTGTGAAAAAAAGCAACGAGCATTGAGCTTTATTTATCGCCAACCTTTAATGGTTCAGCGTATTATAAATTTGTGCGAATGTTTGTAACAACCAAAATTAATTGAGATGTATTATAAAATCAATCTGTCCATCCGTCCGTACGTCTGATGTGTACATTTGCTATCAAACTGTAGATCGCAATTTTTGAGATATTTCAAAGGAATTTAATATTAACTTTAAACATGATTTGACACAGAGACGAAGCTTAATTTTCTCCTTGAAAATGCAAATACAAGAAATTGATTTTTAGTATCAGAAATATATGGTTCAAATTTAGTCCAAATCGCCCCATCGATCCATTTTATAAACTTGAAATGAAAAATTACAATTTTGCTACGTTACGTTACATTGAATTTAATTGCTTTTCCGTAAGAGGCAGCATGTTGTAGTAGGGTGTTTAAAAGTCGGCTATGATGATCTGAAAAAAAAAATTTCTTGTTAGTTCTCTTTAAAGGAAAACGATTCTTTATACAGAATTATGCATAAATGTATGTAAAAGCAGCGTGTAAGGCAGCAGGCAAAAAAAAAAAAATATGCGATACGCACGCTTCAACCACTGACTAAAGTTTTATAAAATTATTGTTGTTTTTCGTTTGTTTGTTTCTCGCTTTTAACAATATTTTTATTGTTATTTCGTTATTATTTTCCTTTCTCTTTCTGATTCTGTTTTTTTTTTTTTGGTTTTGCTTTGTTTTGTTTTGCTTGGTTTTGTTTAATGTGTCGAACAAATGTGAATTGAGCGTGCTGAAAAACTGTGTTAATTATTTATACATTCTTCCATATACATTTTCATATATATAAATATGTTTATATGTGTATGTGTGTTATTTTTGCATTTACAATGAAATAATAATTTGATACGTGAAAAACGAGTACATGCCACATAAACAAACTGACCGTTTGACATTATTCGCCTACAAATCCATTACAATTGATATTTGAATAAATGCATTATTGTTATTGTGGTTAGTGTTGTTGTACAAGCTGCTGGAATCTCTGCCCACTAGTTTTGTAAGGTCTCTTCTACTCGCGCCCTTTAAAATTTTCCTTTACCTTTCTTTTCCGTTCCAACTGGCTGCTGGTTTTTTTATTGTTACTCAAAATGTAATTTAATTTTCTTTCTCTCTCTCTCTCTCTCTCTCTCTCTCTCTCTCTTTCTTTCTTTCTCTTAAAATAAAGTGGGCCATATGTATTTTTTTTCAAATCTTTTATGTAAAACTATGCAAATTTTTGTAAACCGATTTATGCTTTAATGATTTGTCCATACGTCCGTCTGTTTTTTTTTGCTTGCTCTGCATCTCGTGTAGAAAATATTTTGGTTTAATTTTTTTTTTTTGTTAAAATATTCATTATATATTTTTTTATAGAAATAGTTTATAATGTTTATAGGACACGCCCCTATATGTGTTTATAATCAAATAGAAGTCTAAACTTTAAAATAGAAAGTTTTTTTTTATTTAGAGAGGTTTTCATTATTCAAATGCATTTTAAGGGTCTGCATTTCATTAATAATGTTACTATTTGATTATTTCAGTACTAAAATGTTACTCCTATTTAGGTCTATGCCCAAATACCATAAAATATTTTAATTTATAGAAAAAGTTTACGTTAAAGTCTATTTAATTTTGGATTTCAATTATTTATGAAAAATTTGAATTTTTAAAATCGGGTCCACATTTAATAAATCTAATAATTAATAAAGGTCTTCAATAAGAATGGTTTCCATTAGATAATGACGATAAAGTTGATGTTGATGTTCAATGTAAAATATTTTCCTTTTCTCGATTTCTCTCTTCGAGTTTCTTTCTGTCTTTGGTTTTTTGTTTTTAAACCTCTCAAACATTAAATTGAACCATCAAACTAATAAAACTTTCTTCTTATAGTTATTTTCTAATGCGCAATAAGAAACACGTCGATGCGACGGCAACTTTTTGCGATATTTATAAATTTTTCTTGCTGTAGAAAGTACAAAAAGTTTCCCATGAGGGCAAAAGAAATAGCAAAAAATAATAATGAAAGGAATAAGGGAAGAAAAAGGAAACATTAAGAAAGTTTTCTGTAAGGTTTGACCTTGTAACTCTAAATTAATATGACAATTTCTTAAAATATGGTGGCAACATTTCAACAAAATTAAAGTCGGTCTGAAACTCTTGTAAAAAAAATCAACAAACTCAAACTGCTTTTTTCCCTTTTCTTTTTTTGTTTTTTTCTTTTGGTTTTCTCAAAATTTAATGGATAAAGTTTCCGAAAGGAGTGACGTTGCCCTTTCACATTGTTATGCGGAAAAATCTTAGGAAATATGAAATAGGCAGAAAAAAATGACAAACAGAAAAAGATTGGAAAACGATATGATTAGAAAATGTGAAGAAAATCAAAAAAGTAAAAAAAGAGTGTATTTTAGGTGGCCATATTGGGGAAAAAATGTTAATTCACTTTCATGGACTACATGTAATTTGATTAAATTTGATGATAAAGTAGCATGAGCTTCGGTCATTTAATCGTGTATTTCAATTCTGATAGCCTGTTAAAATTATTGAAAGAAGTAAAAGCGGCACTATTTTTCTAATCGATGTTTATAAAGAAAGGTACCAAACGAAATTTAATGACCTTTAAAAAAAATCTTTTTGTATATGATTGCCTTGTTGTTTTTCTCCATTTCAGAACCGTGCCATTTCTTGATGAGAGGGAATGGAGGCAAAGGGTCGCAGGGATTGAGTGCTGGATTGCAAAGTTCATTGTATGATGAAGCATAATTGTTTTATAATTTTACAGAAAATTAATTGAAGCAGCTTGAAAAAGTAGGCAACTGCAAAATTATTGATTTAATATTTCCAACAAAAATAAATATATATATTTGATATATTTGGACACCGCCTAAATTCTAAGCCTTGTAAGTTTAGCTTTCCCATGAACCTGTAGAATTTTTTTCTGTCTACAAATTTGTGTCTGAGGTCGCTAAAGACTGAACAAAGACTTATTATTGATTTTTTCTTTAGTTTCTTAAAAATGTTGGAAAAATCTTAAGTACTTGAATTTTTTTGATGTCGGTTAACGGTCTCTCAACCAGATGGTCATACTTATCTGATATCTAATATCGGTTTCTTATTTTTACTTCGTTGTATAACTTTCAGGTATTTGTACTTCTTTCTTTGATAGCAGGGTCTCAGAAACTGTCTCAGGTATTCATGCTTGCTTCTCTAGTATTTGCTATGCCATTCTGTCAACTTTTAACCTTGTTTCCTTGTTACATCCATAAAAGTTTCAGCCTCCGCACCTTGTTTACATGTAGAGGCATTTTCGTGTAGAATCTGTTTGCGAATCAGGTATTTACACTTCTTCAAGAAGTGTTTCGTACTTCTCTAATTAAGTCAAAGTTACATCGATCTTTTATACTTATACTTTGCTGATATCGGACAAAATCAAAACGAGACAGCAAAGAATCTTGTAATCCTATATTTTCTATGGACGTTTTATATTGATCATAGCGACCATACCCCGGATTGGCTGCTACTAATGCGGAGCACCGTGAATTCAGAGATGCATGTATACCGGCCTTTGACATGGTTATACGGCCCTGTTCCATTACTTTCTGAATGGCAGTGCGATCAATATCGCTCATTTTATCAAATTCATCAATACAAACGACACCACGATCGTCTAAAACCATTGCACCTGCTTCTAAACGTCGCTCTCCCGTTTCCTGATCAGTTGTAACAGCTACTGTTAAACCTACACCATTAGAACTGCAACCTGAAGTTCTAATGGTGAAGGGATAGCACGAGCAGCCGTACTCAACACGTATCGTAACAATTGAGATTTAGCAACACTACTTTACTTTACTTTCTCTTACTTTAGCGAATATTCTAACAGTTTGATCGGGGAATCAGGTATTTACGGGAATTTATGCTATTCATGCTTTATGATTTTTGTTATTGCTTTATCGTAGAAACTTTTTATAACTGCTTTTGCAAAAAGGTGCATGAATTTTTCGTGGAGAATCTGGTGGAAGGACTTGTGGGCCTTTAAATATGCGTAGAGAGTTTAACAATTGATAATATTCTTTGCCTTCCTAGAAATTCTTATCTGAATGATCCTATGCTTTTACAATTTTTTTTTTACCTGGACTTTTGTCTCAGTTTCTAGAGCGGTTCAGTTCGCTTGAGAAAACTTATTGATTGATTTCGATTTCGATTTTCATGTATAAAATTTTCTGGAATGACGCAAAAAATAATAATTTTATCCAAATTTATATAAAGAACTGTATCGCCTACATATAAATTACATCAGTAGTAACAATAACAGCAACAATAATAATAACAAAAATAGCAAAAAAAGAATTAAATAGAAAACAAATAAGAGAAATAAGAGCAAAACTTGAACAATTATTTTTGAAAATCTATTCATACATAAATTTGTTGTTGTTGTAAAAATGATCCTTAACAAAAAAAAAATAATAGAAAACTAAACACAGAAAAAAAGAAAGAAAGAATTAAAAAAAGCAAGAAATGGAAAAAAAGGCGAATTAAGTTGCCCACATATTTACAACCCACATGAGAAGCTATAAATATATAATTTAGGAAAAAGAAGAAGAAGAAGCATTAAAAGTAGCATTTTGTAATTAATATCATGAAAATGTGTCATCAATGATAAAGATAGAATTTTTGGCGTTAATTATCATCAATAGAAAATTGTAACATTCGTTTCTATAATTTTTTTCCCACCTCCCTTTCCCTTCCCACTTCTTTGTCAATTTCCTTTTTTAGTCACTTTGTTCTTTTTTCTTTGTTGTTGTTAAAAGAAAAAATCGAAGAAGAAGACAATAATAATAAGAAATAGTGTCTTTCAGAATGCAGAGGGCAATATAAATGCTCTAGTTGAATTGAAATTACTTTACCTCCTGGACAGAAGAGTGTGTTGTCTTGACACTACGGCCACCATCATAACTATCGCACACACGTTTCTAATATAACATTAAAAGCTACGTCTTTTGTGTGTGTGGTGTGTGTGTGTGTGTGTGTGTGTGTGTGTGTGTGTGTGTGTGTGTGTGGTTTATTCCTCCATTTTTTGTTTCTGTTTCTGTTTCCGTTTGTTTTTATTTTTTCTTCGTCTCTATTTCTGCTTTAACTCCGCCAACCACCATGAGCCCATAAATGAATTTATGTTTGAGACCATTAAAGCGTCGTGTTCTTTTATAACAAAAAACGCGCGCATAAAAGAGAGACGTTAGAGAGATAGAGAGAAGGAAAGAAAAAAAAATTTGCAATTACAATTAATTTTCTTGTCTTTTCTTTTTACACGTTATTTCTAAATAGCTTGGGTAAATGGGTTTAGGGCAGTAGGAGAATGTTCAAAGTTTTGTAAGACGTTGACATAATAAAAATGTTGAAGAAGTAAAAAAAAGGAGTACTTACATATCGTAATGGATCAATTGGATGCATACTACAGAATCCAAGAGATTTGGATCAGCATTTAATCAAAAGTAGTCCATTGATCTATTGTGAATCAGAGTTAGTTCATTGATCTATTGTGAATCAGAATTACGCCATTGATCCACCGTGAATTACAATGAATTCATCGATCTGTTGTAAAACAGTCCAATGATTTTTTATAAATCAGAATTAGGCCATTAATCCACTGTGAATCAAAATTAGTCCAATGATCTATTGTGAAATAAAATTAGTCCATTAATCTATTGTAAGTCAGAGTTAGTCTATTGATCTATTGTGAATCGGAGTTAGTCCATTGACCTATTGTGAATCAGAATTAGGCTATTGATCCACTGTAAATCAACATTAGTCCATTAATCTATTGAAAATCAGAGTTATTCCATTGTTCCATTATAAATCTGAATAAGTCCATTGATCTATTGTGAATTAGAATTATTCGATTCGGAGAGCTAGGCGAAGTTCAAGAGACATTTATGAAAACTTGGATTCAAATATAGAATATCGTGAGAAGGCCAAAGCTTAAATACTTTCGTTCTTTTGCTAGTCCAAACTGTTCCCTATAAATTTCTATGACTCAAATTAGGGAACGTTTTGCTTGAGATATTGTAATGAGATTCTGTCCATTTAAAAATGTTTTGAAGTACAGTTAAGCGCTACTGGAATGTTAAGTGATTTAGATTGTAAAACGTAGACGTAAAATTCCCTTCAATACATAAGAATTTTTTATGTGAAATAATTAAACTTTTAAATTTTCAAATTGAAAAATGTACTTCACGATTTTAATTGGGATTATTTCTTCTGTAAGAGAAGCCTTTTACCTTTTTCCATGTTTTCATATTTTATTGCGAATATTCACTCAAAAGGTCCCTTAAAAGTTGTATCGAAATAAATTTTGTATCAAACGATGAGAGACCCTTTAAAAATTATACTCGAGAAAACATCGAATCATTTGTGATGAAAATTTTCACCAAATAATGAGTCCTCAGAAAAATTTCGAAATATTTAAAGCTAAATTTTGAATTTCCTTGACCTATGAAAAATTTTTCCTTATGAATAATTTTAAGGTTGAGGGTTTTTCTTTATCTTTAAAAAAAGATACATAAGCGAATTTTCAAGTTCATATTAATCAACTAAAATATTTTTAAAACATTTTCATTTGATATATTTTTCGTTTTATTTGTATAATTTCTAAAACAAAACAGAAAAAAAAATTAAAACACAAAAAACTAAAAAGGTATGAAAATTCATAAAATTTATGTTGCTTTTTAAATTGGTGCGTAAATCAACAGCCAAAATTGATATCTGAGATCTAATCTGATGAACACAATAAGTCAACATTAACACACACCCAAACATACACAAAGCAACATTACACTATAAAAAGGAAAATAAGCAGCAGTAATAACAACAATAATAACAACAATAGCACAAGAATAAAATAATAATGATAATAATAATAATAAAAATAATAACGAAAAAGGCAAGATAATCAAAAAAAAAAAAAAGAGGCGCATAAATTGTGGGGGAAACAGAAAAATATTGAAAAAGAAGGAGAAATATGAAAACTTGATGATGTAAAAATTATATTGAGAAAAAAAAAAAAAGAAAACAAAACAAAGTAAAACGGAAGATGTTAGGACGGTTGACGCAAGACGGAAGGATGATGGACATTAAAGAAGCATTGAATTGAATTGACTTGAATTCAATTGAGTTTTGTTATCACCATTAGGTTGATAGGGCAAATATAAAGGCAAAGAAAAGGGGAAGAGTGAAAAAAGCATCTGAGTGATATCGAACAAGTGAGATGGAAAGAGAGGGAGAGCTAGCGAAAGACATATAGAGATGGAGAAAGAAAAGTCTACAAAAGTCTGTAAAAAAATCAGCAGCAGCTGCAGTAACAGCGGCAGCGGCAGCATCACAGACAAATAGTTTATTGATAGAAGGATGAATTGATGAATTGACCGATGGGATGGGTCAAATAAACACACGACTGACAGGCGAATGGGAGTACTGACGGATGATTGAACGAATGGATGGATGGATGGGGAGATAGATGGACGCATAGATAGACAAATCGACGCATAGATAGACAAATCGTCCATAGATAGATGAACGCCTGGACAGATGGATGGACGCTTGGATGGGCGGATGGATGGACGCATAGATAGACAAATCGATAGGTGGATAGATGGACGCCTGGACAGATGGATGGACGCTTGGATGGACAGACGGGTGAATGGACGAATGGATGGATGGACGGATGGATGGACGACAAATGATTAAATTAGCACATGGATAAACTGACAAATAGATAGTTACTTGGGCATATAAATGCATGATTGGATGAATGGATGAATGAACAACTAAGTAAATAACTAAATAAATTAAAGGCCTCAAACAAAAAAAAAAAGAAAGAAAAAAGCATTTTTGTGATAATGAACCCGCAAATACGTTTTCGTATTATAAATAAAATAAAAATATTGTTCCAGTAAATGATTCTTTCTTTGTGTAAGGGTAGAATGTATGTATAAGTAGGCCTCATATAGACCGCTGTGTGTGTGCGTGTGAATAATTTCTGTGAAGCACGTGACTTTAATTTGTTGTTTGACTTCTCCTTCTTTTTCGCCTTTGCTTTACTTTTCTTCTTGATTCATTATTTATTTTATTTTTTTGTATTTTTTTTTCTTGCGTAAGGGCGGCCTGTGTATGTGTCCGCTTGCTTGCTTGCATTTGTTATTGTTATGATTATTATATGCCACAAATTTGCAATTGCAATTGTTATTGTTCTTATTTCTCTTTCTTCTATTTTCTTTCCTCTATCATTTTCCTTTCATTTTCTATGTTAAGTTAATATTTTTGCTGTGGTATCTTTTCTTTTTCATTGTGTTTTCCTTATCATTTTCATTTCCATTTCCATTCCATTTGTGAACTCATCTCATTTTCATTTGTTTCTATTTTGAACGTAACGCGATTTCAATGATTAATATTAAAGTTAAAGGTCAAATACATTTCAAAAGCAAAAATAGATAAAAAAAAGCGATTTTGTCAGTATGAATTAAAGTTGCTTTATCTTTTTCTATTCTTCCATTTATTTGTGTAGTTTTTTTTTTCTTTACTTTTGGTTTTACTTTTTTTTGAAATTTGTTTGCTTCTCCTCATTTCGTTTGTTTTATCATACAATTTTATTTATTTATGGTTTACACGTATAAAAAACTGTAATGGAGAATGAATGCTAAAAAAATGTAAAACGATTAAAAGCGGTGAATGAAACGATGATTTTTCTTTTTTAATCTTTTAAAAAAAAACATCGACTTCTTTTTTTATTCTTTCTTCTAAAACAACAACAACAACAACAACAACAGCAGCAGCAGCGGCATATAAATAAATATAACAATAACAATCACAACAAAAGAATGCAGAAGAAGAAGCAGTATAAGAAGAAGAATTGCAGCAGCAACAACAATCTTAAACCACAAAATTAAAATGGTCCAAAAAATGTTTAAAAAAAGTTACAAGAAAATGGTAAAAAATGTTCAAAAGCGATTTTATAATGTTTTTGTTTATAAAACTTGTTTGACGCGATGCGAACACGATGCAGCTGTTCAAAAAAAAAAAAATGGTCCATGCAATGGTTCCAATTTACTCAGACTAAACTTGTATGGCCGCTCAATCAAACAATAAAAATTACAACAAATCTTTAATTTAAATACAAACGGAAATTTTCTAATATGATTCAAAATTTTGCATGTTTACGCATTACGAAGTGGATCAAAAATATTTCCGCCAAAAAATATTTATGAAAATTTTTGCATTTTTGAAATTTAACGTGAAGGATGTGTTTTGATAAAGCTTTAAATAAAGTGAAAATGATGCTAGATGAAGGTTTGAAGGAGGACACAAAGAGATTTTTTCATAAACCTTAAATTTAATAATATTTAATTACAAATTTGTGCATTTTTTTGCTATAAATTCATGGGAGAGCAAAAAATTTGGCAATCCATTAATGCGAATGCGAAATTTTATGTGCCAGGCTATAGAACATTCAAAATCGCTGATAACATATGAAGAAATTTTAATGAGGCAGTTCAGTATGTGCTTTACGTGCATACCGCCGTGTATACGTACATAATGAGCGCTAGCGTTGGTAGTCATGTCACAACATGGTGCATGCTATCGTCACGACCAGCTTTCAATTTAAAGCCTGCATTGTACCTTATATACATGGCTTAATCTTTGGCATCTAGATTCGGAGCCTTCCAATTACTTAGTTTGGTTAGCTCAATAAGCCTACCCAGCTAATCATTTTATTCGGGAAATGGGGCCCTGTACGACAAGCATATATATATTTGAACGAGCAACGTCCACGATGTGGGCACCATAGCTCCCTCAAAGCCAAACTCAATATCACCACAATGGGCTATATTAAAACTGGTGATCCCGTGGTACCAAGTTAAACCTTTCGTTGGATCTCGTGACTCATGATGCCCCCTGATGGCCGGCAACACCAACGGCTATCTCATGAGCCACTCCCAGTTGAGCAGGTTCTTCTCGGAACTGATTGCCTCCTTACAATAATGAGCCATTAAAAACGAGAGTAATTTGAGTAATTTGCTCGATTCCGTTAAGGAAATTTCCGGTAAGCCTCAATTAAGTGAAACTTTACACTCGCCATGTCAAGAAGGTACTTGGAATTGGTTAGAACACTTCTTCTAATAATAATGGTCAGTAGTGTAAAATAAATTGAATAAAGGACAGTATATTAGGGTAGGGGCCTCTAATTTCTGTATTGAAGGACTCTGTTATTTATGTGCATACATTAAGTGTTATAGTTCAAGTTGTCTATTAAAAGAAATGTTGGCATTTTATACGGAAAAATGTTCCAAGTATTCTAAAAGAAAGATAACTAGAAAAAGAGAGAAAAAGAGAAAGATAGAAATTGTAACATTAAGGAATGAAAACAGCAGTGTGGGCGAGTAAAATAATGAAATAAAATTTGAAAGGATAAAATCAGAAAATATGCATAAATTTCTTGAAATAATTTTTACATGAAACAACAGGAAACAACAGTAATTTTTATTGCTCTCATTGTTCTCAAAAAGTTTTCTATTTGTTATATGAGTATAAATCATATGGCAATGGGGACACGATGAATAAAGCTGGCCCAGCATGTTTACACTTTGACTTGACTACAGGTAATAAGTTCTTCAGGGCATATAGTAAACGGAGTCTTAATGTTGCCATTTATTTCTAAAACGAAAATTAAAGCAAATTTGCAATTTTGTATTAAGATTTTTATAGAATGTTCTCTTGGGAATACTTTACAAGAGCACATTGTTATCTGGGTACTGCGGCGAATGAGAAAAGAAAGTTAATGTAATCTAAGTAGTTTTTAAGAAGCCCAATTATATTTTATTAAGTATCTGATGATTCTGCGAAGGCAGGAGACAATATAAGGCCAGACAATGGTTAAAATTAGTCTTCCAACTTTCAAATAATGATAGAATTTCAAATTAATCATCTAAGATGGCTTTCAGGTTCCATGTACAAGTCTCTTCTAGTAATTGGTTACAATTGAGCAAAGGCTTCTTCTAAAAATTGCTTCCAATTGAACATTGGTCTCATTTAAGTCTCATTAAGTCAAGTTTTGCTTTGCTAACTGGCAAGAATGCTGGCTGATAATTGCATGGATCAAGCAAAAAAATAAATGTCAAGGGACGAAAAATTATGTACCTTCAAAGCAGTTATCTAAAATAGATTAAACATTTTCACAACTACCTTTAAAGTTTCATAGCCTTGCTGGCGAATGTAATATACAAATTCTACCTAAATCTAGAGAGACTCTAGCTAAGCATTTGAAGCCTGCATATTTCGTCTCCGTTTCACGACATTTTTTTACACCACCCGAACCCGAACAAACAAAGATTAACGAGAGACAAATGCTTGATCAAAGAGAGATTATTATAAAAGTTTTTAAAAAGCAAGCAACAGTTAGAGCCCAAGGTATTATAAGTAATTGCAAAAAAAAGTCTCCTATTTTCAGTTTTTTTTAATATATTTTTTTCTTATTTTTTTATTTATTTTCCAAGTGAATAATAAGAGATATTTTCAAGTATTTAAAAGAGTAGAACCTTAAATATGTCATTAATGTTGTTGTACAGTTGAATCAATTCATAAACAATGTACAAGAAAGCGGTTTACACTCTGCTCTATTAAGTCAATGTAGCACAACAACAATAAAGCAGAATTTAGAAAAAAACTAATAAAAAGAAACTAAAGAGAGAAGAAAAGAAACAGCAATACATTTAATCAATTTAATGTCAAAGTTGTGTTAACATGAGGATTCATATCTTCTCTCTCTGTCTCTCTCTCTTTTGCTTTCATAAATTTCTTACTTCTTTGTATTTTTATGTTAATAGATGAAATGACATACTGTGCGTGATAATCAACAACTTATATTTATCCATTTTTGTACGTGATAGAACGCGTGAATGAAAAAGGCCAAACCAAAAAAAAAAAAAAAAAAAAAGAAGAAGAAAACGGAAAAACAGTACAACTAAAAATGAATTTTCCGTCTTGGCATTATGAAATGAGTATTATGAAAAGTTGTTGCTACTGTTGTTGTTGTTGTTGTTGTTGCTGCTGCTGCTGTTGCTGCTGCTGTCGCTGGTTTTGTTGTTATTGTGCGTGTTAATTATAAAGTGTAGTATTTATCTAAATGGCAAACCCAGAGAATTTTAGTGCCTTCCCACGATAGCCCAGGGAATTTTGAGTGGTATTCATTTGAAATATTTAATAGAGTCATTATTTTAATATGCCAGAAAAGAGTTCATCTTAATTTTTATATTGGAGTGAGTATAAAGGTTTTTTCTTTTGTTTTTTTTTTGAAAGAATTATTGCAAATTGGTGCATTCTTTGCCAGAGATTATTTAAAGCTCATGGTATTAGAATAAGCCGAATAAGCCGTGCATTTTAAATATAAAAATATTTAAAAAAAATTCCCAGAATTTTATTTTTATTAAAAGTGATTGCTTAATTTGGCGAATTTTTAATGCTTTAACTTCAAGGCTTGCTGAAAAGGCAACCATGCAAATTGTACAATTTTCAGTAGAATTCTTAAGCATTAAAAGATATCGGTTGCTTCGTCCAAACTGAAGTTGGGGGCATTTACAACAAATTATGCGTACTTGTTGCTTCTGGAAAAGCATAAGAATGAAAATAACGTTTTACATAATTTGTTTTAAAAACTTTTTTGCAAAGTCTCAAGTTAAATGTGCCAGGGCCTGAGCCCTAATATTACCTTATTATTGGATTATTATTTTAAATGCGTAGCAGTTCAAATGAGGTTAACTTTTTTATTGAAAAGAATCAATTGAGGATCATTTTCAATTTGAGCTAAGTTTATCGGCCTTTCATTTGAACTCTTACCATGGATCTATGCGCTTAATCACGTTAGTACAGAGAATACTGCAAAAATTTCTTGAACTATATTCATCGTCAGTGTTAAAATTATAAAACGACTTAGTTTGGGAAAAGTATACATGAAATAAATTTTTAGTGCTACTTCTCAAACAAGTAAATTTTCAATTTTTAAGTAATTTAATTTAATTTTCAATTAAATTAAATGAACTTTTAATGTATAACATTTAGAAGTCGAGTCCGACGAATTATTTTATTTTCTTAAAATCTTTGCTTTTATTTGACAACATTTTTCCAAGTTAAAGTGGTTGAGGAAAATTTTTTCATAATTTCAATTGCCAAATAATTTTAGTTTACTTATAAGTTTGATTGGTTTACTGGAATTTCTGGTATTTTCATATATAAATATATAAAAAAAATCCTTTCTTTCGTTCCGTCTCGTCTCGTCTCGTCACGCCTTGTCTTGTCTAGTTTCATCTAATTCTTTTCTATAGTGCTACACTTTTTTTTTTATTGTAAATTAGAAATTGCACGAATTGCTCTCATTTCAAAGCGTACACATTTCTAGAAAATACAGTGTGGTTTAAACATAACAGGACAGTTATAGAAAATGTAGCGCCATCTATTAAACATTACAGTAAAACATTTCTTTTAATTGCCGCCAACTTCATTACAAATCGATTGGCAGATAAGAAAATTAGGCGCTTTGGAATGTCAGTGGGTTTTTCTTAGTTCAAAAATGCCATTAGAAAATAGGAATGAATGAATTTTGCCCAGTTGCCTGATTTATCAAATTGACATCACTTTTAATGCATAAAAAAAAAATCGAAAGCTTAAATTGCAAGTGAAGCAGCTTTTTACGAGGACGTTCCAACTACTTAAGCAATATCGTATTTTAGGTGTTAGGCAATATTTTAAGCAGGCTGAACAATACTTTTTGCAATGTCTAACAATTTATGTGAAATTTATGCCATTTAAAATATAAGAAATTATTTCCGAGCAGTGGTTAAATTCAATAGATGGCGCTTTTTATTAAATCAAAAGTTTAGTTAGGTTTGGATCAAACTCCTTTTGCAAAATGCTCAATGTAAAGTACTTTGTAAGTAGAAGTTGAGTAGGACAGAAACAGATAAACAGACGGACAGACAGACAGACAAATAGTAACATATCATATTATATGATATTAACTTGCATAAGGGATCTTGTTGTTATTGCTGCAGTCATCGTTAGCCGTATTTGTCATTTGAACACCTTCTATGTATGTGTATGTGTATGTGTATGTTTATGTATATGACACATACAAGGTGCTCACTCATGTCACACATAAATAATACAATAATACAATAAAAGATATTATAAATATATTCTAACCTACCAAAAAGAACAACACCAATAATAGCAACAACAACAACAATAACAATAACAACAATGACAGCAATAACGAAAAATGAACAAAAAAAATGGAAATAAATAAAAGAAGAGAAAACAAATAAAAAAAAAAAAAACGAAATCAAAAGGCGTTAAATCAAATCAACGCAATGACTGACGACGGTACTCGACTAGTTTTCTACTGTTTGGTTTTTTCTTTTTTTTTTTTTTTTTTGGTTTTTTTTTTGTCTTCTGTCAAGCAAGAAATTGTCTTGTAATAAGATGATATTAATCGCAAGAAAGAAAGATATAGAGAGGAAAGATAGAAATACTGTAGAGAGCTAGATTGTGATGGAAAATAGAATAAGAATGAAAAGATAAACCTTTTTTTTTCCTTTCTTCCTTTGTTCTGTTCTCGTTCATTGTTCATTCGTTTTTCAATTATCTTATATAATCAACTTTTTTTTTCGTCTTTTTCTTCTTGTTCTTCTTATTGTTATATATCATTCTTAAATTTGTTGCTTTTGTTGTTATTGTTTTTTCAATTCAGTTCAGTTGATAAGGTTTTACTTTAAAGAAATAAATGCTTTTTATTTTTCATTTTCTATTCCTTTTTTATGTTTTTGTTTTTTTTGTTTTGTTTTGTTTTTTGCCGATACAAATCAAGCGTCATGGTGTGGTGGTAGGGTGATGGTGGTATCATGTAATTGTGTTTAGTTGGAATTTTGAAGACTTTGATCCAATTTATTTTTCACTTTCATTTTCATTTTTATTTTTCTTATTTCTCTCCATTTTTTTCTCCCTCTTTTTTTTTATTCTTTACTACTTTTTTTTTCCATTTAAGGACAGACATATGTTGACAGAGTTAGTTATAAAATGCTTAATTAATTCTCTGATATTTTTGGCTTTAATCCTTAAAATAAAGTAAGTTGCAAGAAGTTGCAACAAATTGAACAAATAAATTGATTATTTGTATGGAAAAAGCAATAAGGTTAATTAAAGAAGAGATTTCTAATAATGTTAATTGCAGTAGCTAGCATATTTCAGAAGATGCTTTCCATTTCAGATGAAAAAGAGAATTATGAAAGTTTTCTTAAAATTTTTCAAAATTTTTTCTTCATTGAATATTTTTTTTCAAACTAAAAAGTTCCGTCTACAAAGTTTGTAACTTTGAAAATAATTTAAGTAAATCATGGTTTTTTTTTAATTTTTATAAGAAAAATGAAAAAAAATTTTTTCTAAAAATTGAAAAATGATTTTTCTATTTTTCTACACTTTCTTTAAATTGGGTTCAAATTATTGTAAAAAATGTCCGTCCATAATGATAATAAATCTTTTATTTTTTAATTATTTACTGATAATTAATATTTTTTCTTTTATGTGATTTGTTTTCTTTTGGCAATTTTTCTGAAATTACATTTAAACATTTTTTTTGGAAAAATGTAAAAAGCAAATTAATCACGCCCACTAATTTAAAAATTATTTAACATGATTTAACTATAATTACATACATAATTTTATTTTAATTTGAATTAAAAATTTGAAGAAACAATTTTCATTTTTCATTTTCTTTTCAAGAGATTTTAATTTAAAAGATATTTTTAATTAATTAATGTAATTCAATTATATTTGAATTATTAGTATTATTATTATTATTATTATTGTTGTTGTTGCGATTAAACTTACCAAATGAAATTTTATCTTACAATGTAAATTAAAAATATCAGAAAAAAGAAGTCATCACATTTATTTACCACAAAAGTTCGAGTGCACTTTCTTGGCGCTTTTTAGAAATGATTAGAATTGAAAATGTTTGTGTGGGTTCTCCCAATAATTTACTTTCTGTTTATTTTTTCCTTTTTCATCTGGTTTTTTTTTTGTTTATTATTAATTTGTTTTTTTGGGTTGAAATAACTAAAGAAATAAATAGAAAGTGAAATAAAGTTTTCTAGAAAATAACTGTCAGTTAAATTTGATAGTTCATGATATTTTCTTTGGACATTTTTATTCAGCATACAAAAATTAAAAAATATTTTTACGACTAAATAAATCGAAAAGCAATAAAATGGTTGGAGGATGAGGGCAATTGCATGAATTGACAGATGAATCAATGAATGGATTTACACATGGAAAGATGGTTGAATAAATAAATAAATAAATAGATGGATGAATTGACGAACGTATGAATCGATAGTTTTACAATGTAATGCCAAAGTTGCAAAATCTTCTTAAATATCTCAAATTATAATTGATGAATTTTCTTACTTTTATATTAAACTTTTAAATATTATTAAAGTTTTTTGGCAGAACCCAAAAAATAAAAACTTGAGAACCTAAATCGATTGTTGCTTCTCACAATTTACTTCACTTTCAATTTGTTTACGTTTGCTTTTTTTTTTTTTTAATTTTTATTGGATCTTCTAATAAAAGTATGTGCCAAAATGCCAAATTTTAGATGGAGTGATAAAAATTGCCATTTTTTATGTTTTTCTGTTTTTTAATTTCTTAAATTAATTAATACAGAAAAATTATACAACAGCAAAAACAATTGAATTGTTTTTTTCTTTGTTCTTATTCTGCCGCTCTCAATGTTTTTTTTTTACCTTTCTTTTATATTTACCGTTGTAAAAATCATTAAAACAAAATTATTTTCAATACTTTTCTTTTGGATTATTACAGATAATTCGGTACCAATTGGTATTGCAGTGGCACGTAAACGGCCACAAGAATCAACAGTACCGCCATCATCATTATCAACCATTCCACCATTACCATCTGGTTTATCTGATCCATCAGCCATGCCGATAACACAATCATTAAATAAGGATATGAATTGTTTTGGCATACGCGTAGCTGATCTTGGTGAGTTTCAATTTAAACTATACATCGAACTCTTAAAGCTATTTCCTTCTTTCGCTTCTTAGACTTTTGAGCTCAATTTCAGTATACTGTTATGTCAATATTATTTTTATAAATTTAAGTTATTTGATTTCCATAACGATTACGATTCGTTTAATTATCCAAAAACGATTCTTCTGAATCATTTTAACTTTATAGAAATGATTCTTCTGAATCATTTTAACTATGTAGAAACGATTCTTCTGAATTGTTTTGAGTCGTATAACTGTATCAGACTATTTTGCATCGTTTAATCTTGTCAAACCAATACGCATTGGTTACCTGTATGAAACAATTCTAAATTATTTAACTGCATCAAACAATTCTGAATGGTTAATCATTGAGGTTGTGTTCGTCTGTATGATTTTTCTGTAACTTTGACCATTTTTCGTATCTTTCGTAGAAATTTCTCAAAAATTTCATTATAAATTACTCAATTCTTTTTTCAAGTACCTTGAATTTTAATCGCCAAAGATGTTTTTGTATAAAGTGCTGTAAATTTGTCCTACTAAAAAAACGGGTTAGTATCTTGCATAAGAACTTGGGAACTTCTAAATTTATTAGAGTTATATTTTTTCTTGTTGTATCATACAACTTCCTGCAAGCGATGCATACTTTAGAAATTACTTACAAACACTTCAACTAAAATTTCATGTAGATTTCGTTGTTATTCTATGTTTAGTTGCTTCATCTTTCTTTCTTCCACTTAAAATGTAATTTTTAAATCAATTGTAATTGAAATAAAATTGTAACTAATTTGTGTTACGAACGTGTTGATTATATTTTTGTTTATCTCAAATTCGATGTGATGCTTTTGTAGATTGTAATGATGGGAAAGATTAAATAGAAATATAGAAAAACAATAGCAATAGCAATAGCAACAGCAACAACAAGAGCAATAGCAATAATAACAAAATGAAGAAATGTCTAGTCAATATTATAAATAATAAGACTCATATATAATGCCATTATATTATTTTGTCCGTCCGTCCATTCGTTCATAGTATTACCCAAAATACAAACATACAGGCATACATTTAGATAAACCCACATACATACACACATATACAGATATTATATTAATTAATGAATCCATTCCGAGTTGTTGGCAAAGAATGTGCGCAATACTTTTGGCCAGCATATACGCAATAAATTAGTAAATAAATGAATATAAAATAAATGGACAAATGAAGGTTTCTTCTTTTTGTTTTTTTTTCGTACGAGTAATTTATGCATTTAGGTTTAAAACCTAAATATATCTACAGAGTTATGTAGCTATGTATAAAATATAAAATAATTTGTCTGTAATATGTGAACTAACCTCTAACAGTAAACACAAACGCATTCACAAAGCATACACACAAACATACACCATACACACACGAACGATTTAAAGTCAATAGAAATTCTCGTTAAATGTATGAAAACAACAAAAAAAAAAGAGAAAAAAAGCGAAAATGAAAAGTAAAAAAAAAAATGAAAACTCTCTGTGTGAGACTCATTCGTTTGCTGTTTATTCATAACTCGGCTCTAGTCGTTTCCTCTCTGCTCATCTCGTCTCTTCTAATTTCGTTCCATTTGCTCACTTTTACTTCGGCTCTTATTCATTGGATTCTTATTCATTTTGCTACATTTTGTTCTGTTCTGTCAGTCAGTTTAGTTTTGTTAGTTACGTTATTTTTATTATTGTAAGTACTGTTGTTGTTTTTGTTGTTATTGGTGTTATTATATTTATATTCATTGCTCCATTCTGTGTATTATATTTTTTGTAAACAACGGCATATTTATTTTGCCCTTGTTTTTCTTTTTCTTCCTTTCATATTTTATGATTGTTTTTGCAGTTGTTGTTGCTTATGTTTTTGTTGTTGTCGCATATGAATATAATGTTTGTTGAATGTATAAATGTTTGTGCTGTTTGTGTTTCATCAGTTTGGTTTGGTGTTGTATTTGCTTTTTGTTTTACTTACTTTTTGCTTTTGCCTCATGAAACTTTTTAGATAAGTCGGCATTTTTGTTTTGCTTCGTTTCGTTACGTTTTGTTTTATTTTTTAATTTTTTTATTTGTACTTTATAATTTTTGCTTAATTACGATTTTCATAATTCATTCAAAATATTTAAAATGATTAATTCTGTTGATTTATTTTTTATGCTTGTATTTGTTTTATAACTAAATGAGTTTGCTGGAAAGTGTGTGTGTGTGTGTGTGTGTTTGTGTTTGTGTGGATTGGCGAAATTTAATGCTTAGAATAGATGTAATAATTGTTATTCAAATAATCAATTAGCGCTGACGGTTTTTTATATCGTTTTAATTCATGTAGCGCCATCAATTCTTTACTTTCTTTATGGAGAGATGCACTTGCATTTGCTATGAATTTTCAATAATGCATGTCACATGTTTCAACTGATTAGTATTTTACACAAATTTGCTTAAAAATATACTTAAGAACTTAATTATTTAATTAATAACTTAATTAAGTATTCAGTAAATTAATAAATATCAAATATACTTAAGTAATTAATTATCTGTTTACTTAATTAAGTACTTTTGTATTTAATTACTTAATTAATTGCAAAGTTAATGTACTCAGTTTTTACTCCTACTCTTCTTCTTCTTTTTATTTTTATTTCGTATTACTTTGCAGAATTTCAAAGTAATGGAGAACAGTTTTCCTATGATGTTCGTCTTAACAAAAAATTTCAGACATTTTTTAGTGAGAGTTTCAAAGTTCTTTTAGGCACAATAATCCTCATTTAATATTAAAGCAGACGATTCGTAATTTAAAATTGAATTGAATTGAAAGGAATTAAATAAATTTGAATAAAAAATTTAGTTGACTAAAGATTTGAGTATTTCTTAAGCACGTATTTCTTAATATGGTTAATAGGAAGGGTCTGCAGTATCCAAAGAGAACTATCAAGTTTTGAAATTGTTATGAATCTTCACAAGAGTTAACTGAAAGTAACAAAAATTTTGGGAAAATCAAGAGATAAAATTTCCCCAAATAATAATTCAGAGTCTCTTTGGAGTAAAATTCTACAATGGATTTGAATAAGTTAATACGTGTCAATTCGTTTCACTCAAAAAATTTCTATGAGTTAGGCATTCAGTATTTAAAGGCATCATCAACTTTCTATTGATTTGCTCAAACAAAAAAAAAAAAAAAAAAAAAAAAAAAAAAAAAAATAAAGAATAAAATGCGATGATTTCTTTCCTTTTTGACTCCATTAATGGAATAAAATACTTTCATGTAATAAATAAATCTGTGCGTATTTATTTGATTTCAAGCGGTTTATGATCATGATTACAAAATTCAATTCTAATTCAAATGCTTTTCGTTGCCTTTTTTCCTTGTTCTTTCATTATTTAACATTCAATATTGTTCATACAAATCACCTGAAGCATAAATGATAATATTTGTATTAACATCATTGTTATTGTTATTGTTAATTTACGTTATATTGAAATATTTATGATAACAAAAATATTAAGATAATCAAGAATTGACCACTTCCGTGGATTGTGGGTAAATAGCTGTAGTCTAATAGACGAAAAAAATTATGGAAGCTCGAGGCACGTGGAAGAATATATTAGAAATAGAAATGAAAATTTATTCTTGAGTTGGTTGATTGTGTTTGCATTCATTATATTTTCTTTAGCAATATTTTTTAGTCTTTGTAGATAGATAACAAAAAAAATAACATTACCTTTCCGCCGTTAGATGAAATGATTAGAAGAGGAAGAATTTTATCGAAATAGTTTTTCGTTATTTTGTTGTTATACATTTCCTTGACGCTTTATTAAAATCTAATTACATCTGTCTATTTCTTTCTATCTGGCTCTCTCTATCTCTTTCTATATGTCTCTCTATCTACCTCTTTCTACATTTCTCTCTCTTTCTCTTTCTCTTTCTATATCTCTCTATTTCTTTTTATCTCTACATATATATATCTCTCTCTATGTCTATCTATCTCTTTCTATATATCGCTATCTCTTTTTATACCTCTCCATCTCTTTCTACATCTCTAAATCTGTTTTTATCTATATCTGTTCTTTTTCTATATATCTGCCTCTCTCTCTCTCTCTCTCTCTCTCTCTCTCCTCTGTATATATGTATATATATCTTTCATTATCTCTCTTCCTCTATATCTCTACCACCGTCTTTCTTTCAATGTATCTACATAGCTACCCTGCCAATCATTCTAACTGATAATCTATATCATTCTTTCTTCATCTTCCTCTTCCGTTATGCTTCCATCTCTTTTCAATTCTCTAATTTTCTTCTCATTTTAATAAATTCCGATTATTAACTTGCATAATGACGATTACAGCACACAAATGCTAATAATAATAATTCATAACAAAAACAACAACAACAATAATACAATCATCATCATTATCATTATCATTATTATTATTATTATTATTATTATTATTATTATTATTATTATTATTATTATCATTAAGAGCTACAACAAAAAATAATTTACAAAAAAAAAAAAAAAAAAAAAAAAACATCCAATAACGAGTGATGCTGATGATGAATATTATTCCTGACATTGATTGTCTTCAATGCTATTTGGTTTTGCTTTTTTTTTCCTTCACAAGGAATTTAAAGAGCAACTAAAAACAACATAAAAACAAAGAAACTAGAAAAGAAAATATAAAACAGAAAAAGATCGCAAAGTAAACAAACGTCAAGAACAACAACGAGAATACGAGCAATAGCAGTAGAGCAGCATCAACATATGTTGCTATTGCGATTATTGTTGTTGTTGTTGCATATGCATTATAAATATATTAAGAAAAAATTTAGAATAATGATAACTGAAAAAAGGGGAAAAAAGGAAAAATAAAGAAAAATAAAAGCAAAACAAAACCACGAGTGGTCATTGTAAGAAAGGAAAATGAAGAGCAAAAGTAGAAGAAATTCTAAAATAATAGCAGCATGTGTTCCTGACTCTATCACTCTCTTTCATTGTTTCGCTTTATTTCTCTAGGGTCACGTTTCGCTCTCTTTATCTATTTCTCTCCATTTCTCATTCCCTCAATTTTTCTCTCTATCTCACTTATTCTCATTTTAATGCTATCTCTATCTCATTTTCATTTTATCTCTTCTTCTCTGTCTCCCTCTTACGCTATCTTAACTTTCAGTTTCTTTCTCATTCTCCCTCCATCTTTTTCACTCATTTCTCGTTTGCTTTTAGTTTAATTTGTATGTGCGTGGGATTTAAAAAAAAAAACAAGAAGGAAAAGAAAATATAAATAAAAAAATGAATGATTCAATCTTTTTGATTTTCCTTCTACCATTTCTTCTGTTTATCTTATTTTTTCTTTTTGTTATTTTTTTCTTATTATTGTAATCGTTCCGTTTTGTTGTGATGTGTTGTCATTGCTTGCATTCGGTCGTTTCTTTTGTCATAAATTAAAAAAACAAAACAAAACAAAGAACAGCAAAAAAAAAAAAAAAGAAACAACCAAACAAAATAAAAAACTAATGAGAAAAGGGAATAACAAAAATAAAAATAAAGAAAAACACAACAATAAATATAATAATATTCTAACTTAATATGTAGCTATGTGTAAATATGAACACACACACACACCACACACACACCACGCACGCACGCACAAGTATGCACACATCAAAAAAAGTCATGACGACGAGCACTGGCACCGTCACCATCACCATCATCGTCATCCGCTCATCTCGGCATGTTTGCATGTGCCTATTTATGTGTGTATGCATGGATGCATGAGTGTGTGTGTGTGTGTATGCATGTTTATCAAGAATCATAATAAATATGTATGAAATGAAATCTTTATAAAATGTAAATATACAGAATTGTTTTTATTTTTTGTAGTAGTAGTAGTAGTAGTTGCTGATGTTGTTGTTGTAGTTCTGTTATCGTCACCATTGTCGTCGTTTTTATTGTTGTTTTATTTTTGTTTTAAACACATGACCAATATTTTTAGTTGTCACAGTCCAATATATGAATATGTACGTGTGTTATATGTGTGCGTGTGTGTGTTAGAAAGTGTGGTTATGTGTGTTTTTGGTTGCCCCGATTGCCCGATTGCCCTCTGACTTCCGTGTTCTTGATATGATCGCGTTATTATTATTGTTCTCTCGTACATTTTTTTTTTTGTAATCTTCCTTGTTTTGGACTTTTTATTTGTTGATTGTGCCTCACACGTCAAACGACTTTTAAATATTTAAATTAGCGTCCAAAGCGAAATGAAAGGACAATGAAACAAATAAGCTAAGAAATATCTGGGAAATAAATGGATTAATGGATTGTTATGATTTTTTTTTAAATACCAAAAGATATTTTGGAGTGTCCGATCTCGAATGTTGAAACTCGAGAATGTTGCCTTCACCTAACAATTACTTATTACTGAGTTAAGCACACGTCTCTTAGATTTAGTGCGATATCGCACTATGAAAGTGGGATTTTGATGAAAGAGGGGGTTTTTTTTTTTGAAAGTTTTCGACGCAAATGATTACTTTTATTAGATTGTTTGGAATTTTTTTAAGATTTGGCACTTTATTAAATTTTTAAGGTATTTTTCTTATGGCCAGCGGCAAATATGTTTAAGATACCTAAAAGTGCTGTGTAGTGTAAAGTACACCAAATTAAGCCAATTGCTTTATTTTCTTATTTAAATCGCTTTCAAATTTTATACTTTTTTGAAATGATTTGCTGGATTCTTTTTACTTAAAAAGAAAGAAAACAATAATAAAAAATAATAACTTGAAAAGGGTGAATTTAGGAAAATTTTTCACAAATTGTAGAACTGTTTTTGCCTTTTTTTTGCAAAAATACTTTAGAAAAATTGAATTACATAAAAAAAATATTACGTTTAAAGGAAACTAGAGAAACACACAAAAAAAATAAAGAAACCGAATCCGAACATGAATTCACACACACATACACACATGCACTCGTGCCATACATAACATTTCACATGCAGTGATAACCTGAATTCCGATTAGAAAAGAAGAAGATAATAAAGTAAAAAAAAAGTAAAAAGAAGAAGAAGAAAATGTAGAATAACAAAAACAATGAGAATGACGAGAATGACAACAATAACAGTAACAAGAACGAAAATAACAGTAATAGGAACAAAAAGAAGAAGAAGAAGATGATGGAGATGAAGAAGGAAAAGTGATGGAGGTAAAAGAAGAAGCAGTTGTGGTATAGAAAGTACAAGTAATAGTTGAAAGAACAAGAGAGTAAAGTCAGAAGAAGAAGAAGAAGAGAAGAAGAAGACGTGTTCTCGAATATTTCACCCGCATCACCCTTTTTTTTATTTTTATTTTTATTTCATTTTATTTATTTATCCTTTTATTATAATTTTCGTTTATGCTTTTTTTTGTTTTTTGGTTTTTGTTTTTTTTTTTGGCGATATCATCACAGCATGCATAATGGGCCCATTATGCATTATGCCCATCAGTTATGTATACTATTGCAACAACAGCAACAACAACAATAATAATAATAATAATAATAATAATAATAATAGAAATAGCAACAAAATATATTCAACCATATATATTTACAAATTTAAATCCCCACCGGCATGTAGTCAACTTAATCAATCGCTCATTCATTCATTCATTTGCTCATTCATTCATTCAATAGCACAAACTGAATTGTATGAGGCTGAGGATGAGGATATGGATGAGGATGTGGATGAGGCCATAGATAAATAGATAGATAGATATTGATTTGGTGAGAGATGAAAGATTTGAGATGAGAGAATTGCGATTGTGATTGTTAAAATAAAGTAAATGAGGGTGAATGAATGAATGATAGTTAGTGAGATAAATTTTGAGGGAGTTGGAAATTTGTATAGAGTTTAAATTTGTGTATCTGCTCTGTGTGACCACATCAAAATAGATGTTTTATTAATGAGCATAAATGTTGCTCAAGGACTGAGTGGAGCAATAAAAGTAAACAAAAAAAAAAAAAACATACAAAAAACAATTGCAAAAAATCACCAAATAAAAAAAATAAAACGATTGAGGGTGACTGACGACTTACAAAAAATTCATTACATTCGATCAAATGAAATTTGTAAAATAGTTACAAAAAAAATCGAACGTTTAAGAGTACTTGGGAAAGGCTGGAAACATCCAATAAAAAGGAAAAGAAAGAAAAAAATTTTTTTAAATCTAGATAGGAGTCTAAAAAAAATACAGTTTGATGCTTCAAATGTTTCATGCAAATATATTGAACTAAATTATTATTTTTTTAAACGCTTTCGGTGAAATATTTCTCAAAAGATTTTTATCCATCACAATTTGGACATTATGTGGACATTATGTGGAAATTACTCCGTCAAAAATAATCTATTTATAATGCATTTTCCTTCTAGGTTTCCTGTTTAGCCAACGGCAAGCAATCTTTGTAAATTTCATAAAAAAATATCTTAAAAATTGAAGACTGATGAGAGGATAAATGGGTGAACAAGCGGGAGGACAAATGAATGGGCAAATAGATGATCAAACGGATGGACACTCTCGTTTGCCCACCCGTTTGACCACAAATGAATGGATAGACGGATGGATAAATTGAACGACAAACGGATGGACAGACGGAAAGACAAACGGAAGAACGGGACAAACTGTGAAACAAACGGGTGAACAAACGGGAGGACAAATGAACGGACAAATAGGTGGTCAAATGGGTGAACAAACGTGAGGACAAATAGACTGACTGACGGATAGATAAACTGGAAGACAAGCGGGTGGACAGACGGAAGGACAGATGGAAGGAAAAGCGTGGCAAACATGACGAAAGATACGAGAACAGCAGGTAGGACAGATGCGAGGACAGACATGTGGAAAGGCATTGCATCAGAAGAAAGGAGGCACCTTAATTGCTATTAAAAATGTTTCTCAAGTCCATGTATTCGCACAAATGATGTAGCGCTTCTTCATCTCTTCTTCTTTATCTCTTCTTCTTCCCTTTTTTCCTAAATGAAATAAGTCCTTGTTCAATATTTCCAATATGTTCGTTTGTAGATTGTTATGTGGAGTTGAAAAGAAGAAACAAAAAAAAAAAAGCTAAAACCATAAATAGACAGACTGATGAGGACAGACAAACTGATAGAGAGATACTTATAGGCAAACCTTTTTGTTTTTGTTGTTGTTGTTTGCTGTTTGTTTGTTTTTTTTTTTTTGTGAGGTTTAAAGCAGATAAGAATCTTTGAGAGTTAATTTTTTCCAACTGTTCGCTCTTGCTTGATAATTTATGGGCTCGTTTTGTTTTGTTTTTGTTTTTTTTATTTTTTTGTATTTCTTCTAATGTTAAACAGAGAAATAAGTAGAGTAAGTAAAGGTTAGCCTACGGAGTGAGATAGAAAAATGGATAAATGTATGGTGTAGAGTTGAAGAATATAAAAAAAAAATATTAATAATTTTTTAGGTAGATAAACATTTAAATTGTTTAAAATGAAATGTGCATGTTTAAGTGAGGGTGTGTATGAGTGTGTATGAATATGCTTATGGATTTTAAAAAATTATTCAAAATTTTTATTGAATTTTGTTTTTTCAAGTTATGTGTTTTTTTTAAAGGCATCTTCTAGTTTCACTTTCACTTTCGTTATTGAAAATTGTTGATTTTTTCATCTTGTTTACGCCTTCACTTTCCGCCAAAGAAGAAATTTTATCCAAATGTTTTATACGCGAATTTTATCCTTATACACTTATCTTTATCCATTTATCCGTATCCGTATCCATTTTTTTTTTGGTTCATTTATTCGTATCCATTTATCTTTATCCATTCATCTTTATCCATTTTTCTTTATAGACCTTAGCAATTTTCTAAATCTGTTTACCTGTTAAAATTATAAAAATTATTACCGTAACTTGATTTTCAAGGTCGAATAATTGTAATTTTAATATTTAAGAAGGAACAATTTGTATCCATCATCTGCATTTTAGTGTCATAAAATGTAATCAACTGAAATTGGATTCTTCACGCTATTTGTGTGTTCGACGGCATTGAAAAGTAATTAATCAAAATTGAAAAATTTGTCATGCCAAAATATCAAAATTATATTTCACATTTAGATGAAAGACTCTTTAAAAGTAAAATAAATCTAAAGGCAACATTAGACAATTTCCACTAAATTTATTGATAAAGAAAAAAAGATCTTCAATAAAATTCTTTCGTTCGCTTCACGTCAAAATATCTAATAAATAGTTGAATAGTTAGCTTCAAATGATCCAAAATGTTCCAACTAAGAAGTGCTAAAAAGTTTGAAATAAGTAACGGCTGGACTTTTGTCTGTTGCCCTTTTCATTTGCAATTTTTAATAATGATGACGATCATGAATTTAGATGCTTTTTACTTGCTTTATAAACCTTTTAAAATTTAAATTTGAAGCATCATTCAGAGATCACCTAGTTTAATTGAGGGCGTTTATATTTTTCTAATAGAGTTTCGTAAATAAAATTTTCAATTTACTGAAAACATAATTAAATTGAAAATGGTATTTTAAATTATTTACAAAATTGTAGATCAGAATAAGCTTTTGCATACGATTTCTTAACCATTTGGCGTTTTACATTCATTAGAATTGAAATGTCGATTTTTTTATTCTAGCGTATGATTTTAAAAGTAAGTTTCAAATAGCGCTCTTTGAGAAACGTTCAGGTACGCCAGGAACGTCCATTCTTAAATATAAACTTTATCATTCCATTGGTGCAATTTAGCAAATGAATCAGACCAAACAGAAAAAGATGAAAATTGTTTTAATGTGGAGGCTAAATTTATTGTCGTTTCGAAAATACCTTATTTTAAGGACAAATGTGATTAATTTCTGGCAGAAATATAAATTGCTCTGGCAAGCATAAAAATATTTTTATGCGTATCATTGTAAATTGTGAAATTTTCTATTTGCCGACGGCATTTTATTTTAATTCTCAAATTATTTCATTATTAAATTAAAAAAAAAAAAAATGAGTGAAAGGAAAAGTTTGTTTGCCATAAATTTCTCAATTTTTCCTTGCAAATATTTAAAATTTCTTTTGACTAAAAAGCTTAAGGCACTTTTTATATCTAGAAGTTGAAGGAAAAACTATTTTTACAAATGACTTTAAATATTTTCCTCTCAGCGTAATTTAAAAAAAAATTTTTTTTTTTTTTGGGCGATGGCAAATTTAAAACACGTTACCAATTTATAAGAAATATTTTTTTAGATGTAAAAATTTCAAATGGAAATGATTGAAGTGACAACAAACGACAGAATTTTCTCTTAATTTTTCATAATTTTTTGGCTGCTTTATTCGAGTTTTCATAAGAAGTCACTTTCTTGATTTTATTTCATATTTTTATTTTTTTTTTGTTTTATATTAATAAAGATGCTTCATGGCTTTGAGTCTTTTTTGGCTCGTTGTAGTTACTTTAAAAATTTTAAAAAGTTCATTGCGATCTTGTGCTTGTTAGATGAGGCAAGAAGTTCATACATTAAAAATTGAGAAAAAGAAGCAAAATATAAATAAATAAACAACATGTTCCATTAGTTGTCTGTCCAATGGCATTTTAATATACCTCCGACTGACTCTGACTGCTTTCGATGGCCTTCGACTGCCCAGGTTTCTTTTTATATTTGTTATTATTATTCTCTTAATTCAAGTGCAAATGTTATTTTTTTCCCCATATTTTTTTTTCATTTTGCCAGTTAACTTTATTTATTTATTTATTTGGTTCTTTTTTTTTGCTTTTTTTTGTTTGAAAAACATATTTGTTTAGTATTAAAAATGTCGTCGTTTGATTAAGGGCCATAAAGTTAAGTCTATGTAACAGAATCACAATTTGAAGTAAAAAAATAAACAAATAAGGAAAACCATTAATAGGCCACTGGTGAGTTATTTTTTTAAACTACATTTTCCATATTAAATGTCTGTCTCTTTAGATGATGCCAAATAAATATCGATAACTTTCGTTAGTCGATTATTGAGAATTGAAAGTTTGTTTGTATTTGATTAAGGCCTAAATATTGATTTATACGCTACATCAGCATCATGAAAATGAAATGGCTGGATAATTCTGGACATAACTGGGAATGTTTAATAAGTTTGTAAAGTAGGAATTGTAAAAGAAAATCACCAAAAAAAAAAAAAAAAAGAAACAAAAAATCAATAAGATAATTTATGGAAAAATGTAAAAAATATTTATAAATTTTGCCATGATTAGGTATTATGTGGGCGTGGCTGATTTCTTTAATTTATATAGTAATCATTTTTAAAAGAAATTTACAAAAAATTTTCCACTTTCATTATTTGAAATGGTCTTTACAATTTATATGAATTTCAAACTTGAAACGATTTGAAGGCGTGGCTATTTTGAATTATCTTTTGCATGAAAGAATTTGTATTTTAGGTTTTAATAATATCCGAATGATAATTGTGATATTTTATATAATGATTTGTAATATTGTAACATCCAAAAGGGCTTTAAGGTATGACAACTGCCCGTTGCTCGATCGTTTGGAGCCTGCAGTTTGCAGTCTGCCCATGTAAATTTTATAATAAAGTGCAACTTGCTGTTTACAAATTGTTTTAAGAAAATTTTGTAGGCAAGTGGGCCTCATTTGATCTAAAGATGGATGCTACGGAAACTAATTTCCCCTTCCGGTGATGGGAGAAACTAATTTTATGGGTAAAATGTATATTTCTAATCACAATCAGCATCAATAAATTAACATTAAAAATTTAGTGGGTATGAGACCATTTTTTGAACCTCCATCCTCCATACTGTTTTCCCCATTAAAAGAACATTTGAAATTATTGGAAAATTACAATTAATTTTGTTATTTTAACTTATAAAATATTTTCTTGATCTTTTAATTAGATTAACTGAATTTATGTAGAAAATTCAAAAGTCAACTTCTATCGATTTTAATGTTTTGTCTTGTTTCTAAAGAACTTCAAGAATCAAACGGGGTACATTTAAACAAATATTTGAATAAGCGAAAAATTTTGATCACCTATTTAATTTTTTTTTTAAGTTAATTTGTTCCTTCAAATTTCTGTAAAACTTGTAAAATCGAACTATTTAAAATTGAAGTTTTAATATAAAAATATCTTAATTTTGATCGCTTTTTATAAAAATATATTTATAAAAAAAGAAAAAAGAAAAAAAAATCTTATATATAAAAAATGTTCCCATTTAATTTTTTAATAAGCCTTATTTCATAAATGAATCTTTGAGGAATTTCGTATGAGTATTGTGTTGGTTGGTATGGGTTTGGAAAGTGGTCGAGCGGAAGGTATGTGGTAGAACTAAATAGAAATTTAATCTAATTTGTATTATTAAATTAAATGTATGAGAAATGTTTTACTTTGTCGTCTTTCCTTTCTATTCTTTTTTTTCTGTTTTCGGTTTTTTGTTTTTAGCGAAATTTTTATAAGTGGGCGTAATTCTTTTCTTTTTTTTTGAAGATATTTGCCAAAAATTGTTCACGTTATAATTATTGTTTTTATTATTGTTGTTATATTTAACGTAAAACAATTTGAAATTGGAAAATTTTTCATTTACTTTTGGCATCTCACTTGAACGAATTTTTTTCGTTCCATTCCATTCATTTAGCTTTTCACTTCTTCATAAATGATGAAATAAACAAGCAATAATAACAATAATAATAACAACAATAACAATTACAATCATTGTGGAATTTTAAGTAGCAACAGCAACAACCCTTACAAAAATAAAAGTAATAATCAAACAAAGCAAAAATGAATGAAAATATTTTTCACCCTACCGCTTTTTCATTTATTCTTCCGGTTTTTCTTTCCTTTTGTTTTTTTATTTCTTTTTTTTTTTTTTGTAGTATTTTTCGTACTCATTATCCCTGGAGATTTTCGATATAAGCATGTTATTCAAATATTTTGTAATAGCCCTAAGTAAAGTTCAAGCAAAGTTCAATTCAATAATTTCTGAAAATGATTTTGTTTGCTATACGTCTGTCCATCCGTCCATTGGTTTTTGGTTTTCGCAAGTAAAAAGTAGTTGCCACATTTAAATTGGAAAAAATCTAGAAGCTTATAATTTAGTATGAAAAATATGTCAAATCGCTTAAAGATGCCACGCCTCTAATGCATTTTAACTTGAGTTGAACTTTCGTTTTAAGTGAAAATTTCAAGATTTTTTATATTTTTTTTTGTTCATTGCTGGCAAATTATAAATGATAAATAGTTAAAATGTCTCTCTAAAATTTCAAAGAGAACAAGCAGTCAGGTCCTGAAAGTGTAATTTAAGTTCTGCTTAAAATTTACTAACGAACAAATTTTTATGTTCTTACTGTTTTTTGTTTTCATATAAATGCATGTTTTACGTATGTACATTGCATTACTAAGAGTTTAAGGGTATATTCAATTTGTCATTATGTTTGTAACGCTCAGAGGGAAGCGTCGGAGACCTAAAAAAGTCTACATATTCTTGATTAGCATCAAATTGTGAATCGACTTACACGTCGATTTTTTTCCTGTCTAGTTATCTGTTTGCTCAGCTGTCTGTTTTTCTGTTTGTCTGTCCAGCCGTTTGTCCGTCTGACCATATGTGGTTAACATTCCCCTGGTCGTAAAAAATTCATATAACAAGCTCAAATTTGGTAGAAACATTGTAAGTTGAAGAGAAGATGAACAAAATCGTTTAAAGGACACGCCCACAGTGTAACAGAAACTGACAACACTTCGGTTTTTCTAAGCACAATTTGCTGGTTTCTTGTTCATTACTCACAAACTCGCAAAGTACAAACGATAAAAAGTTGAAATTTTGTACAAGTATTCATACAAATTGGCCACGCCTACGCAAAATTATACAATTTAAAATATTGACGTTTTTATTTTAGCGTGTTTTTCTTAACTTTAACTCAAAAACTGAAACAGTCTCTGTATCATAAAGTCATAGTGTTTGAGTGGTGGGTATCAAAGATTTCACCTACGCCAAATGTAATTTTTTTACTTGCTTTGTTTCCAATTTCCTTATGATTCTGCTGTTGAATGTATGATTTTGTGGTCTTCGTTATAAAAGGCAGAACAAAAAGAAAAGAAAATCATACGAGATGGCAAATGCATTTGAATACAACAATAATAATAATAATAAATAATAATAATAATAATAATAATAATCGGTATTATTATTGTAATTGGTATTGTTGATGCATTGAGATTGAGATGTAATCTCTTTGTTGTTGTTGTTGTCTTTTTTAATTTTTGTTGTTTTTGTTACATTTATAAATAGTGATTAGTTTAGTGTTTTACTGTTATTCTGCTAAATAAACATCATTAAAGTGTTCGATTAACAGTTTCTCTACAAAAAAAAAAAAAAAAAACAAAACCAAATTATGAAATAATTGAATTGAATTATTATCATTAAAAAATAAAAGAAAGAAATTGAATAGAAAAAACGGATTATGGAAAACTGTATAAATAACAATAACAACAACAACAGCAATAAATTAAAACGAACAACAACAAAAATAATGTGGGAATAAATATCTAAAAAAAGGGACAAATTTTAAATCACTTTATGAATGTTTAAATCTCTTTAAAGTAAGCAACAACAGTAAAAATAACAACAACAATAACAATAATAATAATAATAATAAATAATAATAGTAATAATAATAACAACAACGATGATTTAAAACCAAAAGCATATAAAAATTTTACATGTGCATATTTAAAAGTAGCATTATACAGCAAAAAAAAAGGCGCAACAACAACAACAACAACTTAGTAATGAGAATAATTTAAAAAGTGTAATTGCAAAAAAAAAAACAGAAAGAAAGAAAGAAAGACAGCAAGAAAGAAAGACAAAAAAACCAGAAAAATTCTCACAAAGTCAGAAGTGTATTTTTTGCATTAAAATGATGCGCTTTTACCAGTAAAGAAATAAATGCAAATGTAAAATATCAACAACAATAGCCGACAACAAAAACAAAGAAAAGTAAGAAAAAAATACAAATAAAATAAGCAAAGAAAAAAAAATAAAAAAGTAAAGTGAGAAAAACAAAATGAAATCGCGCAAAGCGGGAGATAACAGAGGTGGCCAGCGTAGAGAACAATTCTGCTTCATTAAAATCAAAAAATGAGAAAATTTTTTCACTTTTTTTTTATTACTTGGAAATTATTTGATTGCATGCCAATGTTATATGAGTCATATGTCAGATCCTTTGATTATTTTTTTTAAAAAAACAGAAAATTTCTCATCTTTGTATTAATATTTTTTCTGGATTTTTCGGTTCAGTATATTTCAAAAAAAAAAAAAAAAAAAAAACCATGAAAGATGGATTTACTTTCCCCAAGATAAATAAAATTTTATGGATGTTACAAAAATATCTATGCCATGTGGAGCTGATATTTTTTTGGCCAGTAAACTAGAGGCCATTTTAAAAGATATTCTCGGAGATACATGTCCACTGTTTTCATATTAACTTTGTCTTTTTATATCGTTTGAAAAAAAACCAAACTCAATAGGTTTTTGAATTGTCGACGTGACATTTTCTTCTAGTATAAATTAAGAATATTTCATCTAAAGCGCTTGAAGCTCATTTAACTTTCACCACTTTGTTTCGTTGGAGAATCAAACTGTCCAAATATTCTATGGGTCTATGGATCTTTCTATGAAATTTTTCTTAGAGATATTTGTTATGTGATGTATATGTAACTGCATTGAAGTAAGGGCGCGGCCTCTAAACAGCAATTTGAATTCTCTTATCAAATATTTCTTTGACTTTCTTCTTTTATTAAAACAATTCAAAATCGCGAAAAGTATATTTACCAAATAGCAATTGAGAATCTAGTCGACTCTTAGATTTTATGAAATTTTAAGTTCATTAAGAAATTTTGAAGAACATGATTAATAAAAAACTTATTTTAAACTGGCAAATATTAGCTTTAGTTTAACTTTAGTTTCTTAATGTTAGCAAATCTTCGACTCTTTTCGGCTTTTTAAATGTTTGCTAATGCATGCTATCTAAGTGGTTTACCAACTCTGGTTTATGATATAAGCATGCATAAATGGGCATAATAAGCCAGCAGTGCACAAAGTTATAATACAAACTTAGATTCAATTTCATTTTATATATTTAAATTTATACATGAAATCTGCATGTGCCGATTTTCTCACAAAACATTTTTAGAGGCAGATATTGGATATTCTTAATTCGTTAAAGGGCCATTCTAATATCATAAAATAAATTGAGAATTCATGAATATATTTGCAAAGATGCAAGGAGCAATTAAAAAGGAGTTATGTAATGGGGGCAGCGACGCAGTCAACAATTGAGTATTTCTCGAGGACTAATCCTAGTAAAATTTTGAAAAATTATTTAATGATTGTTTTACATTATGAATATGTAAACCTGATGCTGTTATAATTGTTGTTGTACTTGTTGTTGTTAAATGTTGTTGCTGCTGTCGTTGTTGTTGTTGCTGTTGCTGTTGCTACCATTCTACACTCAGTTAGTTTCATGTTGATTTTCTTTTTGGTCGTGTTTGTTGTTAAAATACAAATATGGTTATATGACAACAACAATAGCAATAACAACAAAATATATTCCAGTCAGGAAGATAGCTATGGCCGTAGCCATAAAAACATGTATCGCATATCGTACATACAAAAATTTTTGTCTTTCTTTCCTTTTTTGGGTTTTTCTTTTTCTCTTTTTTTTTTATTTGTTTTACTATTTGCTTTGTGCTTTTTTAAAATAAGAGCAAATAAAACAAGTAAAAAAATTACATTTGGCGTAGGTGAAATCTTCAATACCCACCACTCAAACACTATGACTTTATGATACAGAGACTGTTTCAGTTTTTGAGTTAAAGTTAAGAAAAACACGCTAAAACAAAAAAGTGAATATTTTAAATTGTATAATTTTGCGTAGGCGTGGCCAATTTGTATGAATACTTGTACAAAATTTCAACTTTTTATCGTTTGTACTTTGCGAGTTTGTGAGTAATGAACAAGAAACCAGCAAATTGTGCTTAGAAAAACCGAAGTGTTGTCAGTTTCTGTTACACTGTGGGCGTGTCCTTTAAACGATTTTGTTTATTTTAAATAGCAAACTGCACGGAAGAACTTACAATGTTTCTACCAAAATTAAGCTTGATATCTTAAGTTTCGTGACCGGGAAAATGTTAACAACAAGTGGACAGACGGATAGACAGAAAGACGGATAGACAGACAGACATGTCTTAATTGATTCAGAATTTCATGTTGAACAAAAATTTAGATACTTCATAAGATTTTCGGTGCTTTGTTCGTTTTCGGTGTTACAGACACAGTAAGAAAATTAATATATCACCAATCTCTAGAAGGTGTTCATTAAAAAAAATGTGTGTGTGTGTGTATCATGAAAGTGTGTAGAATATAAAATGAGTTTGTGATAAAGGCAGAAGATGTTTACAAAAATGAAAAAGAAGAAAAGCAGCAGCGATAACAACAGGAAAACCATAAAATAGCAACAACATGGAAAATCATTTTGGCTGGTTGAAGACGAACTTTTAAATACCTTTCACTATCACTTTGTTTGTTTAATGTGATTAAAAAAGTCAAAAAAAAAAAAAAAATTGGAAAATTCGGAGGAAGTAAAAAATTGCCATTTTTGAATGACTTGAAAAATTTGTTATTTTATGGCGACCGGTAAAAGTAAAGCTAAGGCTATTTTAAATCCGTCTGGGTCCGCTCAAACTTATACTGCCTTGTATCATAAGTTGTATAGAATAGGAAATATGATGGAGAAGTGAAGAAGAGAAATAAAAAAAATAATAGAAAATTTTAAACAAGCATCACTCAGGTGCTGATATTTTACTCGAAGCGCTTATTTGTGGGAATATCTTGTGAGACCATAATTGGAATAAGCATGAAATATTTCTAGGGTTTGGAATATACCAGCGAAGAACGGGACGTTAAGTGTTTAACGCTTAAGTTTTTCTACTTGACTTAGCCCATTTCTTTGATTTAGCCCACTTTTAATATCAAATCACTTGGAAGAGTAAAATTTCAAATAATCGTGTTTGATTTCCATTGTTTTTTTTTTGGGCATATTTGACCGACGGACAGACAAATGGAGGTTAAGCGTTGATTAAAATCATTTCATAATTTAAGGGTTTATAAAAAATATTTTAGAATTTTCTGACAATTTTGAATTTTGTCAACGCTTTGATAAATTAACTTGATCCGCAAACTTTGAGTAGTAAATGTAGAAATAAATACACACACACACACACACATACACACACACACACACACACACACGTGTAAATATATTTATATATGTTTAAATTACATGCGCAATTTTTTGTTGATTGGTTGGTGAAAGGGGAAAATGGATGCTTGTATGGACTTGCACAAAACATGTTCGTTTTTGTACATTCATTCGTTTATTTGTTCGTTTGCTTTTGCATAAATATCTTTTCTATATAATTTGTGAGCTATAAAAAGTAAAATATTCTAAATTCGTTTAAAATTGAATTTTTATATGAAATATAAACATCTAAGTTTTAATTGCACTGATTCGTGTTATATTTTGGCATTGCTGGTTTACTGCGCATAATTTTGGTCATTATGGAAATTATCCGTTGTAAAATTTGACTTGTAGCCCAACGTCATACATATTATGGACGTTTTCTTATTTAGAGGAAAGAGAGTCAAAGTAGGGCAGAGGGAGGACAATGGCTAGACCTTCAATTTTCTATGTCCAATCAATCTAATAAATCTGAAGTGTAATTCATAATCACTACTGATATTTTTATTTGATTTACAGCTGCCGTCGGATAAAGGGCATAAATTTTCCAAACAATTTGTAAGATTTTTTTAGTTACTTTAGACTTGAAAGAAATTCTTACATAAGAAGTCCAATAATTTTTTAGTTATTGTTTTCTTGTCCCTTGTCTTTTGTCGCTTGAACGCACAGCACTTTAATGTTTGACGAATTTTTGCCTTTAGAATGAATGCGCTTTTTCAATTCTGAAATTAAAAGCAACTTGAAAGATACTTATAAAATTTTGCAGAGTAACTTGAAATTTTGTACTTATTTATATGAATCGAGGTTTCAAGTTAATTGTATTAGTTAAGCAGATTTTTCCTTATCTAATGAAGTTTTAATTCTAAATTAGATCATAAGAAAGTGAATTTGGCCTTTCGGATAAATTCTTGTTACGATCTGCAATGAGTTTCAGTAGTGTCTCATTTTAAAATGGCCGAAATGTAACAACAAATATTAAGTAACCAATCAATCTCTAAAATGTGGAAAATTTATCTCTAACGATCTTACATTTTTAGATGCAAAACTTTAGATGGGAACTTTAGATACCTAGAAAATTACCAGATAAATTATGAAAGTTTTTTCTATGGGAATTTTAAACGATTTATTTATTATGGCAGATACTTCGATAAATCAAATAAATATAGATTTATAATATAATTTTGGAATACAAATATCGAAAGTTGACTGCAAGTTCGAATGAAATCGTTAGATATTTTCTTGAGTATTTTTTCCCTGCTTTACAGATCAATGAGCTTTTCTTTCTTCATTCAAATAATCGGGTTCGAAATCTCCATTTAAAAAAATAATTGAAAGCCTAAAAAAATCATATTTGGAAATTTTTATCATAAATCGTTGCACATTTTATAACTCGATCTGTTTCTGTTCCACAATGCCAATGTGTGTTGGCAATGGGAGGAGTTGTAATAAAACATTTTAAAAATTTTCATTTTATTTAAGTGGCATAAATGTAAAAAATAATAATAAATAAAAAAAATAAAAAAAATGGAAAAAACAAGCTAAAATTTATTAAGGACTTGAATGATAAAGTGAAACTACTTACAAGTAAATAATTTTTGTTATTATATCGCTTTTTGAAATTTTTTATGACAAAATATTTTTATGGAATTTACTTTGCTTGGCTTTGCTTTACTTTGCTTTGTTTTATTTTGTTTTGCTTAATGAGGGCCTTGTTTTTGTCATATTCTTCATACCACATGCCATTCCATGCCATTCCATGCGATTCCACATGAAATCATCCGCCCATTCCATTTACATATCATTTATTTATTCAAAAATATCTTAACATTTTCTTTAGATAAATTTCAACTGAAACTGAGATTTGTTCTGTTATTGGCAAAGAAATGAAACGAAACGAATTGTTAAAGAAGTTGTGGAGGAGACGAGATGAGGAATGAAAAAGTGTTATAGATTTTGAAAATTGTTGTGAAGGTTGGTATAGAGTGAGTGTGATGGTGGTTGGAGAGTTTGTCCAATGGCAGCAATATTATTTAAAATTTATAACAAACCCTTAAAATTGTTAAACATTATTATTCTTCTTCTTGTTATTTGTTGTTTGTTGTTCTGGTGTAAACGACTTTAAATAGATTAGAAGAAATTATTTGTAATATAATATTTTCCTTGTTATTATTGTACTCATCATCCAAAAGTTTGTAAAATATCTTCTGCTTCTCAAAAAATTTGTAACTTTTACAAATATGGATCAAAAACTGCATAAAGGTTTGTAGATTTTCGATCACCATTTTTGATCAGCTTGGATCTAATCAAGTCTGTCCATTTGTCCATCAGTCCATCTGTCCATCTAATCAATTGTTGTGTTCTTCTGTTTGTAAAAATTGCCAAAAAATTGAGGTTCGATTGAGAATGGTATTCCCAGCAATTGATGGTTACACTTGAGAGTTTTCCGGATTTTTCAAACAAAAATTTGAAGTATCTTTTTTTTTAACTTATTTTACGGGCCTTCAATTCTTAATCATATAAAGTTTTTCTAGAAAAAGTGTCCTTCTAAAAAAAGTGTCATCTATTTTTCACTTTTGTTTTCTTTTTATAAATTTCATTTATATTTCGGGAATTCTATAAATTACGCCCATCAAGTGTAATAAGAGTTTGTTTATTAGTTATATAAAACGATCACGCCCATTTGGTATATTGCACTGCCTGAATAATGCAAACTTAAAATTTGGTTCTTATTTTCTTGGACTTTTTTTTTTGTTATATTTTTCTTTTCTTCCACATTTCGTAATGATAATAATGATAATCGTGGATGCCTTTCCATACATTCTCATACTTTCATACTCATACTTTTACTTGAAGTATGAACATACATGTATGAACGTGAATAAAATTTAAAAATGTGTAAATACGAAGAAGGAAAGATTGGAATTCGCAATGAACAAATTAAAAAAAAATACAAAAAAAAAAATGAAGAAAGAAAAACTAGGAAAAGCAAAAGAAAAAACCTCAAAAAGAAAAATAGAGACGGAAAGTGAAGAATGAGCCATGAGAATAAATTTTATTATACATACGTAACTTTATTTATGATCATTAAGATGATGATAATGATATTAATGATAATGATGATAATAATAATGTTGATGATAATGATGTTAATGATTTTGTGTGTGTGTGTGTGTGTGTGTGTGTTGTGTGTGTGTGTGTGTGTGTGTGTGTGTGTGTGTGTGTGTGTGTGTGTGTGGTGTGCGTGTGGTGTGTGTGTGTGTGTGTGTGTGTGTGTGTGTGTGTGTGTGTGTGTGTGTGTGTGTGTGTTTATCAATTGTATGTATTACAAAATAAGTTATTGTTGTTGTTATTGTTGCATGAGATAATTCTTTGTCGTCTGCATTCAAGTGGAGTATTACACATTTTTTATTGCTGTTACTTTCACTATTATTGCTATTATTATTGTTATTGTTGTTTTGCTGGTTTGTTCTCTCTTACTGTGTTTTCTTCTTCTTTTGCTTCTTTTTCTTTTTTTTCTTATTCTCCTCTGTTGTTGATTTATTTTCTACGTATTTGCCTTGTTATACCGGAAACATGAGACCTTTTATCCTTAATACGTAAAAACCATTTGGGCGCATTACGATTTTAAGCATTATTTCATTCCATCGTCGTCATCTAATGTCGAAACCTTAATAAAAAGTACAAACAAAAAAAAAAAAAAAAGGAAAAAAAATTTCCCCCTTTTATTTTTGTTTGTTGTGTAATTTTTATTATTGTATTTTTTCTTTTAAGGAGAATAAAATGATGTTCTAATAACGTTAAAAGTGTGTCATTAAAAATTTAATAAATACCGTTTTATAAGCATCATTTAGACTTGAGAAGATTTCATAATAATAATGATAATAATTATAATGATGATAATAATGATAATAATGATTATGATGACAGTGCTAATAAATTGAATGGAATTTTGTTGAGTTTAATGAATTCAATTGAAAATTGATGCAGAAATTCTCTGCGCCCTTTAAATCGCCAAACTTCTTCCTCTTTTTTGATTTATTGCAAATTAAAGCGTAACTAAAATATCGAAGAGAAAAAAAAACAACCGACAAATTAAGTACTTCACTAAATAAATGCTTTTTTTTTCAACTTCAAATTTTTTAAATGACTTGAATTTGTTTTTGTGCAAATGTCATTCTTTCATTTTTTAAGTATTTTAAGTATTTTCGCCGCCACAAGGTTTTTTTCTTAATTTAAATGAAATGTCAAGAAAATGCAAATAAAAAAAGAGAATCAAGGAAGTGAAAGTGAAGAAATACTAAATTTGGGTAGAATTTTAAGAAGCTCTTTCTATGGCAAATTATATAAGAAAAACATCTATAGAAGTATTTTAAATTTAGTAAAAAAAAAAGTACAGAAGCAGCATCTAAAAAGTATCTAAAAAACTATAAGAACCATAAATCTGGCAGCACCAGAAGGCGAAATTTCATGCTACAAATTACAGTTAAAGTAGAAAACTACAATGAATGAAAAATAAGTGTAACTGTTCTTTCAAGTAACTGTTCTTTCAAATTGTTATGTCAAAACGCACTAAAAATATATGAAAAATTTTATGATGAGAAAGTTGGTGGTAAACATCGAACTTCGGACTTGTTTGTTTGATTTATTTCAGAATTTTTTTTTGAAGCTTTGCAATAAAAGTACTTTTATTATGAAATTCCATAAGGATAGATTTCTGAAGTTAGATGAATTATGTTCAATTCATCTAACTTCAGAACTAGTACTAGTACTTCTTTTTCTAAAAAGAAAATAACTGTTCTTGTAGTAAAAAGTAAAGTCCGATATTGGAGTTGTTTTTTTTCCCGAAATAGAAGAGTAATTATAAAAATGATCAAATTGAATCTTATTTAATAAATTTCACCAAGAGATATTAAAAATTCCATTCAATAGTTTAAGTGCAAAAAATTTGTATCGATTTAATGAGGGTGAATGGCAGAACGATTTAATTAAAAATTAGATTTACCTTAAACTCTTCCACAAAACTAGTTTATCGTTAATATCTTCGTTTAAAGTTTTCGATTTTATTGGATGGATTTATAATTAATTTGGGATTATTTCAAAAATGTTTTTTTTCTTTTGAAAATGTAAAAGGGATTAAAGATTTTGAGTCGAGGCAATACGAGGTCATAACTATTAGAAGAGATTCTACAAAAATAGGAAATAAAGCATTATCGTAAAGAACAAAAAATTCAATCTGTTACTAATTTACTGGAAAGAAATATTTATCATGAAAATGTTAAGGAAAAGAAAGAACTTTTGAGAAAAGGAAAATGATTAAATTGATTTCAGAAGAAGGCCGCTTAAAATGACATTCTTTTATGAAAGTACAGTGAGTGTTTTACATGCATACCTGCCGTAAAGGCTCAAATGCACGGTACACAAATGTACCGTATTGAGCGCTAGCGTTGGTTGTCATGTCACAGCATGGTGTATGCTACCGTCATGACCAGCTTTCATTTTAAAACCTACATTGTACTTTATATACATGGCTTAATCTTTGGTATCTAAATTCGGAGCCTTCCTATTACAAGGAGGCTTAGCTTAAATTAGCCCAATAAGCCTACCCAGCTACCCCTTTTATTCGGGAAATGGGACCCTGCACGACAAGCATATATATATTTGAACGAGCAACGGCCGCGATATGAGCATTACAGCCCCCCACGAAGCCAACCTCAATATCACCACAATGGGCATATATTAAAACTGGTGATTCCGTGGTACCAAATTAAATCTTTGGATCTGAACTCGTGAATCATGATGCTTCCTGATGGCAACGGAGAACCACTAACCATCTCATGGGCCACTCCCAGTTGACTAGGTGCTTCTCGGGACTGGTTGGCCCAGCTTTTATGAAAGTAGTATTATTTGTTTAGAATTCTAAAAAGTCTATTTCTAAAATAAACTGTGCATAACTTTGTCAAGTGAATTTATAAAGGCCAATAAACGGAGTGCAAAAAAATTAGAGCTGAGCAACAGACTAAAATGTTCTGATAAAATTTTGGATTGAAGAAATGGAAACTAGTCGAAAATGTAGCGAGTTTTCGCGCATATAAAAATGTACTGATCATTTTCATTGTTATAACGTTGTTCTACTACTACTACTACTACCACTACAACAACAACACCAACAACAACAACAACAACAATTTATAATATTAAATTGTTATGTCGTAATTTAAGACTTTTTAGTACATTTTGAATGTTCATAATTTATGTGACAGTTGTAAAATTCGTTTCCCTTTTTTTTTCTCTAATTTTTTTCCTTCCTTTGCTTTTTCATATTTTGCCCACCGCTACTTTTGGCTATGTGAATTTTATGAGTCATTGAGCAACATCTGAAATGAAAGTGAACTGCTCTTCTAACAAAACGCTTTAGAATTATTTGTATTGGCTTAAATTTAAATTGGCTGTCAGTCCGTCCGTTAATATGTCTGTCCTGTTCTGGTTTATGCATGTACTTGTCCGTCCATATAGTATTTGTTATCTAACTTTAGTTTGAAATTCTCAGGTGATATTGAGGTTGGCTTCGTGGGGGCTGTGATGCCCATATCGCGGCCGTTGCTCGTTCAAATATATATATGCTTGTCACCCAGGGTCCCATTTCCCGAATAAAATGGTTAGCTGGGTAGGCTTATTGGGTTAATTTAAGCTAAGCTAAGGAGTAATAGGAAGGCTCCGAATCTAGATTTTAAAGGCTAAAAAATCTTAAATTTCTAAAATTTCTCATGAAAAAAATTGAAAGCATTTAAAAAGTAAGTTTTTGTTGGTTTTACATAATTTTTGCTTTCATGAAAATATTGATAGAATATTTTCTAAGGATTTTATTAACATTTGCATTTTTTTTCAATCACATCGAATCGAATTTTTTCTTTTTTTTTTTTTAAATGCATTTCCTCGCATTTTAAAAGATTTTTCTAATTTTCAATCGATAAGTAAAATATTTTTTTCTTAATTCATTTTCTTAACTTTGGTTACGCGAAGGCGTTTAGCGAATCGGGTCAATTACAATGCGTTTTTTATTTTATTTGAATTATTATTATTATTATTTTTTTTTTTGCTTGTAAAAGTTTTCACGTTTGAAGTGGAAGTAGAAAAAAGTTGTGAAAGTTGCTTGATTTTTTCGTTTAATTCTTTAAATGTCATTTCTGGCAGAAAATGTTGCCCGCTTGTTTGACTGTTTATTGTTATGTTTTATGTTTTATGTTTTATGTTTTTATGTGTTTTGTTTGATTATGAAACTGTCAAAGCAGAAAATCTCCACTAAAACTAGTTTCGCGTGAATTTAATATTTCCTTGATCTTAAAGAATCTTGTTATTATAATTTTTTGTAGGTTTCCTATTTTCTTTTCTTTTTTTTTTTGTTTTTGTGTTAGTTTAGGTTTTGGCAAAAAAAAATGAGAAATATTTGTGCGCTCATTTTTGGTTTTCGTATTTTTGTAAAATGTACATTAACATATTTCTGCTGAGTTTTACTTATTTTGCTTATTTTGCTTTTCTTCCATAGATTTTCATTTTAAAAAAGCATTTCATTTCTGTGAAATTTCATTACATTTTCGCTCCATCCTTTCATTTCATTTTATTTTTTCATTTCATTTCATATCATTTCAAATTGTAAGCAGCCAACAGCCAACAGCCAACAGCCAGCAACAATCAGCAACAACAACAATTTTCATGTAAAGAGAAGAAAAGCTGCTGTTGCTGTTGCTGTTGCTATTGTTATTGCTGTTGTTGTTGATGCTTTAGCGGCGGCATTGACTGTTTCAATGTATTGAAATTATGTGCTAAATGTTCTTATAACTAAGTGTGTACATATTTGTGTATGTGTGTGTGTATGTATGTTGAAATTTGAGTGAGTGAGTGAGTGAATGAGTGAATGAATGAAGGGAGCCAGCCCCCACTTTAATAATAAAAGGCGCCGCCGACATTTTCCTTCACAAATTTTCTTTTTCCTTCTGTTTATTGTTATTATTATTTTTATTATTATTATTATTATTTTTTGTTATTATTATTATTGTTGCTGTTGTTATTGTTGCTAATGTTACTTATTTTATTTATCCATGTGCAGCCATATACAAAGATTTGTACACTCATAACTTTATTGCTGTTGCGAATTTCAATGTTCTCTCTCTCTGTTTCCCTACCTCATTTTTCATTTATGTTGCTGTTTCTTCTTCTTCCATTTCTTTTTTATTTTTGCCTTTATTCCTTTTGAGCCTTTCTATGGCTTAGGAAATTTACTTCCACTTGAGTTGAGGCTGATTTTGCAGCAAGCACGTTAAGAAGCAAGATAAGAAGAATTATTTGCCTTGATGCGATGACTTGTATTTTCTTTCTGTTTCTTCTTCTTCTTTCGCTTGATACCATCACTTGTTATTATATTCAAAATATGTAGGATGGATTCAAAATTCTCTTTTAATGTGATAAGTATGTCTGTCTATCTGTCCTTTTAGATGTTAGGGGCAATCAGTCCCGAGAAGCTCCTAGTCAACTGGGAGTGGCCCATGGGATGGTTGTTAGTTCTCCGTTGCCATCAGGAAGCATCATGATTCACGAGTTCTGATCCAAAGATTTAATTTGGTACCACGGAATCACCAGTTTTAATATATGCCCATTGTGGTGATATTGAGGTGGGCTTCGTGGGGGCTGTAATGCTCATATCGCGGCCGTTGCTCGTTCAAGTATATATGCTTGTCGTGCAGGGTCCCATTTCCCGAATAAAATGGGTAGCTAGGTAGGCTTATTGAGCTTACCAAACTAAGTAATTGGAAGGCTCCGAATCTAGATACCAAAGATTAAGCCATGTATATAAGGTACAATGCAGGCTTTAAATTGAAAGCTGGTCGTGACGATAGCATGCACCATGTTGTGACATGACTACCAACGCTAGCGCTCATTATGTACATTTTTGTACCGTGCATTTGAGCCTTCACGGCAGGTATGCATGTAAAACATTCACTGCACTGTCCTTTCAAATTTTTATGAGCTTTTTTTTCGCTATTGATTACAATTTTTTGAAATAGTCCAATGAAATGTGGAAATTTTGACTCAAAACGGAATGCTTAAAATCGTGTGATTTTTACGAGCCATTTTTCTCAAAAGAAAAATGCTCTAATTTAGCAAAAAAAAGTGTTTTATAGATTTTGTTTTATATTTTATGAAAAATCTTTGGGCAGTCTAATATTGCTCTAATATTGAATCTGCTCATCCAATGTGAACAAAAATATAACCTATTAAGAAGGGATTCAATTTCGCTATAACGGCTTCTCTGGAATATCACAAATTTTGGGCTCATTTCGTTTTTTTCTCTATATCTTTTAAATTGAGTTTCAAGTGTATTAATGTAGGGTGCTTAAAAGTCGGCTTTTGACCCTTTATAACATTTGTATTGTTGTAAAAGTTATTGTTGCTGTTGCTTGTTGTTTGTTGCTTACAGCTTGTGAATATATTTGTACGTACGTCCGTCGTCATTTACTTTTTTCTTCTTCTTCTTTTTATTAACATTTTCAAAATATTATGCATAGATATATATGTGTGTGTGTGTCTCTGTATACATGTTTGTTTGCTTAGTTGTTTTGGTATTTTGTTTTCTTTGCAATTTTTTTTTGCTGCTGTTGCTGTTTGTGTTTTGCTTTTTTGTTCTAATTTCTACTGATTCTCTTTGATTTTTATCAGCCATGTCTATTTCTATCAGCCAGAGTTCTATGTATGTTTATATGTATTATGCCCTTCTTTATTTATATATGTGCTTATGAATGTTTATAAGTATTGTGCCCTTGAAATTACTTCCCCTTTTTTTGTAAGCGTTAAATGTTAAACATGAAACAAAAAAGTGAAAGAAAAAACACAAACTGCATTCTCGCCAGCTCGCGCAATTTCTTTCGGTTGTTCTTTTCCTCTCTCTGTCTCTCTCTGTCTCTCTCTCTCTCTATCTCTCTTTCTCTTTCTACATGTATTTCCTTCCGTAATTGTTTTGCGATTCTGTGCAACAACTTTTCACTATTATTTTTATTTGGGCATTCATCTAGCTTTCACGCATAGTTTTTTTCTTTCAGTTTCGCAATTTATTTTTGTGTGTGTGTGTGTGTGTTGTTATATGCATATATAAAATACACTTAAGGTAAAACAGGTCTCTTGCCACAGAGACTTCATTCTCTGATGGTAAATTTTGTACATTACTTCTTTAAATTTCCTTTGAAATGAAAAAGAAATAAGCGCATAATAATACTTAGACCAAACGGTCGACCGAACAACCGACCGACCGACAGAATGAATGAAAAAAAAGGAAATAATATGTAGAAACTGATAAAAAGAAAATGTAGGAAATTGTTTTTTTTTCCTTTTTCAGTTTTGGGCAAATTTAATAAATTTTGTACGCGCCCATCTAAATTTAAAAGAAAAAGAAAAGAAAATGCTTTTTAAATAAGTCTTTGTTTAGTGCTTTAATGCTTGAAGAAAGCAACTGTAGAGTAGAAAAATAACGAGACTTTTAAATGAAAATTCTATAAAGATCTGGTCAGACATCGATTTATTTAGAAAAGTATTCTGCAGTTGAGAATCATTTGTGAATTGCGATATTAAAATGACACAGCATGAATTTTAGTATAATTTAAAAGAATTTTATGTGGAATGGAATCATTTCAAAAATATTAATGGATTTGGTCAAAAATCTTTTATGCCAAAGCAAGGATTAAAAGTAAATGTTTCACACAAAGCAATTTGCAGAATTAGAAGAATTTTCCATAAAGTTATTTATGCGCTGAAAAGTTCAAAACATGGACAACCGATTTCGGTTCCAATTTTATACAATTTGTAATATTTTGTAAGAAATTTCTAAGGTATTCAAAGCACCTATCAACCCTTTTAAACTTGATGATGGTAAATACTTTGAAATGTAGTGGGTTGATCCTGTATAACTTTACTAAATTCAAATCTAACTTTAGGCAAATTAAGAGTCTAACTATTATCTAAAGAAAATTTCTTAGTGATATTCGAGAAACCATTCCGCCTAATTTTGATTGTTTTTAAAGTGGTAGATAGTTTAAAATATGAACAATTGATTCGACAAATATTTTAAAGAAAATTTCATGATGATGTCGATTGATCAGTCGCATTAGGCTTACATTTTATAGGATAATACACAGTTCAAAATGTCGAGACTTAATCTAATTAAATGTTTGCTTGCATGATTCAGAGTACTCTGAGGAAAATTTCGTGAAGACAGGCTTTTAAGCTGGCATTTTTTTTTAGAATAGTAATTTGCTTAAAATATGGACTTAAACGTTTCAGATGTTCTACATTTTCAAAGCATAACATGTATAAATATTTTAAAAGCTGTTCGATTTTCCATGCCCTAAATGTTCCTCTGATAGCATAAAGCGCTTGAGAAGGAGATAATTTTTACTTTCAAAATAAGAGAGAAAATATTACAAGATCTCTTATTAGAATTTAGATATTGGCAAGTGGTATAGAAATAGAATCGATTAAGCGAACACACCCACCATTTAAAGCTTAATAAAATCTGAAAATTTGAAATTAATTTTTCACTTACGATTCATAACTTCATATTTCTAGAGAAGAGACTGAAAATTTCCTGTGTAGATTTTCAGATACATCCGTGAAAAATAGGCAGGCTATGCATCAATCAATTTGTAACTCCAATTTCTTTATAATTATGTTAAACATTAGTCCATGTAAATCTTTCTAGAGGGTACAGAACTCTATTTTCAGATTCTACCGAGATAACTTCTGTAATATCTATACGACAAATGGATTTATCATGCCAAAACAAAAATACCATGATCTATTTAAATATCGGACTTTTTTTTGGTAGGCGATTGTCTCTCTTAAATGATAAAAATTACAATTTGCATAAAGCGGGATGCTTAAACACATTTCAACTTAAGTCCTAAATCCCACATTTATACGAGATGAATATAAATTTTGCTAAGCAACTATTTTAATGGGGTAAGAACTATTTGAAATGAGCTTTAATTTAAATTTAAAAATTTTTTTGGGCTTCATAAAATGTACTTGTTAGAAGACGAAGAAAGAAGAAGAAGAAGAAGAAGAGAATAAGAAAAAGAAGCAGAGAGAGCAAAATGGATGGATAAGTAAAGGATGATAGTGTTAGAGAGGTGAAACAGAGAGAGGGGGAAGAATAAAGAGAAAGGGTGATGGAGAAATAGCCATAGAAAATAGAAAAGTGAAAGAGACGCTACAAAAGAATATACATAAAGAAAGAGAAAGATAAATAGATACAATAATAAGAAAGAGAGAATGAAAGGGAAATGTTTCAAAATAATTGTAAGAGTTTTATTGTTACTCTCACATTTTTGGGGTGACGTTATTCTTTTCCTTTTTTCTTTTTCTTTTTTTTCTTATGTAAAAATTAAAGTGTCTTGTTATTATCAACACGTACCCATGTATATATTTGTGTATATGCATGTATGTATATGTGTATGTGTTTGGTTGTGTATGTGTGTGCGTGAGCATAATGCCTGATTATTTTGTATTATGAATTTGTGTCGCGTGTGTGACTTAAAAAGGAAAATAACTGAAAAGTAAAGCATAATAAGTAAGAAGACGACTCTTCAATACCCTACCACACTTTGTTTAATGTAAACAAAATAACCAATAAGAGAATTATGAATGAGGGAATTGAAAAAATTGGAATTTTAAAATTTTAAAATGTTTTGAAAATTCCTTTATATGGATGAGCAGGCAAAAGTGGACCCATTTGAACTAAATTTGATGCACATATTTTCCATGTCAAAGTATCATAAAATAATTAATTTTCATTCATATATAAATGAAAATTGTTAATTTTTTCGAAAAAGTTGCCTTAAGGGGGAAATAATCTTAAAAATGGTCTGGTTCGAATCTAACCAGTTTTCACTTGGATTCGTTTCTGGGTCAAAAAACACTTTTATGTACAAAGACATTTCGTGAAGACATTTCAAAAATTTCCACTTATAATGTGATAATGAGTTTATATGAACAGACGGACAGATAGGCAGGCGGATAGATAGACTCAAATCGATCGAGTCGTTTGGTTTTAATAAAAATTATATCTATCTCAGATTATTTTGGTTTGTTACAAACATTTCCACAAATGTATAAATCCTTGCATCACAAGTGAAGGGTGAAGAGAGTATAAAGAGTGCAAGTGAGTTATATGTACGAACACACACACGTCCATACATACACACAAATGAATGAATATGTTGTTGCTGCTATTGTTATAGCTTTCCTTATTTGTAATGTGTAATGCTGGCTTGTGATGGACTGAGATAGACAACTAAGAGACCCGAATGCATGTGAGAATACTTTTGATAGTATTTCGTCTGTTTGTATGTATTTTTGTTTAATTTGTTTATCATGTTTGTTTGTAGGATTTTTTTTTACTTACTTACTTACTTACATAGAGTATAGCAACACTAGCAACAATAATAGCAACAACAATAGTAACAACAATAATAATAATGAAAGAAATGATATGATAAAGAATTTGTGTGTTCATTCAAGTGCTTTTTCGGTAAGCGAGCATCACAATCATTATCATCATCATTCGTTAATGTAATTATTATTATTATTATTATTATTATTATTATTATTATTATTATTATTATTATTATTATTATTATTATTATTTATTATTATTATTATTATTATTATTATTGTTGTTGTAATTGTTATTAGTATTATTATTATTATTGTTATTGTCACCTGCTACGACAAGCAGACTGTTACAAGTTGCTACAATTCGTTATAGAAACTCATGTTTGTTATAACAATCAGAATTTGTCCATCTGTCCGTCTAATCATCGGTTATGTCAGTTCAGAAATTTCTATGTGATATTTTATCGAAAAATTATTATTATTTGAAGTTGCCAATGTTTAAAGATAAACTAATTTCTACGATTCATTCGTCATTTTTTTGCAAAAAAAAAAAAAAAAAAAAAAACAGGGGACTTTAGTATATAAAACAGAATTCTACAATTTTCATTAAAAATTTCTGAAAATTGCTTTAAAGTTAAATACTGACATAGTTTTTATTTTTTAAAGGATAATAAGGGATCATTTTGGTTTCAGATTGCTTTCTCTTCATAAGTTGAACTTTAAGAAATGATTTGAAAGATTTTTTTAATTGTCTTGGACTCGTTCAATAATTTCATTTCTTGACCTTGAAATTAAAGTAAATGAAATGCTTTTTTCCTGTTCTTTCTTTTGTTTTTTTAATAGGATACTTAAAAGTCGTTCTTTATGGGGCCACAAAACTATCAACTTGTTTGGATTTTGCTGCTTTCCTCTAGTGCGTTCTAAGTTGTTAGTAAATTATTATTTTTTCGTTCCTTTGTTTTTTTTTCTTGTGATTTTCCTCTTAATTGCAAGTATGATTGAAGTTTTTATGTTACCCCCATTCCCTCGCTAATTCACTAACTTTATAAAGTTTGCCCGGCTCAAGTTGAAGTTAAAGTTGAAGTGAAAAGAAAACGTGAAAAGTAAAAAATTCATCTAAACTTTAGAATAAAACCTTTTCATACACATTAATGAAAATCTTTATAAGAATAAGAATAAGCATGAGAATATGAACGAGAATAAAATATTTCAAAGTTATTATATGAGAGAGTAAATATAATGCGTGTGTGTGTATGTGTATTTTAATAAATCATTGTAGTTTTTTTACAGCTTCCCTTTTATTTTGCAAGTGTTGACGAAGGGTGTAGATTGGAGTGCTGGGAAATGATGTGTGGTGACTTAAACTACCAAAATAATAAAAACAAAAATCTGTATTTTGAATGATAATTATCTAAATTAGAATGCATGTATGATGAAAGTGGGTGTTATACGAAAGTTCGCACCGCTTTGCAAGACCAAAAAAGGCACGGTGTTATATTTGTGAGATTTGAAGGGAAAGTTAGAGGGAGAGAGAGAAATTGGAAAAACAAGAGAGAGATTGATTTAGAGAGAAATGTAAAATTAAAGAGAGAAAAGGAGAGACAGTGCGTGTGAGGGAGAGATAAACATAGAGATATAAAGAGGAGAAAGAAGAAGTAGACAGAGAAGGAGACCAAGTTAGAGTCACAAGAGAACAATTATTGTATTGTACTATTTATATTTGAAGCTGCTTGGGTAGACTATAATTCATTCTGGTATATTTAAGAACTTAAAGATCTTGAAATGGACTAACCTTTTAATACGTTTTACTCAATTTAAAGGCGACTTTGAGGTTTAATCTCTTTATCCTAAAGTTTGCTGTATTAATAATGGTCAGAGATATTATTTAGAGATTTGTTGGATGGGAGAATTGAAACTATATTGGAAATGGACATTCTCGGAATATTTGTAACTTATTACTTAGCAATAGCGTATCATTATTTGTAAAAATCATGAATTTTTGTGAAAGTTTGTTTGGGTTGATTTGAGGGAAAGTAGAAGGACTTTTTCCAGCACTTTTTCTACCTAGAAAATGTTCCTTTATGAATCGTTTTACTATTCCAATAAAATATCATCAAAATATGGCCTTTTCTGACCTTCTCTTTTTTTTCTGTAAGACTTTGGCCATCAACTCTCATAAGCGCAACTTCTTTGATAGACTTCTATTTGTAGCATCATAAATTGTCTATCCTTATTAATTGTATTACAGCTTTTACTCCTTTTTTTTTATTTAAACCTCTTTGGGATTTTCATTTCTTAGTGACATTATTAGCCCTGCCGATTTTTATAGGCCATGTCTTTAAACTGCTGCTTTGCTATTTTAAACAGAAAGCTTTGACATGTATGAACAATAATAATAATAATAATGTGTGTGTGTGTGTGCATTAGTTAAAACACCCACTTAACTTTTATTAAATACAATGCGCCCTTGTTCGTGCGGTTGTCATGAGCCCCTCACTCTCCTCGCCATGTCATTCTATTGATATCATCGTTATGACACATGTTTCATCTTTTTTGTTTTGATTTTGCTTTTACTATTGCTATTGCACCCTTTTTAATTGTAAAAATCCATTTTTTTATAATTGTTATTTTAACAATCGCCACCATCAACTCTTTCAACGACATAACTTTAACAGAACAAAACTGAACCGAACTGGACTGAATTGAACTGAAATTGAATTGAATTGAATTGAATTGAACTATGCGAATTTTGTTTGATCTCCTTCTCTTATTCACCTTTCATTTTTATGTACGCTTTCTTTTTCAGTTTTTTCCTCCTTCTTGTTTAAATGTATTTGTATTGTTATTTTTATTTTTGGGCAAACGTCTGAGGTTAGTGGAGTACGAAGGCGTGGTGATTGGTTGTTAGAACTCCGGGGGGGGGGGGGGGGGTGGAGTGGGGAGAGAGGGTATGTTGCTGGTGAAGAAATCTACATATGTGTCTCTATTGCTTGTGTCAACATTAATTTGAATGTTACAGCTATTACTGTTGTTATTATTGTTCCTGCACTTATTCCATTTTCATATGTAAACGGAAATATTTGTCTCCCCCCCCCCCCCCCCCCCCCCCTCATCCTTTTTTTATCCCTTTCATAACATTTTGACTCATTGCTTTTTTTAGTTTCTTTTGCTTCTTCGACTTTTGTTTACGTTTTCATTCCTTGGAGACTTGAAGAGCATAATGTAACGCATAAATTTGTAGCTAATTGCTTTTTAAAATGATTTTTATGTACGTTAGAGCAATAACAGATAGTCAAAAAAAAAAATTACAAATAGAAAACCGAAAAATGAGGGGAAATGATAAAATAGAACAGAACAGCACAGAAAAGAACAGAACGGAATAGAACCGGCAGACAGATAGAGACAGATTGGTACAAAAAAATTAAGAAGAAGAAAGCAAATTTCTTTATGTCTGCGGTTAACTTCAGTTTTATTTACTCTCTTCTCAATTTTTTATTTTTATTTTTATTTTTATTTTTTTTTGGTATTGTCTTTAGGTTCAATTTTGTGTACTTTATCCCTTTTCTTTTTTTGTAATCTTTTTGTGGCACTTTAAGATGTTTTAACCAAATGTTACAAGACTCTAATAGAGCAACTTATCACATTTTTCTCTTTATTTCTTTTTATATGACTCTTTTCTTCAGTGAAAATTTATCAGTTCAACCCATCAGCACAATTTTTTCTTTACGTACATCACACTGAGATGAACTGAACTGAAGTGAAGTGAATTTTAATAATTTACTTCATATATTTTCTTAACGCTATTTTTTTTTTGTTATGCAAGTTTTGAAAAGTTTTGATTAAATAAATTGTGTCGCTCTATTTTTTGCATTTGTTAATGTATCAGTGGTCTGGAGACGTGTGATTACGTGCTTTTCTTTCGATAAAACATCGAATGGAGTCTGTTAGGTGCCACTGGGGGCAACCAGTCCCGAGAAGCACCTGCTCAACTGGGAGTGGCTCATAAGATGGTTGTTGATACTCCGTTACCATCAGGGGGAATCACAAGTTCACGAGATCGGATGCAAAAATTTAATTAGGTACCACGGGATCACCAGTTTTAATATATGCCCATTGTGGTGATATTGAGGTTGGCTTCGTGGGGGCTGTGGTGCCCATGTCGCGGGCGTTGCTCGTTCAAACATATTTATATGCTTGTCGTGCAGGGTGCCATTTCCCGAATAAAATGGCTAGCTGGGTAGGCTTATTAGGCTAAGCTAATCTAAGCCGAGGAGTAATTAGAAGGCTCCGAATCTTTACACCAAAGATTAAGCCATGTATATAAGGTGCGATACAGGCTTTAAATTGGGAGCTAGTCGTGACGGTGGCATGCACCCTGTGTGACGTGTCTACCAACGCTAGCGATCATTTGTACGTTTGTGTACATTGCAATTAAGCCATCACGGCAGGTGTGCATGTAAAACATTAACTAACATTCATAGATAATGTATGTATGTTAGGTGCCAATATTTTATAAGCGATTTATTTAAAATGTATTTCTCCAGGATTTGCATCAATTGTTAGAAGAAATAAAAGACCTTTCAGGAAATTAAACATTGCTTTGTTGAAGCCCCGCTTTTTAATGACTTTGCAGCACAAATCTTATAACTTGTAATTGGCCCTCAAAATTGTTGTACTTGCCACAAAATTTTATCTCCGTTTAGCAAAAAATTTGGAGCGAGTGAATTTTCTAATAAGATTCCTTTAAGGAACCTTCCGACCCAATACATAATTTAGCTCAGAATGGTGTTGGATTTCGTTTACCCGCCTTTTTTAGGTGAATATTCATTTAGTTTGGTTAGACGAGTTCTATTTCGATAAAAACAGATAACGACTTTAAAAGAGAGACATTAGAAGTTTTTATATGGAAGTTATGCTCGTTTTATTAGACACTTTTAGTGGAGCAATTAAATCTTTAAAGAAACCTACGTGATAAAGTTGGATTCTCATTAGAAATGCATTCGTGTTATCTATAAATTTTTATCTTAAAAATGCCATCTCAAAGATTTAAACTTAGAGATAATTTTTAAAAAGTTGCTTCAAATCGTAACAGTTCATTAATTTCCTTGAATTATCATTGAGTTAAGCAACTAATTTAGAGACAATTTTTTTGAACAATATAATCGCAAGATTTGGATAGAATTTGTTCATGTTTTAAATGAAGACGTTTCTTAAATCTCATACATTATTATATAGATTTATCGTTTCAGTTCTTTATAAGATAAAGGAATTAAGGCTAAGTAATATATTTCTTGTAAATTGAGCAATAACATTAATGGAAAGATATTTACAAAAAGTTAAATCTTTTAGTAAAAGAACTAAAAACATTTAAGTGAAATCTTAAAATTGTACTTCTTTTGGGGGTCCTTAAGGTCCAAACAAATCCTTCTTATACATTGCTATTTAATTTTCTCATATAATTCTAGAATTCTCTAAATGATAAATTTTCTTACTTTCAATCCGATGTTGTCATTTTATTTCGATTATAATTGAGATTATAATTCTATCTCAGTTCTAGTTGTGAAATGGGCTTGGCATATCTCATAATTTTACATTTAAATATCTATAATTTAATGATGAGTCATTTATGTGACAGAAAGCATTATCGGACACGCCACACAAACATACAACCATATACAAAATGTAAGATTTATTTTGATGATCATACAGAATAAACTAACAATAATGATACACAAATTTATTTAAGTAGCTTAAGTTGATTGGCAAAAAGAAAATGAAGTAAAGAAAGAATAGAAAACAAAAAAAAAATATTGAAATATATTTTATTATTATTCAGTCTTTTTCTATCTCACACTTTCTCTTTCTACTCTTCTCTTTTTCTCTTTGTAAATAGAATGAAATTGGCTAAAAGCCTGGCGGCTTTGGCACAGAAGCCAGAGATTTTTAATTCCTCCTTTTTCGTTTTTTTTTTCTTTCTTATTTTGGTAATTTTTTTTCCTTCATTGATTTTATTTAATGCTGATTATTTACATTTATAAATATTTGTTATATAAATAGAGATACTGAAAATCTATATGTGTTGGCTATTTATTGCCTTTGACAGCAATAGCAGCAGCAAAAAGTAGGCAACAGATGTTTGTTTTTTTGTTTTCTTGCAAAAAGAAAAATCGATATTTCATTTAGGTTTCTTTTCGATATTGACATTTTTTTTTCCTTCATAATATCTGTATGCATATTAAATAATACGAGCATTTATATATAAATGTATATTTATGTGCATGTATTTATTTATAATATTAAATCATTATTTATAAAGATTTTATTGTTAAAATAACTTCAGACTCATTATGGCGCAGTTGCAAATTTATAATTAAGTCTCTTTGTAATCTGATATATGTCGGATGCGAATCGATTTGTATGTCAATCAATATCTAAAGTAATTTTCTTTTTAAGAAATTTCATTTTCTTTGCCTTCTATTTATTTGTTGTATTGGGTCATATAAAAAAAATAAACGCTCATGAAAATTTAAGTGAAAACGAATTTAAGTAAAATTTCATTTAAGACCATTTCTTTCTCAAAGTTTAGTCTTTTTAGGAAATAGAATAGAAAAAATAAGAAGATAAATGAGCGTACGTCAGGACGAGGTCTAAATTATTCAATTGATATACATTAAAATTGCTCAATTAAATTTTTTCGTTTCAAGTACTCATAAAAAATGTTGGGCTAGGCCATGATAAGTTGAAACGCAATGTCAATTCTAACAGGAGTGCCTTAATCGAACAGTTAGATTAGCAGTATTTAAGGGACCACATTAGCTCTTTCACTTTAAATCAAATAACTGAATCAAACACGTTGCATAAGCTTCTTTGTATTTTATAAAGCTGCTTCTGAAGATTCGCTGCTCTCTGATTATCATCGTTTCCGATCTATTTTCTTTTAGGGATGTCACTTTTTATCTTTTTTTTTTAATAGTATGCAATAAGTACCGGGCTATAAGTGACATTCCCATAAAAAGATCTATACAAGAAATTTGCCGGCAAAATGGTAACTTACGTTCCTGAGCTTCTTACAAAATTTTCTTCTAGGTTGTTATGACTTTTTACAACCAAATTCAAATACCTCAAATACCTAAATGCCATTTGGATTTAAAGTGTCTTTATAAGGCTCTACGACTCTCTCAGTTGTTGCTTTCAAAGTATTGAATATCACGCCAAGAAGCTACGCCATGAATTTACGTTCCATGTAAGAAATTTATAAAAAAAAAAAGTTGCCTACCAATTGAGTTTTTCACAACTCTATACTGTTTGATTAATATTTTCAGGACCAAAATTTTGAACTGTGGAGAGGTGCAGTGTAATCTTAGAAGTTTAAACTTGAAAATACATAAAAGTAGAAAATTCGAAATTGTGAAAAGGAAAGTTAGAAACTTAGCATATCAAAAAAAAAAAAAAAAAAGGAAAAGAGGAAGAAGAAAAGGAAGGAAGCCCATCCAGCCTTCTACTTCAATAATATACCTAATTTGTGTGTGTGTGTGTGTGTGTGTGTTTAACTACAAAATTTTAATTGCATTACATTTTGCATTCTTCGATAACTGAATTGTCTGCCGTAACAACTTATTCGATATTTAAATATTCTTTATGTGTATTTGAGCTCCATTTATATGGATTAGAATTATATAATTGGTGTTACATAAATTGATACTACTGAACAACATTGAACTTTTAAATGCTGGTTGGTAAAAGCTGCAAAAAATAAAAAAATTTAAACAAGAACAAAGCGATACGTGAATTTGAGCGAAACTGAAAAAAAGATAAAGTAAAATAAAGTCAAATAAAATAAAAAGGTATTTAAGAAGAAGCAGAGGAAGAAGAAGAAATAAAATTACATTATAACACTAACAATAATAATAGAAAGAACAACAATAAATGACATTAGTGTAACAATGAGAATGGCATCAAACCTGTAGCAGAGCAGCAAACCCATACGAATGCAGTTCAAGGTCATTTTATTAAAAACTCGCTTACGGTTCTCTCTCATATTCTCTCTGCACTAACACATTTCATTTCAATCGGTTTGTTTGGTCGTTTGGTCGTTTGGTCGTTTGCTTAGTCCAGGGTTTGGCAAACTGTATCTCGTGAGTAGCATTCGGCACATTGGTTGTGTAGTTGCGGCCCTTTAGTTCTAAATAGTACCAATTCTATCAAGAAAAAAAGAAAACAATTTAGAGATCATTCTGAAACGAGTAACGAGGATTTTGCACAGATTTTATGTCTTAGTCACCTCTTATCTGTGACACGTGTGGTCACTCTTGTCCATTCTTCGAATGTTCGGATATTTCCATGGAGGTGTTAATGCGCTTCCAATATAAGACAATTTGGCATCATCATCAGTGTTTTGGCCATGTGACCATGGCAACCATGACATTGGTCTGACAAGTTTGTGCCAGTTAGCGATCGCTATACAATGAAACTATGTACTTATGGCCAATTAGCACGTGAGAGAGTGAGACATACAGTGTTTTTTGTTTTGTTTTTGTTGCTTTTTATCAAAAAACTTTATTTATGAGAGTCTCGTTGGCGAGGAAACATTTTGTTGCTCTTTAAAAACTTTGAAACTTTGTAAATAGTAAGTTTTGATTCTTTCGACTCAAAAGCTTGGCGACTCCTGAATAAGTCGATTTGCTTGCTTTGCTTCATTTTAATTTGGTTTGTTTTGGTTTTCATTTGTTTCTTTTTTTAAATTCCTAACTTTTGCTCTCGCCCTCTCTCTCTCTCTCTCTCTCTCTCTTTCTTTCTTTCTTTCTCCTTCTCTCTTTCTCATATACACATCGCTATCTCATTGAATATTTATTAAAAATTTATATTTATATGTATAAATTTAATATTATTATTTCCATTATTTATTGCCGTTATTGTTGTTGGTTTATGTAAAATAATTTAACACTTGTTATTTTAAATCGTTCAATAGTTGTTCAATTTTGTACAAGTAAAATAATATCTTTATGCAATTATAATTAAATTGCAATTAAATTATAAATGTAGCAGCAGCAGCAGCACCAGCAGCAGCAAAAGAAGAAGAAGAAGAAAAAGATAATATAAAAATCAATAATAATGATAGAAAATAATAATAATGAAAATAAAAGTGGAAATAACAATAAAAGTGCTCAAAATAAGAACGAATGAAAATATTAAATAAAAAGAATTTTATTTTATATTTATTAAAAATAAATCTTGAATACTCAAAAATTTTATCATTTTATCATTTAAAGGGTCTACACAGTAATTGATCTACTATTGAATAAATGTGATCGATTTTTAAACTTATCAATTATGAAATTAAAAATCTAAGAAAACGAATTAATGGAATTTTTGACGTTTTATTTTCAAACTTTTGAATAATTTTTCGAAGATAAAATTTTGATATTTGAAATGTTAAGATTATATAAATCATAGAAACGAAAAATTTCAGACCTCTTATCTTGTGTAATTTCCGAGTATTACGGAAAAAATTTTGCAAATACTCCGTTAAATAAAAAACTGGAAGCTTTTAAGCGAGAAGCGAGACAGATGTAACAAATCCAAAAGGGTTAATCAAATGAACTTACGACCGTACAAAGAGTCGTCCGTTCGTATAGTGTTTCTGAATTTGTTTTACCAATCAAATATATACATATGTATATATGTAAATAACATAACTGTAAAAATTTCTTTTGCATTGTTGTATAAAAACATTTTGACAAAATTACTTAATGCTTTATTTTTGGATTTCTCACTATAAAATGAAAAGTGTATGAAATGAAAATGGATTTATCGTGTTATATATATATATATATATATATATGGGACACCACAATATATATATATATATATATATATATATATATATATATATATATATAATATGTACATGCAAATACCTGCATACGCATGCTTATGCGGAAGTTTCATAGTTAAATTTAAATAGTGGTTGTTGTCATTGTTGTTGACATATGTAACATGTGGTGTATTTCTGAAGTTTTATTTTTTGTTGTTGCTGTTGTTGGTTTGTTATTGTTCATATATATGTTTGCGTTAGCTGGATAGTCCATAGAGACTAATAAATAAAGAAAGAAAATGTGAGACAGAGACAGAGACAGAAAGAGAGAGAAGAGAGAGTAATGGAGTGATAAAAAAGAAAATAGAAAGATAGAAAGTGATGGAGAATAAGAGAGGATGTTAGTAGGTGACATAAATGAAGAGAGAAAAAGTGTGGGAGAGTGATATAGAAGGCACGAGAGAAAGACAGAGAAATAGACAACAGAGCCAGAGAGAAACAATCTATTGAGTAACATCCGCAAACATATGTATACACAACACACACATACACGCACACATTTTAGTTCAATCGAAATCAAAAGAGAACACATTTGCTTTTCTCGTATTTTATGTTGCATTGGATTTTTTTTGTATGTTTTTTATTATTGTTGTTTTTATTTTTATTAAATTTGGCATATATTGTAGCATACTTTTAGTTGCTATTGTAACTTTTACAAATGAATTGCCTAATTTTAAGATTGACATGGTAAAATTTCTATACTAATTAAACTGCTTCATTTTATTTTCTCCCTTTTCTTGGGAGAATGTAAACAGAAATTATTTTAATTAGTAAATCTCAATTACATAAAAATTTTATATAATCTTTTAATTAAATTTGAGTTTATATTTGTTCTTTTTTTTCTATTCAAATATTTTTATTTAAGTATGTTTAATCAGTTTTATATTTATTTGTTAAATTTGGAATTTTTTTTTTGCAGCTGGTGTCGGTACTGGTTGCAGTAATATTTACTTTACAGGGAATACAGATTTAATGACTGGATCAGCCGATGAATTAGGATTGAATGCTGCCAGTTTACAAGGTGTTAATCGAGCTCCATCAACATTTTGGCAATATTCAAGTAAAAAATGCAATAAATGAACAAAAAAACAAACAACAACAGCTTAATTTTTTTTATGTTTTCAATTTTTGTTTTTTGTTTTGTTTTATTTTTCTCTTAAATGATTTGTTCTTGCTGCAGATGCCTTACCCATCGAATCGGTTATATCAATGTCACCAGCCACGGTAGGCTTACAATATTCTCGTGAGCCGAATAGAGGTCAAGTTGTTTTATTACCTGCCACTGCAACACCTTTAGGTGAGTTAAGTTGGGTTTTGAGTTGAGTTTTGATAAGAATTACAGTTAAGAGAAGTCATTAAATTTGTTCTAATCTCTTTGATAACTTACACCATTTGTGGTACGGATTTGTGCAAAAGAATCTAGTACTCATATTTTTATTATATCAATTGATTTAATATCGTTTTCTTAGTCGACTTAAATCTCTCTGTTGGTCTGTTATATGCCCATATATCGTACAAAACGCAATTGTACACACAGTTTGATATATAGGAACTGTAGTAGATAACTGAGGTCTCTTAGGATTTACAGTAATTAAGTAATATTTTTCTTATTATGTAACGACTTTTAATATATTTTTACAGAGTTTTAAATTGGTTTCCACTTATTTCAATTTACCATAAATAGTTTTAGTGTGTCTTACCACACTAAAAGAAATGGTGTAGGGCATTTAAGGGTCGGCTTACGCCGACTGTACATTTTTACTTGTCTTATGGTGCTTTTTGTTCTTCTTTGTTGTTTAAGTTGCATTTTTTCTTTGTAATCAGTAAAAGCGCTTTTATATATCTGTATATATATTTATATTTATTTATTTAATGCAATCGATTTTTAACGTATTAACTAATCTATATGCTTCATGTCCTCTTTCTTTCCCATGCTTTTCCCGAACTCTTATTACCTCGCCATCTCGCTCTATGTATATATGTATTTCATATTGATTTGGCATTTTATTCTAAAATATTTTTACAACCAAAAAAATCATCATAAAAATTTGAATAAAAAAATAAAATAAAAACGAATCATGCTTCATTTGCCATTTGCTTTGAATAAACTCATTCACAAAAAATCCAACAAAATCAAATCAACCATACAATAAATAAAAAAATAACAACAAAAATCATACAAATAATACAACAACAACAACAACAACAAAACAACAATAACAACATAACAACAATAAAACCATCACCACAACTATTATTATTACTACAATTATGATTACAACAACTACAACAACAAATCAAAGGGCTATCAAATTATCCAATTCTGTGTACACCTCCTACAGATCCCTTTCAACAGGCAGCCGCTGCCGCATTTGTTTGGCCGTCGTATATACCGCAAGGTTCGGCATCGGCCACATTGCAACCACCACCAAATTTTATATTTCCATCAATGAGTCCCCATTCGACATTACAAGCAACGGCGGCGCCATCTTATGCTACTTCCTTACAACTATTGGGGTCAAATTATTTAACGGCGGCGGCAGCAGCAGCCGCTGCTGCAGCAGCTACTTCCACATTATGCCAACATAATCAGCAAACGAATAGTACGAGTAGTTCTATTAATTTGAGTTTAGGTAATGCACCATCTGGTGGTACCAGTAGTACAATGAGCACATCAAGCTCGAGCTCATCAACAACACGGTTCATGAGTTTGGCTGCCACGGCTCAACCATTAAACGACATACATCAAACAAAATCACAGACACAGTCGAAAGCTTTAGTACCAGCATCGGCTACATTGACACTAACAACTGGACCGACGTTGGTGTCACCGGCTCAACCACCACCTTTGCTATTGCCACCATCAGCCCTCAAATTAGAAGAGTGGAGTACTGGTGAGTTTTTCGCTACTGCTGCTAAGACAACAACAACCACGTTTACGGCAGCAGCAGCGCTTACCGGACCATCGGCGCCGATATCTTCTCTTCCATCAATGCAATTTGAGACTCGCGAGAAGTTAACAACTACAACAACTACCACGAATGGTACTACAAATATATTTGAAGTGACTAGCCCCGCTCAAGCATTAAATTTAGTACGGTTACCTACACCACCTGCATCGGCTAATTTGGATACAGCTTCTGTGGCAGCTTCATGTACACCGCACCTTCAGCATCAATTACTTTTCCAGGCTGCGCCCAATTCTTCACCAACGCCTAGTTTACTTAATTTATCTGCCACATTAACTCGCCTAAATGGGACTAGTTCCAGTGCAAATTCTATAACAACAGCTCCAAGTACGCCTGTTATGACTGTATCAACAAGTCTTCTAAATTCTAATTCTAGCTTCATTAATGGCAATCATAATTGTCCTACCTCTACGTTAACTCCAACTATTACTCCAGGTACGCCGTTATCGACGGAGGCTCCAATTAATTTCAAAATTTCCAATTTAGATACAACTCCGCAAATTGTGGTTGGCGTACCTAGGGTGGTACATCAAACTACCATTCCAACCATGGGTACTGTAGGTGCTCCTCAAATGCAAGATGTGAATATACAAACGGATACACCCGTTTGTAGTGAAGATGAAAACTCTACTTGCCCACTTACCATACAACAACAGCAGCACCAGCAACATCACCAGCAGCATCAACAGCAAGTCGCTGCTTCTACGGCAATACCGGAGGGCAGTATTCAATGTACCCCACCACTTGAGCCAACTGATGAAGTTTATGATGATACAAATGCCCAACATCCACTGGAATTGATCAAGAGTCATAATAAAAATGTGGAAACAGCGACTCAATTGAATGTTGTATCAAACATTGAAATGTTAGACAATACCCATAAGTGTTTGGATAAAACCTTAGTGGAAGGGAACGATGAAAAGTGCAATCGAATTGCTACCGTATGTAATAGCAATAGTAACAATAATAGTAGTACGCAATCTCAAGCAACTATTCCTGAGGATCTTACAGGATTAGAGTTATTATCAAACATAAGTACCAGTAGTTTGATAAAGTCCGGTATAGTTAGAGTAAAGCAAGAACCTGTAGATCATGTAAATGATAATATATCCCATATTGTAGAACCTCTGGAATCTAATCAAACTCATTTTACCGATCAACAAAAAGAGCAAAAACAACGAGACCATCAGAGTATACAATACGTAACGTCACAAACTCAGAGACAAACAACACCTCCCCCATCACCCCCATCACAGCAAATCCTTTCACCTAATCATGACACTCGTAATATCGTTTCTTCAGTAACCGCTCAGGGTCAAACTTCAAGTATAGTTGAACCATTAGGAGGACTAAAATTATTATGCGCTTTAGCTGAACAACGCATACAAGAAGAGGAAGAGGTCCAGAACAAACCGCTTAATATGGACAAGACTAATAGCAATGTAAATAGTAGCAACAGCAATAATAGTAGCAATAATAATAATAACAATGTGCTTAATGGGTCTTCCACATCGTTGAATAATGTTGCTACAAATTCCTTCATTCAGCCAGCAAGTCTTGTGACGACTTCTAGTGTTGCAGCGACTACATCATATGATGTTTTAAATACTCAAAATACATCATTTCCATCCATGCAAGGTATAGAATTGCCAACACCTAGTGATCCACGCTTTGTAAATTTAAATGGTGATACGATTCAAATTGAAACCAAGCGTAAAAAACGAAAGCATCATTCCAAATCTTCGAAATCATCATCGAGCGGAGGTAGTAGTAAGAAATCGGCAAAATCTACTAAAAAGAATAAGAAAAAGAAACGTCACAAGGTATTAGGTACAGGTGATTGTTCAACTACTGACCTCGACTTTAACGATCCCCAACTTCAACAAGAGTTGCAAAAGGCGTTCCAAACAGCCGTAGATCCTAATTATCAACGTTTAGGTAAATGGCCATCGGCCCAAGAAATTTTTAATATTATGGAAAGCAATATGCGTATGCGTTTAGCAGAAATCACACGTCAGTATCGGAAAAAAAAGCGGAAGCTTGAGGAAATATCAAAGAGTAAGAAGAAAAGTAAATGTTCGCAGTTGACAGGATCATCTTCTTCACCAGTTATTTCATTAGTTGGTAATGCATCACTCACATTGGCAGCTGCGGCGACTACTGGCAATGGCACTGTCACTTCTTCAGTAACTGGTGGTACTAGTCATCATCTATCTTCTTCCCCGCTTTGTGATTATAAGTTTGGCAATTTCTCTTCAAAACCTCTCAAGGCCGCTGGAACTGGCACAAACTATTTAACATCTACTAGTTTTTTACGTTTTGCTGACTCTCAGTCTCAAAGTATACATCCACAATTCCCACCACCTGATTTAGAATTAGATAAAGATATTCCATACAATTCTAATAACAACAACATTAAAAATCATTATAGTAATAGTAATAATAATAGTAACAATAATAGTAATAATAATAATAATACGCCTATATATAAGCCAGTACGTTTGGAGCCAAGTTGTTTAACGGCAACGGTAGATCAACGATCAAGTGGGTCTATACTCCGTTTAGCTCAAAAAACTTCATCTTCTTCATCCGCCACAAAATTACCAAAAATGGTTGTATGTAAAGAGTCAATATTGAAAGCGTGTCATGAAAGCGAAAACAATAATGGGGACATTGATGCAGGTAGTACAAGTAAGATGAAAATTACTCCACAGAAAGACAATACTCTACAGCCGAAGCAGCAACAACAGCAACAGCAGCAATCATTAACTGCACAAACAACAGCACAATCATGTTCCAATTTGATTGACCAATCACTAATGTTAACACAAGAACATTTATATCGTAAAGAGACAAGAGTTCTTACCGATATGGGTGGTCTATTCTATGCAGGTATTATGAAACCATTACAACCCCCGGATGTCTATGCTATTACATTAGATGGTGAACGTGGAAATAAATCTCATATTATGTCCAGAGAAGAGATTTTTAAAGATACGGTAAGTCATTTCGAAAATGCTCTATGTTATAATACAAATTGTGTGCTTCAAAAGGTTTGTGAATTTATTCACTGGTTTTAATTACAGATTCTTGAAGTGGCCCCGAAAACTGTAGAATCAGTACCAGTTGGCACACGTTTGTGTGCCTATTGGAGTCAACAATATCGTTGCCTTTATCCAGGTAGAGCTATTGAAAGTGAGTCTTCCGATGATGGTGCAATTGCTCAAGAGTTTGTTAGCGTTGAATTTGATGATGGCGATAGTGGACGCATTCGTTTACAAAATATACGTTTTCTCCTTAGCGATTATCCCATTGTGGGTGAGTATTTGTTTGCCGCCATCCACACGCATCCATCGCCTTTCTCTAAGCATGACATCTTTCACACGAATCTTTGAGGAATTTTTTTGAGGTTATGTCCATCGACATTGACTCGATCATACAATTCATTCCATTGATTGTGACTGTTCTCTCATGTTTACGATGGAAATTCATTCATTCACCCACTCGATTACTTTTCCTCTCTTCCTGTCACTTTTTTTATCACACTCACAGAGACATACATCCAATCATTTTTCATTTATTTTTGATCCGGATGATTCATTCTTATTTTATCTTCTTTGTTGTTGTTTTTTTCTTTCTTGTGTGTACCACCACCTAAACTACTACCCAAACTACTACTACTACCATTAAAAATAAAACCAACAAACACCAAAATAATAAATTCAAAAAAAATATATAATAATAATAACAATAATAATAATGAAAATGATTTTAAAATAAATAACTAAAAATATAAAAATCCACTCCAATCACAGAGTACAACGATAATCCCCTCTACTCTTTAGGCAAACATAAGAAAAATAGCAGTAAATCAGCAATAGGTAGTGACAGTGTTTGTACTGGCGCTGATGCTGATGATGATGACACTCTGCAACAGCATCATCAACATCAACATCATCAGCAAACGATTACCTCGACTTCGATCAGCAGTTCAAAATGTCTTAATAATGATGCGTATAGTGCCATAGCTCAGGAAATCTTTGCAGCAAAACGTAGTGAAAAGAAAAGGAATAAAAGTTTGAAGAAACGATCAGAGAATAGTATGATTGCCATTAGTAATAGCTGTGTGACTTCATCTTCGGCTATAGTGCCAACAAACAGTCCAATGCCCATGGTTGTTAGTACGATAGGTGATTGTGGCGGAAGCGGTAGTGGTGGTAATGTTGGAGTCGGTGTTGGGGTTGGCAGCAGCCATAAACATCATAAACATAAGAAGCACAAAAAGCATAAAAAGCATCATCATCGTAAAAATCTTATGGAAATTGGTATAGTTGCTAAATGTTCTTTGAATAATAATGAAGATGACGGTGATAATGATAATGATATTGATGAAAATGGCGATGGTGATGATCAATCAAATATTAACCCGCCCATTTATACAGCATCCTTTATAAATAAATGTGAACAAAATTTTGTTAAACAAACTATTTCGAGTCAGGAGCAACAAGCACAAAATGAATATGAACCAAACGAAGGACAAGACGACGAAGAAGAAGATGAAAATGAAAATGAAAGAGAAGATGAACAATCCAAACATAATTATGAAATACATTCAACACATGGAGCAATAATTAATGAAGATTCACGAATGGCAGATGATGAAGTACAAATGACAAGAACAACAACAGGATTAACACTAGCAACAACACCATCAGTAACAACAACAACAATAACAGCACAATCAACAACAATAAAAATGGAATCTACACTCATGCAAAACGTGAAAGTGAAAGCTGAACGTTTCGATTTAGATGATGAAGATGAAAGTACTTCAAATCAAATGTCTGAAATATCTGACGAGGTTTGTAGGCATTAGTTTTTGTTGTTTGCTGTTCTTATTTTCACTAATCGTATTTTACTAATATTTCAATAAAATGTATAAATATAGACGAAAGGTGATCACAATAATTCTAAAGGTAGTAAAATTGCTGCATTTTTACCCGATCGTCAACTATGGGGCTGGATGGGTAATGCTCATCGTCGTGCTGGTGCTAAAGGCAAAGCTCGTAAGCAATTTTATAAGACAATCAAAAGAGGCAAAGAAACGATATCAGTAAGTATTTTCCTACCTTTTTATCTCTGCACTACTTATATGTACCGATATTTTGAGTCCTATGAAAGTGATCAAGAGAAGTTTACTACATACAAGATTTAATTAAAATATCTCAATATCTCTCTTGGCTTGCAAAAATATATTCTAAAGTGAAATTAGATGGATGGATGAAGAAATTACATTATAAGTGACTCATTGGGAAAAGATCAAAATTCCTTTTCCAATAAGAATTCTGCATACAGAATTAGAATAACAATTCTTAGTGCAGCCTTCTGAAAATCAAACTCTTATTTTTTAAGGAATAAAAACTTTAAATGAACTAAATTTTAAGTGATTTATAGGAAGAAGATTCTGAATACAATTGGCAACCAATAGATAAGTTCCCATGTAAAAATGGATTTGTATAATGTAGCACATAATTTTTTTGATGAGATTTTGCTCGTTACTTGCAAACGGCAAAAGACGAAAAACTGAAATTTTGTATAAGTACTAAAATCATTCGCCTATAATGTCTTTCTAAAACGGCCACGTCTAAGTGTAATTATATAATACTAAATTTTCACTTGCTTGTTTTACCGTTTTTGACCTTTCAATCAAAAACTGAAACAATGCCCGTATCATTATATTATGGGGTTAGTTTGGGTGGTGGATGTGCAAGATTTGGCTCCAATCATATATAATTTTCTTATTGGTTTATTTTCATAAAGGTTGGAGATTGTGCAGTATTTTTGTCAACGGGTCGGCCAGATCGTCCGTTTATAGGAAATATTGAATCAATGTGGGAAACAAAAACAAAAATTAAACGTGTACGGGTTAAATGGTTCTATCATCCTGAGGAAGCTAAAGGTTGTCCCCAACTCAAATATCCGGTAAAACAATCTATTTAAGTTTTTTTTTTGCTTTTTTTTTCGTAACTTAAAAGATATTATTTTTAATAATTATGACAAATGTGTTTCTTCTCTGCATAACAAATGTCTACAGGGTGCTTTATTTGAATCGCCTCATGTAGATCAAAATGATGTGCAAACAATATCTCATCGTTGTGAAGTTTTACCTTTTGAAAGTTATGTAAAGAAATTCGGTACAGATCCAAGACAATATCAATCAATATATGATAATAATGATACATATTATTTGGCTGGTAAATATTTACCAATACCTGGTTCAACGAAAGTTTTTTCAAATATTCCATTGGTGGAAATTGATACAAATGCAACAATTACATCAAAGCCAACATTGACGTCAACATCATCATCATCATCATCATCATCTTCATCAACGCAATCATTATCAGTTGCAGTAACGACAACACTAAAAGCAACAACAGCAACAACAACATCAATTGCAACAAAGCATCAGCAAAATGCCATGACAGTTACCTCTAATAGTACCCAAAAAAAGCGTAAACAACAGCAAACATTAAATACGGCAAAAACAAAAATTACTATTTTAAATAATAATAATGCAACGTAAAATATTTTAACAATACATAAATAATATGCATGATGTCGTGTAAACATAATCCAATTAAATTTTCAAATTGTGGCATATTTAAAGCCATCTATTGTATATCGACCCCATTAGAAAAGTAAATTTTTTTATTTACTCGGTTGCAACCAACTTCATGGAGAGTTGTTTGATAAATGGCATAATCAGTTCTAAACAGTCTACTCAGTTATTTTACTTGTAAAATTCACGTATACTTCTTTACAAAAAACCTTAATATATTCATATAAATGGCTTTTGCCGTTAGAAGTTCTCGTTAAAGAAACACTATAAACTATAATTGGTTCCCTCAAGAATTTTGAAAGAATTAATCTGTTTTTATATTCCCGATCCAATAATTTGAGGTTCTATTCATTTTATCATAATGTTTTCCATGCCCCAACCTATACATCAAATACTTTTTAAAGTATATATTCTTGTTCAGCATCAAATTCTGAATCGAGTTATATATATGTCTGCCTGTCTGTCTCTCCGTCCGTCTGTCTTCGTTTTGTTAAACATTATTCAAGTCGTCAAAATTGAGACTAAATTTTTTAGGAGTATTGCAACTTTTTCCACACAGATTAGTATTGAAAATGAGTGAAATCGATCAAATGACACGTCCACAGGGCAATGGAAACCAAGAATACCTCAGTTTATAAAAAAAAAAAATGAAGTGAAATGACTTATGGGTAGACCGTGAATACAATTGTGTATGATTTTTGAGACTTAGATGTTTGGCAGTTTGATGTATATGACTACTTTCAAAATTGGAACGACAACGTATAATGGTTCTTATATTGCAGTTTTTCAATTTTGAAAGTAGGAAATAGTTACGTTAATGAAAAAAACAAACATTGATTTGTCGATGATACAAATTTAATATTTTAGCCAAAAATACTTTAACTTTTTAATTTTCATTGATGTGATTTGAAATAAAATGTTCACAAAACATTTTAAAAAGTTAATGTATTTATTTTTATAGACTTTCTAATCAAGTTTTAATACTGATTCCGATTGTGTTGTTTTTGTTCACAATAGAATAACGCAGTCCCCAAAAAATTTTCGAAGAGTTTTCTAAGAGATTGAAATTGTTATTAGATAACTGAATTATCGCATTTAAACTTTCATAATTTTATCGTACATCAAAAGGTTTACATAAAATTGCTATCAATTGTTAATTCATTTCATTCATTTTGCAATAATTTATGTACTTATAATATATATATATATATATATATATATATATATATATATATATATATATATATATATATATATATATATATATGTATATATATATATATGTAGTGAAAATCTGAAAATAAATGAAGAGAAGTTTAGTACACAATAGATAACTTTATGTGTAAAGTAAGAATAGAAGTAGGAAACGCTCACGAAAGGCAGACAGCTGAAAATATAACGGAAAGCATTTAATAATATAATTTAACGTAAAATATTTTATATTAATTATTATGCGTTAAATATATTTTGAATATTTTTACATTGCTTTGGTTATTCAATAATGGGCGATATAAAAGTCAAGACCAAATGCTAAATTGGCTTAGACAATAAAATTGAATTAATTTGTATAAGTGAAAGATTTATCAATGTCAATTCTGAAGAAATTTGTTATTTTGAAAAAGTGTCCAATTTTACGAAGTGCTTTTTTTTAAACGAAATCGAAAATCTCTTTAAAGAGCTATATTCCAAATTTGGATTGGAAAAGAATTCCAATAGAGTATTGAAAGTCCAACAATATAATGAATCACAAAGACCACTAAACAACAATTGAAACGTGTAAAGGGGTTTAAATCGTTTAGAGACCCACATTTCGCCTAATATGATTTAAAATGTTAAAAGTTTGTAACACCCAGAAGGAGTTGAGATAGTCCCACCTTTTTTATATCCATTGAATCAGTATCGCTTCCTTATTTGATTTAGGCCTGTCTGTTCATCTTTCTGTCTGTTGTCTATCCATGTAAATATTTAATCAAGCAATATTTGAGACTCTTGAATAAAATTTGGTACGTAGATTGATTTTGATTCAGGAAAACGATTAGAATGGGGACCGTTTTTAAAACTCCTTCCTAAGAAACGAATTTTTCCAAAAAAAGTTTTTGTGTGAAAAAAAAGTTATAATTTTGAATGTATGTGAACTGGTATTTTATTGTAATTTGACAAAGAAAATACGTGTATCAAATTTAGCCTAGATCGGTCCACTTTTTTTTTGGCCTTAAATCATATAGCAAACTTTTTAAATAATTTAAAAATTGCAATTTTTTATATTCTTGATTTGATTTTTTAATCGCATTAAGCAAGGTGTGGTTGATAGGCTTTTTAAGATTTGGCTGCAAAATACCGTAACATTCGCCCTTGTTTTTATTGTTATAATAAATAAAATTGAACTTGCTGGCTTTAGTGCTTTTTGTGTTTCGTAATTTTTCAATGATTTCAATGACCTTAATGCATCGATTATTCAAATAGAATTGGAAATGGAATTTGAATTTTAAATTCTGATATACGTTTAAATAGGAATAAACTGAAATTTGTTCAGGAATTATATCTGAATTGGTAATTGTGAGATATTGATAAATAAAGATGCCCACAAATAGAAATTTACGCTTTTTGTAGAAGTAGTTTTTTTTTTATAATTTATACCTTAAAAAAAAAAAAGAAATCTAACCTTTAGAAAAGAAATCCAATATAATTCTAAGAACAATAATAACAATAATAAATCAATATGTTCTATATTTATCGTATCATGTAATAATTTAATAAAAAAAAACAATTTATAAATTATTAATTATTAATTATCATGAATTATTGAATATCATTATAATCATTTATAAATTGTTTGTTGTACAACAGAGAAAAAAAAATTTAAGTAAAATGAATATTAACTGAAATAAAATCAAATAAAATATATTAAGGAGGAGGAAAAGGGAAAAGTAGGCAAAAAAAAAATCAAATTAATTAAACAAGTTTTTAAGAAAGTGGAAAATTAACTTACAAATGAATAAATAAAAACAAAAAGAGGGTGCTAGACACGACGAAGTTGGGGGCCGAGAAAAAAATGTCCAAAATAGAACTAAAAATGAAAACTGAAAAATTATAACAACAACTACAACTACAACTACAAATACTATAACTGTAACAATTTATTGTGATAGCAAAATAAAGAAAATAAACATAAATAATAATAACAAAAAAAATTAATAATATAATAATAATAATAATAATAATAATAATAATAATAATAATAATAATAATAATAATAATAATAATAATAATAGTAATAATAATAAACAATTTTAATACAAGCGTAATTAACAACAATAATAACAACAACAATAACAACAAAAAACAATTAACAGCAATTTCATAATAACAAAACAATAAGTATTTTAATTATCATTTTCTGTTTACCTTGATTTGCTTACATTTTTGGGAAATTTGTGCAAAATAAAAACAACACAAAAAAAAGGAAAAAAGTTAAAAAAAATGAGAAACATCAAAAAGGAAAAATGCCTAAATTGGGAAAACAAATGATTTTCTTTATAAAATATATTACTATACAATAACAGCAACAACAAAAGCAAAGACGGAAAATAACATTTTAAAAAGAATAGAAAAATCTTTCAAAACTTAAAAATAAAAAAAACAAAATTAAAAAATAATAATACTAATAACAGGAACAACAATTAAAAATTTGAGAACAAACTGTTTGTTGATAGTTTTTTTTAGATTTCATTTATTCATGGATTTATTAATACTAAATATATAAATCCACAGACACACACACACACACACACATATATATATATATATATATATATATATATATATATATATATATATTTTGAGGATTTATAAATATATCTATTTTATTAAAATAAGCAGAATAAAAAAGTATGTACATAATGGCAAGAAAAGTAGTGAAGAGAAGAGAGAGAAAAACGAATCAAAAATCAAAAAATTCATATACACATGCAATACTGATCAATGAATATGTAAAATATGAAATTATTATACATTATATATATATGTATATAAAAATATAAATATATGTATATATAAATATATAATAATATCAAAAAAAAGAAAGGAAATTAAAAAAAAATTCTTAAGAAAAAAACAACAGGAAAATATAAAATGGAAATTATGTATACTCTTTAAATATAACACAAAATGTTTTAATATATAAAAATATATAAAATAGAAGTAAAAAAATGAATATTTTAAAAGGAAGCAAAAAAAAGAACAACAAGAGCAATTTATTTTAAAACACAAAAATATATGTAAAAATTAAAAAAAATAGTTGTTGCTTTTTTTATTCTTAATTATTAATAAATATTTCTCAAGTATTAATCATTAAGTGTGTGTGTGAGATACACACAAAAAGAGAGAGAAAGAGAGAATAATAGAAAGAGAGTTGTTGACTTGATAAAGTATATGGCAACCCTGGCAAAATATCTAGATAACATTCGATTGCATCGCTGGCTTGTTTTAAAAAGGGTATTGAGCGATATATCTAAGGACTTCTCTCAGAGGATTATTTAGAGTAGATCAAGACAGATGGCAAACAGTAGTAATATGGATGTAAATGTGATATAAGAAGGTTTTTAGTTTTCAGCGTTCGGTGTCAGTGAAAAGAATCATAAAATGAAAAATTAACTGGTGCAATTGTAGCATGCATAATGTAAGAAAATTAACTGGTAGAATCCTAGTACGCATATTTCAAGGTCAGCCTAACACTTTCTTCTTGATTGCATGGTGAATTTGAAATATCTGGAAATTCTGCAAACATTTTACCGCTTTAAAATGATGGTTCAAATTGAAAAAATATTTGATGAAAATGGCGCTTAGTTTTGGAAACTTTAATAAGCCTTTAACGTGAAGAGAAATTAAGAATGAATTGAATTGAATTGCTTAAAAGTAAATTGTTTTTTTTTCGATTAAAGCAAAAGCTTCTTGAGTGACCTGGATAAGTTCAAATTTGTTGCTAAGCAAAATTACAATTGATTTAATATTCATGCGAGGGTAGTTAAAAGATTTTATAAGATAATTTATTATAACTATAAATCTCATGCCAAAGAATTCGTTACAATTTATGTGTAGAAAAAATTAGCAAGAATTAATTAGAACTGAATTTAAATTATATTTGATTTATTGATGTTTTTCTTATTAAATTAATGAGATCAATTCTATTCCATTTAATTGCTTTATAAGATTCTTTAAAGAAACATTTTATTTTCATGATTTCACGACTAAAGTTCACTTTCATAGTAAAAGTATAAGAACTTAAAGAAAAGTCTGTCTGATTTATACAGTAACGAGAGACATTCTAATAATTTTGGTTTTATCGCGCCAAGTAACAAACATGTCAAATGGTTAAGTTAATACGATCTTTGTTGTGTTAACCATTGGAACTTTTCATCACATCCAGCTTATAATAAGGAAATTATTGTCTTTAGCGCTTTTCTATTACGGCCATCGCATAATTTTGCAACGCCTCTCGTATTTTATCAAATTTATACCTCATTAGTTCACTTTTGTAATTACTTCAGTACAATTCAGTTCATTTCATTTCAGTTCAATGCAGTTTATTTAAGTTTAATTTAGGCCAGTTTAGTTAAGTGTTTTTATAGGAAGTTTGTAGTGTACGATTATGGCCACTACACCAAAGTGGTATTGTCGAAATAAATCCCAATCTATTCATAAATTTTCGGAATTATTAAAATTAAATCAAGATTTGCGACGCATTACGAAACGCTTAGTAATTGATGTCAAGGTGGATATCTTTAGCGAAAATGTACGTCCACATGAAGTGGAGTATTTCTTCTTGCCAAAAGAAAAGTTTTTTGTATATTTGTGGTCTATTAATATATTTCATTTCAGGACCCTTTATTGGATGATTGTGAAGAAGTCTTAAATTCATATTGGGCTTTAAAGAATAATACAAAAAATGCTGAATATCAATCATTGGTGAAAAAATCTAAACGTAATCCATATAATGCTTTATTATTGTATAAATATAATTGCATTATGGAATTGAATGATCGTCGCTTCTGTCAATTGATTTGTACATTGAAGAAAAGTGTACGTTATTTTCCATTTTCCTTTTTTTTTATTGGTTCAGTTATTTAAGATACTTGATAATTCTTTAAAATTTCAGTTAACTTTTCTATTAAGGAAATCATTGCAATCGGAAATCTGGTTAAATTGGGCTTTACAAATCACGGAACTTTACAATAAATATCATAAAGCGGGCAATGAAAGTGCACACGTTGCTGAAAAGAATCCAATAGAAAATGATACTTTAACAGCGAGATGTGATGAATCGACAAATGCTAACATATGTAGAAATATGTATCCAACCTTATTACTGCCATCTAAATCAATCGATTTTAGTTATGTTTTGCAAGTATGATATTTTACATATTACATGTACAATTATAAGTACATATCGTTCACTTAAAAAGTCTAAAACTCTTTGAACCAATTATTTAAAATGTACAGAAAAACGCTTGATTTTTAATGAAAATACTCTAAGCATTTTCAGAAAAATTGCTGAATTTTCAAAATACGAATCTTCGAATAAATAGATTTTATAAAATAGATGGCAAAACTAGCAAAGTATTCCGTAATATCTCTGCCTCTATTTTGGGGAGTGACCATCATAATAAATTCGGTATTTAAAAAAAGAATCGTGGACATTCATTCCTAGTTATAGGTAGGGACCCAGCAATGTATCGTATACACATTCTAGATCTAAATTAAATTATGAATATATTGAGCCATGTCTGTCCACCTGTACGCCTAATCAATTGCATAAGCTTTTCAAATGAAAATTGATAGTTTGACTTATTTATTTAGCCGTTTCTAGTTTTCAATCAATTCTCTTTTGTATAGGCGTGAAATTTCGTATAATATAACACTTCACACTTTAGCAGTACAACATTTCCAATTAGAGTGGCAAGAGCGCAAAATTATATTAAAAGTTTGACTTGATTTTTGATCTAATGATAGATAGCTTTTTTCATTCTCCATACATATACTTTTAGTTAATTACCCAACAACGTCTTGAACAAAATTCGTTGGATTTATTATTTAGTATATTCAATTGGAATGAACAGGAGGAGAGGTGGCGTGATAATAACGAATCAAATTGTTCCAGTATGGAAATATTACGCATTTTAACGTTAAATCTTAACACTGATGGTGGTAGTGGCGGTGATTTTCTACAATTTTATGAAGATCCGGTACGAGCGTATAGTGCTTTATCGTTTACACCTGTTGTGAATCCAAATTATTTGAATGGGGATACAGGCAGTGGCTTGCGTACTAAACATATTCAATTATTTCTACAAAGTGAACGTACTTTTGTGGCTCAATTAATTGAGAAAGCTTTCGATATATGCCCATCAATTTTTGGTAAAATTACATATGAATATTTTAGAATGGAATTGGGAACACCCTTTTTTCTATACATTCTTTTTAAAGGTTACGCGAATAGTGAAGAGCTTCATGAATTTGTATTGCATGGTGTACGCTTGATGTGGTCTCATGTTGGTGTAATAATTGATCATATTGTACTTTGGTGGATTGATACACCCATTTCATGCTACTCCTTAACCTATGTAGAATCGATCATCAATTGGTTATACAGTCAAAATGTGCAAGGTAATTTTATAGGGTAAGAAATATGATATCCATATGATATCCATAATTTATATTTACTTTGTATATAGATACACCTGAACCAGTATATTCCACTCTGATGGGCCTGGCTGATACCTTAACCAATTTTGTTAGCACTAATTTATGGGATCGTTTATTTCGTTTAACCTTAATTAGTGATAGTTGTAATGAGCGTACTATTGAATATTTTTTAAAGCATACGAAACTCTCATCACCAGTCAATGTAAATGGTTCCAATAATTTTGAACATATATTGAATGCGCTGTTCTTAAACATTGGACTTTATCATAAATTTTTTTCTTTGTTGCAGAAATTTGGTACAGCAACAGGCACTATATGGATATCGATTTTTAATAATCTAATCAATTTTAGTAATAGTTATTTTCAGAGTAACGATGTCAGTAATAGTGGCCTGCTACCAGTTGCTGAACAAATACCCATTTTACATCGTATAGGTGGGAAACTCATTCGCTTCGAGCAATATAAATATATTTTTATGAGTTTAATATTTTTTTTTCTTATAATAGATCATACCATACATTGCTTTCGTTTGTGGGTCCAAGAGCAATCGAAAAAATTATGCAGTGAATGGAAGATGGATCGTTTTTTTCAAATCCATGAGCATGATTTAAAATTGTGCATAAGTATATTTGCAAAATTGCAATTACCAAAACTTACTGCCGATCTTAGCGATATTTTAATGTTGGTTTGTGTGGCCTTGCGTACGAAATTGATCTGTGAAGTCAATGTAAATTTAGATAAATTAAAGGTTAGATTTCTGGTTTTTATACTTTATCTATATGCTTAACTTTTCGTAGATGGAGATTTTAAGATGGCAAAATAATTGTAAAGCGTGTTAGGCTTACCGGTTTCTTTATATGTCAATTACTGACTGTGTGACATGATGGGACAGTGCAGAATCTTTTTGTATGCCTTTTAACATATAAAGGCGGACTTTGAAATATTTTTTATATCGTACACAACTTGTAACAGCAGAAGGAGTTGAGATAGATATACCTTTAATGATGCCATTCCACTCATAATCACTTTCAAACTTTATTTCGATGTCTGTCCGTCTATCCGTCTGCTGCACATCCATGCAAATTTTTTTAAATAAAAATAGAGAGAGTAACTTTGGAGTTATTTGAATGAAATTTGGTATATAAGTGTGCCCTGGCTCCAAAATGCCTTGTAGGTAAGATCAGACTATTAGTACGACTCCAGTTTATACTACGATTTATTGTTACGTGCAAAAATGTTCAATTTTATTCCTTTATAAAAATGTAGTATAAATCATCTCATAGACTGCGTCGACCCATTATAATGTAAAAACTGGTTTTTTAAATAGAACTTTCCAGTTTTAAGAAACTTCATTCAGCGTTTATCCAATTTAGTTTAAGAGCAAATTTTTTTTAAATGGGAATGATTTGCAGTAGATGAATAGTGTAGAGTACACAATGGTTGCCTTCAATAGTTATTAATTCTAAATGTATGCTTTCGGATCTTTGTTTTTGTAGAAAACTACCGAAGAATGTGTTCATATATTATCAAATGTTTGCCGCCTACTAAGTTTAGCTAATTTCACTTTATGTTTTCCATCGGCCAATTATTGGCAAAGATCGTCATCATCATATCAAAATGATAAGAAGAGCGATTATGTAGCTTTCGTATTAGATCACATCTATTTACCGTGCATTAAAGCCACCAAAGATATTTGCATTTTAAAATTAATATTGAAATTGATTTGTGAAGCTTGGCTTGATTTTATTTATCAACGTCAAATACACTTTAGTGTCAGTGGGGCAGTACGTTTATTACATGATTTTGATCAAGTACGTGAATGGATCTTAAATTGTCCATTGCTGCTGGAGCAAGAAGATCATTTAAATCGTTTAAGCAATCATGAAGTTTTACGAATGTGTAAAGGTGTGGGTAAGATTTTATTACGTAAACCTGAAGATATTATATCGATAACACATTCACCGATATTTGAGAGGAAAACGCGTGAGTATAGTTTATTGTTTTAGTATATTTTGCATCTGACAATTCTTTTCATGTATATTTATTGTAGAAAATGCCAATACAACTTCTGTAACTGCCGATTCCGGTACTCAATTGCCTTCGGAAATGTTTGTTTCGAATCAAAAGCATTGGTTGCGTTTAAGAGCTTCGAAAAGTACTATAAAATTTTTACCATTGTGCTGTAATGATTTAACTAATTAAATGATAAAAAGTGAATAGCTTTAAGACCAGTAAAAATTATTTAAAATACACTTATATAGATCACTTATTTTAATTAATTTGAACTACACGAATTTGGTTGTTTGGTCCTCCAACGTTTCTTGTGAGAGTTTATTGGAGTTTGTTTAAATTTATTTGCATTTTGACATAGGAAATTGCCCTAGTATTACTTTAGATGGTCCCATTTTTATTTTTTGTCTTCTGCATAAAGATGTACCTTGGCATATCGTCTTACAGAATGTATGATTTTAAGATATATCGCGATAAAAGTTATATCTGTAGTAAAGTTTGTTGTGTGCATTATAAAAATAATTTTCATGGAAACAATAGTTTCTGATTAAAGCAGTTATGAGGTACAAAAAGTAGAAGAATGTTTGGAATGAACACTAAATTTCATTGACACTTTGACAGAGCTTAACGAAGAAATTCAATAAATTATATTAACACTTATAAGCTTTTCCATATTAATGAATTTTATTTATCGGTTAAGTTTTCTGAAATTGAGCTTGTTTTTAATCTTATTTACATTTCTCTATGCCAAAAATCTATAAAGAAATCCCAAACTAATTTGGTAGTAATGCTAAAGACTTTGAAGGTATTTACCATTTGACCTTATAATGACTAAAACATAATTATAATTATTTATTGATTTGTTCGCACATTCATCCATTTGCCTAAAGGTTGTGCATAAATATTTTGTACGCTTTTGGAGATTATGAGCTAACTTGGATGAAGTTTTTCTAAAAATTTTGTTGGTGTTTGGGAATTATAAATTACTTTAGCCTAAGCACGAAAATGCTTTTCTTTAATAATTGATGGCGTATACTTGAGAGGGTATTAATTTGGCCCATTACCTTTCAAGAAATCTATAATTGGGCATGAAATAAATCGCTCTACAAAGCAGCATAATTTTAAGTGCTTAATAATTATATGTATAAATTTTTGTTCATAGGAGTAAATAATAAAGATTACTTTCAAATTTTTTGGAAATTTTTTTTTTAATTTTCTTTGTTATTATTTATTTACGCCTTTTTGAACAATCAATCTCCCAAATGAGTGTTGCTTTTTAATTGCTTAATAGTTCTTTCTTGGATTTTATAGACTACAACAGTGCTCAAATATTTTACATATATATACATTTATATATATGCAATGTATCTAAGAAAGTAATGTAATTGATTACAAATAACGTTTAATTTTATTGATTTATAGGTGCGAGCTCAAGTGTGTGTGTGTGTGTGCATGCATGTGGACACTTAGGCAGGAACTTTACGGCTGATTAAATTGATAAGTTCATCACAACGTTCACTTTTACCAGCAAATTGTTTTGGATGTGGCCCAATCATTTGTATTATAGCGCCAACATCGGGCGAAACCTAAAAAAGAACTCTATAGAATTAGTGCGCTACTTCAACTTGCTTCAAAATCAAGTCTTGCATTGCACTCAGAGAGAGAAATAGAGGGAAAGGTATAAGATAACACTTCCTTTCATTACATTTTTGAGCAGCTTTTCTTCACAGTGTAACGAGCAGCGAACACGGCCTAACAATTGCATGAAAGCTTTCACTTAATTAGTTTTGCTAAATGGTTCCAAGTTTTCTATTTTCCTTTAAAACAGCTAGCAAAATACTTTGGATCGACGAATTTCTTGAGATTTTCGCCGTTGTTTTTGCTTGTACGATAATTAAGACTTTTTATGAAAGAGGTCTAGTTCAGTTCATTTAGTAGCAGATCCATTTACAAAATCATTTTATATATCGGACAAGCATAAAAGTTAACTCCTAAATATACGCTACGAGATAAAGTGGTTTGCCTATTTCTTTAAGATTAATAAGAATGTTTTTGTGTTATATTAAGTACATACATCTAGAAATCGCACTAAAGCTTTACAAGCTCGATATATTTGATCCTCGTTGGGTGTACTTTGAAAGAATTGTAATATGGCCATTGACATTTCAACTGCCACGTCATCAAATACCACAGTTTTAACATCCTTAATGGCTATATTATATAACATCATTGTACCGGTATTTTTCAATGCTGGACAACTGGACAAAATACTATGGACTACAACTTTAGTAGTGACCCGTATATTAGACAATGTTTGACCCTTATACTCCCATTCTGATATATATAAAAGCCATTCCGATGGACCAACATTTTCAAATAAGTTACATACCTAAGTCAAGGAGAATAAAGAAGAAGAAAGTTAAATTGAATTTTAGAATATGCATAGAAATATCAAAATTCATGATGAAAATAAAAATGAATTTACAAACATAGCCCAGGCTTGTTGTTCCTCGGGTGTATGCTTATCAATATCATAACCAAAGTTCATAAGGGTATGATCTTTACGATCTTGATGTAATATAATGATAACATCATCTTTTAATGCTGCGTAGGCCAATGTTCGTATTAGATGGACACGCGTATCGGGCGAAAAAGATTGTTCACGTAAAATGCGTTGAACAAATGTAAGAAAATTATCACCCAATGCCCAAGAGCCTTCATCTTCAATTAAATACTGATGTAATTCTTCGATGGCTATTTCTTCATCTTTATAAATTTTACCATCCAATAATCTAACTAAGCATTCCAATTCCGTTTTTATATTTATATCTTTAGATACGAGAGCCGGTTGACTTGCTGGTATTTCTTTTTCTTCGGTTGACTTGGAACGTTCTTTATCATTTGATGTTTCAGAATTTTGGCCAGTTGGCACAACGATCTTATTATTTGCTCCCGTAGACATATTTCTTCTTTTTCAAAAATTATTTTACTTGTCCGTTATATTATTTTTGTTGCTTTCTGATTATTATTAATTTAAAAATATTTATATTCTTTTAAAAATATGGATCAAAATATATTGCCTTTCTTTTCTTTTCTAATTTTTCTTTCTTTACTGTATACTAATGATGCTTAATAAAGATGATTAAATATATATCATTTCTTTTCAACTTTTACGTAAATTATTTCTATATATATATGTACAAAATTATTTTTGGTCATAACATTCATTATGAAGAATGTTTCATCGAAATTTTTCATTCGAATGATACAGATAGAGAAAGAGAACGATATAAAACCAAAAACAAATTGGCACTGTCAATGAACTGCATTTCAATTATTATATATATATATATATATATATATATATATATATATATGTATTGTGAGAAGAGATCCTGAATAGATTATTTGGTTATAGAGGTAAATTGAAAAGATGGCATGAATGTAAACTAATGCCTTCACTTTTCGTTTTTGTAAGTTCCAGTGAAGGCTTGGCCAAAATTATTGCGACCATCCTAAAAATGGGGATTCGATGAATGCTCTGTTGCTTAATGCTTAAACGATATAAAAAATTCAATTCTTCTCATACTTGTGATAATGAAATTTGTTCTTTTTTTTCTCTGACTTTCTATGGAGAGTAATTCCGTTTTTGAATGTTTAGTGAAAAGATGCCATTAAATCCATTAAAGCTTTTTATGTTAAAGAATATTAAAACAAACTTTAAGTTAAGTGAGGAAAGAAAGAAAATTCCTTTTTGCATAGTATAATAATGAAAGTTATTCGCCATTAAAAATTTGAATTTAAATTTTCATTAGGAAACATTGAATTCATTGAGATTTGTTAAGTTTAGCAAGGGTCAGTTAACTTCTTCTTTAACTTTGGACGATTTTTAAAGATATCTTCAACATTTTCAAAAATGAAATATCGCAATTTAGTTAGACCCTTGGCGTTTTATCTCTAAATATTGGATAGTTATTTCCTTATTTTGATGGGCAGTACTTTGAATTTTTTTGATAAGACAGAATGAAAAAAATTTCTGAAAATTTTGGTTTTTATAGTCCAAATTTTAAGATGGCATCAATTTAAAAACTATCATAAAAATTTAGATATATAGAGAAACTTTTCAAATTGTTACTCTTGATGCTAAAAAGCATATTAATTTTAAAGCTCATAAGACGAAATTAAGTTAATACTTTGTTCATATGTTAATTCATGATTTTTCTCTGATTTAATTAGAATAATTTTTATGTTGTACGCGTTGAAAACCTATCACACAGAGTCTAATAGAGAATTTTGAAAACCTTCATTTGATAGCATTTCATAAAGAAATTTGTAAGTGCATGTAGAGAAAAAGCGAAAGTGTGAAAAAAATTATATTTACAGATGAAATTTTATTAATAGAAGTTTGTGAAAATTCGAAAAATATATTTTATTATAATATATTATTCGCTTTTATGCCATTTTTTTTATTTAATTTTATATTTTCATATACATTTTGTTTTTTGCTTTTCATTATCGTCAAAAGATCACATTATTTATTATTGTCTTGTAATTTTCTGGGTGAAACCGACCAAAAGTTCATTTAGATAACTAATTAATTAATTTAGTTAATTTTGATATAGTTGTAATGAAACTTCGGAGAGAGGAAAAAGCGAGCAGAACGATTTTTTTTATTAATCCTATTCATAGAAAAATATCCATTTAATATTTGACATTAACAAGGAAATTCGTTGGACCTTGTTAAATATGTTACGTGGTGGAAAAAATATGAGCTCGAATTTTGATTTACTAAATTTTTCATAATTGAGATTATTTTATAAAAATGCGTTAAACTTTTGAACAGACACGCCTACAATGGCAGTTGTAAAGTCCTTAAAAGTCAAGAATTATAAAAACCAATACCTTGTAACATCTGAAAGTTTAACGTTAGGCTTTTGACAAAGACATTTATTAAGCCTCTACCAATTTGCATAAAACTTTTCAAAGTGGGAAGTAGTGAGAAAAATTGCTTAGATTATATGAAAATTCTTTTTAAAGTTTTATTATTATTATTATTGTTGTTTGCTTTTTGTGGTTATAGTACATTTTATATTTAAATTGTCCTCTTAGTTGTCACGAATACAAACACGCTTAGAGATTTTATTTTTAAAAATTTTTCACCATATAAATAGCTCAATCATTCATTCACCCACTTATTCACTTATTCACTTATTCAAACATTCGCGTTGACTTTTAAAAAAGTTTAGTTTTTCAAAAATTGTATTAATTTTGGTTTTTCTCTTTTTTATGATCTTTTTGATATTATTATAACTTTTCTCTTTCCTTGTAGGCGTTTAAAAAAAAGCAGTATCTAAATTTTTTTTAAAATTCCTTTTTAAATCTTTTTAGTAATTATAAGACATTAAATTGTACATTTTGGCCGCTTTTTCTGTTACGTTTGATCCAATGCAACAATGAAATAGAAACTGATCGGTTTTTTTTTTGCTGTCGTTTTTATTACAAAGAGATTAAAAATCTCTTTGTATTTTGAAATTCATGTTGAGATTGCACATGAATTTCTCAAAAATCCATTTCTTCCTCTTTTTCGTCTATTTTTTCTTTGCAATATTTTTCCTTCTGCCTTTCTTTGTTCCTTTAGAAGCTCTTAGAGCATTTCTAGTAGTTGGATAAAAATAGATCCGTCTTATATCATGCCAAACTATGCCGGCATATGAGAGAATTAAATCGCCATCATTTCATGTCACATCTTTGAAGTGTGAAGGAAAGTTAAGGCATATATTTTATGCTACTTATGCCATATAAAATAATTTTAATAATAATTCTCTATAAAATTTATTTAGATGAGAAACGATTTAACTCATTTGTAACATGAAACATTGGTTTTTTCATTTCTTGTTGTTTTCGTCTAAAATATCTGTGTAGTATTATTAGATTAGAAATATTTTGAGATATTTCAACGATTTTTATACCCACCATCAAGAGGTTGGAAGTACACTCTTTTTGTAATTATCTTTGTAATACCCAATAAGAAGCTTCGGAGATCTTCGGAGATCGGCATCAAATTCTGAATCGATTTAGACACCAGCGTCTGTCTGTCTGTCTCTCCTGTGCGCTGTTAATATTCTCTCGGTCTGAAAAATTAAGATGTCGAGCTAAAATTTGGCAGAAACATTGCCAGTTCTTCAAAGCAAAGTGATATTGAAGTTGAGGGAAATGGGTCAAAAGACACGCCCATAGTGAAAAATAAACTGACTACATTTTTTTTGTTGTAAGCATAATTTGGTTGTGTTTTGCTCATTATTTGCAAACTGCAAAAGATAGAAATATAAAATTTTGTACAAGTAGTGAAACCATTGGTCGGCAACATTTTTCATAAAATCATGCAAATCGGCTATGCATACACAAAATTGTACAATACCAAATTTTCATTTTTTTATGTTAACGTTTTCCTTCTACAACTGAAAAACTGAAACAGGTTTGGAACCGTAATATCGTAATGTATGGGTGGTTGGTATCCAAGATGTGGCCCCAGCCAAATATAATTTCCTTATTTAAATGTTTTTTCAAATAAGATGCAATTTTTCGATTCGCATAACTTTCGGAAAAGTTAGTGTTCGCAAAAGGTCTACTAGTTAAGTCACTTTTCCGATCCATAGAATCTCTCGCATGATTTTTATAGCTCTTCTTTTGTGGCCCCTTATGTATACAGGTTTGTTAAGACTTTTTTTGTACATTATTTTTGAAAATTGTGATTGTGGGCGGGCGAATAATTTCTTGAAATATTCCATATACTAGTCAAAGGTACTTTCATATATCTTAAAGGATGAGCGTACTTTACGGTATTAAATGAAGCGGTTAATATTAAAAATTGTCTAGGAAATTTTGAATAGGTTGCGAAATTAAAATAAGGTGGGTCATTAAAGTAATTGGTGGGCAGGCTTTCTTTTGAATAATTTAAGGAAAATAAAAAATTTATTATTAAGTTCTTTACGTTCGCGCAGGTATCGAAGTTTTAAGGCTTCCAAAATGGTATGACCATTGAATAAAAAATAGAATATCAGTTGATCCATTGTTGGTGTTTTGACTTATTTTGTAAAAAAATGTAATAACTTTTTATTTTCTGTATGAAAAGTGTTGTACTCTGTTAAAAACGAATTGTCCATAATTTGATCGTCCTTAATTGGCGAACCCTTTATGGTACGTTCAATAAAGCACTTATGTAGACACGAGTGACATTATATTTCTACATGTAAGTTTATACTTTTTTTATGTAGATAGTGAAAAGCACTTTAGATTCACAGTTGGACATCTTCTAGAGAAATGATTTTCATTCATATAGAGTTAATGGATATTTCTCATCGTCTTCGCTTTCGCAACTTCACATATCATACCTTTTAATGCTTTACATATGGCTAAATGGCTAATATTTAAGTTCATGGTGCCAAAGTGTAATCAATTGGTATAGTGATTCAATTAATTGTTAAACGTTCAACGGAATAGTTATCCATAGAAGTTCAAAAACCGCAAAATGTTTTTCAAATATTGCATGTTTTGGTGCTTAATTGTATTAAATTTGTGGTGCCATATCCAAGCAGATATTAATTTATCCGATCATCAACTTAAAAATACTTTCCAATGGAAATATGAGAAGCGTCCATTTTGTAATGCATTCACTGGTTGTGGTAAGAAACGTACTTCATCTGATCTGCCTTATCCAATAGTTAAACGGCACAATATGGACTTGGAATTAGCGAATAAATCAAGGGCACTAGCAGCCGTAAATAATGACGAACAGAATATGAAGTATAAGAATAGCGATGATAATGCTAATGATAATGATGATTTTATGTATGAAGATTTAGCCGATTTGTTTGATGTGAATGCTGAACCAGCAGTAGAGAATGTTCAAAATAAAATTATGTCCAATGCTAAAATCTATGAAGCGATTAAAGAGGCTAGCAAGGAAATACTCCGACAAAGGAATAAACAACGTTTACGAAATTGGGAGAAACAGCAAATGCAACAAATGTAACAATATAGCAACAACAACAACAAATACAATAAATAAAATTTTATGAAGTTAAATTTAACTTATTTCAGATTTAACAAATAAATGTTTTGAAAACGTAAGCTAAAAATTTAAATCGCCAAAAACAAAACGAAATAGCGCAAAACTTTTCTTGTTGAACTTTCTTGAGAATTTTCAATTAATAATATTTGTGTTTAAAATACAACACTCTTTTACACCTCCCTCTTTAAATTCAAGAGGTTTTGCTAAGCATATGAAGAAGTGATTTTTAGAAAGAAGTTAGAAAATATTTGTATATTTTAACTAGGTTTAGAGTTGAAACTTAGGGCATCAACGTTTATGGCGTTTTTGTGGGCTTTCTTGTTCGTATAAATATTTAAATTTTACGAATTAATAACAAACGGGAAACATATTTTTGACACAATTATTTTAATAATATGCTTTACAATTGGAGTTTCAAATTCAACTAAAAAATATGATAAAAGTGTTTTTTCTTTGTTTCCTTTGTAATATTTTATTTAATAAATATTCCTTATTGATCCAATTTATTAATCACTTCAAAAGGTAAATCAAATTGTTGATCGAAATCGAATATACAATCAGACATCAAATATAAAGTTAATAATAAGCGTCCCTTATGTGATGGACATTGAAACGTTATACGATAAGTTGATTTTAAGCCTCTTAAATTGATGCGTTTCATAGCTAATAATTCATCTTTAGCCTGGGAGCCAAGTGTTAGAAACCATGCTTCAGTTTTACCTTTTGGATAATTTGGACAATGTATGGCAGTGTTAAAATAATGTCCTGTGATATGTACACGTCTCAATTCAATGCATAAAACGTAACTCTAAAATTAAATGGATAAAACGGTAAAGTAAATAAAAAGTTTTATTTGATTGAGCATGTTTGCTGCATATAATTAAAGAATTGAAAAAATTAAAGAATTGAAAAAATTAAAGAATTACAAATTCAATCGATCAATTCAAACAAGAATTGATCGATTGAAATATGATACAGGCTCAAAATTGTGGAAAGATGTGGACCAACTTCGATATACACATTTAATATGACGGTTCTCATTAAAAAATATTGAAAATTATAAATAACGAATTATATGGGGAGTGATTGTTCTATCATCCTATTTTACCCATACTCAATAACGGTTGCCATTGAACCAATTTTCATAATCTATCAAATCTTACGAAAATTACGACTTAGATTTTAATGAAAAATTTTTATATGGATGAACATAAAAGTCGGACAAATAAGTTTAACTCGATTCATAAATTGATTTTTACTCATTATTAAATCTATCAACCCTTAACATCTAGTACCGAGATTAATGTATCGTATAAAAACCAAATAAAGTGCATTTTCTTACTTCTTCGGGATGTATTTCCAGCCAATTTAATTTTGTAGGTGGCAGATTACAATTGATTTCTCTTAAGGTATTCTCATTCATATGATGTGGTCCTCGTATAGTCAATGTAACCTCAATTTCTGGCAAATCTTGTATAACTTTATAAATATTTTCGATTTGAGATTCTTTAAACATTTCCCGCAATGGTTCAGCCAAAATTTCATAATCATTACGACATAAATCTTTGATAACAGGTAACGTTATGTAATCATAGTTGTTGTTGTTATTATTATTCTTTAGCGAAGGGATGTTATAAAAGACATCAACATTAAGAGGTTTCGTATGTGGAAGACATAGAAATGAGCATTCATCAAACCATCGACCTTGTATTAAACTTTGCATTAATAATTGTATTTTAAGGCTGGTAGATAACCAACCTTGCTCAGCTGTATAATCAACCATAGCCTAAAAAGGAATAGATTATGAATGACATTATTAAGCAAAAAAAAGTTTTTGTATACATATAAAATTTTACCTGGATGACTCTTATTGCATTATCTAAAGTTGATTTGGTATCTGTTAAATAATCACTATTTGGCAATTCTAAACGTGATAGATGAGCTTGTAGCAATAAGAAGGTTTTGGTATATGATGAATCCCATGTGGCTGTTTGGGGTCTATAGCGACATGATTTAGCCAATTCTTCATTATATTTATCCTCATTGTGACGTACAGGCTGTTGATCAAATTCATATGAATCAGATATAGCTAATAATAATTCTTGTGTAGTCATTTCTGGTTTTAGATTCTCTAAGAAATGTTTCATAGTGCGATAAGATAAATAGTAGTAAGATGATATGCGGCCGAGAAATGTGGGTACTAAGTAATTCTCTTTTTGTATTACGCATGCCGCCCTCTCCAATTCATATATAACATTTTCCACTAAGTTGGATAGGAATGAATTCAATTGTGATGGTTCTAGGCCATCTAAATTATAATAACTGGGGTTTCGTAATAGACGCCTAAAGAAATATGTCCATGTGAGATAATCTAAAGCAGCCTGTTTCGTTTGTACGGTTCCAGCAACAATTTCAGCATTTATATGTTCAGGTAGAACGGCCAGAAGACTTGATTCCACAGGAAAAGGATCGTACAAAAACTTTTTATAAAAATTTTTTTTAACATCATGAACCAATACAACGGCTACGCCTTCATTATCGAATTGTGGTCTACCAGCACGACCCATCATTTGTAAAACATCTGTTATTGGCATATCTACGTATTTTTTCACTTTACCATCAAAATATTCTGTTCCTTTAATTACAACCAAATGAGCAGGCAAATTGACACCCCAAGCTAATGTGGCAGTGGCTATAAGTATTTGAATTTTACGATTTAAAAATAATTCTTCTACAGTTTTACGATCTGCCTCCTGTAAACCGGCATGATGTAAACCAATACCAAATGCTAGGCAAAATTTTAAATTGGCATCTTTGATGTTATGCAAAATTTGTTGCATTTCTTGTTCGGTCATATAAAGAAATTGTTTGGGATTTACATCACCAGCTACAAATGTGATTAAATCTAATGCGGTTAAACGAGTTTGCCGTCTTGATGATACAAACACAATGACTGGTTCGGTGGGAGAATAAGTACGTATGGCTTGAAATGTCGGACGATTCATGGTAGCCATACGTGGGCAATAATGTTTACCTACAAGGCAAAAGAGCCTAATATTTTAGATATTCTTTTGAATAACCAAAAATGGTTACCTGAAAAGCCACTAATGTGCACTTGTAACGGTACTGGCCTTACGGAGGGTTTAAAATTATATAAACCTATTTCTTTAATACCCAACCAATTGGCTAAATCTTGAGCATTCGCTAAAGCAGTTGACAAACCGATTATTCGTATGGTGCATCCTGTATGTGAAGTTATAAAATTTGTACGTGATACAATGACTTCAATAACGGGTCCTCTATCTTCACCCAATAAATGAATTTCATCAATGACAATTAATATAACATCTTGCACGTATTCACGCGTCTGCCACGAACGGCTTATGCCATCCCATTTCTCTGGTGTGGTAACAATAATTTGTGATTCGCGTATTGCTTGAATATCGGGCGTTGTATCACCTGTTAATTCCACCACCTTTTTCTTAAGACGGCTCGCCTCAAAACGTTTCTTCCAATCACTAATTCTTTCCTTAACTAGAGCTTTCAAAGGCGCTATATAAACTACCTTGGCGTTTGGCTGTTTATTGAACGCGCGAAATATTGCAATTTCTGCCACAATTGTTTTACCGGAACCAGTTGGTGCACCCAATAGAATATTGTTATCCGTATGATAGACACAATGGAATATTTGCGTTTGTATTGGATTGAAATGAGTGAAATTATATAGAGATTCATATGCAGGATTTTTCAAAGATGCCACTGGTAGTGGATGTAAAGGTAACAATTCTGTTAAAGGTGGATGGTGTTCTGGTAAAACGAGATGTTTAAATGTAAGCGGTATCCATGTATTACTACCCAACCATGTATCACTAGTTACTCGTATATAATATTGAGGTGGCAAAGGCTCTTTTAATGGTATAGTCATAACTAATTGTTGCGGTTTTCCACTGTATACAAATTTACGTGAGGCCTTCAGTATAAAATCAATTGTAAATTGTGCATTAAAATTGACTGATGTTAATATGTTAAAAAGAATAATGTATGTACAAAATAAAATAAAAAATAAATATACAACTTACTTGGAATAATTCAGAATGATAGATGAAATTTGTATCTGGATCTTCAATCCACAGCCAAAAACTTTCACTGACTTTACCATGAACACGATCATTCCAATTGAAATTGGGTGTGATATCAATTTTAATACGCAGTACTGTGCGTGTAATTGGCTGTAATGTAGCTTCAACATCCAGCATAGGTAATTCTTTTGCTGCCTTCAAAACTTGTTCAGCATATTTGGCGTTACGCAGCAGTTCTTTCAATTCATTCTGTTCTATTTCACGTAACGTATACAAACCAAGGCCACGACTCTCCAGTTTATCAATCGTTTCAAAATTGATTTGCGGGAATTGTCTTAGAGGGGTCTCAAAATCCCATTGTTGACGTTCAAACATTTTACAGACTTGTAGTAAGCGACCTGCTAAAATGGCATTATTATTACGCAACACTATCGAAAATAGAGCTCTTGTTATTCGTGGTACATTTTGTACTATATAGGACATGTCCGATATCAAAGAGAATGATTTCACATAACCATGAGACAAATACGTTTGCATAAGTATATTCACTTTGCCGCATACATTTTCACTGCCACCAAACACTCTCACTTTACAATAATTTAATTTTAATTCATCCAATTCTTCCAATTCATCATCGCGCACTTTCAGCTGTTGAAATTCTTGTGCTTGAGACATCATAGTGAATACATCAGCTTCATTCATAAATGGTTTTAGTAGTTCATTAAATATTTCCACAGTATCATACTTAATATAAAAATGTGAAGCTGTACGACCTAAATCTGTTATATTAAAATCTTGAGTACGTTGATTAAAGCGTATCATTCTTGCTTTATCTAAATTCATGGCAGCACCTACAATTAGCGCTCGCCGTTTACCCTCTAAAGTAGAATCGTTCATTACTTCTGTATATTCAATGCCGTAAACATGAGGATTCTTACGCATACGTACAAGGAGATACGTATAACTTAACCATTCGATAGCCTCCTCAACATTTGATATTGTGCCTAAAGCGATTTCGGCATTCAAATTATCAGCTAAGCATTGAGTGAAACTCGATTCAATTGGGAATTGATTGGTTAGCAGGGATAAATAATGATTTAATTTATCGTGAGTGGTTATAATGGTGCCAATACCGCTTTTATCAAATTGCGGACGACCTGCACGACCAAATATTTGTAGAACATCTAAAATACCTAAGTCCACAAAGGAACCATGTTTGGAATCATACACATCCGTTCCTAAAAGAGAAATTTATATGAAGTCATTGCAAATGAAAGTGGAAGTAAAATTTTCAATGTGGTTTCTGAAAACGGACGAATGGACGAAATGATTTAAATTGTATTAAAATCAATATATTATAGATCTCTAAGCTTCATTTTCTTATATTTTCACCATGAAGCAAGGACTAATAAGAGTAATATTATGTAAATTGTACCTTTTATAATGACAGCATGAGCTGGTAAATTCACACCCCATGCTAAAGTAGCCGTACACACCAGAACTTTGATGTAACCGTCAGCGAAATATTTTTCAACTAATGTTCTATCAGTACGTAGCATACCAGCATGATGCATTGCTATACCGGCCGAAAATAGTTCGACCAATTGTTTATTGCGCGATTTTTGTATAGCCTTATTGGCTAAACCATAATCACTGGTATTTGTATCAGGTAAAAATAAAGCTGATGTGTTATGCTGTTGGGCCAATTCGCGTAAAGTGCTTGCCGTACGAACTGTGGCATTGCGAGCATGAACAAATACCATAACTTGATGGCCACGTTGCAATTGTTCAACACATTTTTGATAGCATATCTGTTCCATATCGGCCATCTGTTGTAGTGGTTTAACCGATTTAACACCAATAAATACGGTATCAAGGGGAACGGGACGAAAACGTCCATCGAAATAGAAAAGACCTTTCATAGGATTGACACGAAGAAATAATGCCACATCTATATAGTTGGGTAAGGTGGCTGATAGGCCCACAATACGTATCATGCTTTGAGAAGATTCAACTAAACGTAGAGTTCGGGCTACTAAGGCTTCAACGACAGGACCTCGTTCACCATGTAGTAGATGCACCTCATCAATAATCAACAATTTTACTAGACTAATTAAGGCTACATCACCGGCACCTAAATTTACGTTAAGCAGATTTAAAGAACAGATAAAAGCGTTATAGTTATAATTAATCAGCGTCAAATTTTAAATAAATTACATCACTACGTTTTATATGATTAAAGAGTTGTACTACACGCTACACGGTACTAATAATTGTAATATTGGAAAGATAGTATCTAATAGAAAAATCATATTTAAAGTACCGCCTAGAAACTACAATGCACTGATTTTCATTACAAAAGTATCCATGAAATATCACCAAATATTTTGATAACAAATGTAGACAGATAGACATTAGATGGACAGAGAAAGGCTGAATGCTATTCTGACAGTGATATTGAGCTAATTGGTGGTGTAAAGTATAATAAGTGTAATAAGTAAAATAAAGTACAATAAAATTACAGCTAAGAGATCAATAATTTAATTTACCTTTTCTTGTTACAACATCCCATTTTTCCGGTGTTGTAACTAGGATTTGTGTTTGAGTCATTTCCGTTTTAGATAGCTGCATATCACCAGTCAATTCTTTTACAATTATATTTAATTCTTTTAAACGTTTGGAGAAATTTGTAACCATTTCTGAGGCTAGCGCTTTCATGGGTGCAATATAAACAATTTTAAATTGATCACGTTCTATAATACCATTTTCCATGTGGGAACGTATAGTATGAACAATTGCTAGCATAGCTACATTCGTTTTACCAGCACCAGTTGGAGCACATACTAACATATTTTCATTGCTATGATATGCTATAGGATATACAATGGATTGTATACGATTTAATTCTTTACAATTGGCAAAGGCTAATTGCCCAATATCATCTAGATCACTGATTTGAATGCGATTATTGCCTACAGTTAGTGATGGGGGTTCAGTGGCAGGTATAATAACTTCTTCATATTGGCGATTGTTATTACGTATTGCAGTATCTGGCAGTGATATATGGTTACCTCCAATAAAACCAGCATGATTTTTAGCCGCACATTGACTATCAAATACATATGGATAGTGTTGTTGTTGTGCTGAAGCGTGCGCTAAGAAATTTGTATAAAATTCTTTCATTGATTTTGTAGTCTTCAACAAAGGTTCCCGTTGAACTTGTTCCAATAAGTTACGCTGGTTATGTAAACGCAATTGCATAGGATCTAATAATTCAGCTGTACTATCATTTTCTACATCATTACGTCCAATACTTTGTTTCAAGCGTTGTAACTTCTTTTCTTCACGTCTTTGTTGCTTACTCAATTCTTTTTCTAAAGCTGACTGCACCACCACAGTTGTAGCTACTGTGGGCCTTAATTCATTACCTGAACCACTAGCATTGGCATTGCTGATGCCACCACCATTGCTAGATTTTTCTTTTAATTGTTGCTCCCTTTTCTTACGTCGTTCTTTCGCTTGAACTTCTAATAAATGTGTCGTCATTAGGGCACGTTCAGTTAACAATTGTTGTACTAAATCAAAGTGTTGGAAACCTAATAACTCGATTAAATCATTTTGTAATTCATTATTGGTCTTTTTAGAACTTAATAATTTCGTTACGTTGTCCGGCATTTGCATATGACCAGTTTCATTAACTATATTTATCAGAGTGATAAACATTTCTTCGACTTTACTCTTCCCATTTAACATTTGTTGCTTTTCATTATAATCCCAGTCCATAGAAAATTTACTTACAGTATTATTTATGCCTACCGCTTTCAGTGACCAATCACTAAGTAAAAGCAATCGTTGCTGTTGTTCCTTTTGTGCATTTTTAATCTGTTGAGTATTGTTGTATAGTTTGATTTTAATGTGTTCACCCCACAATTTTGTTTGATTGCCTTTTGCTATCTTTTTATTCCATTGTTTTAATTCATTCATTTCATTCTCATTCAATAGATCTCTAATATCTCGTACCGTCTGATGTATTTTAGCCAATTTATTTCCAAATATTGTGCCGAATAGATGACGTATACGTATTGTGGTGGCCACAAGCAAAACACGCTGTTCCACCATAAGCCAAAATAGAAATAGTGTGGTATGTTCCACAATATGCGATTGTTCTTCATAACCCATACATTCTCGCACAATATTTCGCAATTGTTGCAAATGCGCTTTAATTTGAGGTTGCTTTTCTTTGGGCATTTGTTCCAAAAGTAAAGCTATAGTTTGTTGGCTACAAATGATTGTTATAGTTGTTATTACGGAAAATGCAAATTTGAAAATTGTTCTTTTAAAAGTATAATGAACTTACGTTTTTAAAAAACTATGCTTTTCCTGTTTATTATGTTCCACATCACCTTTATTGACTTGTTGCTGTAGTTGCCTTAATTGTGGTACATCTTCTAGAGTTGTATTAGCTCGCAAAGCCGTTGTGAAACGTGCCAACTCTCTCATATTTTTACTTAATTACTAATTATTACTAATTATTTCTATAGAATCTCTTCCCTTCTTTTGGTAACACTTTTTAGTTTATTTCGCCAAGAATTCTTTTGGCAATTCATACATTCAGTAAGAAACAGCTGTATTTTATTTATGAAGTGAATGTAAATTATCGAGCAATCATTGAAGAATGATGACATTACTTTAACAGCTGTTCAAATAAAAGCAGTACATTACTTTTCACCGTTACATATGTTTATGGTTTTTTTTAATTTAAAATAATAGTAATCATTTTGTTTTTAAAAAATGTTAGCGAATTTGAAATTAATTAAATGATGAAGACAATATATAGTTTAATTTGAAAATAATCGAAATTTTTATGTAAACATGCAGCATCATCTAATAAAAGTTTACACTCTTAGAAAGGTCTTCAAATTATGCTGGATTTATACGATTTAAAGAAGTTCAAAAATATTTAACTATGATAAACAAAAATGTAGACGGCCACAAGTATCAAATTAGGTTAAGTTAATGCAAAAATTATTTGAAATAATCACTGTCGGTGCAAAATATATTGTGGGAACTTTGATAAAATAATTAAATTCATCTTAAGTGAAAAGTGAATTTTAATGAAAGATTTGAATAAAAGATAAAAGGAAATGACCGAGCGTGTTCTCTTGCACATTATTAAACCAGAGGAAAACTTTAAACGAAAGAGTTTTAGTGGAGGGACCTATCGTTGTAAGGCTGTGTCGTACTTTCAAAACTGTAGACTTAAATAGCAATAAGAGGGACCTTTTTCATTATAGTATTTTTAACCATAATCCGGGTACAGCGGGATGCTACTATGAATTCCATAACCGATATAGCGATTTGTATGAAATTGGCTGCACTTGAAAGAAGCAACGTGTATCTTTTTAAATTTAGCAGATAATGCTGCATGTTTTATTGATTTTATTGAAATTAAATGAAATCTCTTTTAACGTTCACTTGGATGGTAAAGTTTAAAAATATAGACATGAAAATGAAGGAAAGATATGAAGATAAATCTATCATCTTACTTTTTCTTTTGTATTTCTCTCTATAGAAATGTAGAAATTTTGATATTTTTATATAACGAAATAAGTAGAAAGAATTTATTATATTTCCGTTGTCATGTTTCATCTGTTAAAGACAAGTGAAAACAATTAAATCTTTAATAAGAGAAATATATGAAAATCCATATATACACATACATACACAGCTGTATAAAGTTAGTTATAGAAGCAGTTCCGTTGAATTTTTAAGTTGATTATGAATTTATCTATTAAACTTGACCACTTGCAATTGTCTTTGCATCTTTTAATTGTATAACATAAGTGAACAAAATATACAAATATGCACATGCATATCATAAGTAAATATGTTTGCTGTGCTTGTCTGTCCGTCATTATAATTCTTTAGAAGCCTTTGCTTTATAATCAAAACAATTTCAAGTTGAGAAAATCTTTTTTTTATGTTCTTGGTTTATTTGTTCCTTTTACAAAGTTATTACATGACTGTTTGCATGTTTGTGTATACGTGTGTGTTTGTGGGAGTGTTTACTTTTACTCATTATTTACATATTAATGTCAAATTGTCCATGCTTCAGTAAACTTTTACAATTTTGTATTCTGAGTGTTCCTTCTTTTTTTTCATTCTTTTCTTGCTTATTTCTTTGACTGAATGAAAGAATGAAAGAATGAATCGATTGATTGTGGTCAGAAATGCTATTGCTGCCCTTAATATAAAAGGAAATATATTTGAAATTGTGGCCTTTTGATTTTGAAACTTCTTCAACATAACACATAACATAACTTTCCAGTAACATCTTACTTCATGGCGTGCTACTTATTTATTTTTAAGTAAAAATTACAAGTTAAAAAATTTCGGATAAAGTTTTAAGATAAAGAAAAAAAAAAGAAAAAAATTGTAAAGCGTAAGGTGAATTTAAGGTGCAGACAAACGAAAAAAGGAAATGCATTTTAAGGTGCATTTTGAGAGATTGGCATTGGGTAAGTTTTCTTTGAAATATATTTATGGGTATAAATCAAAATATCGGCTCTGGTCTTTTCGGCCGTTTATTTAAAACTTGAAGCTTTTATTTGCAAATTTAATTTTAAATATTCAAACGCATTCAATTTAGGCCATTTATAAATTCTTGTTTAAATCTCGATTCTTGTTTATAAAAGTGCTCCTGCTGCTCTACTTTTTCAATAGGCTCGATAAAGCTTTGCTTTTTATCCGAGATTAGAAATGTTAGATTGCGTTGGATTGAGAAGTAAAAATGTAAAAGGAAAGTCTAGCAAAGGGCCTTTCTAGGTTGTGGGGACGTACATGTAAATTTTAAAGTTATAGGAAAGATTTAATTGCAAGGAAATTGATGGATGACTTTTAGTTTAAACAAAATAAAACCTTACTTTTAAAGCACTTTTTGTTTAACGAAAGAAATATAAATATAAATTATGTGGATCGCTTGGATAAATTTATTTTAAATGCCATTCTCCCTGAGCACAAAATTTTTCTTAAGCGAAAAATTCCTTTTAAAAATATGAAAAACAAAATTTATGGAGAATAACAAGTTGATGCATAAATCGATTTTACAAAAATATTAAAATTTATTCATTCATTCTGAGATGGGGAATTTTGAAAAACCATTAAATGTTACAGTTAATCATATTTATTTCCAAACAACACTTTCAATCCAATCGACATAAAAACTGATACGTGTATAAATAGCAGGGTAACCTTTATTGCCGCAACCACCTTGACCAAATGAAGTTATGCCCAACACTAGATATTGACATTTAAAATCTGGATGATCAATAAATAAGGGGCCACCAGAATCACCATTACATGTATCACGATTATCAGTAAATGAGCCAGCACATAATTGTGTCATATTATTAACGCCATCCATGAAATCATCAGAACTCTCAATCAATTCTTTACATTGATCATAATGGAAATGATCTAAAATAACTTTTAATAAATGTGTTGTAGTATCGCCCGTATCTCGTGTGAAACCCCAACCGGCTGCCAAAAATTTATCATCAATACGTTTACTATCAATTAATGGTAAACAAGCTGGCGCCACATAATCATCGAATTGTGCATTTGTTGACATTTCAATTAAAGCAATATCATGATATTTCATTTCAATTTTATATTGGGGTGAGAAAATTATTCTTTTAATAGCAATATCTTGCGGCAATGCATCATCTGTTGTTGTGCCATGATCCAATTCACCCAAACGTACCCAATTCGGTTCCTCGATTGTTGTGAAACAATGGGCTGCTGTTATGATGAAATTTTTACTAATTAATGTGCCACCACATTTGTACGATATTTCATCGCCATTTTTATAATATAACAAAGCCATAAAAGGTAACTCTTTCGGTTCAACTTTTGTACCATCTACTATTAGAGGTGTCTCACATTGACGGCCAATTTTTTGATAGGATCTACATTCTTTTACGATGCGTAAATCTTTATCCTTTTCTTGAATGTATGGCGGTGGCGGTTCATAACAACAAACGTATGTGCCAGGTAAATGTAAATTACAATATGGCTTTGGATAAAATGCATGAAAATTATCTCGTAAAAGTGGACAATCTTTAATATGCTTACAAATTGTATTTAAAGCGCATTCTTGTTTCGCTATTTGATTAATGGATAGATGGATCAATTAATGGATAAGATGATAATGACAAAATGAACATCAAATTCGTATTATTTTTATGGAATTTCTACAAGAATTGAAAATGCAACTATTTTTGTTTCATGTAACTTTTTCTGGATTCATGTTATTTAGTCTTTCCGTTGGTCTCTCTGCGCCTAAAAGTTCATGACTAGTCCATATTTTTCTAAGTTAATGCTATTTGGTTTTTCCCTCCGCCTCTCTACGCCTAAATGTAAACAATTTACATTTTGTAATTACTCTTAAGAATGTTGAATCTTAAAATGGCAATAAGATTTAATTAAAAACATCATTTGAAGCCAATACGTAAAATTGGTCTACATCAGTCTATTTTTCTAAATGTTATCCATTGTTAAGGTTTTTTTTTTTTTCTGAAATTTTTTATTTTGGAGCAAATTTACATTTTGATACTTTTCAATAGAAAATTGTAGTATTTAGATTTGTTTAAATAATTAACCAGAAATTGATTAATTGTTCATCAATGGCTTAACTAAATTAAATAAAACAAAAACATTTCTATGATCAAATTTAAACAGCTTTATTAATTCAAGAGAAGAAAGCCCTTTAAATTTCTTATTGAACATGTTTATATTTCTTAAAATAGAACCTTTAATTTATTTCACTTCGATTCATTCTTTGTGTTCTCAATTGATTAAAAACCGTGTTATCGAAATGGTGACATAAATAGATGATAGTTAGATTAAATTGTTTTAATTTGGTTTTCTTTTGTATTTTTTAATAATTTATGCGTACAAATTTTTAAGAGAGAATCTTGCCTTTAACTTTTATTTGTGTTAAAATTAAAACGTAGAAAATATATTGAAACATTATTTGAAATGATTTTTCTACTTTTATAAAACTTTGAACTTCACAATAGTTTTTTTTTTTTAATAATTCTGCTTACATTGCGCTAATGAAATTTTATAAATACTTTCTTGATTGAACTAATAAACAAAATCTTGTAGAAGTTAGCATTAACTGTCTTAATAAAAAAGAAAAGCTAAAAGACTTAGAGCTTTTTTCTCTTTGTTTCTGTTTATGTTCTTTTGTAAAAAAAAGTCTCTCAGTACATTTCAATGGGATTAATTGATTTTCTAAAACGATTTTGTAGTGCTATTTCCATTTTTCTGAGGGATTTATTCCTATCCAATAGGCGTTATGTATGTTATGAAGTGAATCATTAGAATTTTGAAAATCCAATGATGCTTGTTTGAATAGAATAGAAAATTAAAAAGGTTATTCCGTCTAATTGAGAGATTCAGTTCAGTTCAGAAATTTAATATTTGAGATCCAATTTCCGGTAAAACTTCTTTTAAAACTTTGTTTTAAAATTATTATCATGCAAATTAAGAAAATTGTATTTTAATAGAGATTTATTAAGGAAGTAAATGATATCGAATCTGGATCTTATGATTATTCTTTGCATCAAGCATGAAGAAATATTTACAGAAAAAGTTTTTTGTGAAGCCACTTCTTACAAAACATAACTCGGTCTATGGCAGAGAAATTTGTCTTTGCGAATCATGTGTTCGTTTATGCGAAATTATCATCCTTATCGAAACACTTTTTCTATATTTGAAATTTATGGAATTTTGAATGAATTCGCCTTTTGAGTACATTTATTTTTTTATCCAATAAATTGAATTGATGTGTTAGGTTTGATCAGTTAGGTTTGATGGCCCTAATGTTTTCAAAAAGTTTATGCCAAAAAGTATGCTACAAAATTTCATATAATCAGTTTTATTGAATTTATTGTTATTGAGATCAAAATTAATATTTGGTCTTACTATTTTCTATTATAAATAAGAGCAAATAACTTTCTCAACAATCTAATATTAAGTACATATAATAATTGGCTTTGATTGATTTGAAATAAAATATTTAAAAAAAAATTTTTTTTCTTTTTACAGGAATATTATTAATGCAAATTTTCACCTGCGGCTCTTTGCCATGTGATTCTTGTGGCAAAGAATGTGCTAGCGCTTGTGGCACAAAACATTTTCGGTAATTTTGTATTATTAGTAACAATTTTCATGTGAATTTTTTTGTAATTAATTTGTTTTTGTCATGCAGTACATGTTGCTTTAATTATTTACGTAAAAGGACTGATCCCAATGCCATGAAAATGAAAATCATGAATAAACGTTTAATTGATATTATGATGTTGCACGGTCAGGCATTTTATACACAAAATGATTATGATGATAATGATAATGAAAATAATAATGATATTGATTATAAAATCAAATTGCCTCAATATTTAGAAGAATATTCAAAACAATCTTCTGGAATACCAAATATTTATACATTAAACGATTTGAATACAAAGGACAATAAAGAGATGAGAAGCTCTTTCGTAAGTTCAACATTAAGAACTAGACCAAGAGGACGGCCAAGACCTGAGTTATCGTTAACACGATCACAATTAGATGCGCAACCACCGGTATCGCTTTTAGCGTCATCTTCTCCATACTTCTTCAATAATGATACTTTTACAACTATGGGCATAGATTTACAGGCATCATTTTATAATGATTAACTCTAAAGTTCATTTGGATGTTTAAATATTTGTTTGTGTATATTAGTTAATTAATTAAACTTGTTGTTGTGATTTAGCTTATTTAGGAAATTATTATAAATGTTTTGAAAGAGGGGTGCAAAGTACGAATAGAAAAGAAAAAGGCAAGTGAGAGAAAAATTAATATGTAAAATAATATTAAGTTTGTTTGTGTGTATGTTATTTGAAGAAGAAAAATAAAAGATTTTAAATGAAAATTGTAAAATGTAAATATAAAAAAAAAAACCGGTAGTTTACCCGGTTTAAAAGCGCTAATTACATTTTAATTGATATCCAATCTACGACATTTAATTGAAATATAATTTTCTGCAATCTTGTATTTATCACAATAGTCGTTAATCGTAATACCTTAGATTCGTTTAGGCCTTGTCGCCTAAAAAATATGAAGAAATAAATCAAGTGAAACGGAGCAATTTTCGGGGATATTTCTAAAGCCCTTTACGTTCTGAAAATATCCAAGAAATACTTTCTATTTTATATTTTACCAATATACTTTGATAGTTACGCCTTTTTATCCATATATGATAATTTTTTTCCAAATAAGATTCTCACATTCTCGCATGAACTATTTTTAATAAAGTTCGATCCATTTACTACATTTTATGGATATTTCTAATTGCCTGAGTTTTATAGTTAGAGAATAAATTTTAAAGACAGCTGGCCTTAAATTCCTTAAAGTGAACAAATGGGGATACGCGGAATTGGCTTGTGAAGTTGTTGTAAAGTCTTAGTATAATTTTTAAGAGAACGCCTGAGTGTATTTTAAATGTTCTTAGTGTAAATTCTCAAATATCGCCTTTGCAAGACTAAATGGCGCAAACTAAGAGGTGTATGAAGCATTTGACTTTTCTTGAAAGAGTTTGTTTTTCAATTTACCAAAAAAAAAAAAAAGAATTCCAACCAGAATTTGTGTGATTTTGTACCCATTGCTGTGTTTTTTACTCCTTATATATTAATTTCAATACATCACATTTTTCTAAATAAAATAACTTATATATAAATTTTACGATTTTGCTTTCTTCGATTTTTGTGTCTTTTTTTTGGATTTGTTGCTTATTTTTGAAACAATTAAAAACGGTTTTATTTTTTTTATCGTAAGACCATGAAGAAAATGTTATTTGATCAATAAAGATTCCTTGCTGAAGTTGTTACAAGTTTTACGCCATGGATTCACTTACTTCACCTGTCACTTGTGTGCGAACATCTGCATTATTATCGCCTTTGCTGCAAATCAAGCACGGCAACTTCTCACGTAATACTTGCTTATATTTCGGATGACTTAAAGTCACAATAAAAAATATAAAATAAATAAGTAGATAGAATGAGATTTAAAGGACTGTATTTTATAAAAATTTTTCTATATATTCACCTAAGGCCATACACAATTGGATTATAAATAGAATTTGCTTTAGCGAAAATCGAACCACAAATTGTACTTAATGGAGATAGATGCATTGATTCGAATATACCGGCATAATTGATAATTGTATATGGCGTCCATGCCATAAACCATAACGTTATGGTTATCAAAGCTACTTTGGCCAATTTAATTTCAATCGATTTCCCCTTGGCCGTCTCCGTATTACGCAATGATGATACATTCATTTTTTTCGCTTGTTCTCGCATTGCCTGCTCATGAGCTCTAACAGCCTAAAAAAGATGAGAGATGGAATAATAGAACTTCGAATGAACTTTTTACCATAATCTTAAAATTAAAAGAAAATTCTTTTGAAAAAAAATAATTTCTAAGCTCTTGATTGTAATTCATCTTTTTTTACAATACGTACCTTTAAAATATACCAATAAGAAAATATGATGGTAAATAGTGGTGTGAAATAGACCCATAGCGAGTATACGATAATATAGGAACGATTCCACCAATCTTTAGCAAAATAATCTGTACCACAAGCGGTCATATTCCCTTCCGGTACATAACGATTCCAACCTAACATGGGAAATAAGCTCCAACTTAAACAAATCATCCAAACGATCAATAAACGTACAGCAGCCATGGAATTAGTTAATGGTTTAGCTGAAAGGCCTTTCACAATTACACAATAACGATCATAAGCAATTAATGTCATGGACCAAATTGATACGCAACCGAATAATGAACCAAATAAACCATAGATTTCACACCATAATGGACCTAATATCCATGTACCATAAATGCTATTAAGTACAACGGGTGGAAACATAGTAAACATCATCATAAAATCAGAAAATGCTAAATTCACCACAAACATATTGGATGGTGTACGTAAAGATTTCGATGATGTAAATATATACATAACAATGAAATTACCCGATAATGACATTATACCGAGTATGGTTATAACAAAAGCAATAATACCGAACCATAATTGATCCATTGGTGGCCATTTATACCAATATGGATCGACCATATGATAGATTTCGATTGGTACACTTTCAGCCAATGAGATATTATGTCTAGAAACCAAACTGGGGCCATAACGTAAATATTGGAACAAGCCAACTTTCTGCAATGTCATATTTTTTTAACAATCGTTTGCTTTCACTGACACATAAATTTTTTTTTATTATTTACCAATTCTTTAAAAAGAAGAAAATTATTTGCTTTTTCTCTGTTTTTTTTTTTTTGTTTGATTCAAAATTTCCTCATTATAATTTTGTTGGTTTAGAAAATCGCTGTTTATTCTTTTGTTGAAATTTTGTTGAAATTTTTAATCCTCAAACGTTGTCTTTTATTGTGCTTGATTGCAGATAATCAATTTTAATTTGACTTGGTTTACAACTCAATAGAATTGCCAATTAAATGATCGACTGAATTAAATTTCTTTAAGCTAAATTGTTTTATATATAAAGTAATTTTTTTTTTAATTTATTGATTGTTTGATTGGTAAGATGACTCTACTAATCCGACTAAATTAAATTAAAAAATATATTACTTTTGTAATTTCTTGGCTAAATTTTTTTAAGCGGTTTCTACTTAAATGTTTTATGGCCTTAATAAGCGCACACACATCTAAAATTCAGTATGACCAAGCGATTAAACATGGATTATTGGTATTTTCTTTTACTGTCTTTCTCTATCCGTCTTAAGAGTGCTTTATGTGTGGTACTTCTTTTACGTCAAAATCAAGGTCAAGAAAATGCTTTTGTTTCTTACTTTCACTAAAGATTTGTGGTGCACTCATTCTAATAAATTGTTTGCAACATTCAAAAAAAAGGCTTTATAAATCCTTAAAGATATATTCAAGGATCGGTTAAAAATTTTGATACTATCTTGCCATATTTATCTGCCTTGCATTCAATTTAAAGCATGTAAGTTGATATTAAGAATTTGAAAAATTCGTTAAGACTCACGGCCGCAGTAGTGCTTGAAAAATAGAGAAGAGTTGAGTACAATTGATAAAAATTCTTGGTCCATTATTATTATTATGATCAAAAATTGGGTACTCTAATTGTTTACTTTGTTTATAATCGAATTTTTGTAAACTGAATAAGTTTTTATCAATGGGACATTATTTTCTTTTTCTATCATAGAACTTCATAATAGTTAAAAATCTTTTAAAAGTACGCTGTTGAGAGCATGTAAAAATTTGAAGCGTTTTACAAAAATTCTTATATTGATATTTTCAATTCTATTGTAAGGATTAAATCGCCCATTATAAATTCCATTAAATGATTTTATTTAGTGGCTTAGGTTCTTCTATAAAATACTTGTAATATTTCGCATTTTATAAGACTTTCTTTCGAATTATCAAGCCATTTCATTTTATATAATTTATTATATAATTAGATTATTTTATTTAGGTTTTCATTCGAGTTCGCTTAGAATTCGACTAAAAAAAAGAAGACACATCTATTTTCGAGTTTTCTTCTTTGTGCTTGGGAAATAAATAACAAATGCTTCTAGAATTTTTTAAAGATTAATTTGTTATCTGGATTTTTATGATTTTTGGGAGAAAGAAAAACAGAGGAGAAGGCAAAACTTATTTGAAACGGCACATGGATTATTTAAGAAATCATTTTTCAGTTTTAAAAATTTCCATAATAAAATCTTAATGAATTTTTATGGATTAGCTGTTTAATTTCTTATTTCCAAGCAAGGTGGTTAGATATAAAAAGAGAGAGGGAGAGAGAATATGGAATAAGTAAAGCAACAAAAAGCATGTTCGAGTTATATGTTTTGTGGGCATTACGCATTACAATTATCATTGCATTATAAGTTGCATGTAAATATGTATTTTATATGTTTCTAATGTTGATTGACACTTGTATTTTCTATGCTTGGTTGGTTGCTCATCTTGTAAGAAGGCTGGCACCAAAAATTTCACTTACACACATATATAAAAACAAATACAAATTTGATGTATTTAAGTTGACTTACTTAGTACTCTACACAATTTTATTTAATGTATTTGATGCAATATAAATATAAAAAAGAAGGAAAATTGGAAAAAGTTCGGTATAAACTAGAAAGATTAAATATAAAGTATAGGTGAAGTAATTTATATGGAAAGAGGTCAGAAAAATGAAATCGTCAGGTTTATTAGAATTTTTCAACTAAAAGGATAATTTTCCGTAAAAAATATTAAAGCTAACTATAGTTTTGATTGAGTAAATTTTTTATGTAAAAATTACATAAAAAATCGATTTGTTTCGTATCACGGCCAGAAAACTTTTGTGTAACACATTACTCGAATTTTTAGACTTTTCCATCTAAAGTCTTATGTCAAAGGTTTCTAGAAATGATCTTATCATAAAAATAATAAAAATATTATTCTATATATAAGTAGAATGTTCTCAGAGTCCATATTTCTTTATTTATTAAATAAATAGCAGAATTTTAATTTAGGGAAATTAATTAGCACCCTTTTTGTAGAACCATTTTCATTAAACAGCAATGTAAAATCCACATTACGTCTTATCTTATCTATGGAGTTGCTTGTCGAACATATTTCACATTAGAAATCTAGGAGGCTATCCGATTTATTAGGAGGAACGAAATCTTCCCTGAGAAGCATGCAAATATATCTGAATGTAAAAATCACTAGCGGTACGGATACCAAGCTCCTACAAAGCGCTACCCCAATAAATATGCATTTAAATTGGTATGGCGTAACATCAAATTATATCACGGATTTGATCTTATAGATCTTAGGTGTTTAATCAAGTTTATGGCACATGAGTCTAGATCCAGTGCAGACTGTACAACGCCCAGGTGGATATAACTCTGCATATTTAAAAAAAAAAGTCTAATTGAAATGTTTCTATATAAATTTATTATACCGCTAAAATGTGAGCTACATTAAAAACGTGCAACTTATTTTATTTTCTCTCTTTCTCTCTTCCTCTGTTCTTCATTTTTTTTTTTTTGTTACGTCTCTGTCTAATCCATGCCATATTTTAAGTAGTACATAACTGATAGACAAATATTAAAAAGAAAAAAAAAAAACCAGCAACATTTTTGTACACAAATATGCTAAACGCATTTTAGTTGTCTTACTAACTAACTAACTGATTGACTTGAATGTACATGAAATGTATACAAAGCAATTAATTGTTTCAATTGTTTACAACGTAGAAAAAGAAAAAAATGTAAAAAAAGAAAGAACAAACAAACTAAAAGCAAAACAAAAAGAGAAACCGAAACATTAAAAAACAATACTAATAATTAAAATTGGCAATTTCGAAAAAGAAAAAATGACCGTTTAAGAAAAGTTTCCATAACATTAAACTGATGTAGACGATAAAAGTTTGTCAAATTATTTTAATATAAATGATTTTGATTTTTATACGTAATATCTTTTATAAATTGTTAATTAATTAATTAATTTCCTTAAGAAAATTATTCAATATGAATTTTTGACTGATTAACTATTTAAGAAGCTTGAAGTCTTTAAGTATCTGTTCACTGTTTTCAATTCAATCGTGCTACTAAATATAAAAAATGTAAATGTAAAAAATAACGCGTACTTAATTAAATGAAAACGCCAGGAATGTACTTTTCTAAAAATTTTTAATTTGAAATAAGAATAAATAAGTAGGCGACTCTGAGTTGACTCCGTGTCGCCTACGACTATAATTTCCCGCAATTTTGTAGAATTTTTGAAATTACCTACTGATTATTAATTTGAATTAACTCTGAGCCTACATTGAATTAACTTCGAATCCACTTTTTTGTCTATTTTCTTAATGTTAGTTTTTCATTTAGTTTAATTTAATTTCATTTAATTATTTTATTAGTTAAACGTTTTTGGATTTAAAATTTTTGAAAACTCAAACGTGAAACAAACAAACAAAAAAAAAAAAAAAAAAGAAAAAATTTATATTTGTTAATTAAAAAAATAAGTAATTTTGAAACCTTTTCAAATGGAAATTATGAAGTACAAATAGTTTTTATTAATTCTATTCGAAAAAGATAAACAAAAATTATTTCTTTTAGTTCAAACAAAAAAATAAAAAAGAGTGATGTTAAAGGTCATTATTATTTTCTATTTATGCCAAAAAGAATGAAAACATTTTATATCCATCACCTAGAAGTTGGGAGTTTGTAATGCCAAAAAGAAGAAAGCATTGGAGTATAAATATTTTTGATTAGCATTAAATTTTGCATCGATTTAGACATCTCTATCCGTTTGTCTATCCAAATGTCTATCCGTCTGTCCATCTGTCAATCCATAAAAAGTTTACATATTCTTGATTAGCATCAAACTTTGAATCGATTTAGACATGTCTGTCCATCTGTCCAACTGTCTGCTCAGCTGTCTGTCCATCTGTCTGTCCATCTATATATGCGCCTATCCATTTGCCCGTGGATGGAAAACATTCTCCTGATCCTAAAAGAAAAGAGATATTAACTTCAAATTTAGTAGAAACATTAAAAATTCATTCATTCATTCATTCATGTCCATTAATTGAGATTGTAAAAAATGGAATTTGGCTAATTGTACATTAAATTATTTCACGTTGCAATTTTTAGACTAGAAAATTAAAAACCATTTAAAAAATGGAAATATCTTTGAGGTTTTGAGAAGTCAAATTTTCAAACAACTTGGTAAAATGTATTGAATTTAGCCGAACCACAACAACAACACAACAACAACAACAATAATAATAATAATAATAATAATAATAATAATAATAATAATAATAATAATAATAATAATAACAAACGAACAACATTACAATTTTTTTTATTTTATCATTTTTCTTTGCTATTTAATTAAAATTAAAGTAAACGCAACGTTCTGAAATGATCAATAATAAGAATATTATGTTGTATTTTATATTGTTGTTTTTGTTGTTGTTATTGTGGTTGTATTGATGTTCAAAATAGTACATAAAATAGTAATCACAAGATTTATATAGAAGCGAGTGTATTTTAAAATGTTTATTAAATAATATCGAATTCAATTGAATTGAAATGAAGTGAATTGAATTGAAGTGAATTGAACTAAAGTTCTCGTTGAAAGCATTTTCAATGAGCTTGTGAGCATCATAAAAATTTCATCAATTTTATTCTTTTTTAATGCTTTTTTTTATGTATCATTTATTTATAATACATAAAATAAATAAGTATAATAATAAGTGTAATGGAACCAAGTTAAGAAAGCAAATTGAAGGCAAATGTAATATTTCGATTTTTGGATAATTAACTTCTGTCTTTTCAAATTTTTATTTCAATGATATAATCATCATTATGATCAACAATAGCCGTTCGCTTAATTTAGAATTTTTCTCTATTTAATTTTTTCCTCGATTTCTTTTTATGTGAAGAAATTGTAGCAGCATATAATAATAGATTCAATTTTGATGTTGTTGTTGCTGCAGTTGCTGCTGTTGGTTTTTTTTTTGCGTTTTTCATATAATTAAGGTACATATTAGTAATTTATGGTTAATGATTCTTATAATAATAATGATAATCATATTAATTAAATGAAAACAATTTTTAATTACCCTCATCACTCTAAATGAAAGCAATGCAAATAGAAAAAAAAATTAACTGTGAAATGTAAAATTTACGAGTGAAATTTTATGGATCAGAGTCGTAAATGTTTAGCTTAAAAATTTCAATTTTATTTTATGATAATCAACCAAATTAAGAAATGTTCATATAATTAAATTGTTATATTGTTCTATTAGAATTTTCATAATATTATAACTGTTATAAAGAATTGTTATAAACTGTTGGAATCATCAACAAAATCATTATATAAAAGTATTATATTTTTTTATATATATAAACTGTTATAAGTATTCCAGTAATTAAACTGTTATAATATGTTATAAAATAAAAAACTGTTATATTGTGTTATATATAATTAAACTGTTATAATTATTTCAGTAATTAAACTTTTATAATGTATTATAAAATAAAAAAACTGTTATATTGTTATAATATATATTATATATATTATATATATAATATATATATCTTTAAACTTTTATAATCATTTTAGTAATTAAACTGTTATAAAATAAAAAACTCTGTTATATTGTGTTACATATACATATATATCATTAAACTGTTATAATTGTTCTAATATTATATCGTTATATAAAACTGTTATATTTTGTTATACTATTATATTTCTACGTAGAAGTCCCTTTTAAAATATTGTTGTATAACTAACAGTATTGTTAGACTATGCTATACTGTTATAATAGTTATACTGCTACTTATTATAATTTTATAACTGTTATAATTTTATAACTGTTATACTGTTATACTTGTTATACTTCTATATCTGTTGTAATTGTTATACTTTTATAACTGTTATACTCTCATAACTTTTGCTAAATAGGTGTGTGTTTTCGCTCCAGAGACCGACTCTAGTGAAAATGGTTAAAATCAGACCATTTTTATGACTGCATGTCAAGACAAGGTCTTTATTAAAAAAAAAACATGTAGAAAAAAATTACAATTTTCAATATAATTTGAACGTAAATTGGCACTAATTTGTACTTTTACATTAAATACGTGTGTATCAAATTTAGTCCAGATCGATTCATTTTTTGAACCAACGTTTGTTAAATAAATTCAAAATTAAGATTTTTTCTATTTAGTTGGCCTGTATTTCTCTTGTTTGACTTTTAATCATATGAAGCAAAGTGATATAAAGTATTAAAGCTTCAAGCCCAAACGATCATTTCGTTCTTACTTGTTTTATATTGCCCAATTTATAAATTCTTCTATACAGTGCTCATAATTCGTCTTAAAATTGTCTAATTTTCTGCTTAAACAAATTTCATTAAATTCTTCTTTTTCAATAAATATTATATTCGCTTCATTAAGTTTTTATGAGTTCATCCATTTTAATTAAATATTAAATATAAGCTTTATTCAGACTGACAGAATAAGTTAGCGAAGAAATCGATGTTGAAGTTGAAAGTTAAAGATAACCAGAATAAATGAGGAAATATAAAATTATTAGCAATAAAATTAATCAAAGAAAAAAATACAAAAAGTAAATGAAAGTAAATGAAAGTAATAAAATAAAACTATAACTATAAAGTTACAATTAAATATCGAATCTTGATATCTCTCACCCTAAACGATTCTAAAAGTGTCGATACATTTTACAAATTTACATGAGGTAACTTTTGTTTTTCGATAAACGGCCATGAAACTTCGCTATTTTTAATTATAATTAAGCATGAACTTTGGAGTAACTACAATTGAATTCGAATTCTCAGGATTTTACTGCTTCCGATTGCCTTAAAAATATATTCTGAATTCCTTTAAGTCAGCATGTTCGTGTGTCCGCCTGATGCCTGCTTAATTAATTTTATGTATTCAGTTGCAGGTCGCAATTTATTCGATAATTTGATAAATGGCAAATGGTAAATGGATCTAGCTTAGTCCAAAGGTAAATGCTATTCAAAATACTTAGGGTTGGATCGCCTTTACGAGCCCTTTCCCTATAATAGTTTGTTTTTAGAAATAAATCTTTCTATGGACAGTATTTATAATTTCGCGTATTTTTTTGACCAAGTCCGGCATATTAGAGTGTTTTGTTGGTCTAGATATGTATGAAAAATTAGGTATAGGTTAATTCATTTTTTGAACCATTTTTCATATAATGAAATTTCCAATTTTATTATCTTAACTTATTAATGACTTTTTTGACCTATTAATGGGTAAGTCAAAATGCTGTAGACTGGTTATTATTTACACATGGTACATGTTATCCTCATGACTAGCTTCCAATTTAAAGCCCGTATTGCACCTTATATACAAAGCTTAACCTTTGGTATCCAGGTTCAGAGTCTTCCTATTGCCTACTTTGGTTAGCTCAAAAAGCCTACCCAGCTGCCCATTTTATTCGTCAAGCATATATATGTTTGAACGGGCATCGCCCGCGCTATGGGCACCACAGCCCTCATGAAGGCAACCTCAATATCTCCACGGTGGGCTTTAGCAAAATTAAATCTTTGGTCCGATCTCGTGACTCATGATGTCCCCGTTGAGCAGGTGCTTCGCGGGACTGGTTGCCCCCTGTAGATTCAGGAGTCAGTCTCAGGCGATTACAACAATTTCATTTGGCTTACAAATTTTTGCTTATTTTGTCTTAACATAAAATAAACTTTGTACGCTAAGATTGGGAAAAGGAAGAACTCTAAAAAGAAGACGTTTCTCATCAAGTTATTTAAATGTAATGTTTACAAGATAATGAAAAAAAAAATAAAGCCAAAAAAAGTGAAAATAAAAAATTAAAATAGGCAAACAAAAAAGGAAATGTTCAGATAAAATAAAATGCGATAAGATCATGATAAACTAAAGATTTACAAATGAATTCGTAATAAATGTTTAAAAGCACGTGCATCTGCACCGATATTTATGTTTTCCCCTTTTTTTTCGTTTTTGTTTTTGCTTTTGTTTTTCTCTTATCAATAATTGCGCTGATATGCGTTGCATGCATGAATTTTATTTGCAAATGTTTCGTGTCGTTTGGATTTCTTTTTTTTTCCATTTATTTTTTAAATTTTAGTTTAATTATGTTGTTTTTGTTGTTGTTGTTGTTGTTGTTGTTTTTTTTTTTTTTGTAAATAAGATTGACAGCTTGTAATGGAGACTGTGCACTTCTTATCTAAATGAATGTATAATTAGCTTGTCTTGAGTCATTCATCTAATAATTAACATATTAACGAGTGATAAAGAAATGACGTGTGCTTTTCATATCTATAAAAGCCATTTAACTATTTACGCACATCATTATCATAATCATCTTTATCATTACTATCAATAACATTATTATAATTTTCATTGGAGGGCAAAATTTGAATATCATGTTGCTAAACACTTATAATCATCGTTTTGTAGCTGAGTGCCCGCAAAGTAGTCGGGTCAACTTACGAGAACGAATGGCATACAAAGAGATAGAAAGAGAGAGATAGTGAAAGTAAGGGAGACAGAGGGAGTGTGCTAGAGAAGAGAAAGCATAAAAGAGGAAATTTCAATATTGAAGTGAATTCAGATTAAATAGAACTCTGCCGCCCTAACTTTCTGCATATATCGGTTACTACAACAACTTCCAAATCACTTGACTTTTCCGCTTTCTTGATAATTTAATGGTGTCACATAGGCTATAGATCCAATTCATGGTAACTTTTTAAATTTTTTCACTAGTTTTATCTTGGATACTTCTTATCGATTTTGTTTTTTCTTCTTTTCGATTGCTTGAAGACAAAGACTAATCAATTATTAAGTTCAAAATTTTGTCTAAAATTCACGTTCGATTATTTGCTCAAATCCAAAATTTTTATCAAGATTTCTATATAGCGTTATAAAATTTAAGAAGAAATTTGCTATTACTTCTTCAGTTTTTATATGAAAATGGAACGCTATGGCCATTTAAGGCGCTGAGAATCTTTATAAAATTTTTAACTAAAAGCAGTTGCTCCTTACTCTAAACTACGCATCAAATGAACGCTTTAACCAAATACTTTAAAGGGACAAATTAATTTCAAATTTTAGTTGTTGCTACCATTAACTTTTCTAATCTTTAATTCGTATAATTTATAAAATACGATAATAATTAAAATTATTATTAACCTGATATTAAAATCAATGATATTGATGATTGTTTTAGTAGTGATACTAAAAATACTTATAAGCAGCGGTTAGCTTTAAAAGAGCAATGCTTAGGTCGACTACAAAATGCGAAAGAGTAATTGGAAGAAGAAGAATAGAAAATCTAACGAATCTAATAAAGATTTGCTTGAAAGCTTTACTTAGACCCATGAGAGAGATAGATTTAATAAGAGACTGTTTAAAATTTTAGAAACTCTCCAATTTAACTTATTATTAATAAAATAGAGAATTAAAAGAGAAATTTTCTAAGAGCTGGCGAGCATATAAAAATATCTATATATAAATCTATCAATAAATCCAATTTCGTCTAGTTTTCTTTCTCTCTCTCTCTCTCTCTCTCTCTTACTTTCCGTTTTTATTTCTCTTAAAAATTAGTTAAAAATTAGAAAATCAATCTAAGAGAATTAGTTGACGCTTTTTGAAATATCCCTATAAATGAAAAACTCTTCATATTTAACATTAATATTAAAGCTTTATATAAAAAGAAAATAACTTTGAAATTTTAATTTTTATGGCTAGCAAATGCCATACAAGCCATATGCTTGTATGATTTAAGTGTGCGTTAATCTTGCCGGTTTTCTGTTTATATTCAATTGGAATTACAATTATAATTGTAATTATGATTGTAATTGTATTTGAGATTGACTGTGTGCGACATTTTGCCAAGTAAAGAAAAAACTCTCACAAATTAACAATAACAATAACAAAAATTTATTCTTTTAGTGAGATTCAATAGAGCGCTCTAGTCCAATTGATTCTCTATACGTTTATGAGACAAATGAGAGATATTAAATGATTTATAAATAAAAATACATTAACAATATGATATGTATGTATATGTGTATGTGTATATATATGTGTGTGTGAGTGTACACCTATGTATATGGCCACCTATGTGAGTTAATTGTTGATCGTTAACGTTAAAGTTCTGTTTTTCCTTTCCTAATATTTGAGCGTAAAGATCAGATCAGATCAGATCACTTTAGTTCATTTCACTTCAATTCAATACATTTCTTTTCAGTTTAATTCAGTTCAATTCAGTTCAGTCCGACCAAGGAATTCGTTTAGTTTGTATTTCGTTGTCAGTTTTGTTGTCATTGATATCAAATGGGCGCGCTTGTGTTATCTATCAGACCACAAGTATAAAAGCAAAGAATAAAAAAAAAACAAAGAAAAACCAAAACAAAAATAAACAACATAACGAAAGCAAATTTATATAAAAAGTAAAAATAAAATAGGCGCCTAAAAGTTAATTTTTCTTTTTTAATTTTACAACAAAAAAAATATATAAGAAATAGAAGAAAAAATAGAACCAAAAAAAAAATAGATTTTTTTTATTCGATTTTTTAATTGTTGTTAAATTTTCTAAAAAATTTCCAACAAAAAAATTTTTTTAATGAATCAAAAAATATATTTATAATTTTTTATTGTGTGTGAATAAAATTTGTTTTCAGACATTTTTATTGCGTTTTCTGGATTTTATGGAAAATTCATTAAAATTAATATGAAAATAATTGTTTTAATAAAAATAATAATTATTATATAATTACAAAATAAAATAAAATAAATGAAGAGTAACGGTAAATTATCTATATAAACACACACACACACACCACACACACACACACATACATACATACATGCATAAATAATGTATAGTCAAAAAAGGCAAGTGGCGATAATAAAATAAGAACAAGAATAATTCATTTATTTTAATGTTTTAAATGCCAGAGACGGCATCGGTGTGACGCGCTCATTTTCAGTAAAGAAAAAAGCAAAAACAAAAAAACAAACATTTAAGTAATCAAATAAAAAGAAAGCAATCAATTTGACATAATATAAACGTAACACGCACAATGTGCGTAGTTTTTTTTTTAAAGCGTTTTCATGTTCATTTGTATAAGTTTGTGCGTTTGTATTTGTATGCGTTTGAAGAAGAAAAATTGTACATAAAAAAAAATAAATTTATTAATGTAAAATCCAAAAAAAAAAAAACGAAAACATACAACAACATCAATAACAACAAAAACAACAAAGATAAAAATCATAAAAATAAATACTCATTAAAAAACTAAATACAGACACACACACATACGCACATATTTGCATGCATGTACCCAAAATATTTGAAATGGTCATTCAGTGGCATCAGAAAACTGAAAAAGTGAGATTAATGAAAATTTTTATGAAAAGTGGGTGTGATTTAAAAACACAAAAAAAAAAACGAAAAAATTCTCAAAATTTTTTTGGTTCAGCTTTTTTTTGGATTTTTCCTAAATATTTCGAGTAAAATATAATTGAAATTAGGAAATGTCATATTAATTTGATATTTTAATGTATTTCCAATATGAGTATAAAATGAATATAAAATGGGCGTGGCAGATGAAAATGAAAAATTTAAATTATAATAAATATGCATGCATAAATTCCATGAAAGTCGTCTTGTGCTTCTATATCCATAGAAAATATCTAAATAACATGAAATGGGCGTGGCAATTTTAAAACAAACGCATTAAACTTAGATAATATGAAGAACATTTTCAGTCTGCTGCTTATGATTGTTTTACTGAAAAGCGTAACTTGGTCCAATTCGTTTCTTTATGCTGAGTGTTTTGAGCTCTTGGATCATTTTGAGCCATTTTGTAATAATTTTCTATATATTTTCTATATATTTCGATTCTATATAGTTCTAAAGCATTTAATGTTAATTTTATTCTCTTGAAACAAAAAAAAAAGTGGGTGACTGGGTTTGGGTTTAGGAAGAGAAACTGAACCAGCATAACAAAACTACTCGATTTAAGAAAAGCCATGGCCTGCCTTTGGACGCAATACTTGAACATTATCATTGTAATGTGAAAAAAAATATTTCAATTTAAAAGTTATTTTTATTTGGAGTTTTGTCTAACTATTTTGCCATAAAATTTCAGAAGGCATAATAACAAAACAAAAAACTAAAAAATTATGACAAAATAATAATTTTGTCATAAAAAATTGAGAAATTTTTTTATTATACTTTTTGTGTGTAAGCATTTATACAATAAAATGAGGTACGTGGTTGATGAGTTCTGTGCGGTTAAAATTTTATAAAAGGAAATCAAGATGTTGATAGGCAATCAAAAATAAACTCAATAGAATGATTCTCATAGAATCGAACATTTTTTTAGGGGAAATTTTGAAAAATGGATCCATTTGATTTAAGATATGCCTAGAAAGTTTTCATATTGGACAGACAATATCACAATACAATTGAAGGACTGGAAAAGCCTGAGGTTTTTCTAGCTCAATTTATCCTGGTAATTAAGGGGGGGGGGGGGCCTGATAGATGCATTGTTCTACATGAAACTATTGCTCGGGCAATTTCTGGGCCATTTTAAGTTTCTTTAGGAATCTTTGACTAAAAGTATTTTAAAATTAAATGCTTACTTATTTAGTTTTGGAGTAACATGGATTTAGCATGGGAGGAAGAATGAAATGATCGAAAGAGGGGTATTCAAAAGATATTTCCATGTGCGATTTAAATTTCTCCATAATTGAAAACATATTGATATAAAGATTTGCATTGATTTTTCCTGAACGAAAATTCTTACAATATAGAAGTTTTTTCAAAAAGGGTCGCCCCTTGGAAAATCTTTATAAAAATCATGTCATTTAAGGTATTTTCAAACTTTTAAATCACAACAGAATCGCCACAGTGGAATATGCTGCAGTCCTATTTGATTGATATGGTAAAAATTTAATTAAACGAACTAATTATATTGGAGTTTTTCTGACTATTACGTACATCCCTTAAATGGCATGAAGCATTAAAAATCCTAAGAGGAGTTTGGTAGATTTTCCAAATATTTGAGTAAAATATGAAAAATTGCACCTTCGAAATCCTCATTAATGCCATTATTGAGTTAAACGTAACTTAAACGTCATCGCTATAGCGACTGTCATCACTACTGCTGTTGGTTTTGTTGTCATCATAATAATTGCCCTTAGAAACGAATTACTTTTGCACATTTTGTCATTTGTTGTTTACATACACTTAGTCTACGCTGGTCTGATGTAACAGTAACACGCAAAATTAAATAACAATAACAATAGAAAAAAAAAATGAAAAATTGAAATGGCAAAAATAGCGTCAATCAACAACAACAATAACAACAACAATAATAAATGTAAATTAAATATGTAAAAACAAATATCTAAACTGGCAAATGGATGGCAAATTTTTTTGCTGTCTTTCTGTTTTTTTTTTAGTGCTTCTTTTTTTTAGTGTTTATTTTCCTTGATGTGTGTGCCCAGTTTTATTCTAACAAAAATAATGATAATAATATGAAAAAAAAAACGATATAATCGAGTTGGGGGATGCAAATGCAATTAAACAATGAAAACAATAATAAAAAAAAAAAGCAAAATATTTGGCGAAAAATATTAAAAATTAAAAATTGATTTGTTTTGTGTGGCATTTTGTTTATACAAACTTTCTTTGATGTTATTGTCATGTATTGTGTTATTATTATGGTTATTATTTTGGTTTCATTACAATTTATAGAATCGTAGATGAAGCGTATAATTGGAAATAAACATTAGTAATGGCCGAATGGGAAAATTATTCATCAGTGATTGGATTAACAAATTATAACAATGGGCATGAATATCATACAATGAATGTTGCAACAACACCTACAACAGCAGCAGCAGCAGCAGCAGCAACAACAACAACAACAACAACAACAACAACAAAAGCAACAATTGCCGATAGATTTAGAATCGTTAATGATTTGACTTACAACGAATGCCATTGTTTCGATGCAGACCAACAATTTTTATCTAAGAAACGACAAACTCAACATTCTCAGCATCATAAAACGCATTCATCATGTACGTTCTGCCATTGTTCGTGTTATTGCCATGCAATGGCGAGGAACACTGGAACGGAACAACGATATTTCAATGGATTATCATCTGAAAATAATTCAATGTCCCAAACAACATTATTACTAGAACATGATTGTTGTTTAATAGTTGCGAAAACAGAAGAACAAGAGACGGAAGAGATGAATGCTCAAGAGGTCGACTATGAAATTGATGCATGTAAAGATAATGATAATGATAATGATGATAATAATGATGATTATGAGTATGAATATAATGACTATGTAGTGAATGATTACAATTCGTTACGGTATTCATTTAAGGGAATACCCCCAGAATTGTATTCAGCTAAAAAGGAATTTATATATACACGGCCATTGGTCCAACAACAGGTAAGAATTTTTAATACTTTTGAGCCCATTTTTTTCTTTTCTTTTTTGGTGTTATTTTAATAGCGAAACAGTTAACGAAATAGTTTGTATTGGTCATTCTCGTGGTTCAGTTTTCTAATCTCAAAAACCTAGGAAAATATTTCCACTAATTTATTTCACTGTCTGTGACTTTCAAACAGTGACAAATTTGAATCAATCTCGATTTGCTTTCTGAAAACAACTCATAGCTAATATCAGCCCGCTTTGTAGTATATTTTTTAATAAATAAATTTACATCAATAAATTCGCTTCCAACTAGGAATTTTATGAGAGCTGATTTGAGTGTATTTTTGAGAATAGCGTGTACCAAGTAACGAGTAACGAGTAAAGAATTATACAAAGAATTATACGAATTCCATTCGGAATGAAAGGCTCTTATGAAGAACAATCAAACTTTATGGGAGTAATGGTCTATTGCTTGGAATTGTTTCATTTCTCTTTTTCTTTTTTTATCTTTGAGATAACTTTTTCAAGTAGACTTTTTCTCTACTAAGTTCGCGAGCTCTAAATTTATTTTTATTTGGAATGGTTGGAACTGAGAGAAACCCATTTTTCTGGAAACTCTTTTTTTGCCCTAGCATTTCTGATAGACAAAGGAGATATTTATATTGTAAATATTGAATTGCTTTAGTAAATCAAAAGAAAGATAAACTTTCCATCATATTTTTTTCCTCACTTACTTTTATTGAACTTTTTTAAGAATTCCTATAAGAATTTCTTTAAAGAAAATTTTCACAAATTCTTGAAATACTTAAAATAGAATTCAGCATTTTCTATGCAGAACAAAAAAGAAAACAAAAAAAAAAAACCAAAAAGTACAAATTTTTATATGTACTTATTTTTATATATGTATAAAAAATTGATGATCGATTGGATGTTTAACATTTCAAATAAATCACGTGATATGTAAATTTCTTTTTTTTTTATTTGTGCTTTTTGCATTTTTTTTTAAAGGTGTCTCACAACTTTGCGACTTACAAATCTACATTTATATTTATACACGTATGTTTAATGGTAGATTATTTATATATAGAATTTTTATCAATACAATCATACATACATACATATATATATATACATATAATTTTAGTATAATTTAGCTGATATATGTTTGTATGTAAAAATAGTAGAAATTCAGCAAAATATACATTTTTATTTTTTGATTTTTTAATGAGTTTTTTTCTGCTTTTCATTTCATTTTGTTTTGCTTTTTAATTTAAATTCTTTATATACATATTTATATATGTGTTTCTATTATTGTTGTTGTTTCTTTTTTCAGTTTTATGGTACCATAAAAATTGTAATAACAACGCCAAACTATTTTTCTCTTTTCAATTATTGTAAATTTTATGGATATTTATTAATTTTATGAAGAAAGCTTTTGTCTAATTTAAAATTTAAAATGGATATAAAAATCATCACAAAGCTATGGACGGACGTAAAATGAATATTACTTGTATATACATTTCAATTTTTTTTATAATTTCATCTAAGATCCAAATGTCTGCTTTTTTTTTTGTAAAGTTAATGTCAGCGGCACCTTAAGAGGTGCCACTGCATCTGACTACCCGATGCGAAGTGTATACGAAGCATATTTCGATTACCTAAAGTTTATTCAGTGTAGACCAGTTCAGTCCAGTTTAGATCCAATTCGGTCCAGTCTACTTTACGCATGCCTTGATATGATGAGTATTGAAACAATCGTTACATGATTAGCTTGATTTGATTTGTGAATAAATTCTTATTCAACCACTTCAGATCTATTTCTACAATAAGACCTTGATATATTTTTACCTTTACCTTTACTTTTTACTTTTTTTTTGATATTAAGCCCTTTTTTGGTTACTTAAATGATAATTCGACATTTGGGTCAAAGTTTGCCTCACTTTGCTCTGCTGTATAAAAAGCGGGAAAAAATCGTTTCTTTTATATGCCACGAAATCAAAAGATGTTCAACATTTTACAAAGAGTCCATTTAAGTGAAAAATATTTGATTTGGAAAAGTTTATTAAAGAAACAGAATCCTTTACGAAGGAAGATACGAAGTCTGTCAATTTATATGTCAACTTAATATTTTTCTATTTCATAATTATGGAGATATTTTGCTATAATTGGTTTTTCATTCCAGATCGAATATTATTGAAAATTGCTAAATATCGGTCAATACTTAAGAGCCGAATCCATATAATATAGCACTTTGGGAAAAATTTTGTTGCGAGAGAAACAAAATTATACATAATTTGTTAAATTCCAACTTTGGATGGTGATTAAACCTCGCGCATACGAAAATCGACTGCCGGGAAATGCAGAGTTCTTTATTATCAGGTTATGAGCTCGTATTAGAATGAACTAGTTAATTTTGTTTATCGTAATTTTACAAATTCTTGAATATTTTCTAATTTGCATTTCCTTAACTTTTGATTGAGACGATTTTATTTGGTAAAGTAATGTAAAGTCTTGATTAAATAATCTCGATCCATCGAATACACTTTACAGAAAGTGTATTTTTCGGTTGCTAAGAACAAAAGAAAGAAAGAGAGCATATGCATGTTTATCTTTTCACTAATTAGCAAATTTCAATTTCAATTAAAAATTTGCGAGATTTTTATGTCAAACATCATAAAATGTTACAAATAATTTCGGTTTTCAAGCATCATAAACAACAAAATCACATAAAATGAAAATAAAAACGAAAAATAAGTGACATTAATATTAAAATATTTGCGAAATTGTGTAAAATGGAAAAAAGTGCCGGTTGCCGTTTGGGCGGAGGGATAAAGAGAAAGGAAAGATGAAGAAATTGTGTTGACATCAAAAATTTTTCTGCTTACACAAAAATAATAATCACGCTAAGGGAAGTTTTTTTTTTAATAATAGAAAGAGATAAAGAGGTAGAGAAGGAATGAGTGAGTGAGTGAGGGAGGGTTATACGTACACGGGTATTAAGTAGCATTTAGTTAATGATTGACAGTCCGTCAGTCCGTCTATCTGTCTGTCAAGTTACTTTGTCATGTCAAATCAGATTTAGGCCATTGCAGAACTTTATGCATAAAAAATAAATATTTACATTTAAGATCTTTCTTTTTTAAACTTTTTTTATGCCTGTTTCTTGCCTCCCGCTTTTGCTTTTTCCCTTTATCGCTTAAGTTTTATAAATGAACCGTTAATAAAGTTTAATTAGTCTACGCTAAATATTTGCAATTCTAAAATAAACACACAACACTTTACAGAATTCTTTCCTATATTTTTAAAATTTTTTTTGTTTTTTTTTTTGTTTTTTGTTTTCATCATTCGTTTTACGAAGAACAAGCTGTAAACAAAAATAGCAACAAATAATAAATAATTGTTTGTGTTCGCATTGTCATTTAAATAGCAGCTTGAATAACAATATGAAAAATATTAAGAAAGGCCAGGATTGCCCAGTGTTTAAGCGCGATGCAAATGCTAGCAAATTATAAAAACGCCTCCATACAATAAATGTAATAAAAATATAGAAAAAATAAAAATAAAATTGAAGGCATTAAGGCCATTAACCGCTGTTTTACGCCAGCGTTGTGCACTGTGCGCTGGCGTAAAACATTTCTAGAAAACAAGGTTGTTCTTTTTATACTTTAACTTTCCATTTCATGTTATTCACTTTAAAATCAATCTCTCAATTCTCATTGTTTGTGTTTGCTTAGTAAATAATTAAAAAAAAAAAAGAATTCTCATATTTATGTTCGGCCAGAGTTTTTGTAATTCTCCGATGTAATTTGCTTTGAATGTTGTCAAAGCAGGGTCTAATGCGCCGTCCAACATAAATCGGCAAAACGAACAATTCTTTGGAATCTATAAATCCGTAAAATTATAAATTGGTTAGGACTCCAAATCAGAGCAGCATAAAGTTATTGTAAAAGTGAATATATTGATCCTCTTTTGATTCCCCTTTGTAGACCCATTAACCATAAATAAATAATACAACTGAAACAATTTTTCTTGCCTAAGTAGAAGGTGCTTTTCTTGGCCACCATGAAAAATGCAAAATTTTGATCAATTTTAATTTTTTAACTTATTTAATTATTTAACTAGAAATTGTACAAAAATTGTACTAAAACACATCACCAGAAATTATATAGTTTTTTAAAAATGTACTAAAAAATTTTATAATAAAAAAATATATAAAAAGAGACTTTAAACAAAATATGAATTCAATGAATGGCCAGAAAATGTTGTACTTTATTGTACTAAAACTGTAAAATATATCAAAAAAAATGTGTGCTAAAAATCTTTAATATTTTACAAAAAGTGTACTAAAAAATTATGGCTTTTTTTGAAAGTTTATGAAAACTATTCTTAATTTGGGGAAGTAATAAATTACAGTAATAAAAATGGAATTTATTTCATAAGAATTTTAAACTGGGCTGAAATAATTTATAGTACTAAAATTTACCTTAATTAAAGTACAAATTTATTTTTACAAAGTTTACAATTTTGTACTAAATTTTTGTTCTAAAATTTTGTTCTAAAATTGTTGAACTTTTAGAAAATTCAAAAAAAAAAAAACTGAACTAAAAAAGTTAACAGTGCATGGCTTAGAATTATTGAAATATGGTTGACTGAATTGTACTAAATGTGCGATATAAATGTACTAGAATACTATTAAAATAAATTGAAGTGAATCAAAATAACCAAAATATGAACTAAAAGTTACGTTAATTATTTGAAATTTTAAATAATAAAATGTGAAAAGGCACATACTTCTAGTCCAATTTATCCTTTAGAACTAAGAATATAGAGTTGCCCTTATAGCCCATAATTGAAAATCAAATTTAATTACATTATTTAAATTAAATTTAATTATTTATATGTTAAAAGTTAGAAAAGAACAAAGTTGTTGATTTTATCTTTAACCTAAACATAAATATTTTGTTAAATATTCCATGGGACAATTTTATAAAAAGATGCCTTATCGAAATGTTTAGCGACATATGAAAAAGTTTAAAATTGTCAAGAGATTGTCAAGAAATTATTAATATCTCATTAATTAGTGATATTTTTTAAGAAATAATTTGTATGAACGAAACTACACAGAAAAAGATCTCTTGAAATAAAACAAAGCAATAGCAACAATAACAACATTAGTAACAATCATAAAATAGAGTTCATTGTTGTCTGTATGTTGTTATGTATGTTGTTATGTATTCATTATTGTTGTAAAATGTTTATGTAAAACATTTTTAAAAACAAAATTCAACATGAATTCTTTGCTTTTCGTTTTTATTGTGTTTTTATATTGCCTTGAGTTTGTTGTCTGTTATTTTATGTGGTTGTATTTGTGCGTTTGTATAAATATATGAAATATTTCATTGCTGTCATTTTTTTGACTATCAAGTTTGATATTTATTCTATAAGGATCATCAAAAAAAAAAAAAAAATTGCAAAATATTTATTGGACAATCTGATCTGTCCTATTTGTCTGTCTATCTGTCTGGTTTAGGTTTTGTCTGCCTGCATGATGTTTATGTTAATTCAATTGTCTTTGAAATAATAGCAACATAAAACAATTTTCATCTCTTTGGGTAATTTTTGGTTTCTTTATAAATTTACAGACAAAGCAATGAAAAGACAAAACAATGATGGTTGACGAGATAAGTTTTGTTGAAATTGCATAAATTTAATGCAAATTTATATTATTCAAAATAAAATGGACATACATTTAGAATAGAAGCGAAACCTTAATACATAAAAAGAAAGAAGAAGAAAATGCAAAAAATGAGGCTTCAAGTTACTGTAAATTTACTCATAAAATTGCTCCCGGACTTTGTATTAAAAGTAAAGTAAAAAGTCATATTTAGATTTGGTGGGAGATTGGTTTCTTAATTATTCAAATTATCCATGGTCTTGGCAGCAATTTATAATAGAACAAACTTCGAATGAAATGTACAACATTTATTATATGGAAAGAAACTTGTACACTAATCATATGCCTTTATGGGCCATGATATGAAAACAACACCAATTTTAATTATATCAAAGTATTACTAAGCATCGTTTAATTTTTAGTAAATTAAAGTCCAGTTTATAAGTTTCCCCTTACACTAATAGAAACCATCTATAAAAAGAGGTTTCATAAAAAAAACCTTCATAAATAAGAGCGTTTTTTGAAAGAGGGCTCTCACAAAAGAGGGCATTTATAAAAAGAGGGCGTTGATGAAAGAAAGAGCTAATAAAAGAGGGCGCCGTATGCCTTTAGGGCAGATAATGTTATTCTTTAGAAGTTACTGCTTCTATGATTCCATTTAATCTATTTTAAATAAATTATTGTTACATCTTGAAAATGATTTAGAAAATCTAACTAGCCATAAATCATAAATAATTATAAGGGATATTATAAGGGATTTTTGTAAATCTATAAAGTAAATCGAATATAAATTTAAAATGTTGTCTCAAAAATTGAATAATATTCTCGCTTTATTTTCACGCTTTATCGCATACTTGTCTTCTGTATAAATATTATTTTCATATTTATGTTGATTTTATTTAGTGTTCACAGTTCATTAACACGTTTTACATGTTTATGTATCAATCAGTTCATCCATTCAACAGTCAATCAATCAATCAATCACATAAAATTCATAACTAAATATTATTATTATTGTTATTGTAATTGATGTTGTTGATGAGGGAGTACGAATGCTTTTTGTTGTATTTCATTTTTACTTTATTTATATTTACATTACCTTGACTGACGAACCATTAAAACTAAAAACAATAAAGCGAAAAAAAAGAAAAACAAACAGGCGAGATAGAAAAAGGGAAAAAATACACTTACTTATAAGAGTGAAGTAAATAAATCTATAAAAAAAAATCAAATACAAATGTTGAGGTTTATATTTGGCATATTGAGGAAATGAATTATTGGTTTTTTTTCTTCCTTTAATAGCCATAACCTTAAGCTGCCTGCCATAATAAAATTATTTTATGCATTTTCATATTCACCTTAATGTTCAAGCAATTTCAATGAACGCCCTGTAGAAGATGAAATATGTGATATATAATCAAGGTAACAAATTTACTTGTAATGCTTCTCATAATTTTGAATTTGAAATTTTGAATTTTGCGTTTTGTATTTTTATCGATTACAATCAGAACAATGATGAATACTTTTCAACTTCTAACTGAAAAGTGCAAACGCTTTTTCTGACATTAATTTACAGAAGTTTTCGAAAAAGAGGCGCTCACATTTTACATTCAAACTAAGGCAATCCTTGTAAATCAGTTGAAAATATAGTTGTATCTTTAATTCGAGAATTTCAGATACATTTAGTGCCAGTAGATATAAGAGCTGTTATTCTGATAGTGTACTGTGCAATCTAGTATACGTATGTCTTTATTCCAGGCAGGAGCGTACCTTATACCTTGTACCTTGTACAGTTTTTTTCTATCAAATCACAAGCTTGATACTTAAGGTTCCATCACTCTCCTGATAATAAAAATTGACATTAATCAGTCGGTGCTGTTTATTTTTGAGTAAGAAAAAGGAAATATTTAATACGTTTCAAATTATGGGTAAATGGATTGTAAGAACCAAAAAACGTGAACATTTTGAATGCGCATGAAGAGACCTTTGGTACTTTATGGGTCTTTAAGTTTGATTAACTGAAACGAGTTTATTCCATCTTAAGTTCTGTAGATTTTATATGCACTGTTAGTCCTATTTTTTTGAAAGCTTTCAAACTGGATCCATCGAGGTATAAAGATGCCTTTCTAATAATAAAAATATAATACCCGGATTTCTTTTGACGTATCCATTTTTCATTTTTCTTATCTCACTCTCCATCATTTTGTTACTGCACTACTTCAAAAGCGAATCCTTCTGTAAATTAAATATATGCGTTTCTCTTTTTTGCAGTTTTATCTACTTGAAAATTTTTATTATAAATTTAATTTGAATTTAAATATCAGTGAAGAATGGACAGTAATTGGCAATGACATGATAACTTGTAGTTTCAGTTTAATGTCATCGCAACTGCACCCATTCGTTGTATTAAGTCTTCTTTTTTATATATTAAAATGACAACAAGAACAACAACAACAACATAATTATGTAGTTTTCGCCAACTCGATTATCTAACTCAATTATATTTAAGTAAAAAAAAAAAAAAAACGGAATGGAAAAAAGAAATAAATGCAGAAAAAGTATGTTTATAGCACTTTTCTAAAGACCACGTAAAATTTTACATTTTGTTTACAATTTAAAGAAAGCTTCACTTTAATTGATTACATTTAGTGTAAGTAACTCTAAAAGTGACTGCAACAATAAAAGTTTAGAGCAAATTAAGGTAATACTAAGTCAAAGTTATACGGCTTGAGAAACTCGTTTTAGATAATTAGCTTTAGATAACTTAGCGCACGCACAATGCTTTAATTTTGAACTACTTTGTCTTGAAATAAAAGTAGAAATTTAAAGGGAGTTATACATTTAAGTCCAACAATCTACATTTTATAAAATTTTATAATAAATCGTGTTAAAGTATAAATTTGAAAGAGATAACATTTGAAATTACAAGCAGGTGGCTCATTCTAAGAAAATGAGCACGCCATGAAGCCAATAAACTCAGAATAAAGTTTGTGTAATAAAAAAGTACACTACGATTTTTATCGATTACTCATAAATTATGTGCAATACAACCTTCCAAAACTTTAGATGTATAAAATAAAAGTCAAACGTAGAGCATTAAAATTTACATAAAGTTTTTAATTTTGATTGAAATCAAATACTGAAGCAATCGAAACATGTCTGATCGACTAAGCATCTTTGCTTTGTAAAAAATCTCTCTTTGAGGTGTTCATTCTGTGTTTAGTCAAGCCCATATTTTCAAGTCCATTAGACATTTCTTACCAACCAAAGAAAAACTACTTTATTTACCAAATTTTTACTTCAAATTTTTATGGATTATATTTTATTTGATAGGGACACTTGAGTGATATCGATTATATGGAATGTCATTGGCTTGAATACTTTTTTAATTAATTAGACAATAATATTAATATTAAATTTATGAAAAAAAATTGTGTAACTTGGATACGAAGAAGCTCTTTGAATTGTTGCCAGAAGTATTTGAATTCAGTTGCCATCCATTCTATCTGGCCATCCATCTCTGTGAGTATTTTTGTATTAAAATTTTAATTTATAATGTTTGGAATATTTAGCATGATTTTCATAACATTTGATGCATAAATTTAGGCCAGAGACTTAGGGAAAATGCTATAACCCACTTTTAATAAAAACTTTTCACATAGAAATTTCTTAATATTCTTAAGCGAAATATGGCGCAGCGTATACTTAAACTCTGCGGAAAATGTTGATTATATGACTTAAGTCTTTTAATTTAAAAGACTTAAAATATTTTCAACGAATTTTTAGAAATTGTTTAGTTTTTTTTATATAAATTTAGTAAAAATTTTCATAATTTTGAGAATTTCAATTGTGTTAGCTAAAAAATAAACAATGAAGGGTGTTTGTTAAGTCGTTGTATTTTTTTACTTGTTTTTTTAATATATTCTTTAAATAATTTTTCTTAATTTATTTTTCATTTTTAATTTTTTTATTGGTTAGATTAATTAAAGATTAATGAAAACAACGTGAACGCTTCAATTATTCTGCATTTACATGAAATTCTTTCTCGTTCCTTCTACTCTACCTATACCTCTACCTCTACCTCTACCTCTCCTTATCAATGTCATTGTTCTAGTCTGTCATTCTCTCTTTATCTCTGTCTCTCTCTAAATTGACAGAATTATTAATGAATTATTTATACATAATTTTTTGTGTTTTTTTTTTTTACAAATACACAAATGATTTTTTTTTTCGTCAAGGCAAGTTTAGTTGTGCCACCTGTTTATTTATGCCATAATATTGTTATTGTTGTTGTAAAAACAACAATTCTATTTATATTCATATTATAAGAAATGTATGTATGGACGTACAGACAGATATAGACGGACAGACATACAGACAGATAGACAGACAGATGAAGGTAGTTTGAAAGAAAAAAATCTCAGTGTTTGTTGCATCACAACATGATTTGCTTATTATTACTTTGTTTTACAACTTTATTTAGAATGAATGAATATTTTCTGCCAAAACTTTTTTTCTAGTTTTTTTTTTTTGTTTTTGAGTTTGTTTTTGTTGAATGAAATGTCAATTTCCTCAAATGAAACACACGTGCACCAAATAATTAAGAAATAATGATGATGAAAAGTCCACAAAACAATAAATCATTGTTTTAGAAATTTGTGATTATAACAGCAAATGTTTTTATCGTGGGAATATGATTTTTCTGCCCTGAAGAGACAGATAAGGAAAGTATTCTTATATATGCATACATGGCCATTTTGTTCCATTGGAATGGCTTTTAAAATATTTAATAAAAATAGTTCTGAAATTCAAGAGGCTCAATGATCCTTTAAATTATCCTTCATTGAAAATTTCGAATGGATTTTAAAGTGATAAAAGTCCAAAATGTTTGTACAAATTTTAATTGTATCTATGCTTAGATTGAATTTTTGAATCAACTTGAACTCCTTGTTCATAAAAGATCCTTTAAACGAAACTACTACCTTTGAATTAAGGCCTTTTTGAAACTCCATCTCAATTCAATGAGATCATTAGAATTTTACATATTTTAAGTAATTTTTTTTAATGAATCTCAAAGTCCCACAATCCATAAATTTTTCAACTGAATTTTTTAGAAAACTTTTAGTTTTTTGGATATTAAGTTTTCTTTTATTTCTTTTATTTTTATCAAATCAATGGAATCAACTATTATTTAAATCGCGATATCCGAATGGTAAGAGTTGATCTAGGGACTCGATTGGACTGAATGTCAATTTCATGTGTTTCATACAACATTAAATTCAATTCAATTAAATCTCAAATAAAGTTAATTTGAAAAAGCAAATTAAATCAATTAAAACATGAATTAAATGAGCCCGATAGCCCTAAAAATAGAGAAAAATTTTAGGCGACATGTCTAAAACAATAATTTTAATGCCGTAGAATAAATACAAAAATTTAGGAGGAATTTTTAAAGTGCGATGAGGTAAAAGTAAACGTATAATGACTTGAGTTGTTCCTCCAATTAAGAAAATTGCAGAAGTGAAATGAATTAAAAGAGTTTTAATGATTTAAAAATCTTAAAGTTGTATTAACATTAAATCATTCCATTCCTTGCCATATGTATGTACGTGTATGTGTTAAGAGAGATTTATCTCAATATATTATGCCTTTTCAGGCCGCATCGAATTGTTTTACAAAATAATATTTAAATGTTTTTTGCTGCTGGTTGCTGATTATTTATTAATGATACTACAATACAATTACATAAATAGAAAGATAATATACACAGACATGTCTACATATATATAACCCATGGATCCAAAAGTTTTGCGATATGATACATTTAAATGAGAGCGGACTCTTTTTTTGGGATTTTCTTTATAAAATTAATTTTTCTTTCATAAAATTCAACTTAAAATAACTTAAAACGATTTGTTTCAAAATTTTATGATCTTCAAATGATAAATATGGATCAGTAAGATTTTACCAATGTGCCTTAGTTGCTTATTATGATTAAAGGCCTCGGCATTTCAAGAAACTCTCTGAATCGATTTAAGTGATATAAAAAATCACGTTTGCATCGTCTTATAATGATATTTGAAATATGAATCTTTTAGAACTTAATGGAAGTCATGAAATCAATGAGACTTAATAATTAACTCGTAAAGTTATGGCATTCGTGGTCCAAAAACCTTTCTCGAGATATTCTCCACTGACTAAGGCAAGAAAGGTAAAACTTGAAATGCAGTTTTTTGAAATGCTTAACTTTAGACATCAAGAAGAAATTGGCTGTAGCAACATTAAAGATTTATTGACCTATGTGTTTTGCTTATATATAAATGTAATATATTTTCAGATTAACCTCAACGACTTTGCCTAGAAAGGCAGGAGTTTTAAATGCCTACAAATGCAGCAGACAAACAAGGCATATCTGAAAAAATTCATATAGGAAGATAAATGCCAGCACATGCACACACATACACACACATACACACAGACACTTATATATATATATATATATTTATACAATATAAATTTATAAATATATGAAATTTTGCAATTTTACAAATTTACATGTTGCCAGTTAAAATGAGGAATTTACAGCCACAAAAAAGCAAAAGAAAAAAGGAAAGATGGAAAAAAAGGCGAGAGAAAAATGAAATTAGGTCAAAAAATTTTCTTTCTTTTCATTTTTGTTTTGTTGCTTTTGTTGCTGTTACTCTTATTTATCATGTCATTTTAGCTTTTTTTTTTTTGTATTTCATATGGAACTGAGAATGTGAAACTGTGAGACTCAGATCGTGATGGTGATGAAGATGGAGACGGAGACGTATTCAGTTCTATATTTGGCGTTTCCAGTAGAACTTGTTTCTTTTGTCATTCTTTATTGATCTTTTTATTTCTTAACTGATTTAATTTTTTTTTTGTTATTATTGTTTGTTGTTGTTGTTGTTGGTTGGTTGGTGTGTTCATATAAAAACTGCTTAAGCGTTTAAGAGCGAAACTTTAAACTTTATTTATTTATATTGCTTCCAGATGCCAACTGCTTACAATTTACAATTTATGCTTTTTGCTATTTGCTATTTGCTGCCATCATCAACGTTATTTGTTCTCTTCTCTGCCACTTTTTTCTTGCTTCTTTTTTTTGGCTTGTTTTTTTTATTAATTTGTACAAGCAAATGTTTAATAAAATAACTCATATGTATTTTGTGTCCACCCACTAGCACGTTTAACACACACACACACACACACACACACACCTACACACACATACACTTACGCGCATTTATAATCAACTAACAACAATTAAGTAGTTGCAAAAAAAAAAAATGAAAAATGAAGAAAAAAGAAGCAGCGAATAAAAATCTTTGACAAAAACCAATTGATTCATTGACTGATGGACGGACTGACTGATTGACTATAAAAGTCACAAGGTTTTACTTTACTAGTGTTTTTCTTCAATTCTAGTCTTTCAAAATTTTTCATTGTTGTTGTTGTTGTTGTTATTGCTGCTAATGCTGCTGTTGCTACTATCGTTGTTGTGGTTGTTGCGTCTGTTGTTGTTATTATTATTATTGTATAACATATTTACAGGTTAAATCATTAACAGGAAATGGCCAATTAGCTTTGAGTGTTAAGGTAATAAAAACTGGTAAAACAACGAGGCACGCAATAGCTTCTCAGACAACAGCAACGACATAATAATTCACTACAAATTGTTTGTTATTTTATTTTGATAAGCAATAAAAATAAATTATAATTAATTAACAAATACTATAAAACAAAAATGATGAAGAGTACAAAAAATTCTTCATCTACTTCATTTATATTTTTAAGTATTAATTTAGGTGTCACATTAAATGTAATAATTAACATAAAAAATTAATTAATTTGTAGATCAATTAGATAACTTCTCTTTCAATTTGACGTTTTGAGAATTCGTGGTCGCTGTTCATAACCATTAACAGGCATTTTAATAATTGTGCTCATTGTATCAAAACATTTACTGGCTTCAAATGAATCCATGAAATGAAAGCTTCAAGAGACCCTCGACCTATAGCAAGCATTAAAATATTTTTGTTGGATCTATCGATTTGATATTATTTTATTATGAAAAACAGTTACAAATTTAGTAAAAAGTATAAGGCATGCGCCCACGTGACAGCCTTAATTGAAGAGGGCTTCGGGAATTAAATGAAATACTTGAACTTTTTTATTGAATACTCCAAAATTCTTGTTTTAGACATAATCTTAAGATCTTAGTTTATCCATTTTTTATACCTAAAACGAGACTTTGGAACACACACGAGTGCGGTTCAGGAGTGCTGGGAGAATCCCCAGTGTAGCCCTATGAATTTTTCAATTGTGCCTTTTTACTTGTTACATACTTAATGTTTTTCAATAACTCCTTATGAATTTCATAAATCAATTAGGCTCAAAAAATTTAATGGAATGTCTGGCTTTAGTAAAATAGAAATTTCTCACTTAGTAACTTTTTGAAATTTTCAATTTTAATTGAGCTTAAAAGTCGGCAGGTTATATATACTGTTTAGTTATTTTTAATGTAATTTTTGCTTGTTGTTGTAGTTTTACTGATTTCTAAGACTTGATTTTTTTTTTTTTGCCTTTTAAGGTTTTTTGAAATTTATGTTATTTCACTGTTGTAATTAATCAATAGGCTATTTATGGAACACCTGCTAAAGAGCACTAATGTATTACTTAATTTTATTATTATTATATTGTTACGAAGTTGGAATAATAAATAACTAAAAAGAAAAATTAACTTTTTACATTTCTAAGTGTTGTTCGTTTAAATAAAGTTAAATTTTCGATTTAGAATGGATAAGAATGGTTTCTGATTCATTTGTAGTTACATGCCCACTAATGTTGCTTAACAATTGCGCTGATAATTTCATATGCTTCATTCTTATGAATTAGTTTTAGAGGCTGCCTCTTACATAAGGGCCTTACCTTAAATAAACATAAAAGTCTAGATGTTGGGTTTCGTAATTTGTTAAGCGATGTTTACAGGTCTAATTCCTCACATAAAGCCCAACATTGACTTCAATTTATGGGCATTAAGAATGGCGCAAGTGTTAAGAGCCTTACAATACTTCTCGTATAATAAAAGTACAATAAGCCCCTGATACCTCAGTCTTTTGGTAAACATTTCATTCATTTAACTTTCAGTAATCCTTGCAAAAAGGTATCACTGATATTCAATTAAATTATTGACTCTTTATGAAAGTCCAAAACATGACCCAACTAATCGGAACGTGACTTCAGTGTAACTAATTAGAATTGGTAAAAAAGTCATTGACAATCATGCGCCACATGATTTTTGAAACAAAAATAATTGTAAAAGTTAATTAAGATAATCCAATTATAATTTTTTTATAGACTTCTGGTATAATCGATCTTTAAAGTTTTGATTCCTTTGATATAGAATTATTTTATAAATAATTTGTTTAAAAATTTGAGAACTTCTCAAGTAAACCTCGTAATTTTTGCTATTTTATCTATCATGTGTGTGTGTGTGTATATGGTTTTATATTTCTCTTTCTAAGCCAAAACTTAATATTATTAATGTTTTAAATATTATCAAAAGTTTGCCAAAAAGATTTATATATAAAAGATTTATTTATTTTAGAGAGGCTTTTAAGGCTTTTAAAGGCGTAGGTTAATTAATGATCATGGATAAAATTACTTGTAACACTTTGCAATTTTATTTTTGCTATCAGATATAAAAAAATGTAATGGAAAAAAAAAAACTAAACAACGCGAAAATTATTCACATTTGATAAATTTAGAAAAACCGCGTGGGCAAATAAGGCGACGTGACAAAAATTTCTGTGGAAGAATTACTTAAATAAATACATGAATTAAACATAAAAATAGAAACAGACGGCAATAATTTAAAAAAAAAAATAGGTGTCAATTTGTAATGTATCGCAGAGGCCTGGAGCATATAAATTTTTATTTCTCTCTCTCTCTTTTAAAAATGTTGACTTATTATGAATTGATTTAATCTATATGCTAATATTGTCTTTATAATGCTTGATATGCATATAAAAAAATGCTTTTAGAAAAAGTCTGTGTTAATAGCAACTAGGAAATTTTAAGGGAATAAAGATTTAAATTAGGACTTTAGGGAGTCAGGGTATAATTAATATGTTCAGAATGATTTAAGTCCATTTGTCTTTTATGGGTCTGTCCTTCCGTCTGTCCATATATATTTTTGTTGGTTTTTGCTGATAAGTTTCAGATCGCAGGCCTAGTAGTGAATCTAATTGAAATTGGTTAAAATCGGATTATTTTTAAGAGCCATTTTCCATATAACAATGTTTTCGAAAAAAAAATCGCTATTTAAAATGAACTTATAAATTTTTAGATTAGTAATTTGAATATTTTATAAAGAACGTTCATACAATCTATGAAGTTGGCATATGAACCACAAAGGTCTATATAATTTCCGTTTACCATCATCATCTTATGCCTTTTTTTTGTTTTATAAAGTTTGATCTAGTCCATTTGTAGTACTTATATAAAGCGTGTAGCGTCGTGTAGAATACTCACAACTCCTTCTCAATCACATTTCTAATTCGTATTATCTTTTCCAATTATCTCAACTTAATTGAACTAAATTAACCTTAAGCCCACACCTCTGTTCTTCGTTCAATGTGTGCTGTTATTTTCCTTTTTTTTTTTTTTTTGGTTATGGGCCATTTATTCCACGTTTTAATAATTACCAAGTTTTCTTTATGTTTTCTATTTATTTATTTTTATTGTTGCTGATTCGAAGCCTCATAATTTTTTTAGTATAATATCTATTCCTTAATTTAGCATTAATTTATTAATGCCATATATATAAATTAATGTATGTTTGTATGTATGTATATTTTTATATAAATATAAATATTTAATATAAAAGATTTCTGTTCCATATCATGTTATAATTTATATGATAGTTTTATGTTTAGTCAATTAAATGCTTCAATGATGGTGAAATAATAAAAATGCATTTTTTTACAACTTTCGACTTTTTCCGTTAACGGCCACCCATAATTTATGTTGCATATGCTTTGCTTTTATATTATTAAAGAGTATCGCACTTTCTCTTCTTCAATCTTTCTATTTTCCATTTATTAACATAATTTTTTCCTTCTTTGTTTTTCTTTGTTTTTTTTTTTTTTAAATTTTCTTTTTTGTATTTTCCTTAGCTCCAGGCAGCGCAAGAGAATCTATTTGCAAAAATAATGGAAGAATATTTTTGTAATAAAAAATAATTTTATGTTATATGCTCTATATTTTCTTATGTAAATCAAATGAAATTAAATGTAATTTGTTTTACACTAATTGCATTAAAAATTAAAAACATTTAACTAAAGTGTTAAAAAGTAAAATTTCTGAAATAACAAATTAAATTGTATTTATTGCATGATACATTTAAATGATATAAAATTTTTTTAAGCAAACATTTACATTATTTCATTACATTTATCCAGTTTCATTGTACTTTAGCTTCTTTTTAAAACGTTCTCCAACTTATTATGGTTCCATTTCTGTATTTTAAATTTTTCAAATATCTTTTCAAGTGCCATGTAAATTCCATCAAAAACGATTGTAATACATAGATAAATAGGATTTTACTTTTTAAGATTTCTATAATTTTCTATAATTTTTTTACATTCCTTTTATAGTATTTCTTTTGATACTTTTTTTGCGAACCTATTGAGATTCAATATTCCATTTCATTCCTTTATTTTCATTCCATTGTTCCATATCAAACTTTTTCATTCCATATCATTCTTGCATTCATACTATGTAATTTCTATCCATTCCCTGCTTTTTTGCCATACCATTCTTTTAAATTCCATTCCATTCTTGCATTCCATGCTTTCATTCCCTGCTTTCTAGCCACACCATTCTTTTTCATTCCATTCCATTCTTTTACATTCCATTCTTTCTATTCATTCCCTATTTTCTTGCCATACCATTCCATTACATTCCAATGAATGTAATGGAATGAATGTAATGGAATTTTATCGTAAACAACAACCAATCTTAATCTTTTTTCTTCTATTTATAAATTCATGGAATTTATAAATTCCATTTAAGCGAACAATTTTTTTTTGTTGTTTTCGAACAAATTTATAACAAATTCTTAAAAAGAAAATTCTATGTGAGAGATTTAACGTTTTAGATAAAAAGTTAACTTCATTTATTGTTTCAATTATTTGTCGCATAAAGATGCATAAAGATTTCTAATTTCCTTTTCAAATATATGGCACAAAAATGTACCAAAGACACAAAAGAGAAAAAGAGGAGAGAGAAAAGGGGAATATTTGTCGTGACTTTGCAACAAAAAAAAAATATTACACAATGAAGTCAAGTTTAGAATTTCAATCTGAATTTCAAATGAATCATGTTATTTAAGTAAGCAAAATTCATTCGAGTGTGGGTGGTTGTCAAGTAAGTCAAGTCAAGGCAACTCAAGTCAAGAAGAATAAGAATAAGAAGTAGAAGATGTATAACTTATTCTTCTTCTTTAAATTATCATTGTTGCTGTTGTTGTTGCATGATCTATATGACATTTTAAATGGTCTTTTCCATTCACACAATTTTGAATTTATATTGAAATATTTAATCGCGTTTTTTTTTTGGTTTGTTTGTTGTTTACATAAAATGCATTAAATATTAAAAATTGTACAATAGCAAACAAAAAACAAAAAAAAAATAAGAAAAAAATCCGCTGATTAATAAAAATTGTGCTATGGGACAGACAATTTTCTATGTATTTGAAATTTAAGTTGAGATATTTCAACCAAAAAAAAAAAAAAAATACAGACAAAAAAAGCAGCCAATAACTAAAAAAAAGGAAAAGAAGAAGCACGACAAAAAAAAAGGGATAAAGGAAGAGAGTAACAAGCAATTGACATGCAACATCATTGCAATAATAATAACAACAACAACAACTACAATATAAGCAGCATCACCAGCAGTTTCAGCATCAGCATCAGTCTAAAGCAATCAACAAAAAAGTGCCAAGAAAATTGTGTTTGGTTGGTTTTTTTCTTTTTCTTGTATGTCAATGTGGCCACAAATATCGAACTTATGTAACAACAACAGCAACAACAATAACAACAACAACAACAACAAGAATTATAATAATAATACTTTAACATTCATCAATTATATGTTTGCATTTCTGTTTAGGTCTGTACTGTTGCTGTTTGCTGTTGGCTGTTGCTCATTGAAAAAATATTTTTTAAACGTGCTCGCTTGCTTGAACAGTTCACTTGTGTAACGCGCTTAAATGTTTTTGTTTCGCTCAATTTTCGCGCTTTTGTGCATGTGTGTGTGCGCATTCAACGCTTAATATCATTATCAACATTAATGAGGTTGAGGTTGTGGTTGCGGTTGCATTTATTGGTCGTGGTTGTGGTTGTGGTTGTGGTTGTAGTTGTGATCATTTTTGTAATGTTATTTATGCTGATGCTAAGGCCTTTATTGATTTTTAAACCGGGCATTAATGGCATAGGAAATTTACAACCTAAAGTTCTCAATGAAATCCAAAAAAAAAAAAATTTCCAATTTCCAATTTTTTTTATATTTTTACTAAGTTGCTTAATAATTTGTTTCATTGTGAAGAAATTTCTATAAAATGATACTTAACAATGTTTAAGAAGGAGACAAAATAATCAATCGCAAAAATATGTTCATTAAGGTGTGAAATTAAAAAAAAATTATTCGTTTGTTTTCAAATCGAATCGATTTAAGAAATATAACAAAATAAATCACATTTATAAAAACAAGAAAAACAAATGAAATAATATAAAATAAAAATTATCAAAAATCTAAAATACCTTTTTTCTTGTTCTTCCTTTTCTTTTGCGCGTTTTACTTTGTTTTTTCTATTTTAAAATGAAAAAAAAGGAAACGGATCAAAAACTTGTACCGCTGTTTGATTCAACATTTAAGTCTACTTAAAATTTTAATTTTGACACTTTTTTTTGACGATTTTTTCTCTTTTGTTTTGGCTTTAACAAATTTTCAATTTCGATCTTTATCGAAAAGATATAATTTGTCAAATAACTTTGTAGAATTGTTTTACACAAAAATAAAAATAATCATAAGTTGAAATGTCTGCTTTAATGCTCGCCAATGAAATTCATTGAAATGTTAAAGGAACTTTTGCAAAAATTAATTAATCGATATAAGCTTTGTCGCATTTTCAAAGATGCTTTTTATTCAATAGAAAAAAAATCAGTTCGAATATTTAGACGTGAAGGGGGCGGTTTCCACAAAAAATATTTGACCTTCTCAGTTCATTTTGATCTTATTCTTTGGAAAATCTGAAGAAATAAAAATTATAATAAGTAAATTTTTCTTAAAGATCTTTAAAGATCCATGTGAAAGTTTTTTATAATATTTTGAGATTTCGTTCGGGCTACATCTGAAGGCTTTCGGGCTTATTTGTAAAAGTTGTTGTATGATAATTCGTGGTGATACAAATAAAAGAAATTCATCGATTCGTCGATCATTCAATCGATTCATCGATCACTTAATCGATTCACTCGAATCACTCGAATCGATTGTCATCAATTTTTCTTGACTCTTTTTTAATATAAATGAGAAAAGAAGAAGAAGAACTGAATATCAATCGCGCAGATCACTTTTTAATTTCATTAGCTGAGGAATCGAAGCCTTTAAAGATCTGAGAATATTTGTTGACAAATTTTGAAATTTTATATGAAATTTTGAAATTTGAAGGATTCTTCGTTTTGGCATCTTTCTTATAAAGACGAAGAAGAAATAAGTCCTCAGTTGATGATAAGATTAAATTTTTAGATTTTTATTTTTATAAATATTTTCTAGTATTTGAAATTTATACAAATTCGTGCCACTTTTTAGAAATAAAATTTTTTGTAATTTTTTCAAAATTTTTGGCAATTCTTCAAAAGACCGTTTATATTTTATTGTAAAATAATTTTAAAAATTTTTCAAAAAAAAACTCAAATCGAACTGTTTCAAGTTTGTACTTTTGATAAAAATTTTTATTTTTGCTAACATTTTTTTCGTTTGCTGGAAATTTTTCCGCTTTAGACTCTCTCAAAAGTCAAAAAAGTTAAATCGCTTTACCCATTTCACTTTTAGAGACCTAATAATATTCATTCATAAGAAATTTAATACGTGGCAAAAGATGTAGAGTGCTAAATTAGAGACTTTGAGATATTGAAAATTTATGAGAAAGTCAAGTTTTTATTTAAAAATAATCCGATCAATGTTGAGATAATAAAGTGTGCCTTGGTTTTTATTTTGTTTTTGTTAGTTCTATTGTTATTGTTGCTTTTCTTATTGTACGCGTAGGAACTTACGTTCTTTGATGAATGCCGTTGACTCTACTTCAAAACAAACACTAAAATTTTGGTTAAAAAAGGGCCCACAAAATCGCACAAACTTTTTTTTATATATTTTTTTTTGTTTATTTTTATTTTTTTGCCTCGGTTTTTTTTGGTGTTGTAGCATATGAAAAGTATGAATATAAAAAGCTAAAAGGAAAATATTCTTCTTCAAATTATCGTATCAAACCAAAACAGTTTATCATATCAAACCAAACCTCAACAAGCAACTTATTTTTATTTTTGATTAATTAATCAAAAACAGTGAAAGATTATTTTTGTTTATATAAACGTAAGACCCTTCTCTGGACTGACAGACAACAATGGCCACAAATGAAATACAAAGATAAATTTGAACTAAAAAATAAAAAAATAAAAAAAAATTTATATATATAAACAAATAAAAAAAAGGTTGATTCGTTGTTGATCGTTGTTTGTGCTTGTGTATTTAAATTGTACTGTTTTGTTTGATACAACATACATTAAATACCTTCCAGCGTTAACGGTAACATTAACTGTAATTTAAAAGATCATTAAAAACATTTTAAAGGAGTCATTTAATAGATCTTCTTCTTTCATCTACATAACTGCGAGAGTTTTAAGTTAGTAGAAATTAATAAAATCTTTGCAAATAATATGGCAATATTTAGGCGATTACTGTTTCATACATCAACGAAATCATAAATATTACATGCGATATTGTTGTTGCGATATTGTACGTTCAATATTGTTGTAGCGATATCGTTGATGCGATATTGTACATGCGATATTGTTGTAGCGATATCGTTCATGCGATATTGCACATGCGATATTGTTGCGATAATGTTGTTGCGATTTGGTTGGTGCGATTAACTTTTTAATAAATTTTTGCCATTGCCTTCAGAAATCCATTTAAAATTTCTTTAAACATTTCCAAAAACCAACAATCCAACATTATTATAACGTTGCGAACATTAAGCATCGAGTATCGAACTTTAAAATTGTTATGCACAAAAAAAGTTAACACATTTCAAGACAAAGTGGGCCAACTAGTAAAACCATTTTAGTAGAAATGTACGGCAAATGAATGCAAATACTACCAAATAAAAAGACAAATGGACAGACAGAGTAGGCATGAATCTTTATTTCATTGTTAAGTCAAAAGGCAATTTGTGTCGTTTGTCACAACAACAACAATATAAATCACATAACTAACCGTCAGTATTTAGCGCCATATTTCATATTGTTACTGCTGCTGTTGCTGTTGGTACGTTCTCAGTTTACCTTCAGTTGTTTGAATTTTCTTCTTATTTTTATGTGCTGTTTATTCTTGAAATGACCTGAAAGGCATTACACATTTACTTCCTGGTCTTCTTTTAACAAATTTCAACATTTCACATTATAACAAATAAAATTCGATAGAAAGAACAAATGCCAAAGGTAACATTACAACAACAATAACAATAACAACAACAACAACAACAACAATCACAAATGCTAATACGAAAAACAAAACTGCGAGAATTTTGCCATATTTTGCCAATTAAATATTCTTGAATAGTTTTCTCTTCTTCTTAATCTTTGTCTTCTTTTGCTTTGTTTGCAAAAGTTTCATGCTTTGTTCCATTGAACTTTGTGACGCTTGCTCGTTTTGTTTAATTTTACTTTTAAATTCTATATTTTTTGAATTTAAATATTTCATTGAATTTCGTTTGCTTAACTTTATGAAAAATTATTTTCAATAAGCAACAACAATAAGTTTAGAAATTTTATCTAAGAATAACAGGAAGAGCCCTTTTTAAGCCGCATAAAATGTGCATCAATTTTATCTGAAGATAGAAAATCACGAAGTTGTCTATAGATGTAAAAATTTTCTTTAAAAGTGTTGAAGGGTCTCAAATAATTATTTCCATAAAAAGCGCATTACAAAGCGTCATTTCAAAGCCTGGAAAAATGAATGTCCTGTATGTCTGATAAAGCACGAACGGACTAATTCGGCAAAGACCCTCATGAAATGAATGGGTTACCCGATAAAGCCTTTATGGTAGCTGCTCATAATTATGGATTACAAACAAACGGTCTACAACATTTGGTGATCCATTTTTAGTAAAGACGATTTACCTTCATATTTGAAGGCAAAAAATTCGATGTAGATCTGATGTGACAAAATATCTGCCTTTGCAAACTTTTAAAGTAATTTGTGTACTAAGTTTGATTAAAGTTCTTGCCATGATTATGCTATGAAAATGATTTTTACAATTTTAGGGGCAGCAAATTACGGTAAATTAGAATTATCTGGCGATGGCGCTTGTTTAGGCACTTTTCATTAATGTAAAGTGATAAGTTCACTCTCATTGGACTCACTCTTAATTTAAGAGTGATCATTAAGTCAAAGTATAAAATAAAACATAAAATTTTGACAACTAATATGTCCAGAGCCGGAGCTTATATCGATTTAAAATATAATTTTTTCCACTATTATCCAAATTTTACTAAATTTTCAAAACAGATTTTCCGATTATCGATTTAGCCTAACTAAAGTTTGATTTCAAACTAACGGCTTCAATTTTCTGACTTGTTTTCCTTATTTCTTTTTACTTGACCTTCAAGGCTTTTTTTATGGTTCATCTTCTGTTTTTTTTTTTTTGGATACCCTTAGCTTCTTCTTCTATAAATTTGTAAAATAGTAAATTATTATCAAAAAATTTTTTATAAGAATCGTTAAAAAGGGCATTAAGGAAAAATATTTTATAAATATTTTCCAAATGATTCATCAATCCAATTGAATTATATTCAGATGAAAACATAAAAATAAACTTTAAAAGGTATAAAATAATTTTAAAAAAAAAGTCATAACAATAATAATTATAATGATAAAAGAAATGTATTAAATTACTATCAGACAACTGAAGTGTGTGATAAAACAGCAAATTAACATGAACTGAAAAATAAAAATAAAGAAAAAAATAAAAATATATCGCCTGACATTTGGCTATAACGGCCAATCATCGAAAAAATGATCATTCAGGTAAGAATGAATGGAAAAAGCAAAACAAAATGAAAAAACAAAAAAAAAAGAAAAAAAGGAAAAAGAAAACAGGAAAACGAATAAGTGTATAAATAAATAAATAAATAAAAGCAAAAAAAATAAATGACAATAAAAAATAAGAAAAAATTTGTTGCATGCGAGATATGAAATTTCTTCAACGAAAATCAAAAAAAAAAAAATAAAGAAGAAGAAAAAGAAAATATTTAAAAGGAATAAAAAAAAAACAAAACAAAATCATAAATCACTTTAATGTTCTTCTCTAACTCATTCTTACTATATCTCTATTTCCCTCTCTCTTTCTAATTCTCATTCAAGCGTTATATGAAATTGTTTTTCTTTTCCGTTCCTTTTTTTGATTTTTCGTTTTTTATTTTTTTTATTTTTTATTTTTATTTTTATTATATAATTTATGTTTGAATAAAATGGCCAATGAAATTCATACAAGCGGACAAACACAATTTGTCCTTTCATTCATATCATTTCAATCATTAATCTAAGCTTTCAATAGTCAAGTGTTTCTATCTCTTTTGGATACTATTGATATATCTTCAATTTTGTTTTTTCTTTCTTGGTCTGATTTTATTTGTCATTATTTTTGCCATTTTAATCTCACACCTTGCAAAAAGACGGTGCCATAAATATTTCAGTGTTATCGTGTTGACAAGACTTTAACCTAGAAGTGTTCGCGCACTAAGGCATGCAATTTTCATTTAACTTCAAGTACAAATTTAATGTCAAATTCAATGGCGATATTTTTGTACTTGGATTTTTTCTTTTTTTTTTTTTTTTAATATACAAGAATATTTCAATATTTCATGAATATTATTAAAATGATTTATCCTTCTATTTGTTAAATTGAAATCGTCATAAACAACATTTATTTAATAATTTTAATTTGATTTTATTCAATTTTTTAGGGAAAATTTATTATGAAAAAATTATGAATTATGAAGAAATTAAAAATTAACTAGATAATTATAATTGAGCATGAATTTGTTTCGAATTTTATAATGAGAAATTAGTTGCAATCTTTTCAATGATTTCACTTTGAATAAGTATTTCCTTAATCCTTCTCAATTCTGCTATAACAAAGTGACACTTTGGAACCGTTTAATCAACTTCAAATAAATGCTTATATTCGATGATTCTAAAACGTTTTGATGCTTAGATTTGATAGTTTGATAGTTTGATTCTAAGACGAGTGGAATATTTTTATTGATTTGATTTTGAAAATTGAAAACTGAATAAACAATTAAAACTCTTTACTTTCTACGGAACGGACTTTTTCTGTCCCTTTCATGTAGCCGAAATATATGAAGTAACTGTGACAATAATTGTGAAATATATCAATGAAAATCTTATAAATGGTAGAACTGGCCCCTTTTTGCTTAGCGCAATTAAAATATCAATAAAATGCAGTACAATTCAAGAAAGAAAGTGAAAAAGTGTAATTTTCGAATCATTTGAAAAGTTTAATATGTAGATGGAAATGCAAAATGTGGATCGAGGTAGCCTAATAGTTTCAGGTAATCTAAATGTTTTGATTTTCAACAAAAATATACAAAATTGTAAATTGTTTTCATGCATCGACCTTTTCCAAAATTATAATATTCTGTTGGCAGATTAGTGAATGGACTGACAAGCAAAAGGAAGGACCGACAAGCAGTTGGAAGGATGAACCAAATGACGGACGGATGGATGGACCAAAGGATGGACGGATGGATGGACCGAAGGATGGACGGATAGATGGCCGAATGGAAGAATGGATGGATGGACGGATGGATGGACGGATGGATGGGCGGATGGATGGACGGATGGATGGACGGATGAATAGACAGATGGATGGATGGATGGACGAATAGATGGACGAGTGGCTGGACGGATGGAGGGACGGCCGGATGGATGGACGGATGGATGGATGGATAGATGGACGGATGGATGAACGGATGGATGGACGGATGGATGGACGGATAGATGGACGTATGAATGGACGAATGGATGGACGGATGGTAGGGCGGATGGATAGATGGACGGATGTTTGGACGGATAGACGGATAGATGGACGTATAGATGGACGGATGGATAGACGGATAGATGGACGGGTGGATGAACAAATGGATGGATGGATAGACAGGCGGATGGATGGACGCCAAGTGGATTAAAGAACAGAGGAATAGAAAGATATGAATCGAATCGAAATGTGATTTTTTGTAAATCGGTGTGATAAAAATTTATTCAATCGAAAAGCGCTCTGCATTTTATACAAAAGTATAGAGATATTGTGTAGAGTGTAAAAAAAATTTTACCTTGAAAATTTCTTCTTTAATTTCTTTACTGCATTTAAGTAATAATAATTAAGAAATTTATTTAATGGTTGTTTCTAGTTATTATTGAAAATTTATTAATGTAAACATAAAATTTACATTTATAAAATTTGATTAAACGTTGGCGATTACAAATGTCTTAGCATAATTAAATATTAAGCAAAATTTAATAGAAATAATACAAAAATTTTTTCTAAAGTTTACTTAATTTGTGATTGCATTATAAAACATTTAAAAAACTACAAAGAGAAAAAAACAACAAGAAGAAGAAAGAAAGAAAAACAAGAAATGAAAATCAAACGATATTGAAATTAATTTAGTTTAAATAAAGTGGAAATGGAAAGACAAAAGTAACATTAAAAATGCGGACGGCAAGTTATGAAATAAATTCAAAAAAATATTGAACGATGTTTTTAATTTCCAGTTGTAGTTTATTGATTTCCACTTTTAATGAAAGAAATTAAATTATTTTGTAACAGTTTTAGATTTCTAAAAATTTTCAGAGATGGCACACGTTACTTTACGTCAATTTATTTTAATATATCAAAAAATTTTTCCTTTTTTTTCAAAAAGATATGAATAGTTTTGTGGATCTTTGTAAATTCAATTCGAAAAAGGCAACTGAGAACTTTTTAAATTTCAATATTTTCTTGCAATTTAGTACGAGTTGAGTGAGTCATTACAGTTGTATTCACTTATTAATTAAATGTAGCGGAGCCGTAAAGTACGACAGTAATGAAATGCTTCTTCCATATTATTCCGAAGTCTTTATTTCAAAGTTATATTGAAAAATAGTTTTAATCGATCTATGTAACCATCAAAATATTCTCTTCATCTAATTATCTCTTTCATTAAAGATTAATTATGTTGTCGTATGATCAAGTTTTATCGTTGACAAAATCAGCAAATTAATCAGTAATTATTTATCGCATAGTAAAGTGCAGATTGAATTATTGGGGCAAAGCGGAGCAAGGTAAAACAAGACAAGACAAGGACAGAATCGAGTTAAATTTTTATTTTCTTTATCAATGACACACAAACGAAATATATCACCATGATCAACCATCCATCACTATCATCATCATCATCATCATCATCATCATCATCATCATCATTCTCATTATCATTATCGTTTTTATTATTGTAAGTTCTTATAAAGCTACAAAAATAGTTACAATTTAATTCTTAACCGACAACAACAATAATTGTCAAATATCAAGCTATTGATAGCATCAAATTATCGTTACGTTAGAATGATTGGTAATGCATGAGAGAAATAGAGTAAGAGAAAGAGAGAGAGAGTAAGAGAGCTTGCATTGATTGAACTAATGGTACATTTCATTACATTACTTACTCATTCAGAATAGTTCTTAATAAAAACAAGTAAAAACTTTATGGTCGATCGAAATCGATTCTTTAATACCCTACACATCTTTGCTTAATGTGATTAAATTCAAATAAGAGAATTACAGCATAATAATATTGAAAAAATATTTTGTCCATATAAGATTTTTTTTTTTTTTTTTGGGAAAGGGGAGCTTTATGAGAAGTTGTTGTACAAATGGACCTTTCTGAAATAAATTTGATGCAAATTTGAAATTTTCTACTTTAAAATACAATTCAGCGTCAATTTGCGTTAAAATTATATTTAAAATAAATTTTCTTGTAAAAAGTCATGCTTGTAAAAATGAGCCGATTTTAGCAATTTTTAATAAAGTTCGCCTCTGGACTAAAGCGCATTTATGTATCAAATTTCACCATAAATATATATAAAAAATCACGATCTGTAGTTTTATATAGACAGACGAACAGGCAAATAGTCAGACTTAAATCGAATCAGGGAATGTTTAAAAATCGATCAGTATAATAAAAATGGTTATATCGTAATATTTTTTTGTTTGGGTGTCACAAACATTTAGACAAATTTCTAATATTTTGCAGCATAAATAGTGTAGCACATAAAAATTCTATTTCTAAAATGATTTAACATGTGCGTAAATTTTTCAAATGCAATATATAAAATAAAGACTACACGATATGTTGACGTATTTGGTAAAATTGCGTGTGTGTATATAAAATTGAAAAAAAGAAAAGCAACAAGTTAGCAAAAAAAAAAAAAAAAACCAAAAAACAAATTTATTGAAAACTTTTCGACCAAAAAGATTTGTTTTCATTCAATTTGCAAATCAGTCTCTTTGCAATAATCGTGTATCAGATGTAACGGATTTAACGGATGTAAGCGGATTTAGATCTATTAAAATTTGGCTCATTCTATCTATCTCTGTCTAACACTATTTGAATGTGTTGGAAATGGCAAAAATACGAAAATTAGTTCAACTTCAGTTTTTTTTTTAGTGTTTTCAAAAATTAGCACTTATCGTTACTGGGAAAATTTTGTATGAAAGTGAAAAATGAATAAAATAAAATGTTGTTGTTATTTTGAGTAAATTTTTAAATAAAAATTAAGGAAATATAAAAAAAATTAATAAAAAATTAAAAAAAAATTTAATAAGATGTTAAATAATTTTTTCTCTCTTTTTTTATGGTGAAATCTATAAATGAATTTGCAAAAATAAAATTAAAAAAACATATAAAAATGTTAAAAACGCCAGAAAAAAACGGTAAAAAAAGAAATTAATGAGAAAAGTTTCGTTAATGTTGTTGCATTTGTGCCATGTGCTTGTTGTATTTAATTTTTAGCTCTTATTTCTTCTCTCTCCCCAGTTTATTATTTTTTTTTATTCGTTTTTAAAAATATATTAAAATTTTTTATTATTAAGGCATTTGAGATAGAGACCTCAAATCAAGCAAAATCGTTGTCAAATGGTTTGGTTTAGGTGACATAATGAAATAGTTCTCATAAAAATTTCTTTCAAAGAAATAATGAGTGGTTTTCCAAGGGGTGAAATTTTTAATAGACTACTTCTCATATTTATGGCCCTTTTATATCACATTTATAGCTTTTATAAATATTGATTTAATATCTATTTTTATATAACTCCTGAAAATTTTTTTTGTGATTTAGCGAAGAAGCGAAAGTGAATGAATTTTGAATCGATCAAAATTCTTTGGGGAAGCATTATTTTCCTAGTAAAACTTTATAGACCAATAATGCCTAAATTTATTTCAGTTTAATGTTTGCCATAAAGCGTATAAATGAGTTACCGAAATTATGGATCAAGTTAATATTTAAAACAATTCAAAATTCCTTCATACTTTTAAGGATTTTTCGTTTGTTTATGCGGCTCCAAATTTTCTTACCTAATCTAAACTTTAATTTGCGTTATATTTAAGATATTGACGTAGAGTAAAATTAGAAACCATAACAATCGATTTAGAATATTTTTAAAAATAGCTAAAATAAATGTTATTTAAGATGTCTGTGAAATACAAAAAAAAAAAAAAAACCAAAGCAAAGAAAAAAATAGTCGTGTAAATCCGTAGACTTGTTCTCTTTTATCTTCTCTTCTACATATACTTCACCTCTTTTTTCCTCTTTTTGCCAAATTATTTCTTTTCTTTGATTTCTTTGTGATTTTTGTCTTCATTTAATAAAAATTCATTGAATTCCTTATGCAAAATATAAAAGAAAAGTTACTTTACAGTCGGTCATGGCCGACTCTTAAATACCATGCACCACTTTATGGCAAATGTTTAAAGTCTAAAAGGAGAATTACAATTCAACAATTTGAGAAAATAGAATACAGCGTTAATTTACTCTAAAATTTAAAATTTTAATATTTTTCCATTTAATAACTTACCTTTTGAAAAAGGCATTGTATAAGGCGTGATGGTTGTAAAAATTGGCCGATATAATCATTTTCAATAAGATACGTTTGTGAGTCAAAACGCACTTATGTGCCGAATTTCATTATAATATTTCAAAAATTGTGAAAAACTTTACATGGACAGGCATTAGACAGACAGACAGACAGACAGACAGACCGATTTAAATAGATTTAGAAAATTATTCGATCTGAACTTTTTTAAGAATTACAAACAACTGCCCTAACTTATAATACCCCATACCATAAGTGGTGTAGCATATAGAAATATTGATAAAATATAAAAAAACTAAGTAAGTGTCATGAATATTCTTAAGATTTAATTAGTAAGTAAAATCTGGAATGTAATGAAAATGGAATGTATTTAACAATTGAAAATTATTTAAAAAAGTATTTTAATTACAATTCGATTCTGTTTATTTCATATTACTTGTGATTCTTTTTACGTGTGAAGAAATATAATAAGAAATGAAAACTAAAAATATAAAAAAAAAAAAACGGGGAATTATTCTAGAAAATTATTATGAAAATTGAAAAATGTAAAAAGTGAATAATGAAAAATATTTGTTGAAAGAATTATTCTAATGTAATTAAATTCGAATGTACTATTAAATGTGAGTATGTGTGTATGTGTGCGCATATGTAGAAAAGTATTTATTTTTGGTATTGAATTTGTTACTGGTGGCACTAAATCAAGAGGTATGAATTATGATTATGATTCCATAGAAATAATTTTCAAATGTATCATTTTATTTATTCTTTTTTTTTTTGCTTTGGTTTCATTTTTCTACAAAAAAAAGTTTTATTATTAATAAAATATACGGGATGTAAGATTTTTCTATAAAAAAAAATTTTTATTTTTTTTTTTTGAAGGATCAAGGAAAATGTTGCAGCCCTGTTAATAAATTTGTCACAACTTTATTTCGATCAGAAATATTGAAATAAATGAAAAATTTTCATTTAGCGAGAAAGTTTGCTATATGAGAAGAAATGTATAAATAAATGTATGGATTCTAAATTATAGCCATGAATTTTTTCCATTAACTGAAAATGATTATAAAAATAAGTGGAGTCTGCTTTTGGACTAAATTTTATATACCCAGAAATGTTCAGTTGGACATTTATCCCTAAACTTTTATTTTGTCATTCCAACTGAAAGATCGCAACATTTTTTTTTTAGTTAGTTCAATGGAAATTTTGAAGGCGTAAATATTTTGGCCTTCATGTTTAGGACCAAGCATGAATTTTATCATAAATTTGGTCCAACTTAGATTACAATTATAATTTTTTTTCATTTAAGACCTATTTTGTTTCACGTGTTCAACTCTTTTGGAATTGTACTTGCAAATGATTGAAATTTCTTTTTCATTATTTTACAAAAATTTTCTAATTCCATAATTTTGTAACTTTTTCTTAAGTTTTTAAATACTGTAAACTTTTATGGAGTAGGGTGTTGAATAAGAGACTTGAATTTAACAACATGACATTTTCCTTTTTTTTTTTTTTTTTGGTTAATATTCCCATGAAATTAATCAAGATCTTTTCAATACAGATTTATGACGAGAAGATTTCATATATTTTTCAAATTAATAGTTTATTTTGATTTCTTTATCGTTGACGAATTTTTTTTTATTTATATTTATCATTCAAACATTTTTATTGATTCATTGACTCAATAATTTATTAATTGTTTTAATGAATCAAATTTTTTGATCTTTTAAATTTTTTACTTTTAATTTTTTCAATCTTATTTATTTCCGTTTAGCGTTCATTGCGTTCATTGAACTACAGATAAAATCAGTCATTAAAGACGATGAAAGCGAAAATTTATGAAAAATAATTAAGAGAAATGTATGAGCAAAAGCAAGATAGAAATATAAAGAGAAAAAGAGATGGAAGTATAAAAGTAATATTCATTTTAATTAACCATTATTTAGGTCAAGATTATTCATTTTTCCCTTTTGCTTAAACCCAAAGTCTGACCATAAACGTTATTGTTTTTAGTTTTAGAAGGGGTAGAAAAAAGTGCAGAGTAAAAGCTCTTTCAATATACAAAACGGAAATTTTATCATACTTAATACAATTTGCTTTATTATGAAATAAAAATGGGCCATTAATCAATTAAAGGTAAAATTAAATGGTTGAAATATCATAGAAAGCTTTATCAATAAAGTTCAGATATGTCACCTCACCACTATGCAAATCTGCTCTAAATTGCAATACAACATATTTTGAATGGTATAAATTGTATAAAATGTAAAATAAATTGTAAAAATTTTCACTTTTCTGATGTCATAAATGGACGTTACCAGAGACAGGCAGACAAAAGAAATTGCTTTAACAATTGTGTATAAAATTTTGTATAAAAAAAGAGAAACAATGTTTCGTTTTGATTGGGTTATACATAAAATTATCATAATTTTCCAGAATAGTTTTTGCTATTTTTATAGTTTTTCATTGAGAGGCAACATCAAAAGAAAACGAACGAAATGATTGGTCAATAAAATGTATTTTATGATCAAGTAGATTCTAATTATATTACATTAATAAAATGAAAAAAGTCTTGAATAAATATTGAAAAACTTTCTAATTAAGAGTCCAAATTTTCTATACAAATTAATGATGGTTCGATCTAAATAATAAACTGACAATTTCTTACAGTAATTTCATCAGAAACTACTTCACATTGAACTTCAGTTGGTTATCATTGCCATTTCTGAGTCTGAAGGTATACTCATATCATTAAGACGTTTGCAGATGTTTGCCCAAAAAAAAGTGACATTCGATAAAGTACATGCATTCGAGATCCAATTGAAGTATCGATTTTGAATATGCCAGAAACATGGAAAATGTTTAAATGCAATTGGGTATTAAAAATGGTCCATAAACGATTAAAGAATACATAGAGCTCATAGGTCCATCTAAATTGACAACAGAAATGTTTTAGAAAGGACAATTTTGAAATTCTTGATTCATTAATGATGAAATGTAAATGTTAAATTTCATGTATAATAAAGATCCTTCAATATCACTCAATAGCTCTCTCCAAAAAATGAGATTAATAAGTGTTCAAAATTAAAAATTTTTTATCATATTTATGCCCTACACCACTTAAGGCACAAGATATTATGGGTTTGTGCAGATGTTTGTAACACTCGGCAACAGTTTAATTGAATGAAAATTCATGGGTCATGGGTCTGTTGTAGCATGTACCGAATCTAAAGAGTAAATAATAGAATCAACTTGTTTGATTTAGTCATCTGAATCGCTAGCATTCACCTAATTGAGTATCATCTAAAACGCCTTCTTCTTGTTGCATCTTTTAATTAAAATTAATAATTAAGATAATTGAGTTTATTATTGTTATCATAACTTCATTATGTTCAGATTAGTTTTATAGATCGCAATTTCTTAAAAGCATGAAGTAAACATTAAAGAAGGCGGCATCTAAAAACGCGTAGAAATTTATACTTTTAATTTTGCTTTTTTTTATATCACTTATAAAGCAGGCTACGCGGATATTTGTAATACCCAGATGAACTTGAAATAAATGCAACTTTTATTGCAGCGATCGACTCGACATTCTGAAGTGATTTAAGCCTATATATCCATTTGTCTGTCTGACCGTCTGAATTCTGCCGATGTATATACTTTTTATGAAAGTAAAGGTCACAATTTTTGAGATATTTTAGTAAAATTTAGTGTAAAGATACATTTCGGTCCAGAGACCAAACTTATTAGAAATAATTAGATTCGGACAAGTTTTACAATCCCTTTCCATGTAGAGCCCTTTTCAAAAATGGAGTCATTACATAAACAACAAAAGTTTTAATTTTTTTTTTTTAATAATTTAATTTAATTTTTTTTCCTTTTTTGACCTTAGAAATGTGTATAACAAAATTTTGTCTAGATCGTATCATTTTTTAAATCATTTCCCATATAAAAATTTTTCTTAAATTTATAAATCAATCATGTGACTTTTCAATCACATTGGTCAAAGTGATGCAGATTGCGTAAGAAACGCCTTCGTTCTCTTAAGAGTTATTGTTCTTGTTCTTCGTTTTATTATTATTGTTATTATTATTGTTGTAAATATTTTGACATTATGTACCTAGCGAGCTCTCAAAGTTATGCAGTTCAAATAGTTCTGCTTGATCGACTTGTATCGAAAAGTTTTGATGTAAAAAAAAAAGTACCTATAAACATTTCATTGTAAATTAAGCAGATGGTTGGATGGAAATCAAATGAATTATGTTTATCATAAACTAATCTCATAAATATTGAGTTTTATTAAAGCAAAAACGAAAAACAAAGCAAGAAACAGAAATAAACAATTTCTATTTTTCTTTCTTTCTATTTTTATTTTTTTTTTGCTCCCTTTTGTTATTTTTCTTAATGGATGAGATTTTGATTGAAATTGAGTTACTCATATTGTTGTAATTGTATAATAGAATTTCTAAAAGATATTCTAGATTATCAGATGAGAATCTAAGGAAACGAATTGTCTTTTTTACCGAAAAAATAACAAAAGAAAGAAAGAAAGAAAAAAAAAACAAACAAGCAACAAATAAAGAAATGATTGATTTAGATATTTTTAAATTTAGTAGCGCCAACAAATCGTAAGTGTCAACTTCTACATGATTTTATGCTTTAAAGTTTATTGATTTCTATTGATTTCAGAAGGAAAGAAAAGGGATGAAAAGGCAGAGTGTAAAACAGTAAAATTCATACCGCTTTCTATTTCATTAATCTTTTTTATCTCTGATTCTTTTGGCCTTTCTTTGTACCTCAGATCCTTTTTATGCAATTTTCACATTTTATTATTATTATTATTCTGTATGATTATTTGAGTCATGAGCTTGAATATGAATTTTATTTTATTTTTATCATATGAAATTGTTCATGACTTTGAATTTGAATGGAGAATTTTTTAAAATTGTGTGAGAATTTATAAAATAATAATTATAATAAAAATTTCCTTAATTACTCTTATATTTGCTAAAAGAACAAGTGAAACTATAAACAACAATTGTAAACGACTTTTTATTATACTATACTTAATATTTTGAAAATTAAAAATTAAAAAAAAATTAAATAATTTTTGAAGAAGAAAAAAGTAATACTAAAATTTTTTCAAAAAAATGATCTCATCTAAATCATTTATTTTTTTTGAAATTTTTTATGCCAATTAAAGATAACATCTAACGATTTTCACTAGGAAAAAACGATACTAATAATTTTTAAGGAAATATCATAGAAAATAAACCAATTTCGGGAAACTTTTTTTTTATAGAATTCATTTGTTAAGTTTTGTGTTGTTTGGATACAATAAGTTTCATTATAACATTTTAAAAAATTTGAAAATTGACACTTAAAGCTTGATAATATAAATAAAAAACCTCAATTTTCCAATAAACTGATGGACAAACGATCAAGCAGATTTTCAAAGATTTCGAATATAATTTTAAGTTGATGGTTTTAATGAAAAAACTATTAAGCTGACGTTGTAGGGTAAAAAAAACCAGTTGACGGATGGAGAATAATAAATAAAGCTATAAAAATAATAGCAACAATTATAATAAACATAACAACAACAACAATAATAATAATAATAATGGCAACAATAATAGAAATAAAGGATGAAAAATAAATTATAACAATGTGATGGCGTTTCCTAAACCGCTCATGCCACAATTTAATAAAAATGATTTTAATAAAAAGATTAGATGAAATGATAACAACAACAACAACAACAATAATAATAATAATAATAATAATAACAATACCAAATATATTAAAAATTAAAAACAAAAACCTAATAATAACAACAATGTAAATTAAATAAATTAATTTTTATTTACATAAAATTTTTTTTTTGGTAGTTTTATAAAAGAAAATAAATAAAAATTATTGCGTTGTGTGGAGGCAACAACGATCGTTTGTAATGCTTACAAAATTACTTATTATAATTAAAAATATATCGATTATAAATTAAATAGAAGCATCTTAAATGACTTATAGAATAATTTCAAGGATTTAAAGTCATTTTAATAAAAATTATTTTATTTTAGCTCAATTTCTTCAGGCAGCTTTTCCCCCAAAAAAAAAATTGTTTCTAAATAAGGAAAATGTAGAATTTTTAATGCGAATTTGAGCTTAGAAATATTGGAAAGGAAGAAGTTCTTCTTAAAAAAAAAAAAACGTGAAAAAAAAAACGTTTTTAAATTCTGTTGCTATAGCGAATTTTACTTAGCTGGACTTACAATTGGACTTAACTAAGCAGATATTAGATCTTCGCTTATAAAGCGGGGCCTTTTTAGACTAAAAACAATTTGTAAATTGAATATGAACATTGATTTCTATTAGACTTTGTATTTCAATCAAATATCTTGGCTTTACTTTACTTTTATTTATTTATTTTTTTTTTTTTTTTTGGTTTTTTTGTGACAAAATGTCAACGCCGCTTGAAGGCTGCCATTCAAATTACGAGCGAGCATTCGCCTTGCATTATTTAATGGCGTATTGTAAATGTAATTGATGATGATAATGATGATAATGATGATAATGATGATGATGATAATGATAATGATGATGATGATGACAATAACAAGTAATGATGAATTAATTGGTTCAATGTCAAGTGAAGTCTCAACTAATTTGTTTTGACTTTTTTTGCAGGCTTCTTCTTTTTTTTCTCGCCTTTTTTCTTTTTTGCTTTTCATTTCAGTTGTATCTGAGAGCATAAATTTTTAATTAAATATTATTATGCATAAGCAAAAGGCAAAAAAAAGAAGCAGAAGAAGAAGAAGAAGAAGAAGAAGAAAATGTATGCATGAAGAAAATCTGAAATGATGTGATCCACTATTTTTAAGCGTTACAAAATTTTTATGAAAGTAAATTGTTATAACTTTTTTCGTTAAAGCGTTTTTCATATATTTGTAATGGCATAAAATTGTAATTGAATGGAATTGTTTAGCGAAGTGGCATGAACATTAATTATAAATTTTCTTTAAATTTCTCCAAAAAAAGAAAAAAAATATGTATTTGAAAAATCTTGCAAAAAAAGTAAAAATCGCAAATGAAATTTCATATGGAAAAAATTTCTTTAGACAGTAGTTCAAATTTCTATAAGTTAATGGCTAAGTCTAGTTGATAATTTTCCAAAGTAATTTTAAAACATTTTTTAAAATTAGTTCAAGCTATTTTCTCTTAGATTCTACTTGATGGTTTGCATTATAAGACAATTGAAAAATTCTGCTTCTAATATAAATCTTCGTTCTTAGTTTTATAAAATACTTTTTACTCTCCAAATTAGCTCTATGAAAGGTAAAATTTTTATCTTATTTGATGCTACCAGATCTATTGAAATGAAATCGCTGCACGAAGGCATTATAAAGCATCGTAATTTGATCATTATTTTTTATCTTGTCTTACAACTATTTTAAGTCTTTTGAATTTCCATTAATTATACAATTTTATAATTAAATATTATATAAAAATAATATAAAGTTTGTTATTTTTTATATAAGGACTATCAGTATCAGATCACGTGCTCGCAAATATTATTAGAGAGAAATTCAATTTTTCAACTGAATTTAATGGGCAAAGCTGAAAACAAAATCACCATAAATTTTTAAAATTATTGTTCATGTTACATGATTATTATCATTATGATAATTATGATTTTAGCAAATTTTTATAGATTTTCCAACAATAACAACAATTTTATGCCCATATTTAGTTATGTCTCATATTTTTTACTATTACTTCAGATTTAGCTAGAAGTTTTACTTTTGGATTTCACTTTGACTTTAATTTTTATGAGTTTCATTCTTTGTTTATGACTTCATCACTGAAATTGAATGAATTGATGGCGCCAATATCATCAATTCTCTTTTTTTTCTATTCATATGTAATTATATTGCGTTTATAGTAAACATCTAAACCATAAGTGGTAATTAATTACTTTGGTAAATACTCTTCAATCTAATTGATTCTTTAAATTGTTATTGTCAACTTATTCCATTATAATATGAACAGTCTTTTTGTCTCACAATTTATGAATTACATTATTTACAATAAATTATGGTTAAGTTAAATTAAATGAAAATTGTTCAAGAATTCAACAGCAACATTGCTTTTAATTCTTCAGTTAAATTGTTTATTGATTTTCATTATGCAATTTAATGCAATTAAAGAGAAATCATTTAAATTTTCTGTTTTAAATATGCCTTTGGTATCGAATTGCAATTGATTTTATAGAGTCTTTTCTTTATAGGATGCTGCGATATTCACAATTAAATAAATTGCTTGAGACCTTTTATAGAAGAAAATGAATTGTGAAACATTGAAAAACAAATGCTCTTTCGATGTTTCGATTGTCGCCATTTTTTGAATACAGCAAATATATTATGACATTAATTTGTTTAATTATTATTATTATCACAGAAAAAGTCTGATCATACCTTACCCATAATTATTCTTGGCCGCTTTTGGCTTACATAGGATATTTCATTCAAATAATTTCACAACTGCATCTTGTACTTTGATAACAAATTCACATGGAAAGACAGAGGGAAAGACATAGGGAAAGACAGTGGGAAAGACAGGTGGAAAGGCAGACTAAAAGGTAAAGGGAAATACATAGAGAAAGGCAGAAGGAAAGACAGATGGAAAGGCAGAGGGAAAGGTAAAGTAAAAGGTAAAGGGAAATACAGAGGGAAAGACAATGGGAAAGGCACAGAGACCGTGAAAGAGAAAAAGATAGGGAAAAGCAAAGAAAAAGATAATGGGAAAGGCGGAGAGAGAGACAGTGGGTAAGACATTGAGAAAGACAGTGGGAAAGACAGAGGAAAAGACAGATAGATGGACAGAGCTGCTTAAATCGATTCAGAAAGCGATACTTATCGGTAAGATCAGCCCGTCTTAACTCTTCCTTGATGTTGCACAAACATAGAATACTTTGTATCACAATTGGTGTAAAGTACAAAAAAGTGATACAAGTAAATTTCTTTATAAAATTCTTAATGAGGACTGATTGGAAAGCAAGACCTAATAAGATCATAAAGATGATTCTAAGAGAAACAAAGTATAATTAAAAACTTTTATACAAAATTTTGGCAGTTAAGAACGAGAGAGAGGACAATACCAAAGCTAGCAGATTTTTTATCTTGAAGTCCATAATAAAATATGAGTTATCTTTTTTCCCAACCTTTACTATTTTCCAGATGAAACTCTTTCCTTAATAGAACATTTTTCTTTACTATTGCTCGTACAAATCGCAATAAAAAATTAAAGAAAATTGCTGTAAATTTTTGTGAATAAAAATGAGTAAAAAATTTCATTGCCATTTTCACGATTACTGTTCGATCGCTATTTTCCATTTTTAAGGAATTAGATTGCTTGGAATCGGTTATTTATTTTAAAGGATAACTTTGCGGAAAATGTTCTCAGTAGGCGATAATTTTTTCCCTTTAACCCATGGTTTCAATTTAATTTCAACTTCCTTAATTGATAAATTGATAATTTCCATTTTCACATGAAAATGCGAATTAAGGAAATAAAGTGATCCATTTCACAAACAACTATTTTAATCTAATTCACATAAAACAAATTGAGCCTTCTTTTTTCTCATTATTACTATTTTTAATAATTTCATTCATTAAGGTCAGCCTAATTATAGATTTCTTTCTATTTACTCTTTTAAATATGCTAAAAATAATTCTCATGATATTTATTTGAAAGGGTTATTAAATTACTTTAAGTAGAGCAGACAGAAGTAATTGAGCAATTTGGTAAAACATGGGGTAAAACATGGGGAAATTTCACTTAATAATTACATATTAATGGTTACCATTAAGCTTTTAGAATTTCTCGTACAATCACACTTGGAGATTGGAATAATCTTTTAGAAGAAGTGCTATAATTTTAAGTTTAATGTTATAGGTCAAGTAAGGCTGCCACTTTGTATGCGAATAGATCCCCAGAATTCAAGTATACGATCTCATTCATCAAGTACTGGACCAAGGGTTTTCCTATTATCTAAAATTAAAACTCTCAAGCGACAACAAAGTTCCATGATAATACAAGACACAATTTCAGTTGAAGTAGCTTAACTCGAAACGGGCCGGCCTTAGATTTAATACTAATCGGAAAAAGGCAAATTGCTTCTGTTTAGTTTCACTTTTACCGAGTGTTAATTCCTATAATTGATTTATATGCTCTATGGGTTTGTCGCTTAATTAACCTTTAGCTCATTAGTTTCCTTAAGTGAAAAACCTATAAGTTGGCCACTTCTGATAAAGGGAACTATTAAGCGCAATCAAACAATTTGCATTGCAAATGTAAACGATTTATGCATTTTTTTTTGTGGAATTTATTTTAGCCGTTTGAGATTTTTTCGTTTTTTTTCATCATAAATACGTGTATACTTTAACAAACATGTGTACCTTCAATTTGTGGCTTATTTTTTTTTTTCGCTTTGAATTTTTTTGTTATTTCAGCATTTCTTTAAGCTTTTCTTTTAACGTATTTATATGTTTTTTTTTATAATTCATAACTTCTAAAATGACATTAATAATATGAAAAATAAATAAGAAAATAATATTCGGCTGGGGCCAAGTGTTGGATTCATCCCATCAATGTATTGTTTGATGCGGAATAACAGATAAAGTTGCATATAAAAACTGAAATAAAAAACTAGAAAAGGAAATTTGATATTGTATAATTTTGGGGTATCGCAATCGATTGCTGGACATTTTTGCACCGATAGTGTAGAAAAATGATTTGCAGGGAAGAGCAAGAAACATATGGACAGGTATATAGACAGACGTACAGACAGGCAGACTTGTCCAAATGACTTCAGAATTGAGTGCTAAACAAGAGTGCTAAACCTCAAATGCTGCCAGTTGGGTGTTGCAAATATTATGTTAAAATAAGAATACCCCCTCAACTTCGGGGTGATGGGTATAAATAGAAAATTCGCTGCAAGGTAACAATTTCATAATTGAAATTCTTCAAACGTGAAATTTTTTGCGATTTAAGATTTGCGACTTGAGATTTGCGTTAGCAATCAATTTAAAGTTATAATTCGAAGCTTCCCTTTTTCTTCTTCTTCTACTCTATTCAAAATTTCGAAAGGTGTAACTCCATCAAGCCATGAATTAAAATTTTTTTAATTCATGGCTTAAAAACTGACCACTTTTATGGACATCAATGGACATCATTTTGAATTTGCTGAGTTTGAAGCCTTTTCAAAAGATAAATTTCGTAAAGATATTTCGTAGAAATATTTACCTTCATGTCATTTAAGCTACTTTTTTGTCTATTTTTTCAAATTAATTAATATAAAATTAATGATCATGAGAGAGTAAACAAAAATCAACCAACATCATTTATAATTTTTCTTTATGATTTTTCCTGTTTTCAGTTATTTTTTTACTTTTTCTTTGTGGAGCAAAAAAAATTTATTTGTTTATTTATTTGTTTAAATATGTGAAAGCGTAAAAGGCATGAACGCCACATGTTGACCTATAAATTGAAATAAATTTTGTGTTGTTATTGGTTTTGTCTTTTTTCTTTTTTTTTTTTTGCTGCTTTGTCAATTTTCGGCAATGTATTCGTTTTGGAACAACAAGATCATTCAAATGATTGTTACGTAGCAACAATTTGTGAAATTACAAATTATAATGAAAATTTCAATATGCAAAATTCTAGAATTTCACTTCAATTCACTACACTTCACTTTAGCTCAGTTTAGTTCAGTTCCATTCAGTTTCATTTAATTTAAATTTAATTTAAAAGAGAGCAATTCGCCAGTGAATCATTCTTTCATTCCGTCTGTATCAACTGTAACATGTTACATTTGTATAAGCAATTAACATGCAATTAGTGACAACTTTGACAGTTTCTTATGACATATGACATATGACAATTGTCATAAGTTGTGAAAATTTTATATAATAATTTTTGCTTGTTTTCTTGACTTCTTTTCTTGACTTGTTTCATCTTTTTCTTTTTTCTTTTCCACATCTTCGCTTAAGAAGTTTGAGTGACACTTTTCCATTAAAATCTTTACTCAAATATCAAGGCGATATTTATTATATATATATAATAAGAATAACAACAATAAGATAAATTTTAGCTTAATTTAAAAATATTCAATTTCATATGTTTCACTTATATGCTTTGGATCTACATTTACCTAAACTGAACTAGGTTACATTTTAAATGAACTAGTTTTTATCTTAACTCAACTAGTTTTCGTTTTAACTAAATCATTTTGATCCTAAAAGAACTAAATTCCATTTTAACTGAACTAGTTTTCATTTGAACTGACTCATTTTTCATCTTAACTTAACTGGGTTTCATCTTAACTAAATCATTTTGATCCTAAAAGAAATAAATTTCATCTTAACTGAACTAGTTTTCATTTGAGTTGACTTAATTTCCATTTTAATTGAACTAATTTTTGTCTTAATTGAAACAGTTTTATGTGAAATGAACTAAATTTCATCTTAATTGAACTAGTTTTCATTTTATTAATGTAATAAAAGAGTGGGGCCCAATTTTAAATCCTACTGGGTTTCACTTGAACTGATTCCACGCTCCAACTGATTTTACTTTATACCTCACGTGACGCTCATTTATATACTGCACTTTAGAAAGGACCACAAATGTATATTTCAAATTTAATTTTCATGGAATAAAGTCCATCTTTCAATTTTAGCAAAATTTCAATGAATTTTGGCCGATATTTAAATATTTTGAATATTTTGTAAAATATAAAATTTAGCTTGTGAATTCTTAGCACTTTGATAAGTTGCTTATTTAAAAAAAATTGCAATTTTTTTTTATTTATTTTTTTTTTTATTAATATATTTTATTATTTATAATTTATGACTTTTAGGCACGTAACAGAAAAAAGCAACAAACATAAAGGAAAAAGAAAAATTGAAAAAGGCAAAAAAAATAAAACAATTGTATAACAAAAATTCTGTTTTCATAATATTTTTACATATAAACAGATAAATTTCAACAACTTGTTTAGACATTTAGTTGTAACAGCATACAAAAATAATTATATAGAAAATATAGCTATAAAATGTATGGTATACATACGAGGATAGCTAGAAAATTATACATTTTCATTCATCATCATTCATCAAATATTTATTTCTACTTGTTTATAAAAAAAGAACTTTCAGAGTATTGAAAGGCAAGTTATTTGAAATAAGAACATTCTATTGTAGAGAATTCATGTCTTCCCTTGATCTTTGTTTCATGCTACACAGTTTTTACCAAAAAAAAAAAAAAAAAAAAAAAAAAAAAGAGGATCGTAAAGTATAAATGCCGAGATTAAAGATCAAATAAACCATTACGGATTTTCGAGTTTAAGCCAATTAATTTTGTTATCTACCTCATATTGAATATTGAAATAATTATATATATGCGCATAGTCAAGATTGTAAATTATCAATTACAATTTAGATCTAAGTACAAATACACTAAAATGCAAATACAATATTTATCAATTTAAACAATGAATAAATCAGCGCAATCCAAAATAAAACACCACAAGCATACTAATCAAATATTATATTACATTTCCTTACCGTAAAAGCCTACTACAAACTCACCCTCATTCTTTTATTCAGTATACAGATACAAAAATCTTCGATGTTATCGTAAAAGCAATTGAAAAATCGTAACGTTTGAGACGCTTCAAAACGTTTATATAATTTTTTTTTTAAACACCAACGTGAAATTAAATGATTGGATAAAATGCGAAAGAATTGAAAAGCAAATGAAGTAAAACCCAAAAACAAATAAGCATATTATAGTTGGTCGAAATCGACCGTTAAGTACCCTACACCACTTTGCATAAAATGATAAAAAAATCGGGTAAATGAATTGCAATTCAAGAAAGTAAAAATATTGTAAGTTTTGAAAAGTTTTACAGGTTACACAAGAAATGGCTGGGGAAAAAATTTATGCGGAGAATTTTCATTCAGACATATTCGCAATCGTAACTTCTTTCTGTATAATGATTTTTTTTTTTTTTTTTTGAGAACAAAACCGCTGTATGAGAAGTGGTCTTAAAAATAGTCTCATTGTAATTATTTTTAATGGGTTTCGCCCCTGGTTGAAAATCTATCCATGTACTAACTTTTAATAATATATCTCAATAATTGCGATTTACAGCTTGATAACAAATTTACAAGGACGGATGGACAGATGGATGGATAAATGAATGGACAGATGGATGGACAGATGGATGGACAAATGGACCAATAAATAAACATATGGATGGACAGACGGATGGACAGATGGATGGACAGATGGATGGACAGTTGTATGGACAGTCCCAAATCAAATCAGAAAGACATGCGAAGTCGATAAATACAATAAAAGGTGGATCCATTTCAAACTTTTCTGAATGTTACGTGTTTTTGGACAAACTTATAATATCCAATGTCACAAGTGATGTTCGGTATAAAAATTGATTGTAGAAGCCGTCAATCAATTATGAATTGTTAATGTTAGACAAACAAACTGTATACGCGAAATTTTGCAAAATTGTGTAAAAGTGCAAAACTGGAAAAGTGAGGGAAAAAATGCGCAAAACAAAAAGACATAAAGTGTAATGAATGAGATAAAGCTCGGTAACCGGCAACCAGCAACCAGCAACCGGCAACCGGTAAACGGCAAACGGTAAACCGCAACTGAGCACACGTCATACATCACACATTGCAACTCATACAAATTAAGTCATTAAACTATTTAATGATTAGTTGTCGACTTTATCTAAATATATTTACCATAAAAACAATAACAACAACAATATTATTATTTTCTATTATTTTCTTCATTATTATTATTATTTTTATAAATGTTATTTACATTTATATTTTCATATTATTTTCTACTTTTGTTTTATTTGCTTATTCATTTATTTATTTATTTATTTATTTATTTATTTATTTATGTATTTTTTTGATATTCTACATGCTTTGTATTGTATAATTAACATGACAAATTGCAAAAGAGTAAGTTAAAAAAAAAGTTGTATTTTTATATAGAAGAAAATCAATAACGTCTCAAAAATTCGTTTAAACAATTTTTCATATAAAGAAAATTTCGCCATTAATTTATTTAAAAAAAAAAAACAAAAATATAATATTTGATGAGTGTGGCTGATTTTATCGGTACTTAAATAAATATTTTAAAATCCTTTATTTTCATTTATATAAAATTATCAAATGGAAAATATATTTTTATCTTATAGAAAGAAGACTGAACTTGAACAAAGTTGTAATATTCTGGGCTTGTCCATGTTTAATTTTTCATAGTAATCTTTATGTTAGAACTTTCAATGTTTTCTATTAAATGATGAGAGAATGAGATTTCAAGAAAATGTTAGACCAAAGATCGGCCAGACCTGTTAAAAATGTTGCAGAAGCGATTCGTTGATTCATGAGAAATTTTGCAAATTCTTTTTGTCGACATTTATTCGCAAACTCTCTCTATAAACGTAGTAGTGTTAGAAGTAGCATCGTTGGATGTCCGCGAGAGTTTTAGTTGTTGAAGGCTCCATATTCTGCGTTATACAAATCATTCATTTGTAAAAATAAAGGGACCAATTTTAATTTTTGATTAATTCAAAGTTTTTACTATAAATTGAAATGTATTCTAAATTTTTATTAATTTAATGTTTAAAAGGTATGTTAAATTAATAGAAAAGTTCTTAAAGATCTTTTTTATAAATCGATTTATCATGTTTTGCAAAATCAGTTCTTGATCAGCACTAAATTCTGAATCAATTTGGAGGCGTTTATTTGTCTGTCTATCCGTAAATAATAAACATCCTACTGATCGGATTTAAGCAGGTATCGAGTTTAAATTTGGCGAGAGCATTGGAGGTTCATATATATATTTGGGTAAAGGACGCGCCTACAGTGCAACATAAACTGAGAACATCTCTGTTTGTTTAAGTGGAAAAGAGAAGTGTAATAACTTTTTAATTTTTTAATATTTGATAATTTCAATACTCAAATTTATTTGCTTTATAATTTTTTATGTTAATCTAAATTATTGTCCTCTTGCTTTGTACGTTAAAATGTTATAAGTGCAATGTGGTAAAAGCCTTATACCTTAAAGCGTTGAAAAAAAAATTGTTCAATGCTAGACTTTTTTTACTCTTTTCTTATGTTTTTTAATTTCATCGTGCAACAATTAATTTTTTATTGTGTTACAATCTGAGTTGATAAAGTGTAAAAAAAATTGTAATTATCATTCATGAAATCGTGCTTTTCTCAACCATAAATACTGTAACTGATCAAAATTAGTTCCGTTGTTAAAATATCTCTTCAATTATCTTATAGAAAAAAAAGCAAAACAAAAGCAAAATGGTGGTAAATTAAGTTGTTAAGATTTGTTGTATTTTTTTTTAATTATTTGTTGTTGTCAGTTTATTTTTTAGTTTTATTATTATTATTGTTATTAATATTTAATCGTATTTAACTATTAAAAATGTAAATGTCATGTACACTTTATAATAAATTAAGCAAATAGATATTTTAATGAGAGTTTATGCGTTCAGAAATTTGAAATGCAAGCTCCTTAAAATATGATGAAAATTTAAGCGTATGAATCGTTTGTGAAATTTTTATATTCAAAATTTAATTGCAAGAACTTTTTTAGAACTATTAAAATTTACTGTCATAAAATGCAAAAGTACTAAAATTAATAAATGTTAAGATTACGCATATAACTACTAAAATTTGAAAACGCAAAAATTAAATAAATCATGTTGGAAATAGAATACCAAAATCAAGAATTACTAAAGTACCGATACGCTAAAATTAGACAGTGTTAAAGTAAATTAACTACTAAAATACACAAATACTAAATTAGTAAGTGCTAAACTTATATAAGTACTAAAATTTAGAAGGTCTAAATTTAAAAAATACTTAAATCAAATACTAAAATACAAATATGCTAAAATTAAAAAGTCTTAAAATGAATCAAGTACTAAAATAAAATAATAACAAGCTCTGGCCTTAAACAACAGCCTCAAGTTTATATAATAAAAAAAAAATGTCAAAATCAATATTAAGTTTATGAAACGTTCTTTCGTAGTTTATTATTAACAAAATAATTAACGTTAACTGTCTTCAAATTGATTTCGAATAATTTACAGTTGTAAAGATATTGAATTTTCTTGTAAGAAATTTGAAATTTTTTTTTTATTATTGCTATAATTGCACAGTTTTATTATTTAATGCTTAATTCTATGTTCCCATTTTAAATTCTATGTTTTACAATGCATTTTACATTATGCGTTATTTATTTTACACATAAATTTCTAAATTTTAAATTGTAAATTTAATTATAAATTCTATGTTCTATGTTTTATATTTTTAAAATTTTCAAATTCTATTTGATATATTTTTAAGTTCTAAAATTCTATATTTTAGAATATCGATTGCACTCTGATAAAATTTAGAATGAAATACTTTTGTTGTATACAAAAAATCGGATCTAAAAATTTAAAGGAAATCGTTCAATTGTTTAGACTTATGATGGGCTTGTCAAATGTTTTTAAAAAATTTGTATTTTTTAGCATCTTTTTTCATTTATATGCCTAAATTTTTCTAGGATTACTAATAGAGGCCATAGGAAACTTATATTATAGCATTCCATGTTTTTTTTTTGTAAAATTCTAAGTTTTATATATGGCAGCTTCATTCCAGTTTCCAGTTTCAAAATTTCCGCGTTTTATATTTTAAGTCTATAAAGTTCTACGGTTTATGTTCGATTATTCTACGTTGTCTGTTCAGCGATTTTATTCCAAAATTTTATGTTTTATGTTCATTGGTAAATTATTCTAAAATTCTATGACTTCTGTAAATTTTTTTCTAATTCCAAAAATCTACGTTTTGTGTTCATTATTCTTATTCTAAAATTCTATATTTTGTGCCCATTTCTTTTTTTATTCCAAAATTTTATGTTTTGTGTTCATTTTTTTATTTCAATATTCTATGTTTTCTGTTGAAGGTTTTTTATAAGTTCCATGTTTTTACAATATTTTCCAACATACAAAAGACCATTCTACGTACAATCGAATAATTAACTCTTATGTAAAGTCATTTGGCTTTTTCCTATTGTATGGGCACAATGAATTCCATTCAAATTTTGGTTGTTTTATTTTTTTGTGTTTTTGATTTGTTTTCGTTTTTTTTTTAAAAAAAAAAGCCTAGAAATCAAGAATAAGAAAACCAAAGGCGGATTTTTCTGTTCGGCATAAGTTTTAAAAGTTATATATTTTATTAATTTTTTTTTTATTGTAATATATGTAGATGTTTTGTATAAATATGCGAAATGTGTCTGTGCCTTAATGAGACGTAAGTCTATGTAGAAAATTCCATGTACAAATATCGACTGAGTGTTTATTATGAAACTTATGACTGGCATATTAATGAATGTAACAATTAAATAACATATTTTATGTCATGCATAGAATACAAACTGAAAACTAAGAAACAAGACCATTAACGAAAAGGTGGGAATGCTAAGCGGGTAATGGGAAACGGGAAACGAGAAACGGGAAACGAGAAACTTGAAACTTGAAACGTGAAAGGAGGTACATAAAGAAAAGAAAAGAAAAGAAAAGAAAAGATATAAAAAGAAAGAAAAAAAAGACGGACGGAAAGATGAAAAATGTAAGTAGAAACATAGAATAAGACAAATGATGTTAATAAAAGACAAGGAACAATAAATATATCATTGTTGCCTGATACCGTTAACTTGAACTTCAATAAATCATTAACCGACACAGAGAGTGGAAGTACAAAATGAAATCAACTAATACAAAATAACAGCAAACAAAACAACAGCAATCAAAACAACAGCAACATAAGAAGAATCGATAGCAATAACGTATAATAAATAATAAGGCTTTTGGCATTTTTCATGCATTTTGCATGCAGCGAGCTGCCAGAATGCCCTTCATAAAGATTCATGGGCTATGTAGAATAAATATGGAACTTAAAACAAGCATTCACATCAAAATACAAACTTACACTCACATACATTAACTCATAAAACGCGTTCATCTAGAGAATTGTATTTGGAAATATGATGAACTTTTTTGATTGTAACAGCATTTGTTTTAGAGAGCATGGAATAAATATAAATAAAATAAAATAAATTATAATAAATAAAATTTCTTATAAAGAAATTTTGTACTTTCATTTCCACAAAGAATTTATCTGGCAAGTTTAGCGTGTCAAATTACATTTGGCATTTTCAAAGCTCAAAACTCAAAACTCAAAACTCAAAACTCAAAACTCAAAACTCAAAAATGTAATGCAGCAAGAACAACAAATGAATTGCTTTTCTTTTTTTAAATCCATTTATCTTATAAACATGAACACAAACACACACACACACACACACACACACACTCTTTATAAAAAGTCTTAAAATTGTAAGAACAGGCTTATTGAAAGCCTTTCAGTATTTCATGTGAAAAAAATTGATGAGCGATTTTTATCAATAATAAATATTTTCTTGGAAAGCTTAAGAAAATCTGTAATATTATTAAATGGTTGGCGATCTGTAAAGCTTATGGAATAATTTATATTATTTTATTATGATTATGAATATTAAATATATACATAAAAAGGGCGTGGCATATGAAAATTAATATAAAGAAATTTTTATGAATTTTAATAATGCTAAAGTAAAGAACAATACAGATATTTGTGGAAATAAAAACTTTTATAAAAAATCAAGAACCGCTAGATCGATAGAAAATGGAAAGCTCTGTTTTTTAAAATCTATTCAAAGTAAAAACAATAGACAACTAAATAATGAAATCGAATGAAATTCATAAAATGCGTAACATTTTTAGGGCAATTAAAGGGCACAGAGAATTTTAACTTTTTATTTTTAAAATTTCACGATTTAATCAAATTCGATTCAAATATTTTGACAGACTCTTTTAGGTAGTTTTTAAAACTGTATATTTACTTTTTCTTCTTCTTCTTTTCTTGAGGAGATTTTTTGCTGTCAATATAGAACTTGCCATCATAAGGGAATCTTACGCCATTAGAGGTCTTTGATCTGCTCCAATTGAATCCTTTTTTAATATCACTTATGTTTGAATTGGTTGAGCAAAAATCTCTGAACCAAATCTTTAGGTAGCCTGTAATTAATTTAAACAGTTTGTTATTGCATATATATATATATATATATATATATATATATTGGGTTGTTCAAAAAGTAATTACTTTTTTTTCTTAAATTTCCAAAAGACAATTTTTCCAAGACAATTTCACACTTAAACTTCATAATGGTAAAATATTTTAATAATTTAGCTGAATAAAGCTTGAAATGATAAATTAATAAAAAGCAGCTTTTTCTTGTTTCGTATCATCGTAAAGGCAGAAAATGTTATTCAAGCAAGGCATAAGCTTAGAAAATGCCAGGATCAGTGATACTCATAATTTTAGTATTGAATTTTGATAAAATCACAAAATATGATTTTAATTATTAAATAACAATTTCAATTTCATTAAATTCATTAATTACTTTAAAAAAATTATATAAAATTTTCTGAAAAAAATTATTTTTCAAGCGACACAATCTTTATGCTAAGTTAATTACAAATTTCCACAAAAATTTATTATGGCACATTTGTGATTTTTATTTCACAAAATGATTAAGAAAATGATTAAAATGCTACAAAGAAAATTATTTTGATTGGCGACTAATTTCTATGATAAAATGAATACACACACAAGCACACACACACATACATAGATAATATATAACTTAAAAGCAGAATTGTTGTGACTACAGATCGCTGGGATTGCGTTAAGCATAACGAGAGCATGTGTAAAGGATTTTCAATGATAAACTTTTGTAGATTGATGATCGTGTGGGTGTATGAGAATGTATATGTGTAAATAGGTAAACTAACACACACACACACATATATATATTATATTATTATTATTATTATTATTATTATTATTACTATTCCTATTATTATTTATAGTGTTGTTGTACTTGTTGTTGCTGTTATAATAAAATCTTACAAAGTCTCAAAGACTATCGCATCTGATATTGACTGTTTCTCTGGCTGATAATAAGTTCAGGCACATTGAAATAGTTGCACAGTTAATCTACTTGTCTGTCTATTTATTTGTATATTATTTCCATTGTAATTGTCTGTCTGGCCACATCTATTTTAAAAGTCATTGTCTTTGCTTTTTAATCTCCATTGCATGTTAAGTTGCTTTTTCTGGTTTTGATTTGTATTTCGTTTTGGTTTTGCCAAGATTTCCAGTTTTAGTTTTTAGTTAATATCATTTTTACTCTCTTCTCTTTTCACTCTTTCTTTCTCTCTCTCTCTCTCTCTCTCTCTCTCTCTCTCTCTTTATTTCTTTATGGCTAATTGTCTTTATTTGCATTTGTAATAAAGATTTTTCAAATGGAAAACTGTTCAACGTAAACACAAATAGCAACTGAAGAGGCAGGCAACTTTGATTACAAGAAGATTTTTTCTTCTCTTCCATTTTCAACATTCTTCTATTTCCTCAAATCGTCATTAACATTTTTTATCTTCTTCTACTTGTCACTATATGACTTCTTATTATACCCTACATACCCTACCAGTGGTACAAGGTATTACAAGTTTGTGCTGATGTTTGTAACATCCAAAAAAGGATTGAGATAGATTCACTTTTTATTCTACCAATCGACTGAGAATCACGTTTGAAAATCAATTTATGTCTATCTGTCAGTCTCTCCATGTAAATTTGTTATCACGCTACTGGTCACCATTTTTAACATATTTTAATAATATTTGATAATTGGGGGGGGGGGGGGGGGGCGTGTTTTGACCCAGATATGAATCCTATTAAATAAGCTTAAAATTGCTTATTAAATATAACCGCGCTTTATACAACGTCTTTCATAAAAAGAATCGTTTTATGGAAAAATTGTCACAATTGTTGATATAATTTAACAAAAATTAGCTAATTTGGTTTAGATCGGGCCATTTTTTGAACCTCCACTCATTTAAAGTACTTTTCAAATCATATACGAATTTTCGAAAATTTCTACTTCCATAAATTGTAATGTTCTTTACTTCACTTTTTTAAGCTAATAAGTGTAAGTATTTAAAAGTCGACTTTGGCTGCCTTAAAAAAAAATTCTTACTCTTGGTTTTCTGCTTTATACCAATAAAGGAGATTATAAACATTAATATCGTACAGTTCAAATGCAGCCTTTTGTTTGTTTTTTTTTTTGTGATAAATATTGTTTATTATTATTTGTATGGATGTGTGTTTATGTGAGCGTGTGTGTATGTATGCGTTTACATGATATCCGTTTTAAGATTTTTGCTTCTTTCCTTTTTTGCTTTTTTTCCTGGTTTATGACTATATCATGAATTATACTCTTTAGGAGAACAAAAACAATAAAATCCAAAAAAAAAAGAAATGTTGTAATAATAATAATAGTAACAATAACAATTACAACAACAATAACAACTATACACCTTGTAATAAATTACATTTTTTTTTGTATTACAATACATACACACGAGCACACAAACACACAACACACCACACACACACACACACACGCGCGCGCGCGCGCACACACTCATACAGAAAGAGAGAAATATTATTTATAAACTGAGTGTTTTTGTTGTTGTTGTTGTTGTTGATGATGCTAAAGTCTACTATACTTTATGTGCCTTCTTTTTATATTCCTTCAATATTAGTACTATCCTTTATTTTGAACCTTTTGTATAATTTGATTTTATTGTAATTTACGCCTTTGGCATTTTTCTTCTATAATTATTTTTGTATGATTATTTACTTTTCCATTGGATCTTATTCTTCTACAAATATCGTTTTTGTTGTTGCTGCAGTTATTATTATTATTGTTGTTGTTGTAGGCGGTATCCATGCTGCATCTTGAGAGATGTGGCCATTTTATTGTATCATCCTTTTTTCCTTAAATAAGCAAAACAATTCATCGATGCCAATGAACTAGTCATTTTATAGTCTCAACATGATTGTCGTGTTGGCAAATAATGATGACCATGTTGATTATGATTATAATGATGATAATGATGATAATGATGATGATCATAATTTATTATATAGAAGCTCATTTTCGAATATAAATAATGGATCTCCATTTGCATGGAAATATTAATAGTCTTCTACTTATTTTACTTTTCTATCTTATTCTACTTAAAGATTTGCTTATACTTTCGCTTCAAAATATGTATTTGAAGATTATCCCACATTTATTTCTATTCAGATCTGGTTTCAACTAGAAATGGCTGAAGAACGTCTTCTTACTTTTGATTAGATCTAATTCTTTCTAAAAATTATTCTTTCTTACGTCAACGATTCTACCTGAAACTTCAAATTATAATTTTATTTAAGGACACTACCCATCTTCCAACATTTTTAAATATTGCCTTGCTATCTTTCTTTTTAATATTCCAACAGATCTGGTTCTGTAGTTAAATTATAATTTTACGGTCCATAAAACCATCTCAAGAAAAATTTTCTTTCATTTTTTTTTTTTACTTTTTTTAAGTTTGATTTTCCTAGAAAAAGATATTTTTGTTCTTCCACTTTTTTGTAATTTTACTTTCCATCAGTTCTACTTTTCGGAACCTCTCTCATTTCCATTGATTCCATCTTAAAGTGTCGTTCTGTTATATAAATTTACGTGCAAAGTGAATTAAACAGATTTTTCTTAAAATTTGCAGCTCTTTGTTTTCAATTCTTTCGCTAAGGATTTTTATACAAAATATTTGTCATATTTGTGGACTTTGAATAACAAGCTGCCTCTAATGTAAGAATTCGATTTTTACAATTACATTAAAACACTAAAATTTACAAAAGAACATGACAAAGGCCATGGAAACTTTTTTCTCAAATATTTATATGAATTTTGGCCGATTGGAATCGAATTTACTACGAAAATACGAGTTTGCTTTTAATAGAGTCTTCCTAAAGGATTTTTTGAAAGACCTATACAAAGACACAAAGGGACAAATTGAGCTTTATTTCTGTAGGGCTAAAAGATTTTACATCGCTTTTCTTTAGTTTTAGTTTCATTTCTGGTTATTTGGATTTTTACGTCCACATGACTTCATAAATTTTATTGAAGTTTTCTCAACTGTATAATTTTATTTATATATTTCGTTCTCTCTCTCTTTCTCTCTCTCTCTCTCTCTCTCTCTCTCTCTTTCACTCTTTGTTCTTTTTAATGTCAATGTTATTAATAATAAATAAAATGTCATTCATTGTTTATCCGTTTGGTTGGTTGATTGTTTTGTTTAAGTGGTTGTTTGGTTGTTTGGTTGTGCTGTTGATCATTTTTGATTGCAACATTCAGTCAATAAATGACGCTGACCATTAAAAGTTGTCGTATTCTGTTTCCATTGCATTGAGCTGCTCTCGAAACGAATCGTTCTCGCGTTTTATTGCCTTTCTTAATCTTCTCATTTTAATCATCATTATCATTATTATAATCATTATTATAATCATCATTAACATTTTCATAATGATTGGTGATATATTCTTTTGTTTATTTTTGTAATTTTTATTGCAATTGTTGTGCTTATTATGTCGCGTGTTTGAATTTTGTTACAATCATAATAAAATGAATAAATAAACAACGAAAAATCATACAAATATACATTTTATAAAATAATAATAAATAAAATTTAAGAAAACTTTGTCTGTGTGTGTGTGTGTGTGTGTGTGTTTATTTATGGCGAATTTAAATGAATTTGCAAGGGCCTTCTTGTTATTAGCCTCAACTCAGCATGACAATAACGAATAAATTTCAAATAAATAAATAAACAAAAAAAGCACTTAAAAATCCAACTTAAAAAATATTAAAATAAAAAACTAAAAAATAAATTTTTAAAAATTGATTTTTTGCTAAAAATGAGTAGCACGAAAAATAATAAATCGTTTAAAAAAAAAGGGGAAAGCTAGAATAATTTGAGTTTAAATTATTTGTATAATATTTTTTTGTATAAATTTCAAATTCATTGACTTTAAAGTTGAATCATTTTTTCAAGTCCAACAAAATGAAAAATTTTCAGCGATGCCATGAACTTTAAATTTTATGCAAAATTTTAATTAAAATCGTTTTTCTTGAAATTAAATCACAAAATTATATGAATTGAATTGATTCGAATTGAACTGAATTGAAATGTACTTTTTGTATATTAATTCAATCAAATTAACATAAATTTTCGTTTTGTAAAAATGTTTTTTTCCCCTGTTTTTTTTATTTTTTATTTAATCATATAAAAATTTTCCAAACAGTTTTGCCATGATTCTTGTGAATCATTTTGCAAATAAATGGAAAAAACTAAAGCGTGAAAAGTGAATAAATAAATTTTGTTATTTATTTTAAAATGAAAATTTAACCGCTTGAAATATGCACCTAAATAATCCGGTGATTTTTAATGAACTTTGTTTTCTTTTCATTTTTCATTCTTCTGGATTTTTTATAATAAGTAAAAAAAAAAAAATCGGAACTAAATTTCGCAGTTTTTCATGTTAGACAGAATTTCCAAAGTTTCTGTGTGCAACATTAAATTTTAAATCATTTTTAATCGGCCAAAATTGGAAATATTAGTTCAAGATCACACAAAATCATTTAATATGAATTTTTGCATGGAAATCATGCATTTCAAGTCGTTAAGTTTTAAACCACAACTTGAAATGTGGCCCAATGCGAAGCGCATGTGCATTTTTCAAATCCTTGATTTCATAAGCAATGCTTAAGCTATAATTTAGATATCAATCTAAAGTCTTTAATGCATTTCTACATGGCACTTCCATGCTAGTTTGCAGTCGACATGGCCCGGTTTTGAAGAATCGATTAGCCACCAATTTCGGGCAATGGTCCTTCACCTCGCAAACGTGTATGAAATTTCTGAAAGTACTCTGTACTTATATTTGTATTTGGATACAACTATAATCCCATGTATCTAAAATTGATATGTGAAGACATGTGAATTGCAAAATGTCTCGTGAGTGCAAATGACCCACTACGAACTAAACACAAAAGTTAATAAATACCACAGAATACAACATCTGGAGTACTTAAGCATTTAATTATAGAATTAAATTAAGTCCTCTGAACCTACGGAATACGCTTCAAATTGAATGGACCATTTATGTTATGCAAGAACGGCTTAAAATTTCAAAATCTTAAACAATACAAAACCTGATAAATGGATCCGACGAAAGGGTTTCAGTAGGTTGCGTAATTTGTCATTCAGATGATTAATAATTCTTTCAAGGACAAATCTTGACATATTAATTTCACATGTTTTTTTTTCGCCATGTTCAAGATATTGAAAATGATGACCGTATGAACGGAAGGGCGAATAAATGTATGAAAATTATACGAGTACATTTGAATAGAATTTCTAATGAAGTCACAAACTCAACTCAAGATAACATTTAATTATTACAACGTAATTAGAGGGTTAATTTGTAGAGAAAACAAATAAAAAAATTATATTTGGGCGAGGTCAAATCTTGGATTTCCACTACACGAACATTGTGATATTATGATCCGGAGACTTTTTCAGTTTTGAGTAAAAAGTCAAAAAACGGGTAACATAAAAAATTGAAATTTTGGAGAAGGCGTGGTTGTTTACATGATTTTTGGAAAGACATTGTAGACAAATGGCCCTAATACTTGCATAAAATTTCAGTTTTCTAAATTTTGCAATTTGCAAAAAATAAGCAAAAAACTACAAAATTTTGCTCAAAAAAAAATTGAGGTGATCACTATGGGCGTATATTTTGACCGATTTTATCATTTTTTGATACCAATATGTTTGTAAAAACTATTGATATTTCTACCATATTTGAGCATGGTACCTTTTTTTTTGTTAACCGAAAAATATTAACGGCACACAGTCAGAGAGGGACAGGCAAAGAGACACGTCTAAATTGATACGGTCTCCAAAGCTTTCTTTTAAATATTACAGATAAAATGACAAAATGAATAAACCACCAAGCTTTCAGTGGTGCTTATAATAAAGTGAAGTCAGGTGAAATGTCAGTTACTAGTGCAATTAGGTGAAAAATCAACAGTATTGTTGCAATTGGTTTAATAAATGTCAACAACAAAAATACTACAAGACAAAAAGAAGGAAAATATCAAACTTAAATAAAATTGCATTATGCGATTCGATCGCTTTAGAAAATTACAAAAAAAAAACCAATACAATAATTAAATTGAAAAACAAAGAACACAAAGAGGCAAAAGTGTAATTCTTTTGATTTCATTTACATTTTCTACGTTTTCTTTGGCATTTTATTATCTCTTTATCTTTGTTTGTTAGTGTAATTGTACAATTAAATAATTAAATTAACAACAACTGGCAATTATATCGTTTTATTAATAAAAGCTATTCATCATACAAATATCAACATAACATTACACATTTGATTTATTATGCAATAATTAACTTTAGAATTCTCATTTCAATTTTAATTCCAATTACATTTAGAGGTAAATTGAAAATGACATGAATTTTTCCATTTTGTTTGTTTATTGTAAACTTAAAACTTTGTAATTATGTGACAATTAACACAAAAAAAATCTATAAAAGAAAAAAACAAAAATTACTTAATGATTAATTATTAAATACTCTACATTACATTTTTAATATGATAAAGTACTTTAGAATTGAACTTTTGAAATTGTTCAATTCCATGCAAAGTAATTAATGAATATATTTATATGTTACATTTACATTTTGCATAAATTTTCATTACAAAGTACTTCATTAGATTTTGTAAAGTAATTTTATAAGACTTCATTATCATGAATTGTTTATTTATAGAAGCGATAATTATAAAAATTAAAATTCCTTAAGAATTTTTGAAAAATTATTAACTTTATTTTCATAAAAAATCTTTACCCAATAACATTTAATGCTTAAAATGGGTGTGGCGCTAAAAGTATTGGAATCTAAAGTATTTGAATCTGTTAGCTTTACTTGGAAAAATTTCGTTTGAATTGCGAATTAGATATAGAAACAAAAGAAACTAATTTAGGTAATGGTTTGGTACAAAATTTATACATCAAGAACTATTGCATTGTACTAAAAAAGGAATTGATAAAGTAAAAATTGCAAGTCAAACATTTCTGTTAAATTAAACGTTTAAAAATAAATTTAAAATGCTAATTAATAATCCTTAATTATATTAAATTAGTTCAAACTGCTTAACTTAGTTGATTTATTTATAATAATTAAAAGATTCGAGAAATATATACTGCAATTGTTCTATTCCTTCAAATACGCGCTACTAACTTAAATAACTTGCGTCCCCTGATATGAAAGTAGAATGGAAATCATGGCACTTAGCTTTAGCCTTTAGATAAATCAAAAAAGGCACGCGAAATATTTAAAGTGATATTTTTTTTAAGCTTTAACGATTATTTCAACAGCAAGCTTGAGAATCGAGGAAAGCCATAGGAACAATGTCACGATTTCTACATAACTTTTCTTTTACTTTAATCTGAATAAATTGTAATTAACAAATAAATCTGATGGTAAGGATGACGAAGGGTAATGAATACATTATGGCACAGTTTATATTATTCAAAAGGGCTTAAGGAAGGATTCAACTTTTGAGCGATCAACTAAAAGTAATTTTCGTCATTCTTCTAAACTTAACTCACAATTTTTTTCATTTTTTGTGTACTGACTGCTTAAAAAAAATTCCCTAACAGTTCGCGAAATATTTAAAGGATTAACAATAAGACGGCCTTTACGGGTCTAAGAAAATATCTGCGAATATGACTGAAATTCGCTTCCTGATCATTTAGAAAAGTACTTTTGGCTATTTTTTGCACAAAAATTTTTGAGGAGACTTTTCGGAAATTAGTACTTTGAGTATGCGTGGGTTTTTTAAGATCTAATTTTTATACACTCTACCATAGAAAGATTTTCTCAAAGATTTCCTTGAGGATTGACATTTTTCACTTTCTGGTTGGCCGATTCTTTATTATATCCCTTATAAATGATGCGATCATTAGTTTCAAATTTACATTACAAAACTTTTAATTACCTTAAATTTCAATCTTACCTGGGACTATAACTTTTTTGAAAGCGAGAAAAAGATTTTGTGACATCACATAATAAAAATAGAACGGTTTACTAAAGTTGCTCTTCTGGGACCCCACATCAATTTGTTGATTGATTATAAAAAAGTTACTTCTAATAATAAAACCAGGAAATGGTATTTTTCGAATAAACATTCAATTGATATAAATGAATGCAGAAAAATTTGCAAATTCTTTTCATACGACTTTAGAACTTCTTTCAGAATTCTATTCTATTTTGTACCATTTTCATTATTTTGATCTTTATATGGAAAAATTTTCCCAATTTTAATATTTCTGCTCCTTAGTATAAATAAAACTATTTTCGTGCCCATTTTACATTTAAGTTTTTTTATTCAATTGTTTATTTAAGGGCAAGTTGAATGAAGTCACTATTTTCAATTTTCAATTTCTAATTCCTAATTTTTTTGCCGACCTTTCTCTGTTTCTATATCTCGGCCTTTTTTGTTGTGTTTCTTTGGTTTTTGTTCAAGTGTAACCGATTCTTTAACATTCAAGGTTAGTTTATATTATTTTACGATCGAATGTTGTAATCATATCGAAATTAACAATGCGTGCCATTTGCGTTTACAAAATATATATAAATTTTTCTTTGTATTTTTTTATTTTTCATTTTCTCGTTATTTGCTTTTCAAATATAAAATGGATGAAAGAACGAAGAGAAAGGAAGATGAATGTTTAGGAAATAATCGATTATGCTTTTAAAGAGTTTTTTTTTTTTATAAATTTCTTATAGGATTTTTTCATCGGTTTCAGGCGTTAGTCCATAACACATGGCCTTTATCTTTTTTTCTCTAAATCATCCCATTACTTTTAATAGAAAATTTTCCTTTTTTTGTTATTGTTTGCAGTTTGTGTTTTGATTGATTTGGCTGATTTTATTATTATTAATATTATTGTTGTTGTTACCTTTTTCCACTTTTAGTTCTGGAAAAATTGTGATACTTTCAAAGACACGCTTTGTATTATTCCGGATAAATTTTTATTAGATTCTCAACTTTTTTTTAAATTTTTTGTTGTTGTTCTTGTAAAAAATAATGTGTAATTAGTCTCCCTGATTTGATATAAATGTACACCTTTATTTTGAATCCTTAATTTATCGCTTAATTTATTTTTCGTGATTTTAGAAAGCAGCTGGAATTTAATGTGCTTCACTAGCATCTAAGTTTAGTCTTTTGAAAAAACCTTCTTACTAAAATGAAAATCTAAAGAAATAGCAAAAGAAATAAAGTGCTATATCCAAAAAAACTTTCAGGTCCCTTCAAAATAATATCTCTAGAAGATTCATTCTCTACAGCCCAATAATGCTAAAGGATTTCAAAATCAAATCATAACGCAATTCATTTAACTTATTTAAGTTATTAAGTTCGCCAAAAAATTTAAGAGCATCATTCTTTATAATTTTTATACGTTCTAGGAATTTAGACTCTATAAATTTATAATGAATGATATTTAGCGTTACAAATCTTAAAATGAAACTTTGCAGAACTTTTTCATATTAAAACTTTCATTTCATGAATAAACTTTTAATGTTTTATAATTTTTGCGCTAGAAAGTTCTCCGATAATTCAATCAACGAATCAAAATTTCATTATAAAATTTATAATAAAACTTATAAAATTTTTCTATCTCTTTCGCTCTTTTTCTATCTCTTAACGCATGTACTTTTGTATTTCACGTTTTCAGTTTTTTCTTTTGACTTTAATGAAAATCTTTTCATTCACTTTGTCTTTTCTTATTGTTATTGTTATTATTGTTGTTATACATATATGTGACATATTATGTTTATTGTTATTGTTTTTATTATTGTTATCCATTGTTTTTAATGTAATAAATTCATCCAAAATTATGATAATAATAATAATAAATCTATGGCCAAAAGTTTGGCACGCTCCTTCATACAAATAAATAATCAAATGTTTGTCTGCTTTCATTGACCTTGTTCTACAAAATTAAATAAATATGAAACAAGAAAAAAAAACACACACACAAAAACAAAATCAAATGAAAACAAAGCGAAACAAATTCAAAACCCATCAAAAATTATGCTTAATAATGAACAACAATAATAACAACAATAATAACAACAATAACAACAACCAATTGGAATATCAATGCGAATAGTGAAACAGCTAAATCGTCAAAAGCAAAAACAAAAACAAACAAATGAAAAAAGAAGGCAAAAGAGAAACAAAAGCAAGCAATCAGAAAAGAATAAAAATTAAATGTTGCAAAAATTTGATTGAAAATAGAAAATGTTTACAATTTGAATCTCTGTTACAATTTCAATTTTAATTTCAATTTAGACAATTTATGGCAAAATGCACGTAATAAAAAGGAAATCATATTACACGAGAATGTGTGGGTAATAGAAATATATACATATGCGTGTGTATTGAAAAGACAATCGCTGTGTATGAACACAGATAAAGTCATATGGCCCCCAACAACATTTTCTATAACAACAATCTACAACGACTAAAATTACACCTTACCATCACAGCATAACTACTAATTACAGCCAATAAGAGAGAAAGAGAGAGAGTGAGAGAGAGAAAGATAGTTAGAATGAAAGAGATAGAAGAGGAGAAAGAGAGAGAGTGAAGGTGAAGGAGTGAGCCCCATAAAAACAGTATGTTTCTGTGCAACAGAGATAGAGAGAGAGAGAGAGAGAGAGAGGGAGTGAAACAGGCAATAGTGATGTCATAGCTAGAAAGAGGAAAGGGAGGAAGAGAGAGAGGGCATTAAATAAATTTTTTAATTCTCCAGAATCATATTATCAATTGCATTCAATTTCGATATCAAATTCATTTTATAGCAACAAAGCAGTACAATAAGTACTCCCAGAATTCCAATCTAATTCAAAAAAAAAATCTCTAGGTACTGTAGACTGAAAATGGCAGACGTTATGCGTAATTAGTGGAAAATTATTTATACAAAAAAAAAACAAGAAAATATATTACATAATAATCTAAAAAATAATCTAAAAAATAATCGTACAATACTTTTATTAAAAAGCATTTACAAATGTAATGCGCTTTTTTCTTTGTAATTACTGCATTATATTTTTTATTGTACTGTATTGTCACATACAATTCACTGCAATTGAATATTTCTTATATAAAAACTTTGTCCTCTTTAAATCAAAGCATCATTAATTGTTAAGTGATGTCCGTATGTTGAACGTCTTAATTAAATTATATATAAATAAAGTAAATTGTACTTAATTATTCTATTATACGATTGCATATTTTGTTTGTTAATAAATTTTTATAAAAGATCATCTATTTCAATATCTAAATGGAAATTAATACAAATATGTTTGAATCTAAAGTGATAATGCAGGAATTTGATTATTATCAAAAAGTATGTAATGAATATTTTTGTAAAATGTTGGAAGGCAAGTACTTTCATATGAAAAAGTATGTCTAAAGTCTACATATATGAAGCGAATTAATAAAGTCCTTAAGAAAGAAATATCAAGAGAATTTATGTAGAATAATGAAGAGTGGAACAACAAAAATTAATGAAATTACAATAATTACAGTAATTAGGTGGAATTATAATGGATTTGAAATATAAAAAAATAAAAAAGCTATGAAAGAAATTTATGTAGCATTGGAATAAAGTTATGTAAAAGTAAAGTTATGTAAAAGTGTCATTTAAACAGGATTACAATGGAATTAATAAATTAGTTACTAATTATTTACAATAAAATAATACAAAATTTGCCTGAAAATACAAAAAAAAAGGGAATAAAAACAATGAAGTGGGACTAAAATATTATTAAACTATAAATATAGTAATTGAAGTGGACTTTAAAAATATTTATAGTACAATTGTAATTACAATATAATTAAACTAGTGCTAGAAGAAAATTGACATGAAAATAAAAGGCAAAAATTATAAAAAAATTTAAAAGGTTTTAGTTTATTATTATAAAAATGGTACAGAACTAGATGTGAAATTATAATTGGAATAACAAAAGAATTAGAATGATGAATCTATTATTAAGTACAATTATGATGATGGTTATAGAAATTAAAATAGCAAAAAGGCACTTTAAAAAAGGGATATAAAAAAAAAGGGAACCAGTTAAACAGAATAGTACTGCAATACAATAAAATTATATAAAAAAGGAGGAAATGATATAAGTGGAATTGGAATTGTAATTAAAAAAGAAATACACTTGAATTGAATTTACCTTAAAGGTGACCGAGCAAGTTTATACAAGCTCTTAATAAATCATGGTAAATGGGTAACAAAATGGTTATAGTTTTTATGAAAAAAAAATTGAGTTTAACGATCCATGAAATATAATTTTAGTACTTTAAGTATTATTTTCAAAGGGAAGTGACGAGAAGACTTCATTTTTAATTAAAATCAATCAATTGAAAAATGTATAAATTTACAAGGCAAAGACATTTTATCTTCGTATTCTTTCTCTTCTTTTCTTACTGCTTCTCTTTCTCTCTCATTTCTTCTCTTAGATATTTTGAAAAATTTCTATTAACTTTCGATTACAACGCAAGTCCCGAAAACTGTCACAAGCAAATGCTTAAATAAGTTATGGCTAATTTTTTCATATTTTTAAGGATGACTCACAAAATTTCTCATAACTGGCGGCTAAGCGTATTTTTTAAAGCGACCATAAACGTGACATTTTTATAGTATTTCGATTTGTTCGATTTATTTTATTCATGAGTGAATTACAAAAAAGTACATATATAAATACATAAATCTTTACATCGTTGTATTTGTTTATTATTGCTCTTAAAATGGCAGCAATGGAACCATTTAAAAGTGTATACAATAAATCAATGAGGCAATATTTAATCAATTTATATGTCACACGCATATACATATGCATATGCATATGTATGTATGTATGTATATATGTAAAATATTCCAAGATTAAATTGTTAGCGGTGTTGTAAATATTTAAAGTTTACTGCGCTGGCTGCTGTTTAAAATTCGTCAACAAGTACCCAAATAAGCATTAGCCGGCAAAGTGTTTATTCTTATATGAACCGCTCCTTCTCTATCTAACTGTCTTTCTTTCACTTGTTCATAAATGATTATTCAATCATTTCAAAACCGCTATAACAATTTTTGCTTGTTTTTCCTCTGCTTAAAATCAATTGTAATGTTAGGATCTGTCATAAAAAGTGTAAATTCATGTTAAATTAAATTCGATTATGACACAAAAATTATGTGACAGTTGGACTAAGTCGATTATTGCAAAACCTTCCAGCATAATTGTCACGTTAAATGATATCAAAATAATGGACAAACAAGAGATTGTTCAAAATTTTTTACATAGACTTGGATTCTGCCTTTTATTTACATTCTTTTTTGATCTTATCTTTTCCAAACGAATGTTATACTCGAATTTATATACATTTTATGAGAACCTTTTCCTTAAAATAAATTAGGACTTGGGACAAATAAGGATTTGCTCAAGCGCGGCATGATTCCTTATAAACTTTATTAAAGTAAATTTTATTTTATTCTAAAGTTTAGTATAAATATACCAAATTATTTCAAATCCTTCTCTGGACGTTATTTATAAAACTTGACCCCAAAAATTGTGGCCTATTAAAAAGAGAAAGCACAGTTTAAATTCCAAGAAGAAGGAAAAGTTTCCAGTTTTTTATAGCTTCTTATAATCTGACTGAAATGAGAGACCATGAAATGAAATGGCGCCCTCAGGAACACAAAGCAAGATATAAAAAATAGATTAATGTAGATTAAAATTGTAAAAATATGTCACATAGATTTTGAGTTAATTTTAGAAGTAGTTCTCTACCTCAGTCAAATTTTTCTTCAAAGAAAAGTCTATCTGGAATTATACATTTCTTATAAAGATCTTTTTCTCAAAAAAAAGCCTCAAATCTGGCACTAACATGGATAGCTCGCTTAAACCTCTTCAAAGTATATTAACTTCAATAAAAATTATATAAGAAGAGATGGACCGACAAAGGTAAGGAACAACAAGAAATGTGTGATATGAAAAAGGAAAAGTAAAGTTCAACTTCCAGGAAAAAGGGCACCAATCTTTTAGAAAGTCTTTTTCAAAAACAATCTTTTTCGAAAAAAGTCTTTTCCAAAAAATCTTTTCCTAAACTTTTATAGTTTGAACTGCAATTATCCATAACTCTTCAACTCTTCACTGAGATGAGATGAGATGAGATGAGATGAGATAAAGTGAGATGACATAAGTGAAATATTGGCGCCCTCAGGTATACAAAGCTAAATAAGTGGCCACAATTAAAATAACTGAAATTTTTATTGCCAATAAAAAAAATTAATAAATTTCAAAACATGAGTTTTTCTTGTTAAATGTTACCAACGTTTAAGCTAAAATGAATTGAATGCCTTAAGCTGAATTTTATTGGATTTTGTAATAAGCAAATAAATAAATAAATAAATAAATAGAAAAATAAATGAATAAAAAAATACACATGCAATTTTGTTTAATTGTTTACATATTTTTTAAATGTTAACACATAACTTGTAACATGTAACATGTAACATGTAACATGTAACATAACATTAAATATAATCTCAGTTAAGAGAAAATCCATGCATAAGAACAGTGAATATGAGTAAAAGAGATAGAGATAGAGCAATGTGTGTTTGTAGGGGTGCAGAGATAAACAGATGAAGAAATAAATTAAATCAAAATCAGATATAAATAAAATGTTATGTTGTTTAATGCTAATAACATAAACATACACACACACACACACACACACAGACAGACAGACACATATACACACACATACGCAGAAACACGGATACTAAAATGAAAACAAAAACATAAATTAAACATTTATGACGTTTATGCTACAAATTACGTACACAACACACAACATATACACACACACACATATACGCACAATTTAATATAAACAAAGATGTAAGAAATCAAAAGCAAATCAAAAAAAAAAAAAGAAACTAAAAAACAAATGTGCTAATTGAATGTTGGCAATAGACAAGTGTGAGCAATAATCTAAGTAGCAGCAATGGCAATAGCAATAGAAGCAACAACAACATATGAGAATAATAATTACAATAACAATAACCTGAATTTAATGCTTGATAATTGTTTGGTGTTAGAAAAAATTTCTATGAACAATTGAAAGACTTAAGCAAAGAATGTGGAAAAGAGATAGCTAGAGATTAAAAATTATTAGAGACATTCCATTGGAATTGTATTTGAAGCATGTTTTTTTTCATTTTACTGTACTTATTTTTTATTTATTCAATTTTTCAAAATTTTTGCCATCTCATGACCAAAGACTCTGTTAATATGAAATAATTTTAATTAATTTGATTAACGATTCACAATCAATTTCAGAAGCGATTTAAACTCATCTATAACGCTGTTAATATGTCCCTATGTTTTGTCTGTCAGTCTGTCTGCCTGGGCTGTCTATTTGACAAGTGATTTTCATATCTGCAATTTTCATCAAACTTTATTTGTTTTGATAAAAATCAAGTTCTTAAATAAGGGATTTCTGAGAAAGTGATTGAGCCAAAGGGCAGCTATTTAAGAGAATGGATTAGTTTGGCAGACGCAAATAAAGAAATTCACAAAATCTGCCAGTAATACTGGGAATTTAAAACGAAGTAATTTCAAATTTTCAAGGACTTCACTCTGAATGTTAATCTAGAGGTCTCAAAGTCTAAACGAGTCCAATATAAGAAAATTTTTTTTAAAGCGGCCACTGTCCATCTTCTGTATCAAATAAATAGCAGGATTTCTTAATGAAAAACCGATTAAGGGACAATTTTAAATTAACGAATTTATTTGAGTAGAAAATTTAGTTTAAATGAATCGATTTTTTTATTCATTTATTTATTTTTTTGAAGCATCCTACTTAAATAACAATTAAATTCATTATTTATGAAGGAAATTAATTGTAGTACCATTTTCTAAGATGACTCATCCTCAGAATGTGCCAAAATCTTTGAAATGTTTTTTTTTTTTGGAATTTTCATATTCTCAACAATCCGCTTATGGAATGTTTCTTAGACGACCTTAAAATATTTTATCCAAATTTTCTTATAACAAATATTTGATTCTCCCATATTTAATCTTTATATTGTTTACCTTGCTTCTGATTTTCATTTTGGCTGTTTTTTTTTTGTTTTTTTTTTTTTTTTAATTTGAGTTTCTTTCTCTGTTTCACATTTTTGACGGTAAATTATGTAGCACTTTATCTATTACAAATCTGATACGATGCATACACAAGCACACAACGGAATTTGGTATGTTTGATTTTCGGTAATTTTTTTGGTTTTTTTTTGCGTTTTTTCTTTTTTGTTTATATTTCATTAAACAGAAGTAGAGAAAAAACAAAAAACAACCAAAACGAAAAATTACAAGTAAAGAAAAAATAAATTAAAGAAATATATATTTGGTTGCGATTAAACATTGAATACCCACCATCAAGACGCTTTACTACTTGGAATATTTATTCTGACCTTCCATCAAAAGAATAATGCAGATGAAATGTTTTTAGATAAACTTTTAGGGTGCAATTCGCAACAAAAAAGCGCAAAAATTTCGAAAGCATCAAAAATGTAAAGTTTTATATAATGGTGGGTAGGCGTGATTGGGCTTGATAGTGGATAGGCGTAGTACTTGATAGACATAGTATTGGTAGATGCAGTAGTAGGGAGGCGTGGGTAGTAGTAGTGGGTGGACGTGGTAGTGGATAGTCACAATGGGTAGGCGTGGTAGTGTGTAGAAGTGGCATTGGGTAGGCGCTGTAATGGGTAGACGTGATAGTTGGTAGGCGCGATAGTGGGTAGACGTGGTACTTAGTAGGTGTGGTAGTAGGTAGGCATGGTAGTGGGTAGGCATGGTAGTGGGTAGACGTGGTATTGGGTAAGCGCGAGAGTGGGTAAGCGTGGTAGTTGGTAGGCGTGGTAGTTGGTAGGCGTGGTACTGGTTAGGTGGGATAGTGGACCGGTGTGATAGTGGGTAGGCACGTTAGTGAGTAGTTACGGTAGTGGTTAGGCGTGGTAGTTGGTAGCCGTCGTAGTTGGTAGGCATGGATGTTGGTAGGATTGGTAGTTCTGGGCTTGGTAGTAGCAAGCGTGGTAGTGGGTAGGCGAGAAATTTGTGGGTAAAAATTGTGGAAGAAAATTGTAGACGTATCGAATGACCGATATAACATAGTTTCAATATTATTTAACTTGTGCTAAGGATGATTCTCTTAAAAGTGACTTTGACACTTGAAAATATTTTATACAAAAAGACAAAAGCACAGCCGCACATGAAAATGACTCAGAATATAAAGTTTGTTAAGGCATTTTTGTACTTTCTAGAGTCTTTCACAATTCTTTCTTTATGTTTCAAACAATTTGGCAAAATGAATGTGTCATCAATTAGTGGATGGTGATGCTTAAATAAATGAGTGTAATGGCCCCTTGAAGGTAAATAGTGTGATAATAAATTATTGACGTTGTGTTTTACTTATTTTTTTGATATTTTTTATTATTATTATTTAATTTTTTTTGTTAAATTTTTTCCTCTTTGTTTTTCATAAAAATCTTTTATTCATATATTTTATATATAGCAGGTGTGTTTGTGTGTTGTTTGGTGTGTGTGTGTGTGTGTGTAAAATGTCCAGTAGGCCATTAATGTGAAAAATCATAAAAATTCTTTGCGGTATAGACTTTTAAGTAAACTGGAAAAGTAAATTATCCATGCTTCATGTTTTCATGTTTATTATTGTTCTTGTTATTCTTGTATATTGCTCTTGCTGTTAATATTGTTTGTTATACATTTATCCAGATTGTCTGGAGGCATATTTTTTCTTTCAAATATTTACAACGTTTTGCATGATATTTTTGTAATAATAATAATGCGCGTTAATATTGCACTTTATCGCATCTTATCGCATCTTATCGCATCATATCGTGTCGTATCGTGTCGTCTCGTACCGCATATATAAATGAATGCGATAGTCTGATTTTTGTATTACACAACTTTAGTAGATTATAGGTTGTTTCAGATTTTGCAAGAAATAAATTAAACAAATTGAAATTGAGAAATGAAACATTTCAAATGTAAAGTAAACGCCATCAATGGACTTTATCTTATGTACATCCAACACTGAGTTCAATCAATTTTTTTCAATAAAAAATAGTAAATTTTTTTTTTATATATAAAAATAGTTATAAAGCAACAATAAAAGCAGTAAAAATAATAAAAACTAAAATGAAATAAAATAAAAGTAAAAACATCTGCAATTTAAATAGACTTCTTTCTCTATTTCTCGCTGTTTGTCACGATTAATAATTTTTAAGAAATTTGTTGTACTGAAGTTTCTTTCTAGAATCTTTATTACAAATATTTAGAAATAATTTGAAATTTTTGCAAGATCTATCAATTTTTAAAAAGTTTAATTTTATAGGAGAAAAAAAATTCTCTTACTTGAATGTTTAAAATTATTTGAGGGTCTCTGGATCGAATATGTACGACAACTACAACTACAAAACTTCATTTTAAGGTTACTGAATTTTTGCAATACCTCAATCTACAAGAGACAAATGGGCATGTCTCTTGTAGATTGATTTTGAAATTTGTGAAATATTTATCTGTGAAGAAACTCATCATTTCTCAATAGAATTTTTTCATTAGAATTTCTTCATACAATACTTGTGTCACTAAAAAAGGCAGGATTTTAAAAATAACTTCCATTTATTTCTTTCAGATTTGTTGCAAATTTTTGTAAAAATACTTTTGTGAGAAAAATCTTATAACTGAATAAAAGTTTCTATGCCAAAGATCAATATCGAAAGTTAATTTTATTATGAAAAACAGTCTCTTATTTAGCAAATTGTTATTTGAAATCAATATGATTATAAAAATAAGTCTTTCTATGGTAAAAGTTTGATTATCACTTTCTTGGATACAAATTTTACGGCAAATTTTTTTTACTGCCTTCACTTTCAAAATTTTCTTAGTTGATTTCTACATTTAATTGTTGTAACAAACTTCGTGATAAATTTGAAATTTTTGCTTTTATTTGCTTAGAATAGAAAAATGGGAATAAATCAGGAAGACTTTACAGATTTTTCTAAAAAAAGGTTTTAAGTTTTTCCTTTTTTTTTTGGAGCTTAAAGAAGTACCGTAGAAAATTTACCTTTTGAATTTTTCTTTATTTTTCATTTAATTAAATTTATTCCATTTCATAAAATTTCATTAAATTTTGTTTTATTATTTTCCATTAAACTTACAGCTGGTGCTCAAAAAAACCTGCGAATGGTGGTTTTATAAAATTAAATGTTATAACAATAACAATAATATTAATAATAAGGATAGTAATCACAATAACATGTCTACATATTGGAAGCAAAATTCATTTTTAATATTTATCATATCGATTATCACACTGCTCGGCATAATTATATTTTTTTGTTTGCCACTTAAAAATGCGACACATACGAAAGTGATAATAAACGACCAGAAAAATAGCAGCAGAAGAACAAACAATAGCAACGATCTAACGATATTAAATTATCCGATAATATCAATAGCAACAACAAGAGCAACAACAACAACAACAACACAACAACAACAACAATAAATCCAAGTAAAATTACAGCAATTACAGAATTAACGAGAAGAGCAAACGTTAGTGCGAGTTACGAATTTCCTGCATTACATGATGACAATCATCAGCAATATAATTACACGAACCAATCATACAATCATGACAATAGCAACAATAGCAACAATAACAACAATAATAACAATAACAACAATATTAGAAACATACACAATGACAATGACAGTGATAATGATATTGACACTGACACTTATACTGCTACTGACAGAGATACAGACAATAAGAACGAGTATGAGAATAAGAATGAGATTAACGATTGGAATGTGAATGAGAATGGTAAGTTGAAGAAGTTGAAGTTGATAAATATATGATGTCAATTGACAATTTTATACTCTACATCACTTGTGTTATTATAAGTTTGTGAGAAATAGTTAAGATAGAACTTTAACTGTACGGAAATTGATTCAGGAGCACTTTTGAAATTTTTAAAAGCATTTTCTGAATCGATTTCAGCATGTCTGTTTGTCCATACGTCTGTCTGTCTATTATCAAGTTATATCACTTTATAAGTAATTTTTAATAAAATTTGTTACATTTATGTGATTTGGCCCAAAAATAAACCCCATGAAAAATAATAAAAGTCTGACCATTTTTAGAATACTTGCACGTACAAAGCGTTTTTCAAAAAATATCTCTATGTGGACAAAACTTACAAATTTGAATATATGGAGATGTACCTTGATCATTGTATTTTCATCCAATATATATATGTGCCAAATTGAATTCAGATGGGTCCATTTTTTAGACCCTCTCTTGTATAAACAATTTTTCAATTCATTTAAGAATACAAAATTTTTTTTCAATTCTTAATTACATTAGGCAAAGTCCGCCTCGACTTGCTATAAAGTTTTTAATTATTCTTTTTAGATGAAAATGTTAATGAGAATGATATCGAAGAAGATATTCATGGCAATATTGGAAATCAGTTAACAATTGATTATGTGATACCAATTAAAATGGTTAATTTTAGTTTAAGTCTCGACGATTTATTATACGAATCGAAACGTAATTTAAATATTCATCATTATAATAATAATAACAATAATAATAACAACGATAAAAGTAAGTAAACGAAAAATTTCATGTCGCCTTAAATATGAAATAAAATTTGTAATAATTAAATGCAAATAAAAAGCAAAATAAACAAAATCATTCTATAGAATATTTCTCTTCATATAAATTGACGGGTACATTTCGCAATACATCTAGTCAGATATGGGATCCACATCCAGAATATATATTAAATGTTTTTGGTCATCGTTTACATTTAATTTTACATCAAGATGTCTCATTTATACCATTGAAAACATTTCGTGTAAGTTCTTTTCTATTTTCATTTCGCAAAATTAATTAACTTAATTATTGTATACAACTTTAGAGTAATCTATTAGCCTTTTTTTGATAATTGGTTCTTGTTAACTTTCATTCATACTTTCGATGAAATCTGTCAAAGATTTTAAGGCCATATGGTACTCTGACAACTTACTAATCCACGTTAAGTTAGCATGCTAAAAAAAATTTGTAAGATACTTTTATCTAGGCTATAAATTCAACCTCAGACGTTAATTTAAAAAATGTGAGTCGAACAAGTTCGCTAGCGAATATGAGTGTAGACAACATAAATCCAACATACGAATCCAAACCCCAATCTTTGTTGAGAGTTAACAATAGTGTTAAAATATGACACGACTCATCATTTTGTACAATTTATCGAGTTACATCCGAGGTGGAATGCAATTAATAGAAATTTTCAGAATTATTTTCTATATTTCTATATTTCTATAGAATTTCTAATTCTAATGAACTTGAAGTCACTAATATACCTTTTCTTTTTACAATTCACATAATTCACCACAATTCAGGTTATAAATATTTTGGATAATATGTCAGAGGAAGAGATCGAAGAAATAGAGCCGCATTATTTAGGCTGCTATTATAAAGGTTATATTGAAGGCGATAATGAATCAGCAGTCTCTGTATCACTCTGTCATGGTATGGTAGGTCATCATCAATTGCAGTTTTATGAATATTTATAAAGATTAATAACTTCATTAAATTAACGTCACGCATATATTTGAAATATTGTTCTTTCTTGGTCACTTTCTGACGAAGCAGGTATTCACGTTACCAAAATGTGTCAAAAATGTATCAAACTTATTGTAATCTTTACATATTGGAAAAATTTTTATGATTATGTTTAACTTTATATAGAGAGAGTAGTTAGGACGCATGACAAAACAGGGATGCGGAAGGAACTTGCTCTTTTGTTTTTTGTTTTCAATATTTTTTAAGCGATTTCATGCTTTATAGATAAAATTCTGTTTTAATGCAATTATGAATTCGTTCTAGACACACGTACGCCTACAAAAACCCAAAGAAAAATAACAAAAAAATATTGTATTCGTGACATTAGTCCATTAAGTTTAGTAAACTTTTTTTTTTCTCTATATATATCCCTCTCTATCTTTATGTCTTTATCTTCTTGCGTCTCTTACTGTTTTTATCTGCCTGAATTATTACCTTAAACATAGACTGGTTATATAAAAACAAGTTTCGGTACATTGCTAATACAACCGGTCAATCAAGAAACAATATATGACGCACCTTCAACCATTAATAATAATAACAGCAACAACAATAAGAATAACATCAGCCATAATATTAGCAGTAACAGTAACAATAATAATAATAATAATAATAATTTATCATCATCGAAAATTATGCATAAAGTTTGGCGACATTCAGGTCGTAATGCCAGACATGCTGTCTCCATACTTGATTTAGATTTAAACGAATTTGAGAAACACATTATGCCCAAAAATAAAAAGAAACGGAAAAAGAAGACTGAAAAAGAAAAATGGTTAGAGGTGATGGCAAAGCAAGAGGAGAAGGAAGTGGGAAAACAGGAAGAGCAGAATAAGCAACAACATATTATATTATCACGACGTAAACGTGATTATTATGATGATCATCGTACCATTGAATTATTATTAGGCGTGGATCGTACAATGAAAGAATTTCACAAGCATAATTTAAACTCTTATGTATTGATGTTAATGTCAATTGTGTCCAATGTATTTGCGGATGCCAGTATTGGCAATGTCATTCATATATCTGTTGTCAATATTCTAGTATTAAATGATTATGATAGATCGAAACGGAAGCCGATAAAAGGTCGTGCTCTATTAAGAGATTTTTGTTATCGGGTAAATGCACGCGGTTATCATTATGACACGGCAATGCTATTGACAAGGTAAGTTACAAGAATTTAGATAAAATGGATTTGATAGCCATTGTAATATTAATCATGAGATTTTGAAAGGAATTTTCTTAGAGTTCTGTAAGAACTATTTCTAGAAGCAGTAAGAAAATGTACCTTAAAACTCAGGCGTAAGTCGAATTAATATCGAATTTATTTGGAATTTCCTATTTCCATTAAAAAATTCAAATTCTTACAGATTTTTCAAATAAGTAGATAAAAATTGCTTGCAGGATAATCTGAAATATTCGCAATACCCTAAACCCATTATGGTAAAAAGTATTATAGATTTGTACAGATGTTGTAACACTCTATATCAATCAATTTAAAATCACTTTTCATTTAAGCCTGTCTGTCTGTCGGTCCATCTGTTATCGGTCCATGTCAATTTGCTATAAAGCTACATGTCGCAATTTTTTAGATAATTTAAAGAAACTGGAAATAGAAGGGTGTTTCGAATCAGGTACGCACTTTATTTACAGCGGTTAGAATTAGGCTATTTTGAAGACACTTCCCCATTAAGCGCCTTTTTCGGAAAACCTTCATTATATTGGAATAGTGTTAAAATTTAGAATATATGATTTAAGGAATATTGACCTTTCCTTATATTTTGACATACAAAATACGAGCACTAAATTTGGTCTAAATCGGCCCATTTTATGAAATCCTTCTCAGATAACGAACTTTTTAAATAATTTAAACATAAAACTTTTTTACATCCTTAACTTATAAATCACAATAAGCAAAGTAGTGTAGACTATTTAAGAGGCGAATCTGGCCGACTAGAACAATCCTACTCTATTTTTCAATTATTTAAGACACCTAAGGATTTCTCTTACTCTTCCACATGTTTCATGTATCATAGAAATCAAATTTGTAGTAATCGAAGCTCTGAGGCCTGTGACGCAATTGGTTTGGCCGAAGTTGGCACCATATGCCGACGTAGTTCATGTTCAATTGTTCAGGATAATGGTCTATCAGCTGCTTTCACAATTGTCCATGAACTGGGTCATATGTAAGTTCAAATTCAAATACACTAAAGTTGCGTTAAAGTGTGATAAATTCATTATATTTTAATTAATTAGCCTGAATGTGCCGCATGATGATAGTAAACGTTGCGAAAATTTCAATATGTATGGTAAAAAGTATATAATGTCCAGTATGATGAGTGATGATATACATCCGTGGTCTTGGTCTGATTGTTCACGCCATTACATACTTGAGACATTAGAGTAAGTTTTCATAGCACTCCAAAAGAAAAAACAAGAAATCAATCAAGAGTCAATCAAAATTTCGTAATTTTCTATAATTTTTCTACTTCCTCACACGACATTTAATTATGTTTAACTTAAGGCGAGAAGATAAATCATGTCTCCATGATACACATGGCAGTTACATTCATAATTACAATAGACGTTTACCTGGAGAGATTTATTCATTAGATGATCAGTGTAAACTTATACATGGCAATACTTCACGTTATTGTGCCATTGAAATCGACTGTAAACGTTTATGGTGTAAAATCCATGATAATAATTCTGATTGTCGTTCAAGCGGTCTGCCATGGGCTGAAGGTACTCCTTGTAATGATAATACATTTTGGTGCCAAAAAGGTGATTGTGTACCGCGTGATTTAAGTATACGTCCAATGATACATGGCGGTTGGGGTCCTTGGAGCCCTTTTACCGATTGTAGCCTACCGTGTGGTGGAGGTGTACAAAAGAGTACACGTGAATGTAATAATCCGAAACCGCAAGATGGCGGTAAATATTGTTCGGGTGCCCATAAAAAATATCGTTCATGTAACACGCACAATTGCCCGTCAGGATCACGGGATGCTCGCGAAGAGCAATGCTATCAGCAGAAATTCAAAAATCATAATATTCCGGGTGTGCCATCAAATGCAAATTGGATACCGAAATATGGACGTGCGTTCATTTCTACTCCTTAGTCTTGTAAATCTTTTGCATAATGAATCTATTTTCTGCTTTTTGTTTTACACATATTTTCTTAGTTGATGATAATAAGATGTGTTCATTGTATTGCCGTTTGGAGAATGGTACAGATCCGTATAATTTTGGTGAGGTAATCGATGGCACTGTTTGTTCATTGGGTTCTACAGATAAATGTGTCAATGGCGTTTGCCGGCCGGCTGGTTGTGATAATGAATTAAATTCCATGGCCAAATTAGGTGTGTATGCCATAAAAATATATTCATTCATACACACATATGTCAACATACACATACATACACACAGATTTATACACATGTATCTACATATAAAGATTGTTCAAGTACATTAGTTCACGATTATATTTATATTGTGGCTGTAACTAAGTACGTGACTAGATTATTTTATGTATATTCATATCCGAACAATGTCATCGCATTATAAGTCCTATTAAACTTATAACCATATAAGCCATGGTAATATATTAGATTTCGTCTTGATTTGGATTTTGTTTTTATACGCTCAGCACTGACCAAACTTAGAAATAAAACCCAATTTGTATTATTAGTTTTGATTGCTTCTACTGTTATTTTTCTAAAAAGTGCGTTTCTTTTTTACTAAATCAGTGCGATACTGGAAATAATCAGACCAAAGAACCGTATAAAATAATTTAAATGATTTCAATGTTTAGGCATCAAACTTTTGTATCAAGATCAAGAATTATGATCTATAATTTGCCTATAATTTTACTTGATAAAACTTATATTCATTAAATATTTATATCAAAATTAAAGTAGCACTTTTATTCAAGCTTTTCTTATCGATCTATGGCTTTTTATATGAAAACTCTTTGACTTAAAATTAAATGAAATCGATTGCGATAGTTTGATAATGTCTTTAAAGTTGACACCAAGTTGTTTCCCCAAAATTTTTAATACATTTGGAATTTTCAATTCAATTATCACAAAACTGCACAATTATAATGGCGCTACGATTATATACGAATTTAATTATCTTTAAGGTCCCATTTTGAAGTTGCATGAGTTTAAAAGTGCTTCGATTAAATAAAACGGAGAAATTTTCGTAAGGATTCTGCCAATAATTTTACTTTTTTTATACCTATTTAACAAAAGGCACATCAAACACTACTTTAAATAAGGTATATAAAATATTCAAAGTATATAAAATAAGTTCAAAAAATGCGTAAAGCTTTGACAAACGGAGAGATTTTCTTATAAATTTTATGGTCTAATTTCAAATAGCATTTGATGCTACCTTTTGAAAAGTATTACTTTTATGATCTTACTTTGATCTATTTGAAATAAGTTTCATATAATGTATTAAATTTAAGAATGAATATTTTGTAAATTGTAGATAAATGCGGCGTTTGTGAGGGACGTAACGATACATGTGAAGAATTTACTGGCAATTTTTACGTCTCCGATTTGTACAAGGTGCAGCCTAAAAGTACAACTTATTATTATTATGTCACAACAATACCGAAAGGTTAGTCTACAACATGTTTGGTTTTTTTTTTTTTTTGTTATTTTTTTTTTCACTTAACATATTTATCTAAAATTTTTATGAAATTAATTATGTAGCATGTTTGGTGCAGGGAAAAATTCATTTATTTAGAGTCATGACAATAATTGAAAATATATTTTCATATATTTTTTTTTATTTTAATTTTTAATTTTCTATGTCGCCAAACATATTAATTGCTTGAATAGCTTATTCATTAATTGTTAAAATTATGGTGGCGATTGTGGTTAAGCCGTAATATTAATAATTCGTAATCACGTAATTAATAATAATGACAAAAAAAAACAAATTTTGTTTAAGAAAAAAATGTAAAAAATATCAACAACATGTTACAATAATAATAACAAAAGCAATAACAATAACAACAAAAATAACAAAAATAAGAAAATGTTTGAATATTAAAATATTTGATGATTTTTATACTCTAAACCATTTTTGCTGCAAGGTATAATGTATTTGTGTGGATGTATGTAATAATCAGAATGATGGAAGATGGACTCATCATTTATTAAACCGTTCGATTCTGAATGACTTTCCAATTCAATTTAAGCCTGCCTGTCCACTTGTCCATCTGTCCATGTAAATATGTTATTAAAGTTCAAAGCCCAATTTTAGAGCTATTTAAATAAAACTTGGTATGTAGGCCTGTCTAAATACAAATATGCCCGACAATAATTTCAGATAAGATCGAATTAGTATTACTATCGTGTTCTATAGAACAATTTATTTAGTAAAGGCTTGTTATTCGGAGAAAACTTATAATTCTGATTATTCCTTTATAAAAATGTAATGTAAAGTATTTAACGGTCGGCTGTAATCTATTTACTTATTTATTTTATATTTTGTTATTCTTCTCATAGGAAACAAGGATCTCTGTATTATTATTATAAATTAATATCTCATCATTATCATGTACCTTTAGTAAAAATATTATATTTGTCAGGCTTTTCATACTTTTTATATAAATTAAATTAAAAGATTAAATATTAAATTCGCTTTTTTAGCCTATTATCTCTTCCTAGAAATGTTTATAATTTTTTCATTTTTTCAAATTTTCTTTTTTCACATTTAATTAAACGATTTAAAGCAATTAAAAGTGATAAGCGATTATCAGTAAAATTGAATCTGTATTCTCATGGTCTTTAGAAGTAGCCGCTTCTAGAGTTTATCACTTAATCAATCAAAAAGGTTAATGAATTTATTAGTATCTCATTAAATACAAATCGCTTATAGAAATGTTTACTTCTTTGGGTTTTCTTATAATCGTTTTGGTTTGTTGTTAATTGCCCATTTTTGCCATGCACCGATTTATCGCTTTAGAAAAATCTTAAGTGTTTTGTTATTTATGTAAAAATTTATGCAAAAATTTCTTCCAATTGCTACACGATAACTACAAAGAGAGAGATCTCTAGTTGTGATGTCTGATTACAATTAGAGAGAAGCGAATAAAGTACAGTATAAATTTTTACCTTGAAATAGGCTCAAGGTAAAAAGTCATTGGTAGTTTTGAGATGCACACCGGTTAAAAATTTTGATACCTAAGAAATATATAATGATTTTAATGATAATATTTTTATGAAGTTTCATTCCATTACTTTAATAAAACTGCTACAAAATATGTTAAGTTGACTTCCACAGTTTATAAATTGTTACGGACTTTCACGTCCATAGATTTGAATTCTCAAAAATATTTCAAATAAATTAACCACATTTTATATAAGCACATGTCACTTCTTTTATACATAAACTAGTCTTTTCAAAAAGTCTATTTTCTAAAATCCATTTTCTGATGTAGGATATTTCTTAGTTGCTATTTACATGGACTCAATTTAACAGTAATAATTTTGGCGTTATCATTAACACTATTAATTTAAATTAATCCATTAAACCATTGCACTTGGTTCATTATTAAAAAAAAATTATATACTAACATGTAATTATACATATTTAGCGCCATCGCTTAATATATATTTATATTTTTTTTTTTGTGATCACGTTTTACTGATTAATTTTATGCCATTTTTTTCATATTTTCTTATTGCTATTTAATATTGCTTTATTATTTTATTTTTCATTCCTTCTTCTTCTTTTTATGCAAAATAAAAATTTAAAAAAAAAACTTGATTACAGATGCTTCAAATATTGTAATTGAACAGCCGGGTTATCATCAAGAGAATTATATTGTATTACGTGATGATCAAGGTAAAACACTTTTGAATGGTGATGGTGTAGTGCCATATTTTACAAAATATATACCATATGCGGGCGTTCTAATCGAATATAATGGTTCAAATAATTTCATTGAAAGAGTTAATACAACATACATGGCACGCTTAAAAAGAGATTTACGTTTGGAGGTAACACACAAACTCTCATATCTTTTCTTTATTATTTTGATGTGTGATACATGATGCATAACGCATAACGCATAACGCGTAACGCATGATGCTTGATGCTTGATGCACAAGGCATGACGCCTACTTATTATTTAATTCTTCAATTGCTAGATCATTTCATTGACAACAACAAATTCAAATATGGATAATGATACATTATTGATGACATACACATACACCATAAGTAAACCGAATTATATGGATACGGAAGTGGAGATTTATCGTTGGGAAATGCAACAATGGAGTATATGTGATGCATTGTGTCAAGGTAGTATGCATCGTATGCCAGTTTGTGTTAGTACGGTACAAGTTTTAAAAGTGGCCCCACAATTTTGTGATGCTCAAGCAAAACCACAAAATGAATATAGGCCATGTAATACTGATTGTATTCTAACGTAGGTTATACCACCCCCCTCTTCTTTCATAACACTATTAGTAACTTTATAGTTATTATTTATATTATACAGTTTAAATTTAACAAATATATCGGAATGTTCGGCGCAGTGTGGTGCTTTGGGTAAACGTGAGAAGAGTTACGCTTGCATACAAACCTTTCCCGAAGTCCAACACTCGAATACGGTAGATATAAAATATTGTTTAGCGAAATTCGAATTCAAGACACATGAAGAATGTCGTGAAGGCTGTTGGCAGTATAACGATTGGTCAACGGTAAAATTGATTTAAAAACTGAATAAATATTTTAAAAAAATGTTTTTTTACTTCATCTGAAAATAGAAAAATTAATTAACAATTGACGCAATTGTTTTTTTTTATTGAATTTTTACTTTCATTATAATTACAAAAATTTACAACAAAAAAAGTGTACGAAAAGTTGTGGTTATGGTTTACAAACTCGCACCGTGGGCTGTTATTTCAATCAAACGTTTGTGCATGATGATTATTGCAATTTGTCCACTAAAGCGGACTATCGTGACACCAGTCGTGTTTGTAATCAGAATAAATGTCAATATCCCAGAGAAATAACAGTAAGTTAAAAGATATTTCAAGCAAATAATTATCCCTGTTACGTGACAAACTAAAGACAAAAAAGTCAGAATAAGCAACCATTATGATCTCTCCAATCTCTCTGCTCAATTGTAAAGATAGTTTAATGAAATGTCCTGTACTTCTCGGAAGCGTGGAGGTTTGTACTTTCTGTACATGCCCTCTAAATCATATTCATATGAGCGAGATTCTTACCGCTTTACTGGTGGTACCAGTACCCACTGCGACAACTGGTGGTTGTTGTAGTATAAACTTAACCCAGGAGTTTAAGGGAAGGTCCTCTCTGCACCAAAGCTTCAGCTTTGTAATAAAAAGCAGTTATTGTTACCATAAGCAGATGCAGCTACAAACTGTAGCGGACAATTTTATACCGCGGTACCGTGGAATTAAATCTTCATGGCAGATACACAAGTAAAAAACAGGCCGAACTCTCGAAAAATAATTGCAATAAATTGTACCCATGTCCAAGGGTGTCAGTACGAAAATTATGTAAAAATATTAACTTTTTATCAAAAGTATGATACCTTCCGCTCTTTCCAATATAGCGAGGTGGCTTAAATGTTGTAGGGTGTTTTTGGATTGTAATAATGATACATCAAAGTATAACAAATTGATCTTGAAAAATGAGAATGATCTTATAATTATCATTATTTTTCTTTTCCACTTTGTACCAGACCGCCCAATTTGCCTTAAGTCTGCCATCTGCTGTTGCCAATAATAATTGGCGAACGGGTGAATGGGGTAAATGTAATGAAAATTGTATAAAAACCCGCACGGTGAAATGTCGTAATCCAAGTGGTCATGGTTGCCCGATAAAGATGAAACCACCGAATAAAAGGAAATGTTGCGTCATAAAATATGTTTCCAATTGGTCTCAGGTAAGCCCTCATAATTCTGCAAAACAGAGGAATACACTCAGGAGTCATCTCAACATTATTAAAAGGAAATTTTTTTTTAAATAAGCACCTTTAATTACTAATAACATAGAATTGATTATATCTAACTAATTATGTATCTCTTCCCAATTTCATTTAATAAAAAAATTATTATGATATAATTAAAAAACATCCTTTAAACTCATGCAAAATCAGTGTTCGACTCAATGTGGCAATGGAGTACGCCGTAAAGAATTTCATTGTGCTCGCGTGTATAAGCCTGATATTAAAGGCACACCACGTCATCGAGAATTTATTGATACATCGTATTGTAGGCATTTGGCAATGCCGAAAGCCCGACGCCGCGAGAAATCTTGTAAAATTAGCTGCAAATGGTCATCAACTCAATGGACTCATTGTTCGGCCGATTGTACAAATAATTATCAAACTCGTTCCGTTTATTGTGAAACCATGCATGGCAATCTGATAAGTAATGGATATTGTGATGAGACGAAGAAACCGGAAGAACGAAGAATGTGTAGTAATTGCATTAAACGTGAATATAAAATTGTAGCCAGTGTAAGCAATTTTCATTATTTCAGTTTTCATTTAATCTTAATCAACTTTGATCAACTTTTACCTTTTACCTTACCAAAGTGAATCTAAAATCCTAAACTCTACTTAAATTAAAATTCAAATTGAAAAATTTCGTTAATTTCTTTTAAATATTTTAATAATTTTTGGTGATGTAGTGTAATTGCGAAGGTTATCGCAAACGTCGCCTCATTTGCTACGATCCGCATCGACGCCGCGTACCTTGTCCGATGAAGGAGAAAATTATACGTGAGAAATGTACACCGCCACGGCATTGTTATCCAACATCTTGCCACGATATACAACGTTTCCATCGTACATATGAAAATGGTGAATACACAATTTATGTGCGTTCGTTACCGAAAAAGATCTATTGTCACGATATGAATTCATCACCTAAAGAATATTTAACAGTTAATGCCATCGAAAATTATTCGATTTATTATGATAATAAAACAACAAATCCAGATGAATGTCCCCCGGAATCACGTTCCAAAGAATATAGAGATGACAGTTTATTATTATCGGGCCGTACAACTTTTCATAAAATACGCATCGATTTACCGACATTGAGAGTATACGAAAATGATTTTACATTTGCCGATACAAGAGGCAAAGCTCAGGCGTATGGTTCAGCTGGTGATTGTTATAATCGTCGCAAAATTTGCCCGCAAGGTGACTTCTCTATTAATTTAGAACAAACTGGTTTCCGTATAAGACATGGCACTGTATGGGAAACTTATGGTCATCATGTGGTTATTAAAGAATCCAATTCGGTATGAGCATATTTATATTAACGAATTAGTTCAAAGTGATCATCTGTTTAAATATCCTAGACAGCTATTAAAGTCTCAATTTTTTTTATAGAAAAAAACAGTACCTTCTAAATTATCTGCACTTTATAATATACCAAAATTTCAAATTGTCGTAATTTTTGTAAATACCAGTGATTGCTATAAAGGTTATACAAATGGACCAATTTAAATCGGTCAAACTTGTTAGAACTCAAATATGCCCGATTAATAGATTTTATCAAAGCACTTCAAAAGTATAAATCAACAGACACATTCCTTTTAAGATCTATCCGCATTTATCTGAAGTGCTAAGAAGGTTCTAGTTCCAGTTCCGACAAACACAATTTCAATTTAAGCACTTTAAAGCTGATTGATTCTCATGAGTTCCAATTTAGACTAAAGACTTAATTTGTTGTATCGAAAGATTTAATTTGATCTCATACGTTTTAGTATTCATTGATATTCTTGGAGTTGCCTTTATGGTGATTGTAATGTCCATATCATGGACATGTACTTGTAAAGTTTGCTTTTTTTCCCTAAATAAATCCAAGAACTGTTAGGCCTTGGGGCCATGAGATTTTAGAGGATTGCTCCCCTTTTTACCTTATATAATAGAACTTTAGATTGGAAATTTGGTGGCATGGATATTAAGAGAAACTAGCTAAGACACCACTACCTAGCGAAAAATCGTCCTTTATCTACCACTGCGAAATGACAACAAAATACTGAATTGCCGGAATGGGAGACAAATCGACAAATCTAAATAGAAATATTTCAAATTTATTACCCTTCATATTGTTCATATTGTTCTTCTGTAATTATTTCAAAATATTTTCTTATTTTTTTATTTAATTTCAAAATTTTAGAATTCACGTTTAACACATCGAGCTTTATGTGGCGGCTGGTGTGGCGGTTGTAAGATAGCTAGCAATTCAGCTCTCTATATAGATGTGTGATTATTAATTCTGATAAAATGATGATAGAATAGTTTTGGAAAGCTATTCAAAATAATTTCTATTAAAATATGCATTTATATATAACTAAAGGAAACAACAGGTATTCAAAGTAAAGCAAAGCAAAAAAAGAACTCTCTCAAGGATGATAATTGTGGCCTTAGAGAGTTACATGGAAAAATAGTAACTAGAAAAATGATCTATTTTGCTATAAATAGAATAATTCAAAAGTTTTATGGAAAATAATTCTAAGATCTTTTGATCAAATAAAGAAGAATGTTTCAATTAAAGAGTTGAAAGTTAAAAAGTAATTGCAATTGGAATTGGAATATGAAAATGAGGACAATTGTAATTGCAATTACTATAATAAATAAAATTAAATAATGTTAAAGACCTCTAGAAACGAAATAATTGAATTAATAAAATGAGTCCTTAACTTTTAAGCGTTATAAGCATTTTTATGTTCTCATTATAACTGTTAAAAAATTATCAAATTAATAATTTATTTTATTAATTATGCGTTAAATTAACTCAAAAGAAGAAAACCAAACAAAAACCAAGTTGAATTTTATCAACTTTTTTTTTTTACAAAATTATAAAATATTACGCTTTTTGTTCGTTTCATTTCTATTTCGATAGTATTATTAAATTATATTACACATATCACATATAATTTAGTCTTAAAAAGTATAATGTTAAAAAGAAAATTTTTAATGCATGTTAAGTAAATTAATCATAAAAATCTTATAGAATTTATAGAATAATCATTTAATTGACAAACAAAATCACTTTAGAATAAGCATATAAAATTAGAATTAGAGGAAGCAATAAATTATGAATAAAAGTCGGCATTGATCGACTATCAAGTGTTCCATACAACCACAATCAACATAAATTAAAAATTTAAACAAATCAAATTGAAACATATTGAATTCTGATGAATCTAAAATATGATTTCAGTCATTTGTAGTTTAAATTATATGCCACGTCAGCATCTAAATTATAGTCAGGTCATTTCGATTGTGAAATTTTACTATTATTAATAAATTTTTGAATACAATACTGTCTCAAGTATGTTGAATCAGTTAAGATGTCCATAGATGAAGGAAAGTAACTTTTCTTGAAAGATAAATATCTCAGATAAATTATTTTTGAAATTTGTTTGATGTTTTAGTAAAATAACTCGAATCGTGTGGAATACAAATAAATGAAGTTTCTATTTGATTTTTTTTTTAATTAATTTTTCTTTTTTTGTAAATGATAAATTAGAAAAATTGTACGGACAATTCTCAAAAATGCCATCATTGTCTCAATTATACTCAGTTTATTAATTATAAATATTATCAATAGATTTATAATGAAGATTAAAAAAAAGAAGGAGAAGAAGAACATGAAGAACAAAAAAAAATTTTTATAAAGATATTAACTGCCATATAATAATTAACATGATTACTTTACTTTACTATTTATTATATAAATAATAAAATACTTCAATTCCAATTGCGATTTCAAGGTATATAGCAATATTTTTATAATGTTAATTAATTGATTTCTTCTTATGACTAATTTCAACTCTTTCTTCTTCTTTATTTCAAAAGTCTTAATTGTTTAAAATTCATTGAGATAATCTTTCATTTCATTCAAAACTGCCATAAAATAACGTTTTTTGCTCGAACTTCAAAAAAGGCCATTACTTAAGACATTTAAATGAAATGAAAATCGAGAAGGGTTGCTATAAATAATAGACCATGTTTTTATATGTTCAAACTTAAGATCAGGATTTGCCTCATTAACTTTCGGCTACAACAAACAGTTACAAAAATTCCGGAATGTAACATAAAAAATTGTATTCGCTTTACTTTAAAATTGCCTCTAAAAGTTCAGGGCATTGTACTATAAGCACTATGAGCTTTGTAGTACACTTCAAGCGTGATGTTTTATGCATCATGCATTATAAGCAAAGATTACTTTTATATCGCTTAGTGGAAATTTGAACGTCATAATAACGAAAATTGCCCAAGACGCTTACAATTCTCTAAATTACCATATAAGGAATTAGAATTTTTATTTAAATATTTGACAATACATTCATATCTATAAATTTACTACACTTCGATTTCATGTCGCCTTAATGTTCATTGAAATTTTCTAAAACAAGGAAGAGGAAAATATAAGCAAAGTTTCTAACCATTTAATTGTTGGAACTATTTCCATCTTTATTTTTTGATTTTTGATTGATTTTTATAATATCGATTTCCAATTCTTCCAAAGCAAACCACTTATATTGTTAATCACAATGAAACAATACTCAAATATATTTTAAAATTAATATATAAATGTGTAAAAAATGCCTGCCCATAAATGCCTGCCTTTATTTCTGTACACTAATTAAATGAATCTCCAAGTTCTTCTATTTTTTTTTGTGCGCTTCCTTTTTTTATTTAATATATTTTTCCTTTTTTTTATTCTCATAAACAATTAATTTTGCACATAAAATTTAAATGTAAATATCAATTCATATAAATTCAATGTTAATTATTTGTTTTAAAACAAAACAAAAAACTTTTATTATTAATTTTTTTCTATTCATTCATTTACTCATTCGTTTTAATTTATACTCATTTTTCAGTCATTCATATTTTTATGAATTCCATAAATATTGCTAAAAAGATGATTGTACAATGAAATCTTGATTCTAATGCATAAATTGTTTAAATAGCATTTAAATTTTGAATATAAATTATTTTACAGGAAATTTCAAGAAGGACAATAAACATCGTAATGATTTCGTATTTCACAAGTTTTATAAATTTAGAGAAAGCTTTAACTTAAAATAGGAAGAACTGTCAACTTTTGTAAAGACAACGTTTTTTAAAAATGAATAAAAGGCAAACGCTTCAAAGTAATTGCTTCTTAAATCTCTTAAGCACGCTAAGCGGAGACCGCCACAGAGTTTAGATGCAAAAATAATAATCTTATTAAGACTTACTATTCTAAACTGTTGAATGGAAGTGGGCTCTCACGAAATTTAAACATGACAAATTTTTTAAGTGAATTGAATCAAAATCACCGATGTTTAAAAGTGTCCAGTACTTGAAAAAAAGCTATTAGAGGCATTTACACTTTATTTTCATGTAATACATTTCTAAGCTGTAGACCACAAGTTCGCCATCCCCCATAACATTCCAGTTCACAGTCCTTCAGATTATAAGCCATAGGTCACTTTCAATGTGACTATTGTCGTGAATGAGACAAGTGTTCATATTTATAATACGAGGTCGTTCTAAAACAATGCCTTTCATTTTGTAAATCCTCCATGTCAATCAGCTACTTTTGAAGATCCTTTTCGGCAATGCGAAAATGATCTATAAAAATTTCTATATATCTCATCTGAATCATTTTATTAATATTAAATTAAAAAATTACTTTTGCTTAACGTTTCATCTAATTGAAATGTAATTGACTTAAAAAGCTTCAGAGTATTCAATTATTTTGCATCAAAGTAATTTGAGAATCTCATTTTTACTTTTTAAAGATTTTTTTCTATTAAATTATTACAATAATTTCCATCTTATGGTTTCTCCATTTTCATATTGAAATCTTAGTTTTCATTTTCAATTTTATTTTATTAAAAAAAAAAAATCCATAAACTGGAAATTACTCTAAAAATCATAAATTCTGGATTCTATTAAACGCTTCTTCTTCCTTCCTTTATTTTTAATTTTTATTTTTCGCTTTTTTCTCATCTAATTTTAAATTTATTGTACATAACAAATTCATATGAATTTTTATATTTTAATAATTTGAAATCTTTGTCTCTGTGTGTTTGTGTGCTTATTTTTATATTTAGATATTAATAAATAATATATTTATAATTTTTTATGTATTAAATTAATGAGTTTAATTATTTAATATGTATATGTCAAATATCTATTATTAAGATTAAACTTAAATGATAATTAAAGTAAATTAAAAAATTTTGTATTAAAAATTGAAAAAAGAAGCAAATAACTGTCTTTATTTATTATAATTTTTATGATGATGCCAGCGCAAATTAAGAATAAGGTATAATGAACTTTACAATCGATTGAGATTAAGATTTTAAAGTTATGAAGGCTTAGCGTAGAATAAATTTGCTCCAAGAACTAACAAACATTAAAACCATAAAGAAATAGAAAATGAAAACAAAATTGCTTCATTAAATTTTAAATTTAATTAAAAAACTCTAAGACTTTTTCCATAATATCAATTCCATGAATAGTCCATTTGTAAATATTTATATTAAAAGAATTAATTCCCTTTGTGCGATTTGTTGAAAGTAAAAGCTTGAAGCCAACTTAAGACTTAAAAAAATTTTATAACTAAGAATTTAAAAAATCTTAATCATTGTACTTTTTAGTTGCGTTTTAAAAAAATTTCAATGAAGAACGCTCTCATCAATTTAGTATGAATAATAGAAATATCAATAAAGAATGGAAGAGATGTTGACTGGGAAAATAGATCAAACAATTAACCAATTAGGGCTTTATTTTTCTATAACATTTTTAAGAAATGTTCTAAATAAAATTTTATTGTTTAAAATGGCTAAAATAACAAATTAAGCCATTTAAATTTAACGCCAAAATAAAGAATTCCTTTGAATAAATTTTTCATTTTATATACCAAAATAAAAATATTTTCTTTTTATTGGTTTTTTACAATTATGTTATAATAAAAAGTAAATAAATAAATGAAACATAAATAAAATTAAAGCATATTTCTACTTAAAGAATTTTTATTCAACAAACAAAATCGCTTGAATATCGCTTATTATTTTTAAGTATTTCTTTAATTGTTATTCCATTATTTCTCTCAAACATTTAACTCCATTCTGATTCCAACTAATAAATTAATCTGAAAGACCTTTAAAGTGATTAAAAAGAAGAAGACTACAAGTACTACTCTAAAAGAAGTCCAAATTAGAAGATTTTTCCTAAATAATTCATAAGGTTTACCGATATAACTCAAACACACCTCTTAAGAAAGATTTTCGTATTTTCTTTTTTATTTCTCTCTTTTCCACTCTTTTTCTCTTTCAATCTCTTTCTATTTACATCACACGCTCAACAAAAACATAACAATTTAAACGAATTATTTGAACGAACTCTCAGATATAGAAACGATGTTTTAACGATTTCTTATTGAAATACAATTTTACGAACCTTAGAAGGACTGAAGATTATTTTATGCTTATTGAATATGCATTGAGCATGTGTGTGTATGGCCTACAATAGCTTCTTCTTCTTTTTCTTCTTCTTATGGTTTTATCAACACTACTAACAGTAGCAGCAGTGAAACAAAAACAACAAGAAAAGAATAGAAAGCAAGCAATAAATGACAAATTATTACAGGCATAACAGGAGAAGCAGAATAAGAAAAATGAGAATATTTACATCAAGGTTGTCTATATTAGAATTTACATGTAAATGAAATAAAATAAGAAACAAACAAAACAAGAAAGAGAAAACGATATTTTTTGTTGATTTGTGAAACAAAAACAACAATTGAAGATAAAACAATTAAAAAATTGATGCCAGTGCCGTTGTAAGTTATTAACTGACATAAAGCACACATATGTACGCATATTTTAAAAAAGCAAGACACGTATTTTTTACATTGCAAATTTCATGTAAAAATTTTGACAAAAATAAAGAAATCTTTTATTTCTTCTTTTTTTTATTTTTTATTATTTATTATTTTATTTGTTGCTTTTATTGATGTTATTATTATTATTATTATTATTATTATTGCTGTTGTTGTTGTTGGTGCTTCCCATCTAAAAAAAGCCACTTCTTATTAAATTCCTTTTATTTGTTCGTTCAATTCTCATGTCGTTTTTTCTGCGTACCTTTTTTCCGTTTTACTTCGATTTCTGTCCCATTTCTCTCTTTTCATTGCAATTATGTCGAAGGAATTTTACCTTTTATGTAGATAATTCTAATTTTATTTACTTTTTAATGGAACTCTATTTACACATTTATTTTTTAATTACTTTTCATTTTATAAATGAAAAACATTTTGCCAATTAACTAAATTCGATTTATCAATTGACATTTCTCATTAAATCGATTTCAAATTGCATTTTCTAAAAATATCTAACAATTACTTTATATGTACGTGTATTTATATGTATGTGTATGTGCATTTATAGTTTATTGGAAATGAACAAGTGTAGCGTGTATATTTGTTGCCATCTTTTCAAGACGAGATAAAAATATCAAGAAATTTAAGGGAAAAAAAACATCACAGTTACCTTTTGCTTTATTTTGCTTCTTTTTTCTTTGTGTGAAAATAATATTTGGAATGTTATACAAAATACCTTTATCTCTTTCTGTCTGTCTATTTCTATCTCTCTATCTCTCTTTTTCTCTCTCATTCATGGAAATATTTTATAGTCATTTTATTTACTAAAATGATTGTTCAAAGACGTGACATTCACAGACAAATGGAAAAACTTTTACAAAATTTTTTCATTTTTAAGTGCATGATTTAATGCATATTTTAGTACATAATTTGGCATCTGTTAGTACATGTTTAGTACATATTGCCCTATTTCTTTTATTACATGTTTTAGTACACGGTTTGATACATCTTTTAGTAAATGGTTTAGTGCATCTTTAGAAATGCTTTAGTACATTATTTAGTACATATTATTATAACCGTTTTATTAAATGGTTTTATACTTGGTTTAGTACATATTTCAGTAAATAACTTTAAATAAATAATTTTTTTAGTACTGTATTTAGTACATATTCTAGAACAAACTTTAATACATATTTTAATTTAAACAAAAAGGGCAATTTATGCATTTAGCCTAAAGCCTAAGACAAGAAGTTAGCTCAAGCGCAACTTTTAGAACAAGAATATACATAATGTAATTTTTAGTACTAATAATATAAATAATAATATAAATTTAGTATAAAAAGTTAATATTATATTTTGTGCAATTTATATATGAAAAAGAACTCTTCTATTCATAATTTTTTCTCACAAATATTTAGTACATTCTTTAGTATAATACAAATTTTTTTTGTAATGCTAATATTTTAGAATGACTTTAACAATTTTTTAGAACAAATATTTTATGTAATATTTTGTACATGGTTTTTTTTTTATAATTTTATTATTATTATAAAAAAAGATTATTTTACAATATAAATTTTTATACTAAAATTGTTATGCAATTGACATTTTAATACTGAAAAGATGTAAATTTTAGATTACAAATTTCTTCTATAAATTAATAAATATTTTATTGTATGAGCTGTTATTTATTTTAATACAGATAGCTCCTCTAGATTTATAAGAATTATTACGCTTTTTCTCACTCTTACATATAAAAAGAAAGCCTTCGACAAAAAAAAAACCAGGCCACTACGTATCAAAAATATCTGAGGAAAATTCTTCAAAACGACTCCTCATCAAATGTTTACAAATTTTAGCATATTAATTAATTTCTCTGCCTAAAAGTAGAGAAATCTTTTATGCATAAATCTCAATATTTTATAAATATCATTGCATATTTTTAAGCTTCTATATACATCTTAAATATCGTATGCCTTAATTTATAGCATTCTATTCAATTTACGATAAATGAAAAGTATAAAAAAATTATAACAATTTATTTATGCTAGAATTAGAACTTTTAACTTTAAACAAATGATCTCTTGCTAAAAGTTAAGAGGAGAGCACAAAATTAAAGTAGAACAAAGAACCACAAAAAAAAAACAACATAAATAATCATTTAAGAATTGACAACTAAAAGTCAATAACAATAAAATCATGTAATTAAGCAAAGGCCGCATAATAATAAGAAAATTATTATCCATAAACCAACAGGATATGAAATTGTAATTTTCATCTAAGATTTCATTTCGTTACGTTACTTTGCATTTAGCTTTCCCCTATTTAACGATCGATTTCATCACATACCGATTCAGTCGACTGTTAAATTTTTTATATCATAAATCTAAAATATTACAAAAATATTTCAGACTAAAATGGATTTAAAAAATTTGAAAATTTTCTGTTGTGAAAAAGAGGGAGACGGAGCCATCAAAAAAATCAACTAATTTCATTTAAATTTGTAAAACAAATTAGATTTTAAAAAAACGAAATTTATTAAACATTTAAAAGAAAAAATTATGGAATCAATTTGTGAGTGAAAATGTCTTTCTTTGTTTGAAAGAAAAACATGACTTAACTTAAAATTTCTTGGCATTTTAGAGCAATAAACTTTTTCAATAAATTATCTTGATCGTACGATTTTAAAATGCATTTAAATGAAGCAATTTTTGTCACATTAATATTCATTTTTCTCTGATTTCCTTTCAAAATTTAAAATGTAAATTTTTTCTTTTTCTAAATTTTCTAAGATTCTTGAGAAGCTTTTTAGAAATAATGTATCTAATCCAATTCGTAACCATTCATAATAATTCATAACCATTTTCAATGATACTTCTTTAGAGATTTCCAATGCAAAATTTCAATTCTTATTATGATCACATTGTAAATGCTTAATCATTTGATTAAGCGATTAGGCGTATCTTGAATATCTCCAAAATGTTGCATACTTTAAGGCTAAACTTAATATATCTTGCGGCCTACGTAATAGCAATAAAGATAAACATCGAAGACTGAAAGATTAAACATGGAAAAATTATAAACTAGAAGAATGGAGGAAAAATGATGACTAAAGTCTCAAATTTATTGTAAATTGTTTATCTTTTCATTTCATTTGATTTCATTCTTAAACATAATAATAGCTAATAATAGCTAATCATGCCTAGATACCGTTATCCGTTATATGCTAAACAAACTAAAGAATCAATAAAACAGGGAGAAAAGAAATAAAAAAGTGTATAAAAGCATGAGCAAACAAAGAAACAAACAAAAAAGCAAGCGAACGTATGGATGGACGTATGGACTGTATGAATGAACGAATGAGCGAGCGAGGGCACAAATAAATATCGACACAGAAACGTGAGAATAAAAATAGAAAGTTATCGTGACAATTATACACTCTATAACATTTTATACAACTGTGTATGTATGATGCATAAATATTGTACAAATGAATGTGCATACACAACGCAACAAAAAAATGAAGAAAAGAAAATTTCAATTTTTGTACAAAACAACAAAAACGCAAAATAAACCGGCTCTCAAGTTCCAAAGTGCTTAACAAAGAAAAATCTTAATGGATTTAATAACAATAACAATAACAACGACCCAACAACCCATAAAGAAAGGATTGAAAAAAATGAAGCACAAATAGAAAAATATCAACAACAAAAAACAATCAAGAATTATCCAAGAAGTGAAGAGAAACAAAAAAGAAAACAATTAACTTACAGAATTGAAGATGTAGAAGTGTAGGATGAAGAAAAAATAGAAGAAGAAGCAGTCAGCACCACGCGGGAAGTTGCTAGAAGAGACATAAGAAGAAGAAGAAGAAAAATAAACCAACGCAACAACTTTACTCTTCTAAATGACGCTTTAAGCAACGTCATCATTACATGCATAACACACACACACACACACACACACATGCATACACACATGCATACACATACGCACACAACAAATGCACATCGCACAAACATTTCTTCGATGATGATTATAAATAAAAATCAAATAAGAAAAACAAACAAACAATATTCATGCCTACACAACACACACACACACACACACAATATATATATATATATATATATATATATATATATATGTAAGTATATAAACGTCAGAATATGAAACAAGTCTCTTCGATAAACAAACAAACACACAAGGAAAACCTTAAACAAAAAAAACCACACAAAAGAAGCAAAACAAAACACAAAGCAACAACAACAATAAAGCATAAAGTAACATAACATTACACATGTAAGTAAATATATATAAAGAATATAGAAAAAAGAAAGAGAAAGAGAGAGAGAGAAAGAGAGAAAGATAGCGAGAGAGAGAGAGAGATGGAGAGATGGAGATAAAGGTAGAAATACATAGATAAAGAAAGTCAGAGAGCGGCAGAGACAGAAAGAGAGAAAGAGAAAGAGAAAAAGAGAGAGAGAGAGAGAGAAAGATATATATATAGAAAATATATTTGTTGTTGGCAATGTAAAAGAAAGCATTGTAATGCGAAGTATAAACGAAACAAAGCGGAGCCACGTTAAATCAAGGCAAGTTAAGTCACAGTCAGGCACTAGCTATAGCAACAGTAGAACAGCAACAGCAACAGTATTTTGTATGTGTATGTAATTGAGTGAGTGAGTGACTGAGTGAGTGAGTGAGTGAGTAAGCAAATGCATGGCATATCAAATGAAATGATTTGGATTTTATGTTTCATTATTATTTTATATAGATGTGTGTATGAATATATATATATATATATGTGTGTGTGTGTATGTGCCTTTAGTAAATGTTAAAGTAGGTAAAAAGAAAGTGCAAGTGGACGCGGATGCTTAAATATTCCGTAGTGGTTTGTTTATTCTTGTTTTCTTTCTTTCCTTCACTTTTTTTTCTTTTTGCTTTCCTCTTTTTTGTTTGTTTGTTTTTCGTTTTGTATATAAATAAATAATTGTTGTTGTTTATTGCTTTTCATCTTATGCTCCTTCGCTTGTTGCTCTGCTTGTTATTGTCGCTGTTACTTTTATTAACAGTTATTGTTACGTGTAAATATATAAATGCGTGTATGCATGTATGTAAGTGTGTGTGTGTGTGTGTGTGTGTGTATGCAATATAAAATAAGAAGTAAACCAGTTTGTATGAATGGATTATTATTTGTTGCGATATGTGCGATATAAATGCATGAACAAAAAAGCAGCCAACAACAACAACAACAACAACAACAAAAAGAAGAAGAAGAAGAAGAAGAAGAAGAAGAAGAAGAAAATAAAGAAGTTTTTCTTCTTCTTCTTTTTCATCTACAAATAAACTAAGAAACTTAACACAACACAACACAACACAACACAACAACAGAACACAACACGACGCAACTTAAATCAAATTGAACTGAGTTGTTTGGTAGTGAACAAAAAAACAAAAAAGAAAAGAAAAGAAAACGGAGAAGAAGAAATGGTAGAAGAAGTTGAAAAAGAAGAAGAAGAAGAAAAAGTAGTTGAAGAGTAGGAGATAGAAGCAGTAAAAGCAAATACAAATAAAAGAGTCAAGAATGAATTATTAAGAAGAAGAAAAAATAAGTTATAAAACGTGTTGGCAGCGAAATTGACCTACTTTTTCATTAACGTTATTATTGTTGTTGTTATTATATTCATTTTTTGTTTCTTTCTTTTGTAGAAGACAATCAGAATGTTTTTAGTTGGTGTATACTTTTTTTTTGCTTTTATTTTCTTGGTTGTTTGTTTACTTTATTTTGTTTTCTTTTGTTTTGTTTTTGTTTTGTTTTGTTTTGCTTTGCTTTGCTTGGCTTTGCTTTTGATTGTGTTGACGTTCTTCTCTTTCACTTCTCTTATTTGTTATGTTGCTTTCATTTTTTGTTACTGTTGTTGTTATTCTTATTATTATTACTGTTGTTGTTGTTATTGTTGGTTTTTTTTTTTATTCTACTGCTGGCTTCTTTTTATTCATTATTTCTACAAACATTTTACTTCATTATTCCTTTTCCTTTTCATGTCTCTTTTTCCACTTTTTGCATCTTTTTCAGAGTAAAATAAAACTTAGTGTTCAAATTTACGAGTGTTTTTATTGTTTTGGTTGTTACTGTTGCTGTTATGGTTGTTCCATTAGTTCTGATAATTATGAAGTTGAAGTGTATTTTTGCCCACTTTCTTATCATTCTCATCCTTTTCCAGCTTCTCTAACTCTATCTATCTCTATCTCTCCCTATCTCTCTCTCTATTTTTTTTTCTATATTTTAAGAAGAAATTTATGTTGAATATTTGGTAACATTAAGTAAGTAAATGTGTGGGTGTACAAATCAGAAATACCAAGAAAAGAAAAAGGAAGGGAGAGGATAAAAAGTGTAAATAAAAAAAACTCTGCTTTTTTTCAATTATTTCTTTTTTCTAGATTTCCTTAGCATCCATTTCTCTCAAGAATAATTTCACATAATTTTTATTGGCAATTTGTTTAATATGTTTGCAACATTCAGCAGAAAGCGTCCTCAGAGACCGTGTTTTTGTTTAGCATAAAATTTTGAATTGATTTAGTTATTCAATACAGTTGATACAGTTGTCCGTCTGTCTGTCTGTACATTCAAGTGTCCATCTGTCTGTCTTTTATAATGCTCCTAACAAAATTTTACAATAATTTGTAAATGATATTCATTAGATCGTATGAAATCTTTTAAAAAATCAAATGAAATGTTTCTTCTCATAAAAACTTATTTCAAAAAATTAAAAAAATCATCATAATTTTTTAGTTAATTTTTAGTTATCATTTGTCATATTTTCGAAATTCAACGAAATCCATCCATGTAAAAATTAATATAAATCAGATGGTTCCACTTGTTCAAAATGGCTTTTGTAGAGTACAATTTATAAAACGTTTCAATTGTTACCATTTTATTTAGATTTTAGCCTATTTAGCTATTTGTAAGATATTTAATGGTCAGCTACAAACGATATTTTTAAAATTTTTACATACCATTTTAAATGACCTAATAAAAAATTGCTATGTGGCACATTATATTTATTAGTCTGTTAAAATTCTTCAATTATTCAAAATTATATTTAAATTAATATAAATTTTCGAGTAGTATTATTATTGCAGGCGACCTCAGGTCAAGGTTCTCAATAACGAGTTGAATCCTAATTTGATCTAACAGTTTATATCAATATATTTTATTCTAATATTTTTAAGAAAATTATCTACTATATTTTTTAAAAGTAGTTTCGAAAAAAATATAGATTATACAAATCAATTTGAAACTTTAGTTTCCTTTGTAAAATTTTATGATAATCATATCGATCTTTTAGTGGTTTGGAACTGGCATTTTACATTTTTATAAAAATTCATTTATTCATTTAAAGAACGAGCCATTAAAATTTTTCGATATTTTTAAGAGACTAAAAACTTTAGGAAGAATGTGAAAGTATCGTAGAATAATAAATATCTTAAAGGTCTGTACTATTAACAAAAAATTCATAAACACTTGTTGTTTCACTTGTCTATCTGCCTTTTTATCTGCCTGTCTATTTGTCTGTCTATCTGTCTGCCTATCTGTAAAATATATCAAAACTTGCGAGCTATAGCTTGATGAATAGACATCACACGGACAGACAGACTGACATACAAATAGACAGCCGTAAATTGAATCAGGAAATTGATCAGTATAATAAAAAGTGGGGTCTATCTCAACGCCAAAAAGGCGTTAAGACAGACTTATAATACGCTGTACTACAAATTGTGTAAGGTATAATTAGCCACGCCCACATATTTTATTAATAAAATTATATCAATTGATAATTTAAAAAAAAAATTTTTCAATTAATTTCCAAAGAAGATTAATCAAAAGATACTGCCTTGAAATTGCATTATCATTGCAAAAGTTGCATGAAATTATGAATTGTAACCACGCCTATTTTTTTTTTAATATTTGAAACCATGAGGTCTATTAAATATTTAAATCTAACTCTTTGCTTTGCTTTTTCTTATTCTTAATCTTATTTTTCAATTGCTTCAATTCTTCTTGACCTTCTTCTAGTCAAATGTTCTTTCATAATTTTTCAATATTTTTTCTTCATACTCCAAAGGAATGAAGGTACATTCATATGGATAAAGATATGAATATAAAAAATATAACTGTTTTTTTATTACAATAAAACGCCAAAAGTTAGAAAAAAAAAGAAAAGTAGAAAAAAGAATGGAAAATACAAATGGAAAATGAGAGACCTTAAGATTTTTCTATTTGATCATCAAAATAATTCGGTTTTTATTCACTTCTTTGTTTTATTTTTCCTTCTCAAAAAACACAAAAAACTAAATAAAATAAAATGGAAAAGAAAAGAAATTAAGAAACACCATTCTTTCATTCTTTTTTTTATTGTTGTAGTTGTTGTTATATTCATTCTGTTCTGATAATTTAATTGATGTTTCTTTGTGTTTATTGCTTTTTTCATTTTTTTATGTTTACTCTTTTTTTTGAAACAAAATTAGGTCATGAATGTATTTGTCTGTCTGTCTGTCTTTTATACATTTTTTCATTTTTAAATTTTTTTCTCTTTCTTTCACAATTTTACCTGCACCATCTCCCAAAATCTCTGCCAACTTTTTGATTTTTTTTTTGTTGTTTTTTGTCTTTTACTTTTTTCTGTTTTCTCTTTTCTTGTTTCTGCTTTTGTTTCTGTTGTCTTTTGGTTACCTATGACTTTTGGCTTTTTTTGTTACTTTATTATTCTTAACATTTCTAAATAAACTGAGTCAGTGTGTTAGTATAAAAAAAAATTATATTTTATTATTGTTATGTTCTTATTTCATCATTTTTTGTTTTTTTTTCCTCATTTTCGTTACAATGATTTTTATGAAATTTTTGTCACGAAAAAGAAAAGAAGAAAACGGCAATGAAATGAAATGAAATTAATAAAATAAAAAATTAATAAATTTCTTAAATTGAAAAAGATAAATGTAATTTTTGAAACACGTTCTCATCTGACGATTTTCAGCATAAGATTTAAGAAAAATTTCTAAAATATCTTTATTTATAAGTTCAAAGATAAATTTGACCTTAACATGAATTTTGTAAAACTGTAAACAGCCTAAAAAAGTTGAACTGATATTTCACTTTCTGCATTCTTCTTCATTCATTTAGTGAATCTTGATATAATTTGAAAGAATTCAATTTCACTTAATATCAATAATTGTTTATTAAATATAGTGAAATGAAATTATTCATAATACAAATGTCCATATCATTCTATTAGAGGCTAAAAAGGATCCTCTATTTTCAGAAATTATTAAAAAATTTCAAATTCACAGATTCGAAAAATTACAAATGACTAAAATGGCTGAAAACTTGAGCACTTCAAAGAAATAAATATATCAGGATAAATGAAAAAGATGAAGTATCACCTTTGCTCACGCTCAGTCAAAGGGCCTTCATATTTGACAAGGAAAAATGTACTCGTGTATCAAGATAATACCAAAACACTTTGCGATAGCAAAGTGAAAAGAATCAATCAACAATTTGCTTTCAAATCGAAAGGTAGATAATTTGACGATTTTAAGGAGGGTTCAAAAAATTCTACTATTTCAAAGAGTTCAAATAAAAATGTAGATAAAGTGATGGGCTAAGTTTCTTGAATTATCGTATTATACGAAAACACTATTAAAAAATGCAATAATATTTATGATCAAATGGGAAATTACTTTCTATATAAGGCTTAAAAAATAAAAAAAACTTATCAAACCGTCCCTTTACGAGGACGGTTTGATAAGTAAAAAAAAGATAAGTAAAAAAAAGTAAAAAAGAAACCCTTTTTGATTAAACTTTAAAAGTTATTGATTTCTGAAACGAACAAAATAAATCAGTCAAATCCACAACTATTTAACCAATAAAGTTGGTTCCATATTTCTATTCCACTTTCATTTACCCGAACTCTAAAATTTTCTTTGTCTTTTCCTAAATGTAAAATCTTTTCAATATATTTTAATTAGTTATAAATGACCGGATGTAAAGTATTTAAACTATAGATATAACATTATTGCCCATTTTACAATTGTAATAATAATAAAAAGTGGTAAAAAATAAATTATAATAACAGTAACAGTAACAGTAACAGTAATGGAGAAGTATTCGTAATCCGTAATCTCGTAAAATTTCCTTTAATTACATTCAAATGCCGTTAATTTTTTTAACTTAACTGTTACTTCTTCTTCTTCTTCTTCTACTTCTTCTGGCTTCTTCTGGCTTCTTCGTTGTCTGGATTTTAGTTATGGTCTTGTTTTGGTCTTGGTCTTGATTTTCTTTTACCAAAATTACATATAAATGCCAAACAAATAAACAGAACCAACAAAACAAAATCAAAACCAACAAAAAAAACAGGAATATAATAAAAGAAAAGTAATTTACTTACGCATGTGAGACTCTGCATACTCATCCATACACTTATTCATACACTTTTTCATACACACATTCATTTAGCCACCATAAACTGAAAGTTGTTTTAAATTTTTACCATCGCTCAACTGCACTCCCCTTTGTACGATTTTTATTGCCTAATATATAAATTGGAAATAAAAAATGTATAAACAGGAAAAAAAGTAGAAAAAAAAAAAAAAAAAAACTTCCAAAAAAAAAAGATGAACAAAAAAATTTAAAAAAAAAAAACTTAAAAGACATGTAAAAGTACGCGTAAAGAATTCTGTTGAAAAGTGAAAATAACTGTTTTCCTTCTTCTTCTTTTACTTTTTCATTTTCTTCTTATTTTCTTTTATTTGTTTGTTTGTCTTATTTTCGTTTGATTTTTATTTTCTCAGTTAAATAAATTTAAGTTGTAAATGTAACCACGTGTTTGTGTTAACGCACACAAATACTCACAAACCCAAACACAAACACTCAAAATAATACAAATATTATTATTATATTTTGTTATAGAAAAAACTTTTTAACTCTCTTAAACTTTTTACGATTTTCCAAAAAACCAAACAGGAAAAATCGATTTGAATCGATTTTGTACAAAACATAAAATTTTATAACAAAATTGAATTTAATGTTGAAACTTCAAGTGATGCATTCTAAAACGTTGAAATTGTTCTGATTCCCGATAAACTGCTTTTCATACTGTCTGCAACAGTAAAAAGCGGGCACGAATCAAGGACCTTTGAAAATTATACAAAATTTATTAAACATTACAGTGCTCAGGCTAAAAGAGAGATAAAAGCTCCAAAGGCATAGAGCAACAAATTAGCAAATAAGCAAATTCTCGAAGAAGCTTTTAGAAGTTTTCTTAAGTCAAGTTCGTAGTCTATTAAGGCAGAGCAATGTCGCAGCATTAAAATAATCATTGCGTAGACTAGTCCATTTAAAAGGTTTATATCAGCTTTTTAAAGTATTTTAATTAAAATTTTGACAATTTTAAACATTTTTAAATAATTAGTATGGAAATCTGAATAATAAGGTCGGAACAGCGGCCCATTAGCCCCAACATAACGATCTATTTAAAGACAATCATTACGGAGAAAAGTAAATCGCTTTAAAAAATCGCCTTTTAATATCGCTATAAATCTAATTTATGAAGTTAATGAATGTTGTAGATCGCTATGAGGTTTTATTAAATAGATGTGAAAAACTTTGGCTTAATAAGGGTATTCTTTAAAAATTTGTAAAAACATTTAATATTTTAGCATTTTAGTAAAAATATTAAACTAATGTTAACTTGATCCATTCTTCATTTAACAAAGATTTTCCCTTAAAAAATCTTTCTCCTTTTTCTAAGTCAGACAAAAATATTGCATTCTGTTTTAAAAAGTCATGGTGTAAAATTTTTCATAAGGGATCCTAAGCAACTATTAAATCTTTCTCTCTTGCATATTTTTACAAAAGTACAACTAAGACGATAGGATTTTTTTTATCAATATCTAGAAAAAATTAGAATTAGAAATTATTTTTTATTATAAAACTTTGTTTCTTTTTTCCTAATCTTATATTTCCTTATACATCTTTTAATAAAATAATAAGCTTCAAGTTTTTACAATTACAATTAATTCTTTTAATTCGTTTCTTATACATTTGTGTCCGTATTATCCATATTATCCATAATTTATATGGATAATTGACATTTACTTGTAATTCTTCAAAAATTTTTAATTTTCCAATTTAATTTTCTTTAATTATCTACTTCTTTTGTATTCTATACCTATTTTCATATACCTATTCCCCATTTTCCTTTTCTTTTTATCATTTAAAACCAAAACAAAACTAAAATCAAAAAAAAAAAAACGGACTTCATTCTCCCAGACTTTTAGTTTCCATTTGAAAGATTTACAAATTAGCATCACTATTTATAAAATACAATAACAATGCACACAAAATAGCAATAGCAGCACTAATAAGAAGAAGAAATAAAATAAAATGAAAGAAAAGCATAAAATAGAAAACTTTCACCCTACAATTCATTCCAGTCATAGACTTTACATTAAAAAAGGCAAAAAAAAAGCACACACACACTTCAAAAAAACTTAATCAAATTGTGTAGATGGATTGAATAAACTATCATATTACACGTACACATACACACTTTACTCTCTAAACATTCGTTACGCATACAAATAAGATTTTTATATGCATAGAACTGCAGACACTAACACTAACAGGTTTCCACATTGAAATCTACGATCATAACTCAGCTCAACTCAACTCAACTCAACTCAGCTAAGCTCAGCTCAGCTCAGCTCGGTTCAGCTCAACTCAACATTGTATGAAAACGCAAAGAATGTAAAAAAAGGCATAAAATAAGAAAAAAGAGAGAGAGAAAATGTTTTATTGTTATTTAATAAGTGAGAGCAAGAGACATAGAAACACATTTAAAGAAGAAAGAGAGATAGAGAGGAAAATAGTTTAAGAAGAAATTTGAAGCAAAATGCAAAGATTTATTTATTGTTAGTCTAACAATTTATCAACTTATCCTACCTACTTTCCCCCTTCCTTTCCCTTCTCTCTATCTCTCTCTCTCTCTCTCTCTCTCTCTGTGACTTACTTTGCCTTATTCCTAGCACTGCTGTTGTATTGTGATTATTTTATTCTGTTGCGCCTTCGATAAATTGTTTAATGAAATGTTGAGAGGAAATTGAAAATTGATGGAAAAATAGCTGAAAATGTTTATGCAAAATAAACAACAACAAATGGCTTATATTAACACAAAAATAAAAATTTTTGATATATACATTGCATGGAAATATCTTAAAATGACTAAGTCTTTTCTTTGCTAGGCCGTTTGTCTGTCATTCTTTCGTTTTTCTTTTACTTTTTCTGTTTTTCTTTCTTTTTCATATCTTTGGAGTAGAAAAAGCCTACAAAAGTTAAAGCATTTAATAATTTTTAGTTCATATCAAAGTTTAGAAGAGGACATCGAAAGATTTCATAAAAAAAATTTATTTAGCTAGACTTCAAAAAATTCTTTTTTAATATTTAGAAATTTGATTGAATCTGTCTGATTTACAAACTAGACAGTTTAGATTTCCGCAAAATTTTCTATATCACTTTTTATTATAGAACTTGAAAAGAAAATTTTCTTGCCACAAAAAAAAATTTACTTTCCTTTTATTGAAAATGATTCAAAAAATGGCCAAATTAAATCCAAAACTTTCCAAATAATTTAAAATGGCAATTTAATCTCGTGTACATTTTTTTACATAATAATTACTTCTTAAGTAGGGAGTGGCCGAATAAGGCTTGTTATGGAAAATGTATTGCAAAACCTGGTCCATTTCAGTTCTTCTTCCCGTAATAAATATTCATTCAAAATATTGGTATACTATAATCCTACCATTCTGACAGTCCTCCATTCTGTTATCCTATTATCCTGGATTATTCCATTAACAATATAACAATGAAAAACCTTTGATGTACTTATAGAGCCGACTATGACCTCTATCCGGGATTTTGGAACAAGTTTAAACTCAAAACCCAAAAAAAAGGAAAAAAAATGATCAAGCAAAATGTGAATCAAGGTAAACTTAAGGAAGAGGCCTCGGCAATTGAACGATTCAATCCAAATTGAAAATGTTAAAATACAATTGAAATATCGCTTTTCATAGAAAAATTTCCACAATTACGTTTGAAAATAAATTTTTTTCTTAAAAAACACATTTTACCAAAAAAAACAAGACTCTGTCAAATCTAGATAAACTTATCCAACAAGACCTTGCAGTGTAGCATAAAAAATATGAAAGACTTAAGCAGCAAACTTTTTTTTAAAATGTACTTGATTAAAATTGAATGAAACTGACTTGAAGTAAATTAAATTGCATTGAAAGAGAGAGTGAGTTAAAAAGAAAGAGTGAGAGAGAAAGAGAGGTAGAGACAGAGACAGAGGCAGAAAAAACAATAATAGAGAAAGAGATAGCAGAAGATATAAGAAAAAAGAGAATTGAATTTCAATTAAATATATTTTATGCGCATGAATAAATTCCTCCATGCTTGTGACATTGTCCTTTAAAAACGAGACTGAAAAGTGAAATAAAAAACCAAAGCTGAAAATAATAAATTAATTGAACTATCACTCATTTAATTTGTTAACTTATATTTAATATAAATTTCAATTAATTATATTCATAAATATGTTTTATGAATAATATTACGGATAACTTTATGAATTTTATATCCGATAATAACACTACGGATAACATTATGTATTACTTCGCGTGTAATATTGTGGATAATATTATGGATAACATAGTACATTACGTATAATAGTACAAATAATATTACGGATAATAATATGGATAATCATTATAAGTATTCTTTGTATAATAAATTCATTTTCAAAATGTTTATGAGACTAATGAAGAAATTTCGCCAGTTATTATTTATTGAAAGAAAGGAACTAAAAAAAAACTAAGGCGAGCATCAAAAATTTACAGATTTTTTCTCTTTCATCTAACTATAATTATAATATTAGATTTTGGAATGCATTGTCTCGTTATTATACGAAATTTTAATTTCCTTTAGGGAGATCTTATTTAAAAGAATGTTAAAAATTTGTTAGAAAATCAAAAGAGAAATTAAATAAATAAATGACAAGAAATGTTTACATTAACTCATTTCTCTCTTTCTGTGTCTCTTCCCCCCCCCCCCCTCTCACTCACTCTCACTCTATCTCTCTCTTTATCCTTTTACATCTTTCACGTTGTCTTCTTTTGTATGTTTTTACGACATAAAATTCATTTATGCCTTTTTTATTTTTATTTATTTATTTATTTGTTATATTGAAAGTAAAATTAAACCATAAAATCTTCCTCTTCTTCTTATTCTCTTTTTTAATATGTTAACTGTTATTGTTGTTGTTATTTCTTTATAACTAAAACGTTTTTACGAAAAGTAAAAAATGGACAAATAAAACACACAAAAAGCAAAAAAGAAAAAGAAACAAATGATCAACAAACAAATTGAATAAAAAAGTCACATTTTGGCAGTAATGAAATAAAGCAATCAATAAAACAAAGTAAGAAGAAAGAAATAGATAAAAAGAACAAGAGAAAATTGAGGCAAATCAAAAAGCAAAATAAACGTAAACGTAAACCTAAAAATTTTATTAATGTTGATTAATGTTGTTGTTGTTGTTGTTATTATTATTATTATTTATTATTATTATTATTATTATTATTATTATTATTATTATTATTGTTTATGCTAATGCTTATTCTTCCTCTTCTTCTTCTGCTTCTTCTTCTTCTTACTTTTTTCTTCTTTGTTTTTTACGCTTTCTATTTTCATCACTTCTTTTTTTTCTAAATTATATAATTATGAATTTTATAAAAAAAGGCCAACAACAACAAGAATAAAAATTTTAACCAAACAACAAAAATAATGAGCAACACCAATGAAATATTATTAAATATTTTGCAAAAGAAAAACGCGAAAAAATATCTTAATCGAGAAGCATGAATTCAATGAGTGAGTAAGTTTACAGATAGACGGACAGATGGACAAATGGACAGACAGATGGACAATTGGACGGAAAGATGCATAAGTATAAGTATAATAATTAGAAAATTAAGGGGAACTTTATAAAATACAAAATTTTAAGAATACACACACACACACACACACACACACACACATAAAATACCATAAGATAACTTTCGCACCTCAATCGCTTAAAACGCTTAAAATCCCCACAAACAAAAAAAAAACAAATAGGAAAAAAATTGCATAAAACGAAAAGAAAATGAAAGAAGAAAAAGAAATATCAAAATAATAAATGTAACTAATATGCAGCAAGAAGAAGCATAAGAAAAAGGAGAATCTGAGGAAAAAGCTAAGAATGGTAATTGAAATGGTAAAATGCCTGGCAAAGAAACAATGAAGATGTCGCTACTGATGATAAATTATGATCTTGTTGAGGTTTGAATTTTAACTTTTCAAGAAGCCTCAAAAATATTATCACACACATGCATATACACACCATTAATAAATTATAAGTTAACTATGACGAATAAAAAGTGAAGAAAATCTTATACTAAATCGTGGCCACAACTGGAATATCCGTCACAAAAATAATCATCGAAATAGTTTAAAACCTCAAAACTTGATGTTTGGAATAGTAAAGCATCGCATATAAAATTTTCAGATATTCTAGCTCGATATGATTATTTCATATTAATTATTGAATATTGAAAAAAGTTAAAGATTAACGTGGCCTCTCTATTTAAACAAACAATGCAGCGCAACACTTTATTAATTGATATTTCAACGTGTGCAAATGGACGAGAGATTAAACAATGACAAACATCAAAAAAGTGCAAAAAAAAAGGGAAAATTTATTCGATAATTTCAGTAAGTCCAGACCAATTTTTGTTTGATATATTTGAATGATTGTTGTATGTGAAACAAGATCCTGCCTTGAAAGTAAAGAGCAAAATATTACGAGATTTAACTTTGAAAAAAGAATAAAAAAAATGTTCTTAAAGTGAACAATAGTTTTGTGGGCATGTCTTTCAACTAATATGAACCATTTTCAATATCAGAATGTTTACATCAATATTGGATAAACAACCAGACAGACGGATGGACGGTCCAGCTACTTAGAATTTGATGCTTATCAAGAATATATTTATAAAGTCTTCGATTTGCTTCTTCAATTTAATTTAATTGTTACATATATTATGACAAAATAAGTACATCTTCATGCTATGCTTTTTTTTGTTGCTTTTATTTTCCATTGAGTTTGTCCATTTTTTTCCTTCTTTGACGTTATCGATACAGCCATAAAAAAATTATCACAATCATATCTATCAATTAACTTTAGAGAGAAAGAAACAGAGAGACAGGGAGAGATTGAGTGGTAGATGGTGCCAAAGGGAGAAAGAGATAGAAATAATTACAATACATCATTTGTAGTGAGAAACTATCGAAAAGCAAACTCTTCTCGCCCTAAATAAGAGATAAATTTTATCATATAACAATAGTGAATAGAACAACAATAGCAACATCAATAATAGTAATAATAACAATAACATATTTATTATGCTATTTTATGCGGTGTGAGGGTGTTTTGCCACGCTTTATATTACTGTACAATCGATTCATCTAAACAAATGAATAAAGCATAAAGAAATTTATATGAAATGGCAAAGCGAAAGGAACTCAAAAGAATATAGAAAAAGTATTAGTTATCGATGTTAACTCTTAAATATTCTACTTCAATAAGTTGCCTAATATTGAGAAAGAAATATTATCTAAAAATTTTTATATGAAAAATTAAGTTGAATTAAGAAAATTAAGTTTTTCTGGGGTCAAAACTTGGTTACCCATTAAGTATAGTTTCAAGTAGGTGTGATCGATATGCATGATTTTTATGCAAAATTTGTAAAATAGAAGTCTTAATATTTGTCCGAAACTTTAGCTCTCTATCTGTTTCACCTTTCAAATTATGAGCGTAAAATTATAAATTTTAAAATAACAAAAAGAATATTGCTACCAGTTTATGTTGTACAGTGGGCGTAACCTGTGACGGATATGGCCCATTTTTGAAGGTGATATCTCTAATTTTGCGACTGTGAGAATGTTTCCCTCACACAAACAGACGGACTGACAGACATACATATTTAATTTCAATACAAATTTTGTAGTTAATCAAAAATTTATATGGAATTTTCGACGCTTCGTTCTGTTCCAAGTCCATTTCCTTTGATCAAAGTACATTTCATTACAAACATAATAAGGCCACATAAATAAGCTCCTTTAAAAGTGTAGATCGTGTCCGATACAACAATGAATTTTCTATTTTCTTTCAATCTCAATACTTAACATAAACTATTTTAAAGAAAGTTACGTAAAGCCTCTTGACAGAAAAAAGGATCATTCGATCCATTGTGATGAAATAATAAATTTCGATACATCAATATGATCACGTCTTGAAAAAAATTGTACTTACTATTTCTGAAGGGAAAATGAGTCCACATAAAAAAAATGTTGGAAAAATTTCCAAATTGATTTGAAATTCCATTTTAACTTTCAGTTCCAAAGTTCCAAAATTCCAAACAAATTGCTTTATATCAAACCCTACAACAATCGAATGATCAATCTATCAATATTTTGGTACAATATCATCAACTCTACGATATTATTGTAAAATATGGATTTGATGTGGATTTTATTTTGAGAAATATTTTATATTATATTTTATACTTAATTTCAAATAGTTCAAGAGCTATGGGCCACTGATCCAAGACCATTTAAGTAGAAATGGACTTTATCCATTTCTTAGACAAAATTGAAAAATGTGTATGGAAAAATTTCTAGTAAAGGCAACCGCCTAGCAAAGACGACAAAAAGGACAGTCCGACAATTGGACAGACAGATAAATTGCTCAGATAAATTTTTATTATTATGGTTTTCTGAAATGTTAAAATTGTTGCATACTTTTAGAAGTTATATCTTTTTTATTTTCTTCGTTTTTTTGTTGGGTGTAGCGTACAAATATATTCAACAAAATCGATCAACTTGAACATCATAAAAAAGCAACAACAAAAATACTATTACTAACACTAATACATTTACATAAATATAACATAAAATTAAAGGAGATAGACACTTTCAGACTTTTAGACTTTCTTTCAAACAAAACGTACATACATAAAAAAAAGAAGCAAACTGTTCATGTTGACTCTTACGGATCTCTTGACGTCTCTTGATGATTGCTTTTCTTATGGTAGCTATTTGGTGTTGTTATTGTTATTATTTGTAAGTCTTTATGATAAGTACATACACACACAATTGCACACATTTCTCTGCTAGAAAATAAAATAAAATTCAAGTTATTGTTATTGTTGTTTGTTGTAGCGAAAGTCTTGTGGTAACTTTTGTTTCTCCTTGTTGTTTCTTTGGTTTCTGTTTTCTTTGCTGCTCTTTTCTTTTTTTTTTTTTTAAACCACCAATCCGATATTGAGGGTATATTCACTTTGTCATTATATTTGTCATGCCTACAAAAGAACTTTGGCAACCCTATAAAATATGTACATTATTGATAAGCATAAAATTCTGAATCGTTATAATTATGTCTGTCCATCTGTACTTGTTGTGCTATTATTTGCTATAAACATTCTACTGATCATAAAATTTAAGATATTGATCACCAATTTGGCAGAATTGCAGATTGGTATAGAAAATAGGCCAGATCGATGAAAAGGCACGCCCACAGTGCAACATAAACTGAAAATATTTCGTTTTTTTTAAACAATGTTTGCCGTTTTTTAGTTTATTATTGGCAAACTGCAAAAGATATTTTGTACAAATAGAGGCAAGTGCTGCTATTGGTCTACACTTTTTAACCAAATATCATGCAAATGGAGCATGCTTACGAGGAATTATGCCATATCAAATTTTCAGTTTTTTAGTTTTACGTTTTCTATTTGTTATGGAAAAAAAGGGAAAAAGCGGAATACTGTAACTAAATCGTAAAGTTTTTTTATAATGTTTAAATGGTGGATGTTTAAGATTTGGCCAAAACAAAATTTAAAATTTTCTTCTTATTATTTTCTTACTATCTCTTTCTCCTTTCTTCTTTCTTCTTTCTGCTTTCTCCTTTCATCTTTCTTCTTTCTTTTTCTTTTTTCTTTTTTTGTTTTTCTTATTTGTTATTATTATGATTGTTCTTGTTCTTCTTATTATTTTGTTGAGCCATTGTGATTGTAGTGAGACAAACAGAAAACAGCTGAACAAAAACAATTGAACTTACGCTTATCTACCATAAATATGGCCATATTAACTTATGCATATATGTATGTGTATTTATTGTATGTATGTGTGTGTGTGTGTGTATGTATGTGTGTCTATTTGTTATATTGAGCATGTAAAAGTCAAGTTAAGAGCTTAATTTTGGTTTTAATAGATTTTTTTATGCTGCTTTGTATTTTGTTGTTGTTGTTTTGTTGTGTTATTGTTATTACTATTGTTATTGTTATTGTTATTTTTGTCTTTCGCTTCTTCTTTCTCTTCTTCTACTTGTTATTACTGTTATTTGCTGGCCATTTCTTTCAGTGTGGATCTTGTATGTGAAAGTAGTTGTGTGTGTGTGTGTGTGTGTGTGTACATGTGTGTGTGTGTGCATGTGTGTGATACTCTTTTCTTTCTCTCACTATATTTTTTATGTTTGTGAAACTTTTTCTTGTATTTTCTTTATCATTTTCTTCTTTAGTTTGTTTTTTAATATTTTTCTTTTCTTTTTGTGTTCTTTTTGTTGTAAACATTATTTTTTATTTTTATTTTTATTATTTTTATTTATTTATTTCTTTTTTTTTTTGTAATTTAAGAAAATCATGTGTCCGGGGGATAAGCGTTGTTTTCACTGACGCACGCAGCACAGACGTATCCAGTGTGTCAAAGTGAACGTTACAAATATTTCTGTTTTGGAGAAAAGAAATTTTTTTCGTATTTTCTTTTCTTGTAATTTTTTTTTTGTTGTGTTTTCGTTACTTCTTTTTTGATTTCGCTTTTTCGCGTTTTTGAAACGTTTCTTGTTTTGTTTTCTGTTATTTTCTTTCAATTCTTTTGCATATTCGTGTAAATTTTGTACGCGTAACAAGGCAAAAGAAAAAAAAACAAAACGAAACTTTTAATTAAAAAGAAAGTTTTCGGAAAAAAAATCTCTTTTTTGTTGAGATTGAAAAATTTCATGTAAAAAATTCAAAAAAAAAATCGAAATATAATGCAAAAGTATTTAAAATGAAATCGAATAAGAAAAAATTGTATAAATTGTGAACAACAATGATGCAACAACAATATAAATAAAAACTACAAAAGCAACAACCATCAAAAAAAAAAAATAAAGAAGTAGAAAAATATATGAAAATTTTGTGGAAAGTTTAAAATAAACCAAATAAATAAAAAGTAAAAGTTAAAGAATTCTTATTTAGAATGGAATTCATTAGAAAATATTACATACAGAAGAAGAAGAATAATCAAAAAAGCAACAGCAGCATCAGCAGCAACACATACAAAAACCGCAGCAGCAGCAGCAGCAAGCAGCAACAACAACAACAACAACAACAATAGCAATAACAATAATAAATTAAATAAAACAATAAAAATTGAACGATTACATTTTAATAATAATAATAATAACGCCAACAACAGCAGCAATAGTAGAAACAACAACAACAACAATAAAAATAGGAACAACAACAATAACAATAACGAACAACAACAAAAGCATGTGACAAAAATTGAAAGTGAAAGTGTCTGAATGTTAGAAAAATAAAAATAATAACAACAACAACAACAGCAGCAGCAGCCGCAGCAGCAGCCGCAGCAGCAGCAACAACAATAAAATAAACATAAATTAATACAAAATAAAATCTGAAAATTCAACGACGAAATATATAAAAAAGGCCGCTACGATAAAATCGTTGTAAAAAGTTCAATCATTTAAAACGAAATCAAAAACATTTGCAAAAAAAATTTAAATTAAATTGAAAAAACAAACGAAGGTTTTCTTTGCAAAATCCCTTTGAAAAAAAAAAAGAAAAAACCAAATTCTCTGCTTCTTAAATTATTTACTTCATTTTTTTCTTTTTTATTTATTACGTGAAAATTCTTTAAAGTCTCTTAAATTTGAAACTGAAAACCCCCAAAAAAAAGTGAAAAATCAACAGAAAAAAAACCTATCAACAACTCAGTAAATCGTTCCAAGTGTCAACATTTTGGGAGATTTTTGAAAGAAAAAAATTTTTCACATTTGTATGCTGCTCACTTATTTGCCCTCTTTATCTCTCTCTCTCTCTTTCTCTTACTCTCTCTTTTCAAATCTATCGATCTAATCATCTATCTCTTTTTGTGTCTTTCTGTGATTGAGCACAATTTTATCTAAATTAATTGGTAAATATTTTTCATCAATACGGATTTAAACGATATCAACAATTTTCAATTATTATTAAAAACAAAATAGAAGACGAGAAAGATTTAATTAATATTAATTGCGCAACAAAATCAATAAGCAAATCGAAATTGCAGGAATTTAAATTGCAAGAAATAACAATAAAATTTTATAAAATGGATATGGCAGCCAATGATTTAATGGCATCCAATGTCAATGCAAATTGTCAATATTCGACAAGATATTGCTGTAAGTAAAAATTTCTTTCTTCTTTTGTTTTTTGATTTTATTGCCATAAAATTCGATATAACAATTCTTTGAAAACATTAAATTTTTACTTTTTAGGTTTTAAGAAAGCGCAAAACTAAAAGTTTCGTTGTAGAATTTTTCAAAACTATCCATTAAAAAATTTTATTTAATTCTAATAAAAATCTAAAGTAAATTATTAAAATTTTGTCATTTCTTCTTTTTCATTTTAAGCCAAAATATTTAAACACTGTATGAAATTTGTTTGTTCAATAATCTGTTCACACAGCCGTCCGTCTGTATATTCATCCGTTCACTTATCTATCCATATATCTGTCTATCAACCCGTCTATCCAGCCGTCTATCTATCCATCCGTCCGTCTTTTCGCTCGTCCATCTATCCAGCCGTCTGTCTATCCATCCATCCATTTAAGGTCTGTCTAAATAACTGCATTACCAAAATACAGTCCAATTTTAGAAATAGTCTGGATTGGGATTGGTGTCTTTTAATCGAAATATGCTCGTGAATTATATATACATATATCGAATACGGGTGAAATTGGACAATTTATATCCAATTATGGGTAAAATGGGACAATTTTTATAGCACAGCCCATTTTATAAAGAATAAAAAAGCTAATTCATGTATGAACAAAATTTTGTACTTTTGAATGAATTTTTCCAAAGAAATTCAATTAACAGATTGGATCAAAACAATGGATGAATTGTTTGACATGCCACATTTGATTCGATCTTGAAAACTACAATGTTTCTTTTTTATTACCATTAAATTGTGACAAATTTTTTTTAAAAGTCGTTATTGGATTAATTAAAGTGGTAGATTTAAGCATTTAAAATTCACTTATTATTTTCTTTAATGACTTTTTTAATATTATTTATTTATTATTATTAAAAACAATTTGTAACGAATTATATTTTTTTTTGTGCATATAAAAGATATTATTTTACATATTTATTTCCTTTCGTTTGTGGAGGAAATTTCCTTCCTTAACTTTAAAAAAAAGGTTCTTATATTAAATGTCCCCTTTTTAACATTAAATAATAATTTATGCATTATTTAAATGAATATTCAAAAAGTTCATCTGAAGCGTTCATTTATTAACTAGATAAAACATTTTCATAAATTTTTTTAAGAACTTTTCTTCTCACTTAAAAATTCTAAAATTGTGATTATAAAGATATTTTGGCAATGCCATCTAAAATTCGCTTGTAAAAAAACGCTTCATTAGAAAGTAACAGATGTGAAGTTGTGTAGATAAATAATGTCAGCTTTAAAGAAAAATTAAATTTAATTCAAAATGAACTTACTTTATTTAAAATTTTATGAAAATATTCATTTTGTTTTTATATTCATTAAATTTATCCAAAAGAACATGAAATTCATAATTTTTAAAATTCACCAGAACATTCGTTTTGATTTCGCTTTCATTAATTTTTTTTCAAATTTACGTAATGAATTTTTTTATATGATCTTTCCTGATGCCTCTAAATTAGTTTTCTTAGAGCTTCTTGTGGCATTTTTTATTATAGAGCACGCTTTAAGAGGAATTTCCAACTGATGGCCATAAAAATACGCAGCTTTTTTCTATAATTTGACAAATATTAAATTTTGATCATTATTGTCCAATTTATCCGAATGAGAGAAAATACTGGCCTTTTTTGTTAACTTTTTTCCAAAACTTTTCATTTTTATTTTTAGTTGACTAATAAAAATTTCTATGAATCCATCTCTTTACGTCAGAGTCTTATTTCTTCCAAATGAAGATTTTATGAATTTTTTATAGAAGGCGCCTTATTATAGCACGTTGCTTAAGAAGAAATCATAGAGAGAACTAGAAAACTATATTGGTATAATATAATTTAAATTGTTTTATCTATTGTTCGTTATTTTTATCCAATTTATCCGTGTGTAATTATCCAATTTATCCGTATTTACATATTTCCATTTACCAATTTTTATATGACATTTAAAATAAAATTACAAGCAATAAAAAAAAAGTATAATAACAACAACAAAATGTTAACCTTCACAATTTACAGTAAGACGAAATTTCTCAAGGCCTTAAATTTTTCCCTAAAAAAAAAATTACATATATAAAAAACGGCAAGAGCAATAAAAACAATGAAAATGTCATTAAGAAAAAAATGCAAAAATTGCTTCAAAGCGATATATATATATTTTATAAAATAGTAACAAAAACAACAACAACAACAACAACAACAACAACAACAACAGCAACAACAACAACAATCATTATAAGTAATCACGATTATTTATCTGTCGTCTAGCCATTAAATTGTTCAAGTAAAGATATAACATAGCTACAAGCAACAACAGCAAGTAACTTAGACGGCAGCATCAACAACTAAAGACATCAGAAAAACCTCAATAAGATGATAAATTACAATTGCATATACGAAAAATAATTCAAAAAAGGATAAATTTCATTATTATTATTATTATTATATTTTCCTGCAGATTGTTAACAACAATAGCAACAACAACAACAAAAACAAACAATAACTACAATAAATAAATAAATAAAGTAGTAGTGACAACAGCAACAGTAATGCAGCAACATCATTATAACAGCAACAACTAAATAAAAAAAATAAAATATTTTAAAATATTGTATAGATTTTCTAGTTTATTTCAAATTTAAGCAGGAGCTAGCAGCAGCAGCAGCAGCAGTAGCAGCAGAAGCAACACAATAACAACAACCCAATACAGCAGCAACAACAGCAATCAGCAACAGTTAACTTTTATAATTAAAATTAACAAATGAAATGAAATCTCAAAAGCTAGATAAAGAGAGAATGATAGAGTGTGAAAGAGTCGGTGAGAGGGATGAAAATAAAAAACAAATACATAGGAGAGAGAGAGAGAGAGAGAGAGAGGGAAAGAGAATGGGAAACATGGGCAAAGAGCCATGTAATAAAACATAAAATTAAAGATGGAAAGTTTTCTTGTATTTTTGCATCACAATTGTACAATTGTTGCCATTGTTTGTTATTGTTTGTATTGTTTGTTATTGTTTGTTATTATTGTTAATATTGCCATAAAATTACTGTATCAATATGTCGAGATTATGCTTTTACCTTTATGCTTTTTTTTCCTTTATTAATAGTGGAATGCTGCCGACCAGATACACAATTGAAATTGGATGAAATGGATGTTTGGTTGGGCGATGCACTTATCATTTATTATTGTTGTTCTTATTGATAAATATTTTTTTAATGTTGTTGTTAAAATTTTTAACACTTATAGCTAGGTTCAGTACTATCTTTAAGACAGTGTAGTGACAGCAACGCCTAAAACTATCTTACGTCTTTTCTCTTACTCTCTCTATCAATCACTTATCATATTTCACTTTCTAACTGTGCATTTACAACTAACTCCCGCTATTTTTATTTCTCTGTCTCTTCCTCTCATTATCTATATATCTATGTATTTCCCTCTATCGGTCTACCTCTCTCTCTCATACGCTTATTTGCTCTATTTCATTCTTTGTAATATAAATGACAACAAACACTGCAATTCAACAAATGAATTATGGATGCTAAATGTAAATGTTTGATGACGGATACTAATAATAATTTATTTTTTTAACTCTATTGCTTATGTTTTCTTCGGGAACATTATTTAGGAAGGATTTAAGCATAAAATTATATCACATTTAGTAGTTTCCATTATCTTCTTAACATTCTTTCTCTTTTACGATCTACATTTAAAAAATATAACATTTAAGAATCCATATAAAACATAATAATTTCCTAAAAAAAAATTCAATAATATCTGCTTAAAAAGGACACGCCTTTAATGCAAAAATATTTCACATTAAAACAAAAATATGAATGAAACTTTCTTGTAGTTTAGAGCCTTAAAAAATTCAATTTCAACACAAAAAATAAAAAAAATATATACCTACTTAATTAAAATTAAGATTTGCCACGCCCATTTATAAAATTGAAGAACTTTGAACTTTAAGTACTTGTTTCTACAACCGAGAGTGATTTATAATTTTGCTTAAAAATATTTGGCCTTAAAACAGAAGAAAACGAATACAAACTCATGGATATTTTTTTGTATATTGACCACGCCCCTAAATTTTCAATTTTTAAGAATCTTTGCTGCAGAAATTATGAATCGCAAATTTCCTAAAATCTAGTTTATATTCCAATGATCGTTTCCAATTAATTCTATCTTTATCTCCATATCGCTCTTTCACACATTTTCGCTACCTCTCTCTCTTTCTCACTCCATCTCTCTCTCAAGCATTTGTAATGGCTCTCCGTGTCTATTTCATATTGATATTTGTGAACAGACTGACAATTGATGACTGACTTCTACACATCTAGGATTTTATTTATTTGTTAGTTTTGTTGTTGTTGGTGTGTGTGAAAGACAAACTACACACGCACATCCATACATCCATATATCTATACATACATACATATATTACTGTACCATTAAAATAATATTTAGCAGCAACGAAACTTCAAACTCAAAGTGAGATGCTAAAAAAAAAAACAAAATCATGAATACGATCGTCGTCGATGAAGAATATTAATAGGTGAAAGTTTTTTTTTTTGTTTTTTCTTTTCGTATTTCAGTTTGCCTTCTATCGCCCGTTACATATTAGATATATGTACGCGTTGAATACACTGAAAGAAAAACATAAAGCAAAAAAATTATAGAAATTAACACCTCAAGTCGAATTTTTTGCGTTTTAATTTTTTTTTTTTTTTGATTTTCTCAATCATAAATTTTATTCACTTTCCTTTTCATATTTTTTTCATATATTTTTTTTCCTCAAGAAATATAAATTTACGGCTTTTTATCGATCAAATCGTATGGAATCGATTTTATAAATTCACAATTTCAAAATGTTTCTTAAAATGTACAAACCAAAAGTCAATCCAAGGTCCAACAAGCCTTGAAGAGTTATTTTAATAGAAGAAGAAACGCTTCTAGTGGTAAGGAACAGTTCTGTCGCTTTAAAGTAGCTTTCATCTGTTATTAAACTTTTAGTTTTTATTGTTGTTGTTTTAATTTTATTGAAATATTCTTTAAATATTTTAAACCGTAGCCCGCCCTTAGGCTAACCGTTTAAAGCATATTACCTTGATAATTAAAAAATTTTCGAAGTTACTTGCAATAAAATGGCAAAAGGGAGGTTTTTCTTAGACCTGACGTGATTAATCTGTAAAAAAAATTGTGATTAGTAAAGATGAAACAATACATAAATATTTAGAGATAGAAATATTGAAAAGTAAACGATAAATCTGAATGAAGAATCTTAAAGTTCCAGTGAATGTAATGAAGCTTTGTTTAGAAACAAGAATTATGAAATAATAAATATCAAAGTAGAAAATTGAAACAGTGAATTCAAAATGGGAACAATGGACTTGAAACAATGGGCTTGGATACCGTGAGCATTGCGGAAAACTAATGAAGTGAAACAATGAAAATGAAATAAAATGATGGCTAAGCAATAGTTTAAGAAAACTATAGCTATGGAAAGACAAAAATGGAATGATGAATGTCGGAGTGGTGGATATGGAACAATTAATTTAAAATCATTGCAAAAAGTAAAATAGCACAGTGGAATTGAAACAAGAAACCTGGTGTAGGAGGTATATGAAATCATTGAGTAGAGGGTATGGAATAAAGAATTGAAACAATGGAATTGAAATAGAGGAACATGAAATAGCACTTTAAGAAAATAATGGTTATGGAACAACAAATATGAGACGTTGTATATAAAATCATTATGGAAATGGAATAAAGCATTAAAGTGAAACCAGGGAATTAAAATATGAAATATTATCATAATTGAGACATATTAAAATTATAATGAAATTATGTATAAGGAACGATGAAAGTGAAACAATGATTATAAAATTATGGCGTACAAAAAAATATGCTCTTTTGGGTTTTAAGAATAAGAATCTATCAAAACGAATCTGCTTACTCGACCTAGCAGATACCTGATTGTAATGAATTGTAATGAAAAGGAACAATTTGAATTATTCTTTTAAATCTTTTCAAAATCATTTTCAATTCATCAAAATTGTTTCATCAAACATTATTGAAGAAAGAGGCCTTGAAATTTTCTATGCATGTACATATAAAAAGATCAAAAAAAAATTATCATATAGAAATGTAGTCTATTAAAATATTATATCAAAAAATTGTAAATTTTAAAGAAAATAAATAAAAATAGAGGTCTTTTTTCTACACAAACATATAAACACTTACACATTTACACAATGAACAATTGTACAAACAAGTTGAAAAATTGTAAAATTTTAAAATTATAAAATTGGTAAAATAGCAAAATTTCATTTGTATAACAACAGTAACAACAACAACAGCAACAACAGAATAAAAATGAAAATAAAAATAAAAATAAAAATAAATGGCATGCACTTAAATTCACATGTTGATGTTTTGTATTTATTTATATTTATGCTAAACGTTTGTGGTAATATTAGCAACATATAATACTGTTGTTGTTGTTGTTGTTGTTGTTGTTGTTTTCAATTTTATTATTATTACTGTTATTGTGTAAAGTGAAAGTTTGCTTGTGCTTTTTTCTTTCTTTTTTCTTTCTTTCTTTCTTTCTTTACTTTTTAACATCTTTTGTTTTCTATATCGTCTCTATTTCTTTTTATTCTTCTTCTTCTTCTTTTTCATTTTTCTTTTCTAAGCAACGAAAGCTTAACCAAAAACATTTCATCTCACTCCCTCTCACACTCTCTCACACTCTTTCACTCTTGCTCTTTCACTCTTACTCTCTCTATCTATTTCATTCTTTTTTGTTTATTATTATTATTAGTATTGTTGGTGTTGTTGTTGTTGTTGCCACCAATTGCTTTTATTGACTCGAATTTGCTTGTTTTTGTTTTTGTATTATTTTTATAATTATTATTAATGTTGTTATTTTGTTGTTATTATTATTGTTATTGTCGGTTTTTGGTGCTCTCTTTTTTGCTAATGTTAGTGACCGTGTAAGTGTTTTTCTATGTTTTATGTGTAATTGTGTATATATGTGTTCATTTGTTGCTTTTAAGGCCCGTAGGGAAAGAGAAAGATATAGAAGAAGAAGAAAAAACCGAACTTCGTGATAAGAATATTAATTCCGCTTCAGTTCAAGTTTGTTGCTTAAGTCTTTTCTCTTTTAATTGCTATTTTTTTCTATTCATAATTTTTTTGTTGTTGTTATTTATTTTATCCATTGTTGTTGTTACAAAAAGTGTTATATGTATACATATACATATACACATGCACATACACACCCAAACACATGAATAATTGGCAAACATTTTTCTCTTGTGCTGCTTTTTTGTTTGTTGTTTGATGCGTTTTTGCTTTTGTACATTCTTTCTTTTCTGTTTTGCCAAATTTCTGTTTCAATCTTCTCTTATTCATACTCTGCTTTCCCTCTTTCTTGTATTATGATTATGGTTGTTTGTTAATAATTTCTTTTTGTTCATTTGTTTCGTTTAGTTTTTGGTCTGTTTGTGTTTTCATTTTGGTTCCTTTTATTTGATAGAAAGCAAAAGTGTTTCTTATTTCTTGTACATTTTTCTTTACTTTCTGTTAGTATTGCGATATTTATAAATAATATTTGCAAATTAATTAAGTTATCCAAAAAAATGATCAAATATAATCGGGAATCTTTAAAAAATTTTCTAATCACTCAAAAATATAAAAAAGCAAATTTCAATGAATAATGGACAACTTTTGATTTTCTTCAACATTTCTCAAATATCTATGTAATAAAAGCATTTCTTAAAAATTTTGCTATAAAATTTTATAAAAGGTTTTATTGTAATAAGGAAGGGAAAAGGAAAAGGGAAAAGGGAAAAGAAAAAGTAGGGCAAAGTATTAAACATTTAAAAAATGTTGTAAAAGCTTTGAAATAAATCGATAATTTATTGCTTGAAGTTTATCAATGAGGTTATCTAAATACCTCAAGGAAAGTGGTGATGCATCAGTTCTTATAGACCACTCATAATTTTGTGTAGACCAATCCAAAGCACGGCGAAAAGGGCACTATGAATGATTCGATTTTTATTTCGAAAATAAAAAGTTTCACGATAGACTATTAAATAAATCGAAAATTCTTGATCAATCCAGAGTTTATCTGTTGATCGATGAATCAAAATCAAGAAAAATATTTAAAGCTCTTTCAATATTTAAATTTATGTGAATCTTTAAGTGACTTTATCAACATTAACAAAAATTTAAATTTCAACTCCCTTAGAAATGATAATTTAAGAAGCTTCTCTCTTTCAAAGCAAATCCTTCAATCTGCAACAATCTGTAACAATTTTCCGCGATTTGTGTGAACTCAATTACTTTTAAATATATCAAATTTGTAAAAAAAAAATTGAATAAATTTTACCACCAAAATCATTGAATTTTATTCATGTAACATCTGGGTATTAATCGAAAAACAGTAACTTATCTCCCCCCTTTACTCTCTTGAAGCAAAAAGAAGCTGAATTGTAAAAGACCTTCAACGTAAAATCAACTGCAAAAAAAAGTTCTTCAAGAAATTAAGAACTATTGTTAAAGAAAATAATTTCCTTGTCACTCGTATAAAGACTTGCTACTTTTTTCATATGTTTTGTTTTTTGTTTTAATAAATTCCTGCTAAAATTTGATCATAAGATGAATGAAAATTTATAGATAAATATAATTCTCAAAACTCTGTCTTTTTGTCAAAATATGAGGATATGGCGGCGTTTAAGACTTCAAAAAAGTACATAACATTCAGAAGAAGAAAATAAACTAGAAGAAGATCAAAAAGATTAAAATGAAGAAGCAAAAAAAAAATGAGATAATTTTCCTTTTTGCACTAAACTTTCATTTGATTTTTAAAACATTTCTCCACTTTCAATAATTTCCGCCCTTTTTTTATGCTTTGTCGTATACTTAATTCTCACCATTTTTGTTATACAATTAATAATTATTTATTGAATTTGTTTTTATTGTTGTTTGTTTAAGAAAGGAATTGTTGAGGTTGAACATTTTTTAACTGGGCGAAAATCTTTCTGGCTGCTTTTACTTTCTTGCTTTCCTTCTTTATAATTATAAATAAATATATGCATATGTATGCATGTATGCCTGTGTGTGTGTGTATGACTATTTGATTTGGTATTATTTCATAACAAAGCATTGAACTTTTTCATGCTGCTTCTGACGTTCATGCTTTAAAAATAAACAAAGCAAAATAAGCACACAAAACACATAAATGCACATATACTTTTGCACACATAAACACACACACACATACACGCATACATACATACATACATAATACACCCCATAAGAGCAATAGCAAGGAAAACATATTTTTTTCAAGTTATTATAAAATTGTTGTTGTTTCTTATTGTTATTATTTCTATTGCTATTTATTGTTGTTGCTATTTATTGCTGTTATTATTATTATATTTTATTTTAGTAATTGTTGTAACTATTATTATCAAGTCCATTCCATTTCATTTTATATCATTTCTTCAACAACAAGTGTTTTAATTTTGTTATTATTCCTGTTGTTGTTGTTGTTGTTCCTGTTGTTTTTGTTCATTTTTGTTTGATTTTATTGTTCTTGTTGTTTTTTGTTTATTCGATTACTTACGTAAAATTTTGTTTTATTTTATAAAACATGTCCGCATATAAATACAAATATATCTCTGTGTGTGTCTGCGTGTGTTTATTTGCAATGATTACAAGAAGCCATATATAGTTTTATATAAAAATCACATACTCACACATATACCAAAAATTATTATTATAAAAAAAAAAACAAAAAGCAGAAAAAACCAAAAAAAAAATAATAAATTCAATTTTATTTCTTCGTTTTCTTTTCTTTTGGATAATTTTTTACATTTTCTTTTTTCTTTCTATTACTCACTTTCTCATTTTATTTTATTTTGTTTTTGTGAATCATTTTGGTTTTCTACTTTAGTTTTTTTTTTTTTTTTTTTTTTGCTTTATATAAGTCTCTAGCGCGCACACACATACACACACACACACACACACAACACAGACACACACAACACACACAAACACTGTTAACTGAAACTTACACAAGTTGAGATTGAAAACAAAGTTAAAGAATTTTTAGCAAATGTTTTGACATGATTTGTATTGTGAATTTGTATGTTCAACCATAAATGCAACAACAACAACACACATATATACATACACATGTACACATAAACATGTCAAATATTCAATTAATTATTATAAATATTTAAGGGGGTGTGTGAAATTTTTCTAGAAATTCTTTAAATTTTATAAAATTTTCTTCTTCGTAAAATTTCTCTTATTGTTCTTTGTTTTTTCGCATCTTCTTTCTCTACTTTTGGGTTTTTAATAAGACTTATTCTAAATTGTAAAATACTTGTAAGTCTATTTTTGATGTCTCTGTAATTACTCATTTCAAACTTACTTTAAAGTCACTTCAAACTTACTCCAAACTCATTTGAAATTCACTTCAAATTTACATCAAATTAATTTCTAAGTCACTTCACACTTACTTTAAACCTGCTTCAAACAATTTCAAACATACTTTCAATTTCATTATAAACTTTCTTCAAACTCATGTCGAACTTATTTTTTAATTTACCATAAATCTAACATTTATTTAACTTACTTGAAATCAAACTTACTTAAAACTTGAAATGAGCTCAAAGGTTAAGCTACATCAAATTCTTATTAAATCTGATTTCATTTCACATCAAACTTGTAACAAATTTAATTAAAATACAAAAAATATTTCAATTTCAATAAAAACTCAGTTCAAACCTACTTCCAACTCATTTGGAATACACTTCTCTTTCATTTAAAACAATAAACATCAAAACTTATTTAAAATTAACATTAAATATAAATTGAAATACATTTCAAAATTCTTTTGCTTAAGTCACTTCAAAGTAAGTTCAAATTTATTTTAAATTTATTTCCAACTCTTTGAAAATACAAGTCAAAGTTACGTCAAACTTCAAAACCATTTCAAAGTGCTTTTCAAATCCACTTGACTTGTAGTTCAAAGTTATTGCTTCTTCTTCTTTTTTTAAATTTAATTTTTTGTAATATACTTTTTCCTTAACGAACTTTAAACTTATTTTTCAAGCAAGAACACTTTCATTTTTTTTACAAATGCGCTTCTGCTTATTCTTCAAATTATTTAAAGAGTTTCCATCGAAATGCTCATGCCTTTACCTGACCCATATATTTTATCATATTTTCATTCTTACAAATATATTTCCGATTATGACAAAAAGTCAAGAAACCAAAAAAAAAGAAAAAAAGAAAAGAGAAAAAAACGACAAAACTTTCCTTAACCAATTCAAATCAAATAACAAAAAGTAAGGGAAGTTTTTCTAATTTTGTATGGAAAATGTGCAATTAAATATTGAAATTGGTTAGGTGAACATCCGTTTTAGACCACACAGACCAGAAATCTCCCAAAAAAAAAAAAAAACGTAAGAAATCCAGATAACAATAACTTTAATCGATATGAAAACTTGATCATAATTGATGTATGCTGCATGCTGCATGCTGTATGCTGTATACTGAATGCTAAACTGGCCAGGACAATTTTTCACTTTCTCTCTCGTTTGCCAGCCAGAGAAGCTGTCAAACGGCAAAAAACAATAACACAAAAGCAGGGAAAAGAAATGAAAATAACGTAAAAGGAAGCTAAAATTATTGAGGATTTCAAATAATGCAACAACAACAAGAACAAACAACAGCAACAACACCAATAACAATAACAACAAGAAAAACAAACTGCACAATATTAATAAGAATAAGAGAAATTTGAGTGAAACGCTTAAGCGAAATTTATGTCGTTGTTGTTTTATAGAAAAAGCAAACAGAAAGCCTGTTTGCTGTTCTGTTCAAATAACTATAAATGTGTGTGTATGTCTGTGTGGATTTTTTTTATAAGAAAAGAGATGACAAAAGAAAAAGTATAAAATAAAAGCAACAACAACAACAACATTGGGTTTCTGAGTTTTTATGCTTAAACAAAGAAATCAGCCAAAATCCGCCGAATCCGTCAAATTAGCAAAAGGAAGCAGAAATAATAAAAAATACTTTGTTATGCATGCCATAAATTCATTTAAAAATATATGAATATGTATATATATGAATGAATCGAGATGTATATTTACGCATTTTAGAAAATAAAAATAAAAAACAAAAAGTAAAATAAAATATAAAAAATATAAAATTCTGCAAAATATACGAAAATGCAAACGTTAAAGCAGCAGCAACAACGCAAGATTTCGAAGTCACAATAATTTGTTATTATTATTATTATTATTGTTGTTGTTGTTGTTGTTGTTGTTGTGATGTTGTTGCTATTGCTTATGCTGCTGTGTATATATGTTGTTGCAATATATTATTGCTTTCAGATGATTCATAAAGGCCTAATTACGTTACTTAAATTCAACAACACCTTCTACGTAAAATTACTCTAGTTACATGTCAATAAAAATCATTCATTATGTAGAATATTTCTATTATTTATGTAAATTATTAAATAACAATAATTCGATTATTGTTTATATCATTTATTCATTCATTCCATATTTTATTTATGCACTTGTACATTTATGAAACATTTACCTTCTAAATGTCATTCAATTTATTTACTTTAACAACAGTCATTCATTACAACGTTCATTTCTTCCTTTCTACATTCACTCGTACCACAATTCATTTATGCATTTATTAATTCTACACTTGCTAAAAAATCATTCGAATAATTTCATTCATTTCTTTCATTCATGTGAATACTTCAAAGTTAATTCAAACATTATTTGAGCCTCTCAAACATTTATATTTTCATTCATTCATATAACTATAACTTATGCATTCCATTAACTAACAATTTCATAATTTTTATATGCATTTCATTGCTCATTTATATTAATATTCATGCATTCCATAAGTGGATGAATCATTCACCTACTAAAATCCATTCAACTTATATCCCATTTTAGGAGTCGTTCGTTCCATAATTCATTTATTCATTTCAATTAGTTTCTTACTACAAGAATCATTCATTCTGACATGCATTCATTTTTATGTATCATCTTAATTCATTTCAACATTCACTCATTCGTTCTATCGTTCATTTACCTTATTACAAATCTTGCATTTTATTTCTTATTAATTCAATGTCTTAATAATCTCAATCATTCATTTCGACATGCATCATTCATTCATTTCATAATTCATTCCAGCATTCATTCATTCGTCCAATCATTAATTCAACTATTTATGAAGTTTGCATGAAATAATTTCTTATTCAATCAAGGTCTTAATAATCTCAATCATTTATTCAAATCAAATCATATCAATTGTGCCAACATACATTTATTCAGTTCATTCTATCATTTAATTAATATATCACTAATAATTTGTTAATCTTTCATTTTAACATTCATCCATTTATTACAAATGAATGATTTATTGTGATTTATTATTTCATTCATTCATTCGCCCATTCATCCATCTAATTCCATAATGCATTATTGTAATTCTTCCATTAGTTCACTCACTCCTTCACTCATTCATTCTTTGATCCATTCATTAATTTATTTCATTCATAATTGTAATTCTTTTATTATTTCACTCACTCTTTCACTCACTCACTCATTCACTCATTTACTCATTCAATCATTTATTCTTTGATCCATTCATTCATTTATTTGTTTAATCTTATGATTCAAAATTTGTTTAATCTTATGATAATTCTATAATTTGTAATAGTTATTTTAACGTTCCACATTTTATTCATCATTCATATTTATATTCCATTATTCATTCAATCATTTATTTAGTTCACTCAATTCATTCATTCATTTATTGATTCATTTATTCATTCACTAATTCAGCCATTCATTTAATTTTTATCAATCTGCTGTTAAAAGTAACACTTTTGCTTTTATGTTGTTTTAAAAATTTTCATTAAATTTAATTAATCATGTCCAATGTCCAATGAAAGTGAGAACTGACTTCTATTATCCAGAATGGTCGTCACTTTAACTTATATTTTTTCTTTTATCTTCAAATTATTTAATAAATCAACAAATATTTGAATTTGGACTTGGATTTATGAAAAAAGCCAAAACTCAAATTTTATTTCAACTAATTTAATTTTTTTTTTATTTATTAAACAAAACAAGCAAAAATTTCAGAGACAATTTTTTAAAGGATTTTAGTTGTTACATGCTGGCCTTTTTTTTTTTCTTTTTCTTCAATCATAATTTGAATAAGCAGTAATTGTGGAGGGGGAAGACAAAATGAAAGAATGAAAAAAGCAAAAAAAAACAACAAATATAAAGTGAGTAAGTAAAGAAAAAAAAATTGAAATATATAAAACGTTAGGTGGAGGTCGCACAAATACAAATATAAATATTCAAATGATAACAACAACAATGATCAGCAGCAAGTAACCAACAACAGCAGCGCCAGCGTTAGCTGCAACAAAAGCAAATGAGAAAACTAAAAAAATCAAAAAATCAAAAAATCAAAAAAAATCTTTCAAGTGGTTTTGTCGATTGTTGCCGCATTATTATGGTTGGACTATGAAAAATGAACGTTTGCATTTTTCTCTTTATTATTATTATTATTATTATTATTATTATTGTTTTTGTGTTTTTTTTTCGCTTTTTGCTTACATTTTCTAGCTTGTTTTTCCTTTATTTTCCATTTTCTTCCATTTTCATCTTGTTTGGGTGCTTTTTTTTAGTTTTTTTGGCTTGCTGTTGAAAAGTGCCACCATCAATAGTACCAATAACAATAATAACAACAACAACATTATACAATAACAACAATAATAACAATCAATCAATTTCATGGTTGTTTTTGTTTACTGTTTATTTGGTGTAAATTTATATTTAGAAAAAGGTTTTTGAACTTAGCTTAAACTTAATAGATTTTTATGAAATTAATTCGAGAAAAATCACTTGTTTTCTTATTTTACTTTAAGTTTTTCTTTTTCGTTCTTCTTACTTTTTCTTCTTCATTCATTTGTTTCATTTTTTTGTATTAAGCAAATTAACTATAATTTTAATAGAAAAAATTATTATTTCTTTGCTGTGACTTTGATTTATTATACGATCATTTGTGCGAACGAAATTTCTCAAAAATCGATTTTACAATCGTAAAATTGGTTCAAATCTTTGGATATTCAAATCGTTATGTCGGAAAAATAAGATATAATTGAGAAGAGATAACATTTTCTTAAAATGCAAGATATTTAATCATTTCAATAGGTCTGCCTTCTCCGAACCATTGAGCTATTATTCTTCTATAAGGCCAAACGTTCGATATCGGTGGGCGATTAAAAATTAAAGCACTTATCAACTGTCTTTCAATATTTCCGTAAATTGAATTTTGTGTTTTCCTTGTCCTTTTTAAGAAGCTCTTGTCAGCCGCAATAATCCCAAATCAGTCCTAGTAAGTCTTAGTGAGATCTAGTAAGCCCTAGTAAACCCGACTCCCAGTAAATTCCAGTGAACACTTATGAGCTTACACTTATGTGTAAGCTCTTGTTATCTGCATTTAGCCCTAATAAGCCCTAATGATCCCCACTGATCCATAATGATAACTCGTGATAAAATTAACAAAACAAAATTTAAAAAAAAAAGGCCTTTACGGATATTTTACTTTATACTATCAACTTTAAACTGAAATGCCAAATTCTCTAAAACAAATTTTCATGGATTTTATGTAGGGTAAGAGCTACAGAATGTTTGATAAAATTTACAAAAGCCCTTTACTAAAAAACAGATAAAAATTTTAATAATCACAGCCCAAGAAAGTTTTGATAAGTTTCCTACAAAAATAAAACAGGCCAAAGCCCTTTGAGATCATAACATTGCGCTACCCCAATCCTTAAAGCGATCAGTGATAAGGTCATGAACAATTACAATGGCGCACTGCTACTAAAATCGAAAAATTATTATTCTGAAATTGAGTGCACAGAAGCCTAAGCAACAAATAACAACAACAATTGAAATTATTGAAAAAAGGTTACTTCGATTCCATAGAAATATTCTCCTCTATCTGTGAGAGTTTCGCCAAGAGAATGGACCTAAAATGTTTCACATGGAAACGCGATACGCGGATCTATAAAAAAACATTCAGTTTTTTTGCTTCGGATTTGCCTTTTTTCCTTGTTTTTTCTCTATCTCTATCTCTTTTATTTTGTATTATTTTAAAAAAATCTGTTTGTATAATACAATCACACATACACACGCATATACAAAGCCAATGCAAAAAAAGGAGAAAAGAAAAAAAGAAAAGAAAAGATTATGATGATGAATGAATGAATGATTGAAGAAGAAATAGAAGAAGAATAAAGAAAATATTGCAAAGAAAAAGATTTCACTTTCCATACAACAACAACAGCAACATTTACAATAATTTTAATGACAACGTCATCAGCGGCAGCGGCAACGGCAACGACAGCTCCAGCAAATAAATCTGTTAATGATTAAATTTACGATTTTCTTTTTGCTTTTATTTCGCTTTTCTTGCTCTCTGCTTCTGCTACTGTTTCTGCTACTGGTTCAGTGTTGTTTTCGATTTCGGTTTCGGTTTCGGTTTGGGTTTGGGTTTCGGTTTGGGTTTGGGTTTATGTTTTACTTTTGTGGTTTATAACATTTCTTCTGTTGAAAATTTTCTTTTTCTTTTCTTTTCTTCTTTTCTTTTTTTTTTGCATTTTTTTTGTGCTCTCTGCATTGTTGTTGCTGTTGGTTGTTGTTGTTGTTAACTCTTTGCATTTTTTTACTTCTCTATGTCTTCTTCTTTTCTTTCTATGTTACTTTCTTGCTTAATAAAGTTTTAATGGCCGATGCGCGGCTGAGCGTCTTAACATTTTTATTTTCATATTTATTCTGTGCAGCATAATCATACTTTGTTGTTACTGGTTTTATTAGTTATTGTTATTGTTATTGTTATTGTTATTATGTTTGTTGTTTTCGTTATTACTATAAATACCAGTTGCGTGTGTAGTTTTTTATTTGGATTTGTATTTGTACAATGGCACTGCCTGGCACTGAAGTTGTTAACTTCTTTTTCACCTCCATGGTCTTTTTTCGTTTTTTACGTCTTCTACTACTTCTTTTCTAGCTTTTACCAATCTTTCCCTCTCTATCTCTCTCTAACCATCTCTTTATTTATTTATCATTATCTCTCTCTCTCTCTCTCTCTTTCTCTCTATTGCCATCTCTTGTTCTTTTTGTTTAAAACTCTCTTTACTCGTTGCTTTCGTTTTCCTTTCCTTTTCCTTTCTCTTCCTTTACCATGCCATCTTTTCACTTCCTGCCTCTTCTTTACCTAACAATTGCAATTTCACACTTTTCTTTTTGGGGGCTACTTTCAGGTGAGCGATAACATTCAGACTCAAGACATAAGACTTAAGATTTAAGATAGAAATTGAAATGTAATTTATTTTCTAAAAACGTTAAAAGTGAAGCTGCAGCTGCAATTGCAATTGCTACTGAAGCTGACAGTTATAGGCAAATGTCTGGAAAGGAAAACACATTAAATACAAATTGACAATTTACAATTTTTCGAAATTTTTTCCCTTCTTACAATTTTACTATTTCTCTACCATTATTATTTTCATCCATTTCATTTAAATTTCATTTCATTGAAATGATCTTTTTAAACGAAATTTGAAATTTAAAATTTGAAATTGGAATTTGAATTTTGAAATTTGAAATTTGTAAGAGAAAGATAGAGGAAGTTAGTTCAAGGATAAATTCTTTACTTTAAATTGATTTATATATACACATGAATAATGTGTGAGTGTGTGTGTATATGTGTATGGTTGTATTTTTTGTCGAGGTAGGAGACTGAAGGTGAAGACGAGCGATATCGACTAACATAAATGTTGACCTTTCTGAGTGAATAATTTCCATTTTTACACTTCACCTTCAAAATAAGTATCGGTATATGCGGTATATTATAAAAATGTGTGTGTGCATGTGTACATAAATAAAAAAATACCGTTAGTTTCTCTTTTGACCTATATTACCTATAAACTTACACTCACACTTACAATTACACTCACATTCATTCACATTCATTTACATTCATTCACAATCACTCATAAATAACACTTTACATATTACAGTGTCAATGCAACAACAGCAACAGCAACAGCAACAACAATGATTTCTAAAAACAACAAAAATAAAAATAATAATATCATACATAAACTAAAGTAAAATTACAATGAAATACAAAAAATAAAATAAAATAAAATAAAATAAATAAAATAAAATGTAAAAAGGCTTTGAAAGATAAAGATAAAGTAAAAAAAATTGATAAATTGAATAGAAAGACTTTTTGCTTATTTTATGTTTCTTTTTTATTTCTATTCTTCATTTTTTACAATTTTCACTTCTCACTTCAGAGCAAGCGTTATGAAAATAAATCGACAAAGAATGAAATCACTCGCCAATTGAAAATTTATCTTTATTAAATTTATTGTAGTTGGTTCTGATTAATGAAGAAAAAAACCAAAAAAAAAAAAACTGATACGATTTGTATGGCACTCAATATTTTTGACATTTGTAGATATATCTCGCAATTCACGTATTTATTTGAAAAAAAAATTTTAAATTAAGTACAAAAATTTTCTGCTTTAAGCGAATTTATTTATAGAATATTTCTATGCACTTTCTTTCGGGCGGAATGAAAAGTCCCCTTTTTCACCATTTTTGTCTATTTTCTCTCCTTCACCCAAAAGAAAAATGTATACAATTTATTAAGAAAAAAAAATTACAACCGATTTTCCTCGTTACAAAAAATTTTAATTTAAGTAAAAATTAACACAAAAAATAATACTTAGGAGAAAATTTCAGAAATTCTCTGTCAAAAATTCCTCATTTTAAAATGATGGACTAAATACAACTCTGTATCCAATATGAATTTCATAAAACTATAATTACATTCTTCTTAAATCAAGAATCATTTTTTTAAAAGTATAATTTCAATTACAAGTTTTAAATGAAATGAAAAGTACAGTTTTATACCCTGTAAATCAGTTCCAAAATGAGGCTCATCATGCAGCACAAAATCCATAATCTCTTTGTTTCATTTTATAAAAAAAAGAAGAAAAGGAGAAAGAAGTTGATGCACAACGCCATCAATAACAAATCATTTCCCTAATGAACGAGTTTTCTTATAAAGCAATAGAAATATTAGAAATGCAATTCAAACCTTTCTAATATACATCCCGGATATGGATATGGTTAATTCGATACTAAATAAAAGCCAAATAATCAGAGTAAAAGCAAATTCAAACTTTTATCTAATGTAACGCAATGTTGTTGTTACAATTAGTACACCCTACACTATTTATTATTATATTAAATACATGCATACATTGGCAACACTGAGAACCATTTGAGATGACCTTAAGATGGTCTCGTGTCTTTCATATTTTTATAGGCCTAGAATCATATTAAATGGTAATCTTCTAATATTTCAGAATCCGACTTCAAATTCAAACTTTTAAATGAAATGTAAACTGTTTGAAATATTCGGCTGATTATTAAGGTGAAAGTAGCTGTGGAGACATAATGTTTCTGATCACTTCTCATGCAAAGTCTTATTTTGAGAAAGAAAACTTTTTATATTTAAACAAATTACGCGATATATTCATCGATCAACTTAATAATGAACAACTTGAAAAATTAGTATATTTCATGCACTAGGAAATTTTGATACAGGATTGTAAAACATTTGTAACATGCAAAACAAATTGACATGGACTTAACTTGTATTATCAGAATCAGTAACACTTTTTGATTCGACTCAAACCAATTTATCTGTGCGCTCATCATCCGTCTACCTAGTGATCCATTTATCTGTCGCTTCATTGTCTATCCGCCCGTCTATGGCCTGCTTATCGCAAATGTTAAGATATTTTAATCAAATATGATAAATAAACCATATTAAAAAAATTTTGAAATGGACAATTTTTACGACCACTCCCTCCACCATATAATGGAAAAAAGTTACAATTTTGAAACATTTTATCGAAAATTGACATTTTATTTTATTGCACTATACCAACAAATTTGATCCAAGTCAATCCATATTTTGAATCCTCTACCATGTAACGAAATTTTACCATTTCCAATGGACTTGCAATTCATTCACATTAATCAAAATGATATAACGAAAGAGTCAGCCCCAATTGGCCACAACATTCTTTCTTGTTTTTGTTTTGTTATGTTCTACTTTCTTGGCTTTGCTCATTTCACCAGATAAAGCATTATAGGAAGTTTACATGACCACTGTGCACACATGCATTTATATATATATATATGTAAAATAATTTATCTTCTTTTACTTTTTGAAATTTCAAATTCAAATTCCCACACTTCTTCCAAAAATTAGGTGAAATTGTAAAAATTCTTTACGTTACTTTTTAATTGCAATAATACATGTGAGTGTGGGTGGGTATGGGTGTGTACATAAATTTATGTTCTAAGTACTTATGTAAACAATAAACACAAGCTAAAACAACACACACACATACATATATGCACACAGATATAATGCCAATAACTTTTCTGTCACTTATCGCTTTCATTTGGTTTTGACCTTATTAATAAAATTTATATGAATGTGTTCATATGTTTGTGTTTGTTTTTGTGTTTGTAATATGAATTCTCTATTGAATTTCTCACAAGAATTTATTGTAACTTTTTATGTAGACTTTATTTATTCATTTATTTATTTTTCTTTTTAGTTTTCTTCACAAATTTCCTTTCACGTTTTCATTTTTTGGTTTCTCTGTTATTTTTGCAAAATATTTGTATGCAGTCCAACCCATTTCCTTATCTATCATGTATTTAAGCGTACAGTTGTCGTGAGAACTTTTATATTATTATAAAAATTATTACTTAAAACTATCACCATCACGTGTCACTTATTCTTCATAAGGAAATTGTTATAATTTTTGAACATAAAACTTTATAATAAAAATGCCAAAGAGAAAAGTTGAGCTGAAACAGCAATCAATTTAATTTCATAATAAAATCATAATTTCATAATTAAAATTTGTATTAGATTATTTTTTATAATTTAAATCTAGTTGTCATATGAATGGAAGTCCACTAAAAATATAAAAGAAAGCAAAATTATCTCAAATCCAGAGATTATTAAAAGAAACCACATTTCAAATAGATGAAACAATGCGAATCACAATTCTCATATTGTTGTTTTTTATAAGATTTTGAAAATTTTTCTCATTTCTTATAGATTGAATTTTAATTGTTGTTGCCACGTAAGCAAAATGGAGCAATGGTGGACGAAGAACTTTAAAAATAACATCTACAAGAAAAAATGTGATAAAATTGACAAAAATAAATCGATTGATACATTTCCTTATTTCTAATCGATTTATTTTCAGTCTTATTGCCACATGAGCATTCTATAACATTTATATAAAATCAAACTTTTGCAGAACGAAGGCTTTTTTCAAAGAAAAGTTCCAAGAAAAAAATTGTAATATTTTTTGAAAATTTCCACGTTCCTTGTCGATTATTATTTATTCCTGTAGCCACTTGAACAAAATGTATCCTTAAAATAAAATACAATAAAAATTAAAAAGGTCAAAAATACATATAAAAATTATACCGTTATGTTGTCAACTGATCTTTAGATTGCTCTACCATTTCAAACAAGTAAAAGATAAACTTGGGTCCACTAGTACCCAAATTTCTGCTTCTATAAAGCGATACCAAATTATAATTTACCTTTACCGATTTTTTTAAAATTATTTCGATTATAATTATTATTATTTTTAGTGGACTTTTCAAAAAGTGTAAATGTCCTATAAGAAAATATTTCTATACTATAAGCAGACGGACAGATGGACAGACATATCTACAACAAATCCATTCAGAATTTGTTGCTGATCAAAAATATATAGATTTTGTAGGCTTTTTTTGTCCCGAGGCTTTCTGTTTAGGCGTTACAAACTTAATACCAAATTGAGTATATCGTCAACTTCTGAGTGGTGTGTATAATAAACTTCAGCAATAGCAATAACAATAACGTATTAACAGTCAAATGGCCAAAAAGATTTAATTTATAAAAGAAGAAAAAAGCGAAAGTGAAATTTCAACCTCAAACTTGTTGTTGTTGTTATTATTATTATTGTTATATGTTACTATAAATATGATAATGCAGATCCGTATATACGCACACTCACACACACACACGCACATACACATATGTGTGTGTATATGTACGCGTTTAAATGTTTAAATATTTTTGCGTTCGTATTCAAACATAAGCGATATTTTTTATGTTAATTTTTTTTCACTCTTTTTCGTTTTTTTTTTTCTTCTTGTCTTTTCTGCATTTTTATTAACATTATCTTGATGTTGTAGAAATCTCGGTTTGGGTTATTCAAACCCATCAAGATTTCAAGAAAACTTTTCAATCAAAAAAAAAAAAAAATGAAATACAAAAACAAAAAAGTCAAAAGCGCAAAAATTGAAGACGTAGAAAAGAAAGAAGAGGGAAAGAAAAATAAGAAGAAGGGGCAGAAAAAGAAAAGACTTTACACAATTAAATGTGATTACACGTATACACACAAACCTACACATATACACGTACACAGGACACATACATTGAAATTATAATATCTGTGGCCAGCCAAACAAGTATTCTGAATGTTTTCTTTCTCTTTTTCTCTCATTTCTGTTTTCTTCTTTCTTTTTTTTTATTGCTTTTTGTTTTCTTTGCTTTCTTTGTTTTGCCCAATGTCCAATGCGAATTTTAGCCAACATAAGAAAGAAAGAAAAAAAAACAAGAAGAGAAAACAAAACAAAAGCAAAATAACTTGTTTAGAAATTTCATGTTGAAAAACTTTCATTTTCAATACAATTGCGTTATTAGACTTAATTGCCTGCCTTCTTCTGCCACTTCTTCTTTTTCTCTTTTTTGCTTACCTTCTTTCTTTTTTTTTTTTGTCTCTTGTGCCAGCGTATCAACTTTTCATTGTCCACTTGAGTTGTTTTTATTTCATTATTTTATTCTTTCATTTACATTTTTCTTTTTCTCTCTTCGTTTTTTACCTTTTTCCCTTTTTTTGTTTTTTTTCCGTTTCTTTACAATTTTTATAGGGGAAGCTGAAAAAGTCAAATCGCTAATACGATTACGAGCTGAATTGTCGCCTCTATTTACTGGAAAACGTAATGCTTCCAAATATGCTTGGGCGTAAGTACAAAATCAATAGGCGTGGCACAAGTATAAAAATGCCACACTCATTTAAAGAAATTTTATTAAATATTACTAGTTTTTTTTTTTTTGGTAACATTCAAATTGAAAGGGAAAGAGAGAACAAGTTCTGTTCCCTGTTTTTTAATTCAAAATTCTTGATTCTTGAAATTCTTGTTCGGCTTTCAATTAATGAAAATTTATAAGGACACCAAATCTTAAGCCCTAAACCTTCACAATTCACTTTGGTCACGATAAATTTTTAGAAAGAACACTGAAGAATAAGTCAATCAATTATTATCAGGCAGGAAAGACATTTAAATACCTCACGGCCTTTTCAATTCATTTAAAAGTCATTTACAAATTAAATATATCTAATTCCGAAAATGCTCCAGCACACAAAAAAAAAGTGAATTTATCTGGCTTAAATAATGCCTAAAATCAAAAAGTTACACTATTTCACTTTTTACGAGAAAATTTTAAAATCTGCTGACAATTTTTTTCTGCATAAAATTAAATTAATAAAATTAGTGAAATATCAAAAATAGTTCTGAAGTAAAAATTTCTATAACGATTTTTCTTTAAGCCAAATTCCATCCGTTTTAGAAATTTATTTTTAAAAAAAACCTTAAAACTTGAATTGATGGACAACTGACCTAAATGAACTTGGATAATTTTATAAATCATTTATTAAAGTTAAAGGTAAAGCTACCTCTCGACTTCTGAGTAATTCTCGATAACAGTAAAAACTTTTAAAATACTAGAAGGTGTGTAGGTCTCATTAAAGACACCCTCCATTTATCACAAAGTTATTCTTACACAAATTGTTTTTCTTACAAAGTCTTTGTTTAAAGGAAAGTAAGTATAAAAATCGATAAGTCACCTAGATTATGAGTCTATATTATTATGAGCTATATATTTCCCGGGAATCGATAGACTTTAGAAATTGAAAATTAAGTTATGAAGAAGCACAGACATTTGACCACTTACAGACTTTAATTATTGCCAATCTAAAAGTAATTTGATGCCGCATAATAAAACCTTAGAATTTCAAAAACTGTTCTACCTAAAGTTTAAAAATTGAAAATTATAATTTGAAAGTCATTTTATTTAAAACATAACAATCACTAATTGTAACTTTCTTTATGGCATTGCCATATTTTTTGTTTTCATCATGCCAAAAAGTGTTGTCGAACGTGAATTAAATGTTCCTTTACCGCTCTCAAAAATTATCAAAAAATGGAATAATCTCCTGCAAGAGTACAAGGTCAGTTAATCAACACACTCCAGAAAAGGAGTTTTAATAAAGTGCTTACTCTAAAAAAATTTAATCTTCTTTCCTTCTCTTCACACTTTCGTCGTTTGAATTTGCTAATCCGCTTGTAAATTATGTTGCAAAGGCGATTAAGATGTCTGAAGAGCCAAAAAGACGTGAGTGGCCATTCTTTACATTAATGGATGTTTACTTTAGCGATCAAGTGAATGATCCATCGTTGCGTTTATTCTCGTCAACGAAAACCCTTAAAGAAACAATCGATGATAGTGTTTTTGAAGATGATCCGATCATAGCATCAGCGATCGCGGCTGCTACATCTGGAGCTTATATGAATATTGATGAATTGATAAGGCGTCAGAAGGAGCGTGCCGCCAACGATAAGAAATTTACAATGAACGATTTTAAATATGAATTAAAGCCAACTGTTTTACCCAACAGCAATAAATTTAATAGCAGCGAAGCTATTAAATTGTCGAAGAGTGTGGACGATCTTAGTATTCAACAATATAAGATCAAGGATGAATTATTGCGTCAACGGGAACAGGAGCGAGAACAGCAGGAGAGTTTGGCTAAACTGAAACTTCAAGCTAGACAACATCAGCAACAGCAACAACAGCAGCAGCAACAGCAACAACAACAGCAGCAGCAACAACAGCAACGCTTTATACAGCAACAACATCAAATTGCTCAACAAATTGGTCAACAAGCGCATTTAGGGGCACAAGCAACACCAACACCGCCACCATCGTTACCGCCACCACCAACCCTTCCAACCACCGGTTTACATGCTGTACTCCAACAGCAACATCAGCAACATCATCATCATCAGCATCAACATCATTCCAGCGCATCATTACAACAGCAACAACAACAACAGCAAAGTGCACAGCAATCACTTCAGCATCATCAGCATCAACATCAACATCAGCATCAGCATCCACAGCAACATCAGTCGCCAGGACAAATCCAAAATCAACAACAGTCACAACATATGCGATCATCACAGCAGCAACATGATCTACAACATGCCGGACATACGACCTCAAAAAGTAATCCGCAAGTGCCACCGTTGCCGCCTGGTACACCACCAACAAGAGCCCAACAAATCCACTTGCAAACTGCCCAACATCAATTACATCAGCAACAATTGCAATTGCAACAGCAGCAACAACACTTAACCAATAACACCAGTAACAATAATAATTGTCAACAGCAACAACATTCATTCACTGATCCCAACACCATCGATCAATATTTATTATCATGGAATAATTTTCAAGGCAGCATTTGTCGTGGCTTCCACACATTACTCAAAGATGAGAAAATGGTTGATGTCACTATCGCAGCTGGTGGCAAAATCTTTAAAGCACACAAATTGGTAAATTATCACGCCCATGCACACGCACACAACTTCCGATTTTGAAGTTTAGATAATACAAATGTTTTCCTAAAGTTTTCCATTCGTTTTGCTCTTTTTCTATTTCCCTCTGTAGGTTTTATCCGTTTGCAGTCCATATTTTCAACAGATATTATTAGAGAATCCTTCCAGTCATCCAATACTTCTAATGGCCGATGTTGAAGCTAATCATATAGCCGGCTTATTAGACTTCATGTACAGCGGACAAGTAAGATAAGATAATAATAAATTTAACTTTTATACACCTTAAAGACATTCGAAAAGTCAAAGCGGGCACATCGGAACATTGACATCAAAATTTTAACTATACCTGAATGTGGTCTTTCTATAAGCCTACAATTTGATAACTTAAACAGATATCTGTAAAAAACAAACCCATCATTTTCTGGTTTTAGCAAGCAAAAAAATAGCTTAAATCGATCGAGAGATCAAATTGCTCGAAATTGTTATACAAAAATTTTAATAAAAACTGAAATCTACTGTTTTTAGGCAAATCTAAACAAACAATTCTTTATTAAGCAACAAAAATTTCTTCAAAAACTGCAAATATTTATACATAACATACTTAGAGTTTTAAAACGGATGTGCCACGCCCGTAAAACAAGATTAACCTTAAAAATATTGACCAAATGTGACTTTTAATGCATTTTTTAAAAACATAAAAATTGTCAAGTATCTTAAAAAAATTACAAGTAAAATACGATCAAACGAATTAAGGTGGGGCAGAGAGGGGGAGGACAATGATCTTAGAAAGTCTATCCATAAATAAAGCCCCCCTCGACAAAATATAAAATAAAAAATACTAAAAAATACTAGTAAATTGCTCAGTTTTGCAATTATTTACAACATTTAAAACAACTGAAAGAATCTTGAAGCATGAACAATAAAAATACGTAATTAAACCACGCCCACTTCATATATATGGCCTTCTTTTCTTAGTGAGTTATAAATTCTTCACAAATTTCATAATACTATTACGCATCTGCTAACTTATTTAATTTCAGGTTAGTGTAAAATATGATGATTTACCGGTTTTCCTTAAAGTAGCCGAAGTTATGAAGATAAAAGGTTTACACACGGAGGTGAGTTCTTTTAACAAACCCCAGTGGACCATATAATTAAAATCCATGAAAATTTAACTCTATAATATTCTCCCTCTTTCTGTGTCTCACTTTATAACTGCTCCTCTGTTCGGCCTCTGCGATGTTTGTTTCCCACCTATAGAAAAATGTGGATGATGATAATAAAGATGTTATGGGCTCAATGCATGAGCATAATGGTGATTCATCAGTCCATACAACAACAAATTCACCACCATCTACAGCAACGGAATGTCATTATGATCGTGGCACTCATTGTGTTAATATAACTGGACAATCATATGAAACGCAAAAACAAATGCTTGAACAATCTATCAATATAAATGGACCAACTCAGAATAATGGACCACCACAAGCACTGATATTACCGACTCTACCGGCATTGCCACTGCCACCACCGCCACCACCCCCTTCAGCAGCTACACCAACATTAACACCAGCAACTATGCCAATACCAGCATCGTCAGCATCATCTGTAGCAGCAGCAGCAGCAGCAGCTGCAGCAACAGTGGCAGCATTACAACCTTCATCAAGAAATTTCTGTACTTTTCAAAATCATATTAAATCAAAGGCAACTCTGGCTGAAACCTTTATAAAAAATCTTAGTCGCAACAATAATAATAATAATAACAGCAATAACAATAACAATAGTAATGGCAACAACAACAATAACAATACCAATAATTATAATCATTTAACGAATAATGGTAACAAAAATACTAACAATAATAACAATAATTTACCAGAGCATTTTAAAGCTGATAATTATGGCATAATGCAAGCGAATAGTAAGAAAATGTTGGAGACGTCTATACAACAACGCAAACAACATAAGTATCTTGCCAAACGGAAACTTTTAATACCATCAACGTACAGCGGCAGCGGCAGCGGCGGTGGCAGTGGCAGCGGCAGCGAAGAGTTAAACGATAAACGTTACAAAGAAATGGAACGTTTCAGCATTGAACATGATAATAATAATAATAATACTGAAATGCATACAATTCTACAGGATATGAATAGCCAACAGCAACAGCAACAGCAACAACAGCAACTGCAATCAGTCAAACAGCGTAGCAGTAGTAATAATTTTAAAATACGTTTATTAGAAAATCATCATCATCAACAGCAACAACAACAGCAACAGCAACAGCAACAGCAAGAACAGCAACAACAGCAAACGCATCATCATCGTCATCAACATCAACATCATCATCATCATCGTCATCAATCACAACAACAACATCAACATGAGCGTCAACAACAAAGTTCAAAGCATGAGCAACAACAACAGCAACAGCAACAGCAACAACATCATTCAGAAAGTGGCAACATACAAATCTGTTCCAAACATCACAATTTACGCTGTTACGATGACAATGATGATACTGATGATAATAATCATATTAGTAATGATCATGATGAAGAAGAAGAGGCTTTAAATTTAGCACAAAACAATAACAATAATAATAGCAACACTATGGAGGATCTTAATAAAATGGATACAACGACAACAGCAATAACAGCAACAGCAACAGCAACAGCAACTGCAACAGCAATGATAACTTCCAGTGATGATGCTGACTTAGACTTGGAAATTATTGAGACAAAGCCAATTCTACCATTAGAAGATGATGACGCAATTGATGAGACGAAAATTAAAAACAACGCACATAAAAATTGTAATACAATTGTTAAAATGAATAATAATGATGATATTAACAATAATAACAGCAACAACAACAGCAATAATAAAAAGAATAATATCGATAATAACAATAATAATCAGAGTAATTGTAATCGTAATAAAAATAGCGCTCTATTAAATGCCATCAATCGTAACATAGAGCATAAAACGTCAGCAATTGGCATCAGTTGTGATATTAATGATGATGATAATAATGATGATAATGGTGGCGCTGGCGAAGGCCACCAGAGCAAAGGTACATTGGGCTCAGTTATAACATCACAACATTATAATGATTATTCAGATGAGAATCATTCGCAGTATACAACAAGACGAAAACTCGGTCATCAATATCAACAGCATCAACAAAAACAACAACAGCAGCAGCAAATAAATGAAATGGCCAATAAACAGGATAATAACAATAATAATAAAAATGATGATAACAATAATAATAATAACAACAACAATAACAACAACACTAATAAAATATAATAATAAATAAATAATAATAAAAAGAAGAAGAAGAAACGTCATCATCATCAACATCATCATCAGCATCATCAACATCATGATGATGATGATGATGATGATAATGATAATGATGATGATGATGATAATGGGGATCAACATCATCAACAGCAATTAGATTTAAGTACAGTGAAAAGCTTAGCAACAGCTGAAATTTTATGTGGTCTCAAAACGAAAGCCTTCAAAATGGAGCATTTAGATAATGTACGTTGTGATAGAGCATCACATTTAGGTCAAATTGGTGTGGCAACTGAAACGAAATCTGAAACAACAACAACAAGAACAACGGCAGCGGCAACAGCAGCGGTAGCAGCAGCAGCCGCGGTAACGGCAGAAACAACAATAACATTAACAGCGCCATCTATTGGTGGTAACGGCGGTGGCAGCAATAATGGTAACAGTGGCTCTGGCGTAACAACATTAAATACAAGTTGTTGCCGACAATTGAACGATATACGTTTGGCGAATAGCGATTGACGTAAAAAGCGTACTGCTATTAAACGTTAAAAGCAATAATAATAACAAGCAACAAGCAACAAACAACGAGCAATTTAGCTAATAATATCATTCATTCATTCATTCATTCATTCATTAAATAAATGAATGAAATTATGAGAATGAATTTGATTGAATTTTCCCATTAAAAATTTTTGATCAGCATTTCTTATACAGTTTAACAAAAAATGTTGTTATATTATGTTACGTGACGTCATGTTATGTTACGTAACATTATGTTATATTATGTGGTAAATTTAATTTTATGCATTTGAATTTTCTTCCTAACGTTTATTTTTTTTTGCTTTTCATATAAAATTATTTATCCATTACTCCTCTCTTTTCTATTATTCCATTCTACATTCTGTGAGTAGTTTTACCATTAAATAAAATATAAATCTCCTTTAATATTTTATATGTAATAAAAATTATTTCTTTTACAGTTATAAATATTTATAAAAATATTTTATTTAAACAAACAAAAAAGGAAAAAAAAGAAAAAAAACGAATGGAAGAAAACACAATAAAAATAATGACAAAAATATTACTCATAAAGATTTCCAAAAAAAAAAAAAAAAAACAAATACAAAATCCAAAAGAAATAAATCCTGAAGAAGAACAACAATAAAGCAAAAATTAATTTAAAATTAAATTATATTACTTTAAAATATCAATATTCAAAAATGAATAATCAAAAAAAATTTTTTTCTACTTTTTTTTTCATCACTTAAATGACTGAAATTTTTAGAAATTCTTAGGCCCCTTTCAAAACAAAGGGCTTAAAAAGATGCTTAAAATATCATAAAATTGATCCACTTTTTTATTTTACTAATTAACGTTTTTCAACTTTTAATACTCAAATCTCAAACTCGTTAAAAAAAAAAGCGAAACTTTTTTTACTTTACCTTTAATTCTAATTGATAGAAAGGTCCATCCATATTACAAAACTTTTTTCTTAATTCCCTCTAAAAAAATGTCAAAAAAAAACAAGCAAAAAATTGCCTCAAGAAAATAGAGATGCTGCAATTGAGCAAAGTTTCCTTCACAAAAATCATTAAAATTAGTACAATCTGAAAACTTTTATTTTAAATGTGGTTCAGAATTTAATAAAAACTTTAAAGGTACCTCTTAAGGACTTTCGAAATAAGTGTATTGCATTTAGGACTAGAACAATTCAAAGGATGCTAAATTACCTTGAAACATTAGGGAGCATTCCATTTCGATGTTGCTTATAGTCACGCCTACTTTTTTTAATCATCCAAATATTCGCCTAAAATTAAATCGTCTCAAAATAATTCGTTATTTTATCATTTCTTCATAGTTAACTAATTGAATTCGATTAATGCAATTATTAGATACCGCAAATTTTTTTTAAATTTTTTTTTGTTTTTATCATTAACTTAACTTTTAATAAAAAAAAAAAAAATGGTAAGGCAAAAAGGAGCCCTTTTCTATTTTCGTAGCACTTTTACTAAAATACAAATTTTCAATAATATTCTGTTCTTTTTCTTCTTATTAAGCGTAATTGAAATATATAAAAAATATTTTATAAATAATGTTGTTCTTGCGTTCAGGATTTCTTAAAGAGAAAAAAGCAAGAAAATATAATTTCATATTGTGTTAATTATTATATTTTAATTAATTATTAATTATAATCATGATTATTATTCTTATTATATGAAATTTTTCTATTTATTGTTTATCAGATAATTAATTAGAAATTTATATATATTTATATTTATATACATAACTTTATAAAATCGAAAATCTACGATGACATTATTTGATTATTAATCAAAAAAAGCAAAAGTAGAAAAGAAGAAAATCTATAAAAATTATTCAAACATATTTATTTAAATTAATCGATTTTCTTCTTGTTAGTTTTTGCTTTTTGACTGGGCTGAGGCACGGGCCCAATGAACCCAATATTATTCTTACTATTATTATGATTATTATTGTTATTTATGATTCGGGATTCATGATCGAACACCCTTAAATAATTCTATATATAAATATATTCTCTCAAATTTTTTATGTTATTTATAAATGAATAAGCGATATTTTATACAAATTATACAATAAAATTATCAGAAATGAACTCTATGAAACGTGGCCAAAATAATCATAACGCAGACTTCAAGGAAGCTACAAACTTTTGTCTTATATGAAATGCTTTGAAATAACGTTATAACTCAAAATTTTGAAGAATTATATTAAATTTTGTCTGTTCTTCTGCCCCTCTGCCCCTCTGCCCCTCTGCTGCTCTGTCATCTGTCCTCACTAATTGAATGACAATTCGTTATACTTCTTGACTTGACTCTTCACTACGTTCAAAATTTTATTACTTTAAAATACTATTACAACATTATGTTATTAAAGAAGAAGAAGAAAAAAGAAAAAAACTGTAGCAGAACTGATGAAGGAACACGCCCACAATGCACCAATAAAGCAAAGCAATATAAAAAAAAAAAAGAACAAAAACAATAGAAAAATTCAAGCAACGTCCGTTTCTGGTGTTCAGATTCATTCTTTTTTAGAAATGCTGAGTAACCGAAAAATCGCTCGAACAATTTCATGTATTTTTTCTTTTAATTTTTTTTGGTAGAAAAGTCATGAGAATTTATTAAATAAGCAAGTTGGTCTTCACAAAATACACACAATTTCTTTTTAAATTATTTATTTTGTTATTTATTTATTAATTTATTTGAAAATGATTCTAATGTTTAACAAATTTATAAAATTTATGAAATTTATGTTATTGTTCATTAGATTCATAGATACAGAAAATTAAATCTCATTTTAATATTTATTTCATAGAATTTCTTGCTTCATAGAAATTTGTATAAAACTTTTAAAATAATTTAATTTTATCAAATGCCTTTATTTTGTTTTATATTTTTGCGTTTGTGTTTCTTTTTGTTTTGTTCTACTTTAATCTTAAATAAATAAATTTAAATTTAAAAAAAATAACAACAACAGCAACAAAGATTTGTATGTTTCTTTTGCAAATCATTTTCTTCATTGAATGGATAAAGATTTTTGTGTTGTCTTTGAAAAAAAAAAAAATTTCATTGAAAATTCTGTGACAAAAACTTTTCGAAAATTTATCTCTCTATGAAAATGGCAAGAAGAACGAATTTGAAGTAACTACCTTTGAAGTTGTAGACTTGGGAAGAAATATACCACACAAAGGAAAATTTACATTTTTTTCATTCAAGTTAATATTTAAAATAAAATTTTATTCCCAGGTATTGCTACCATATTTTAATGGAAATTATCCCAAATAATGAATTAATACAATTGAAATTTTCTATATACTTTTATTGGATTTATCCATATATTGTCTCAAATCGAAATTCACTAGGAAATTTTTACAATCATTTTCAAAAATAGTGAACTTTGGTATAGAGCATTCAGGTAAGTGTGAGCAATTTGTGCATGCAAGCGTTTTAGTAGCTCTACGCTCTCTTCAGTAGCCCAAAAATCGCTTTAAATTTTATATACTTTCTATTCTATTTTTATTTTTAGATATTTAAGAACGTTAGGAATGTTAATTATAAAGGCAAATGAACACAACTCTCAAAGAACCATAACGGCGATATGTTCAAATTATCTTCTTAGGGGGCAACAAACAAAATAAAAGAAAATTATTAATTATCAATTATTTTCTACTTTTAATAGTTTAGCTTCATATAAAATATACATAAAATTATATGATATTAAAAAAATATTTTACAAAATTAACAAAAATTGCCAATAATTTAAAATTTATGCATTTGACTCTTGATGTTTTAAAAAAAAAAACACCAATATCTGTCTATTAAATATAATTTCTCTTTACCTTTCATATTGTAACGGAAAAATGGCTAATTATTCACCTTAACTCACCAAGTTACACTTGAATTCTAAATAAAACAAACTGCATTAGATTAATTTACACACTAGATGGCGCTGAATTAAAATTTTATCTAAAAAGAATTCTATTTTATTTTATATTGTTTTTGTCTATGAAGAATTTATTGATAAGAAATGCAAATCTGTATAAAAAAAATTTCTCTTTTTATTTTACAAAAAAACAAAATCATATAAAACCCTCTCTGGCTCTCTTAAACGAAAGAAAAGCAATGAAGAAAAGGAGACGGTGAAAAACGAATGAAAACAAAAGAAATCGTTGCAAATAATTTAATACCGATAAAGTATTTTCTAAATATAAAGCGATAAAATGTGAAACGGCAAAGAAAAACTAAAGTTTAAATATGAAATATTAAAAAAGTTATGCCCAAGTTTATTTTGTTTACTTTGTGGATTTTTTTTTTGTTTTTGGTTTTTTTATAAACAAAAAATTCCATTCTCAAATATTTCATTAAAAGGATGAGAAAGAAAAAGGAAAATCAAGTGAAATAAAGAAATTATTAGATAAGCTAAGAAAAAAGTCCAACAGATGTCGCTATGTCGCGTGTTTTGTAATATCACTTAAAATTATTTTATATAAAACAATTAAATTTAATGCAATTGAATTTAACTAAAATTTATTAAAATTAGGATTAAAAAACTGAAACTTGTCAAGTGTATAAATGAAAATTTATCTCAATTAATATTATTAAAAAATGGGAATCCGTTAATTTTTATTTCATGCGACAACGAATTCATTGTTTATGTTTTTAATCCATTTTTATTTTTATTTCTCTCCTTTTTTCATACTTTTATTTATATATATGTATATTGTATAATAATAATAATTTACACACGTATGTATAGATTTGTAGCAAAAATTAAATGAACTGAGTTAGAGACTCTAAATTAATACTTTGAATGAATGTTTATCTCGTATTTTATAAAGTCTCTGCTCTCTGCTGCTATAACCTTACTAAATTAATAACATAATTATTTTAATAACACTACGTAATATGGAGCATATTTTGTGTAATATGTGAAATGAAACAATTGAAAGAAATTTTTTTTTAGGCTGTTTGTTTTATCCAATCCCCTGCTACCATCAACCTAATATAAATTACTTTTTGAAACTTTCCATCAGCAATTAAAAAATATTATTTTCGCCTTATTTTTTATATCTCCTTCAACACATTTTTCACATCCCCTACATTTTCTTCGCCAAGAATTAAGCAATTGAAATATTCTCTACTAATTCCTCTTCCCCTTCAATTCTGTCTATTTTTTGTATTTTGTGTCTTTTCATTTATGGACTTTTGTTTGAAGTTGCCTCCATCCTCCTTACGGTACTTTCCAGAATGATCTTGTGCGATTAGTTTTGATATAAATTATCACGTTTTATTATGCCGTTCATCTGAGGAACTGTCACGGGTCTAGCATAGCTAGTCCAACATAACCTTAGAATAATAGACGTTTGCTCCATCAACATTAGATAGATGAGAAGTCGAAAACTCGTGGTGTCCAGGCCACAATGTGGCAAAACATGTGCTTTATAGAACCATCGAAAATTTCTACAATTATGCAGGGCAGAAAGAGACAGCTAAGGCCAGAGTGTAAGAGAAATATAGATAATTTATCACAGAGTTGGTGATAAATTTTAAGCAAAAGTTCATATGAAAGATAATACAAAAAAAAAAAACAAAACAATCAAGCAGTCTCATTGTCTCATTTCTCTGCTTTCTTGATTTCTATTTATATCAGTTTCAATCACACACACACATACATATTTTTATCTTTTTAATTCGAATTCGATGTACATAAACTTCAATTGTTTTCATTGCTCTCTCTCTCTCTCTCGTTCTCTCGCCATAATTTATTCCTCTCTATTGCATTCTAAGTGAAACTCGCTTCTTAGCGTTTTCATTTTGTTCCATAGTCCATGCGACATTTTCCCTATTTCATTTTCGTCCTACCTACATGGATGGACGGATAGACGGACAAACGGACAGACGGGCAGGCGGGCAGGCGGACAGATGGACGTATATAGAAAGACCGTATATATCACGAAGTGTTAGCGATTGTGAAAGAGAGAAAGCGAGCAATTTTCCTATTTTGAGGAACGAAGGGATTTTTTTTTGCTTTTAAAAATTTGCTTTTGGATTTTTTTTGTTTGACGGTTGGTTGAGGGTAGTGGTCGTTTGTAGTGTAGTTGCTTCTTGTACTTTAAATACATTTATGCTCATCTTTTTAATTAGTACTTTCTTATCTAGTAATTATTTTTAAAAATAAGAAAAAGAATCAAAAGAAATTTAATGAAAAATTTTTGTAAAAATTTGTAAAGTATTTTTTTGATTGATTGAAAGAATGAAAAAAAATTCATGTGTGATTAAAAGCGAACAATGAGTGAGGAAATGTTTACAAATTCTCTGAAAATGTAAACGTAGAGAGAGAGAGTGAGAGAGAGAGATAGATCAAAAGAAGGAGAGTGAGAAAGGGAGTCATGGAGTAAAAAGTAGTATTCTGCCAGTCCAGACAACATCTTACAATCACATTCATTATCATCATCATTATCATCAATTGACGCTGAGTTGTATTTTAACATAGAAAATAGAAAATAGATGTTACCAAATATGGTGAAGATAGGTCTGGACCACTGCAACCATTTCCTGGACAAAACCTTCAATTTTGAATATATTTTTAAGGGAAAATTGACACTGCCTTCCGTTTGGTCAAATAAAATTTATGCGCCCCATATTTGAATCAAATAGATCCATTTTTTGAACCTCCTCTCATATATAAAACTCTTTAAATAATTGAGAAATGACAATTTTTATTAATACTATTAACTTATAATTCCTTTATTTGACTTTAATCATATTAAGGTAAATGCTATAAGAACTTTTAAGAGTCGACCACAACCGTTCTCATTTGTTTAATTTTGTTTCTATTAACCAAAAATTATGCAATTTTTTAAATTGTTAACATTTTTTTAATGTAAATTATTTCCTTCGTAATGTTACCTTTATTTCTTAATTTTATGAAAGTCAAAAGGAACTGTTTAACCCTTTGAAATCAATTTATATTCTTCTCTAGACAATTTCTTCTTCTACCATAAGCAAATCAACAAATGTTTATTACAATTTATTCCAATTAATGTTTGTACATGTTGTACATGTTTGTACATGTGCTTGTGTGTGTGTGCTTATGAAAATGAATTAAGAGTTTTTTCAATGTCATCAAAATGGGCTGTTTTATGGATATTGGTCATTTGTTAAGTATCACAGCCAGCTTTGATGAGCACTGCAAAATACAACGTAAATACGCGGCAACCAAAAAAAAAAAAAATAATAAATAAAAAGAAAAAGAGAAACCAAACAACAATAATTATCATATAAAAATAATAATAATAATTAAAGCAAAAATAGCAGCAACAACAAGCGAAATAAGTATTATTTCGTGAAACATTAATAAAAGTAAACTTCGTAGAAATCAAATATTTCTTTACCAAACATATAATTTCACATGAGATCAGCCAAAAATTATGTTATGATTTTTGTAAAAAATATGTAATTTACTTAAGAAAAAAAAAATAGAGTAAGCGCACAGCAGGCGTACAATCCAACAGTTGTCCTGTTAATTAATATAAACAAATATTTCTCCGTTTATTTCTCCATTTTTTTTGTTGTTTGTTTTAATTTGTTTTTGTAGCTTTTGAATTGTGCCTTTACTTTTACAAATGTGTGTATGTATGTACATTGTATCTCTTTATTCATCTCTTTATCTTCTACTCTCTCTCTTTGAATCGCTTATTTCCTCTCTTTTTGCCTTTCAATTTCAATTACTTTTTGTACTCATTTGTACGTGTGTGTTCAACTTTGCTGTATATGTGTTTGCAATGTTTATTATAGTAGCGGTCTAATATATATATTGTGTAGACATATACGTTTGTGTATGTTTATGTGTGTAATTGGATATTTGAAAATGAATGAATATGCGACTACTTTAGAATTTCAAAGTGGAAAATACTAAAATTCAAACAAGTTGTTAATTGTTGTACAAATATTATTGTGTGTGTGTGTGTGTGTGTGTGTGTGTGTGTGTGTTTAAACTTTTTTCTTTCTTCTACGCACTTATCACTTCATTTAAATTTACGTTGAAGTAGTAGTAGCATCATTTAAAAAAAGAGAAGAAGAAGCAAAAGAAAATGTCGCTGGTAAATTGGCAAATGTGCGTATAATTTGCAAATGGAAAAAAAAACTTTAGATTCTTTAAAGTACGCCGAATTTCTTTTCTCATAGAATTCATCACTATCTCCCTCTCTCTCTCTCTCTTACTCGTTGTCTATCTATCTATCTATCTATTTGTATTTGTCTATTTCTATTTACCTACTTCTATCCATTTTACTTCATTTTCTCCGGTGCAGCCGTGTGTGTGTGTGTGCTATATAACACATGTATATATACGTATACTTTAAGGCGTTTCCAAGATTCAATAATATATCAATTTTAATGTTGCAGCAACAATAATGGCAACATAACGGTACTGCATAATTGCAGTAATATTTTTAAACAAATCAAATGAGAATTATTTTATAAAATTCTTATTACAAAATGTGAGTACTGTTATTGTTTCTTCATCCATTTTACATATTTTTTTCAAGCTGCAATTATTTTTTATGTAGAACCCCGAAAATTGAAAAAAAAATATTTCAGTGCACTATAAATTTTAATAAGTGATGCATTTTTATATTTATATGCGCGTGTTCCTTCAAATTAATGAGTGAATTTGTTAAGTGATAGTTGTGAATTATAATAAGGGTTTATGGAATATTTCTTTTTAGTGTTTTTCGGTTTTTTTTATGTGTGAAACGAAGACTCAAGATAAATTTCTTAGTGCAATTTTATATAAATAAAAAAGAAATTGCAAAACTTGTAATTTGAGAATTTTCTGAAAAAATAACAAAAATCATCTTGTGACTCTTCAAAATGTTGTGAAATGTTGTCATTAGAAAGAAATAAGAGAGTGAATAAAAAGAAATAAAATTTGATTCTTATTTCTTATAACATCTCAAATTAAATCTTATTCTCAATTCTTCAATATTCATATCACAGCCATTTTGATGAGTTATAAGAGATTTTCTAATGACTAAATTAAAATTATTATCATCATCATTAGCTTCATCATCGCCATCGCATCACCAGCAACGGCAGCAGCATAAATTTAATGTAGCTGTGTGTCTAACGCCATGTAACAGAATCGTGTATATTTGTTTCATATTTCTTTCAACACTACATTAAAACTGTTGTTGTTATTGTTATTGTTGTTGTTGTTGTTGTTGTTATTGTTATTGTTGTTGTAGTATATAACAAAAATTTTGATAAGATGCAAAAAAAAAGGAAAAGATGCACTTAAATCCTGGCGAGAGGATAAGAGAATACGAACGCAATAAGTAAAATCTTAAATTTGGTTAAAGGCCGATTTGTAAGTACACTACATAACATGACTTAATATGTGATTATGAAATCACACAAGTTCACATTCAGACTAATCGTCATTAACTCATCTCAAAAATTATGATTTTTAGCTTAATAAACCAAAAATTTTATGGGAAGATAAAGTGCAAAATGGATGGATCAGTATAAAATCACATAAATATAAGCAGTGTTGCACCTGATGAATCTGATGTAGAGTGCAAAAACATATATAACTAACTGCGTTCCCTCAAACAATCAAAAAATTTTTTAAGGTGAATTAGACTTTTCAAGTTGTTTTTTCTTAATTGTGATTTTAATTTCAGCAATTGACAAATCTAGATTTTATTTTTCTTCAATTATTATAAATTAACGCATAAATGTAACGCGTTTTCAATAAAAAAAAAATATTCAATATTTATCTTATAATATAGTTGAAGCGCCATCTCTGAACAAATAAAGAAATGAATCGATACTGGATTTGGTATGGTAAATCATTAACATGTTGCCAGAGAGTGTTCTCTAATCTCAACACCAGACTAATCAATGAAAACTACATTCACAGAAGGACAGAGAGGTAGAGAGAGACAGTGGAGCAGTGGTAGACAGAGATGCAGAGGAGGACAGAGAGAATAAGTTGCTGATAAAAGGCGAAAAATTATCACTAGTGAAATTTTAAAAATGTGAATGTATAAAATGGATTCGAATAAATCCTTCAAAATATTTTTAACACTTTCAAATTATGTTAATTTTGCAAAATCATTAAATTCTGCTTAATTATAACATAGATTTTAAGGTAAACAAGATTTAATGGTAAACAGGCAACCCCATGACATTTCAAGATGAGTCTGCCAAGCATTACTTTCAATTGGCAACATGCTGCGAAATTCAACTGTAACTTAGTATTAAGCATTAATTTCAATGGGCAACATGTTGCCCAATTCAATCGGATCTTAAGTACTAAACATTAGTTTCAGTTTGTAAGATGTTGCTAACATAAGCCAAAGGATGCAATTATATTTAATTAAAAATGACAACAAAGATGATAATTTGTATTGTTTTTTGTTTAAGGTTTTTGTTTTGCTTTTTATTAACATTTTTGTTTTGCTTTGTGGAAAAAAATTTCTTGTCGCTTTAATTTTTCCTCGAAAATTTCCTTTTTACATGAAGATGTTTCATAAGAATGATATTTTAAATTATTTGGAAATTTACTATTTTCACTTGATTTTTATGAAAAATACTTTTTTTATTTTATTATGTTTACTCTTTGTTTTCAAATAATGTTCTTGCATATACGTGTACAAAATGTAAATCATTTTAAATCATTCACAGGACTCTTATTTCTTTGTAACGTATAGTTTTGGTTTTTTTTTTTGCAAGGGACAAAGATCAATGTAGGATTTGTATAATTTAATGGAAAAAATATGACAACAACAAAAAATTTCAAAACATATGAACTGCATGGATACAAAATTAAAGTAGAAAAGAATAAAGAAAAAAAAATGGACCACAAATGTATATAGCGCTATAAAGTGTATACGCAATGAGAGCAACAAAGCGCTCAAGTTGAACGTAACGAAAACAAGATTAAAATGTTGCAATTATTTGTATGATAATTAAATCTCAATGCAACTTAACAGAACTGTTATTATTTCAATGTATATAGTTTTTTTCTTCTTTATTCTTTTTTTTTTTAATTTGCTCCCCTTTGATGTATAACTGAACATTCTTTGACTTTTGACTTGTTTTGTCTTAGGAAATTAAGGTCAGACGATGATTAGTTTGTATTGAAAATTTTGTAGTGTACGGCATCATATATATTTTGTATCTTTTCTTTTTATCTCGAATCATCCTCAGAAACAATTTAAGGAGAATAAATTGTTGTTGTTGCTTTTGCTGCTGTTATTGTTGATGTTTCGGCAACTGCTTTTATGAATTAATGAACATTTGAATTATATAGCACTGGATGAAATTTATCATGAAAAATGCCCTATTGCGCTGGATGTTGTGACATTAGTATTTGAAATTGTTGGCCTTGTTGTGGATGCTGGGGAGCCGCTGTTGGATAATAGGCACTAGGCATTAATTGTGTTGGATGTAGTGTTAGCGGACACATAACATGATATTGTGGCTGACTTTGTGGACCGAATGTTGGTTGTGGTCCACCGCCAGCGGGCGATGGTTGTGGTTGCGGATGAAATGTTTGATGCGGCTGTCCAGGTGATGGTGTGGTAGATGGTGGTGTCTGCGTTAAAAATTGCAATGGTTGCGGCTCGTACATTCGTACCATGGTTGGTGCATATGGTTGTGATTGGAAATGTGGAGCATGTGGTGTCTGCGGGTATGGTATGAATTGTGTGGGTAGTGGAGCAGTAGCTAATAAAGGTTGACCAGTTGCAGCTGACGCATGTAATTGTGATGGTGTCATCGGTCCATAATTACTACGTCTCATGCGCGGCTGTTGACCAGCTTGAGGATGTGCGGGCGCATGAAATGCTGCAGCTGACTGCTGCCCCTGCATCATGTATACGGGCGTTTGCTGACCTGGTACGGCAGTTGCTGCCAATGTGGCATTACCAGTGTAAATAGTCGTCAATGGTACTGGCGTTTGCGGTGTATGTGGGCGCGATGCATTTGGTGTGCTGGGACTACGTGGCGTAAATGGTTTAGCTGATGGGTTTAGTACATGAGTTTTTTTGACAGGTGGAACTGCTGTAACACTATTTGGACTAGTATTAGAGCTTGAATTTGAACCAGATGCCACCAAATTATTACTCGGCAATGGTGGCGATGTATGCTTATCGATTACATTTGGTGCATTGGATGCCGCTGTAGAGAGTAATGGTGGATTATCAATTTTATTACTAATTAGTGGTGCTTGTGGTTGATGCTGTATATGTTGCTGTTGTTGTTGATTATTGTTAGGCGATGTAGTATTTTCGATAATAATAGGTGACGCTTGTTGCTGCTGCTGTTGTTGTGCTTGATGATGCTGGTTCTGTACAACAGGGTGGCTAAGACTGTGACTGCCAGTTGTTGTTCCAGCGCCACCAACATTTGTGTGTAATGTCTGCATTTGTTGTTGTTGTTGCTGATGTGGTGGTGACACCTGCGTCACCTGTTCGGGCATAATATTTAATTGTTGCGTTATATGCTGTTGTTGTTGCTGCTGCACCTGATGTTGGTGCGTCATATTATGTGCTACATTTTGCGGCACTACACCATGTGGTTGCTGCTGTTGCTGCTGTACAAGCTGCAACGATTTTTGCGTTGTTTGCTGTTGAATATGTGTATTTTGTTGCGGTTGCTGCTGCTGCTGCTGCTGTAAATGTGATGGCACAAATTGCTGTGTCGGCTGTTGTTGTTGGACCAAACCAGTATGGTGTTGCTGCGGTATATGTTGTATTGCTACGTGTTGTTGTGTTGCAGGCATGTGCTGTTGTAAGTGTTGTACTTGCTGTGGCTGTTGTTGTTGCTGTGGCGGTGATACTGACGGTTGGGGATGATGATTTTTACCGCCAGTCATACTCAAGTGCTGCTGACCACTTTGCTGCTGCTGCTGCTGTTGTTGTTGCTGACTTTGTTGAGATGTTAGAGTATTTGCGACAACTGCTTGTCCCAATCCGGCAGACGTAGTGCTATTAGCCAATTGAAAATCTTGACCAAATTGTCGCAAATCCTGTAACTGAGGATCTCTGGAACGTTGCCGTTGCGGCTGTGGTGGCTGAACGTTACTGCTATGTAAACTTGCACCGCCACCGGCACCAGGGTTTGTTTGCAAAGGTGGCGAATTACTGCTACTACTAACTGTATGCTGTCCATTACCAGTGACATTATGCCCTCCTACATGAGATGAATTATGTCGAGATTGATTGGAGGAGCCATCATTGACATAATTCATACTTGAATTTGACGATGATCCAGAGGAATATTGGCGCATAGCCCTTTGCGGTAGAGGTTTACTACCACCTCCTCCACCACCGCCCGATGATGTATCACCATTTAATTTAGGCGGACCACGATATTGAGATGGACCACTATTATGCATTACGCTCGGATAATTTGAATATGATGATTGTTGTTGATTTTGTATTGAAACGCTTTGATATACAGGATTTTTATTGCCACCACCACCACCGCCTCCACTACCCAGTCCAGAGTTATTTCCTCCACCACTGTTACCTTGTGATATGCCAGATGGCCCATTAGAACTATTCGATGGTGGTGTATTTCGCACCATCTTCTGCCCCTGTGCACCGCCACCTGGCTTACGTTTCATTATCGAACCGCCGCCATACTTGTTACCACCACCCTCTTGTTGCATTTGTATTTGATTATTCATTTGAGTGGTAGAAGATCCTATAGAATTCTTCACATTACCACCACCCATCATACCATTACCACTACTAACACCAACACCAACTGTTTGTGTTGAATTTGAGGTTAATGTTGATGGTAGTGTAGGATTACCGCTCAAGATTCTTTCACTACGATCAGTCATTGAGTCACGGTCATGGGTGTTATGACTGCCACGTTGTGAGGAACCAGAGCCCATCGATTGAGTTGACATAGCAACAGGTGGCGGCGGTCCAGTAATGTTACGCGTTGATTTACTTATATAACGCTCTGAAATGACACCACCTGTAGATGTTTCATAACGATTCTTGCGTTCAACTATTGGACGCTGTTGGTCGCGTTGATCATCACGATCACGTTCCCGATCGCGCTCACGTTCTCTCTCCCGTTCTCGTTCCCGATCCCTCTCCCTTTCTTTTTCTCTTTCTCTATCACGTTCACGCTCGCGTTCCCGTTCACTGTCTTTTTCACGTTGTCTATCCCGTTCGCGTTCCATTTCTATAGCAGGTCTGGTTACAGCAGCATACATAGCCTCTTCATCACCATTTTCCAAATCTAAACGATCTCGACATACCGGATTACTTTCAATTTCAGCAGCTAATTTTTCAGCAATAGCTTCTTGCTCTTTATACTCATCCGTATCAATTTTATCTAAGGGCACGGTATATGATGACAATGAATCGTCAAATGTCGATTGAACACCGAATGCATTCTCATTTTTACGAAACATATCATTCGCATCCCAACCATTACTAGCTTCATCTAAACCTATTTCGACTTCTCCATTCATACCAGTCGCATCCCATGGCTCTAATTCTTTTTCATCCAAACGTAAACCTATTATTTAGAAATTTAGAAAACAACAGATCACAAATAAAATGCCATTTTAAAAAAAAATATGAACAAATTATTAATTAAAATTTACAATCTCACTTACCATTACATTTTTCCGATATGGCGGCATCTGTTTGAAATGCCCCAACTGTTGCATATTGTGAATCGAAATCTTTAGCCGAAATACTAACCACCGTATCCAATGGAAATATCATAAAATTCGGTACCGTCTTAATTTCATCCAAAGCATTCTTGCTTGATTTTATACAAGATGGCAACTCTAAAGCAACATCGAAATTTTGCGAAAATGTGCGAAAAACACCCTCATATATATTACCCGATCTTAAATGCATTTGAACCACATTGCCAACAAGAGCTGTTGCACCGTGCATAAAACGGGCATTATTATAAACACCTTGGGCATGAGGCCGTTGCACTTTATTCAACTGTCTATTATCCGTTGCATATCTATATAGAGCATAAAAAACAGATCGTTATATATAATAAAATATTTGTATGTATATAAATAGATAAATGAAACGAACAAATAAAATGAAAGCAAATGGAAATATTAGAACACGATTAATACGCTACGATACTATATATTTGGAAGGAATTGATTCAGATGCTTAGAAGTAAGCAAAGTTTACTTTTTTCTTTCATCAAAGCTTAACTTAACATTCTAGATTGAAGCTTCTTTTATCAAGTTGCGATAGATAATGAACATAAAAATTTTACCAAAATCTTTTCTCTCGATTATCATTAATTAATTATAAAAAACTTGCATAAATTTCCGATTTAAGTAATTTAGATATATAAACAGATTTTGATATCAATGAAACTGCCGTAAATGTAGCATGCATTTATTTGTCTGTCTGTCCTTCTAACAAATGTAATAAATCCGTTCGAGGCAGTTTGCCACACTATAACCCATTGTTGCAACATCTCGAACTTTTCATTTCTCAGTTGTAATTCCGTCAATTCAGTCTTTAATAATTCATAAAAAACTACGGACTTATGAATACAAATACGAGCAGAACAATCATGCGGACTTCATAATGATATTCACTACATAATTCATTATTATTCTCTTCGTCTTCTTCTTCTTCTTAGTCTATTTTATGTACAATTGTTTGTTTTTTTTAACCGTTGTTATTGTTGTTGCCGTTCTTTTTAAAAGGTTGCACCAATATAATAAAGGAAAATCAATTAAAGAGGAAAGCAAAACACAAAAAGCAAGAAGTTTTTTTATTTGACCTACATATTTTTTCTTTCTTTTTTTTTTTTTTGGTTTTTTACAAAATGCATAAAAAAACTGCTCAACAAAAATACGATTTGATTGATTTAGGATTGAAATCAAAGAAGACAAGGAAAATGACAATAGAATGGGGAATGGCAAGCAGGATAATTGGAGGGTGGAAGATGAGGGAAGAGATGAAAGAGGAAAAGATGGTGGTCGATGTGCAGGGCAAAGTGGAAACACACTAAGATAAAGGTTAAGTGTAGTAAACAAAACAATACAACAACAAATTACAGAAAAGAATTACAAAAAAATTTTGGAGAAAAGAAATAAGAAGAAGTAATCAAAGTAGACTTAATTCATACACACACGCATTTATATACATAAGTATATGAAAAGCATGCAACACAGAACGCATAAAGAATATTTTCTAATTGTTTAGTCTTAAATAATATATGCATATAAGTAAATATGAAAATATGTATGCACAAATTTATTTTTTAGATTTTACAAAAAACAATTTCTAATCTTGTTATCTTTTCATTTTATACAAAATAAAAATAAAAGCAAGAACAACAAGCATAAACAAAAATAAAACACAAAAGCAACAGCAGCAACAACAATATCAACTGCAAAGTAGAAGAAAAGAAAAGAAAACAACACAACAAAAGAAAGAAAGAAAGCGAAACGAAGCAAAACGGAGCAACATAAAATTGAAGAAATACATGATGAAACTGACCTTGACGCATACACACACACAGTACTATGGATTTTATCACCACATATTAAATAAGAAACAAAGAGCAAAGAAAACAAAGATGAAAAATGTAGAATATGAAAGAGGTCAAATAAAATATAATCAGAGTTGGTTAGTTAAGGCAAAAATGCAGAAAAACTGACAAAAAACATTTTATCGTTCATTTATTGTAAAATATAATAAAGAAAATTATTCTGTAAAAAAATGATCCATATCAATTGAAAATTCTTTTATTCCATTTATAATGAAACAGCAAAACACAAAAAAGAAAAAAAAAATGAAGTAATTACCTTGACATGTTGCCAGTGCCGCCGCCGCTAGCACTATTGGAATTGTTACCACCGCCACCTCCTCCACCACCACCACCACCACCCGCACCACCACCTTGACTTGGTCGATTTTTACGTTTATTATTGTTATTCATATTTGTTTCTTTCCTTTTTTTCAATTCACTAATATTTTATTTGCTCTTCTTTTTAATTTATAAGCTATTTATGCTGCACACACACGCACGCACGCACGCACACACACACACACACACAAACGGGCGCGTAAATCTACGTAATGTAATAATTTACCAATATCCTATTTGGGATTCTACTGTCACACTTTTTTTCGTTATTCTTGCGGGAAAAAAAACAAAAAGAAAAAAAAACCAAATAACAATTACAAAACCAAAAATCAGTTTTTCTTGCTTGTGACCGAAAACAGAAAAACTCTAAGAATGCAAAATCAACGGCAAAGAAAATTTTATCCTTTTTCAATTTTGTTTCTTTCTTGTTTGCTGCGCTTTTCTTCTCACCTTTTTCTCTCGTTTCTTTTTTGAATTCTTTTAAATTCGTAGAAATAAGAAAATTTCTTTTCACCGTTTTGTATAGATTTTCTGTGAAATTCTCTCTATGTAATCAAACATTTAATTAACTGTAATTTTTCTACTGCTAACTATTCTCCTTCTTCTAGTTTATATGTTAACAATCTATTTGGAATATTTTAACGTTCCTTGTTGTTGTTTGTTCAGTTTTTCTTCCTTCGTATATTTTAATTCTTTGTTATTTTCTTTCTGCTTGCACAAATAAATAATTGTTTGCTTAATCAATTGTAGCAAAATTTTACATAGGTTAACTTTTATTCTGCTCTCTTCCCCTTTTGATTTGCTTTATAAAATTTTGAAATTTGTTTTTTGTGCTTGTTGTCTCTTCGCAGTTGCTACTTTTATTATTTTTTGTTAAACTATTTTTTCAAGTGAACTTTTTTCCCTTTGTTTCGCCGTCGTGTTTGTTAATCATCGTTATTCTAATCCAGCAGATCATACGCATATATACATACAAACACATACACGCACAATGCACAAACTACTTCGTGTTTTCTATCTACGTTTGCATGCAGCCGACAGAGGGAGCAAGTGTGTTAGAGATGCATGCGCGCATCCAATGAATGGCAAACACAATAATCAATTTCTATACTTGTTTTCTTCTGGCTTTTTTTTTCTTAATAAAATCACGTCCCTTTTTTGCCGTGTCTTCAATTATTCTTCTTTCTTTTTTTTTTCTTTATATTTCGCTTTGATTCCTTTCAATTTTTGCCACTTGCCACTTAAATTTTTTTTGGTTTCTTTTTTACAGATATGTTACACCTTTTTTGTTTTCTTGTGCTACTTACAAAACAACAAATAAAGCACAATTATTCCTTTTATATATTTTTACGCAATTTCTGTCGACACTTTTCCCTGTTTCTTTTTTCCTTCTTTTCTTTTCTATTATTCTATAATTTTATTAGAAAATTCCCCTTTTCTTATTTATTTTTACAAACATTCATACACAAACGAACACTTTAATACGCACAACACTTTCCACGCCACGTAACTTTTCGTTTTGTCGTTTTTCCTAAAGTTGCAAAAAGTAAATTCCTACTTATTGTTGTTGTTTTCTCTATCGGCCACTAATATTAAATCCGCTAGTTAATTCAGTCAGCAACCTCCTTTTTGACGTATGGTAAATGATTTGATTTCTCTCTCACTTCTTTTTTTCATAACAGTTTCATAATACAATTCTTTTCGCGCTATTTTTTTTTATACTTTTTTCTCTGCACTTTTTTTGTTTGATAATTTACAACAATTAGTTTAATATTATATTGTTAATCGTTTTCATTCATTTAACCAAAAATAAAAATGTTATTGCAAACTGCTCTATTTAACTCTTTACTTTACTTTACTTTACTTTACACATATACAAAGCACAAAGATGCGTGACAAATGTAGCAAGTAGCAAATGGCGTAACATCGTTGCCGTATCTTAAAATTCGAACACATCTATTGAACTTAACTAAAACATTGCCAAATTGTTTCTTTATTCACATTTGCATATTGGATATGATTGCACTTTGCGATAATTATTCGAAAAAAAATTACTGACAAAGTAATTTTATATGCACAAAAGTCTTTCGCCAGTTGTAAATAAAACAGAGTAAATTAGAAAAAACCGTAGTAAATAATGAATAATGGAAAAATTCATATAAGCAGAGACACTCTGCATTAAAAAAGTCCCTAATAATGCACATTAATAGAGGGAGCTATTCGTGCAAAAATTATATGATTTTTATTTTTATTGTACTATACCGTTAACTTTGAAGGGCTGTTTTGGTATTTAATGTAAGTGAAAACAAAAACACAACTAGTAAAGATTTGTTTTCTTTAAAAAAAATTTTTTTAAGTTTATTTTAACAATTTAGAGAAAATTTAAAAAAGGCTGAAAGCTGAAGGCTTTCAGTTTTTAGAGAGATTCTGTATAAAAGAATCTGTACAAAAGAATCGAGAATCCTTCTTAAAGCACTTTCGATGATATATCAAGTATAATGTTATAGTAAAAAAAAGTGGCACCAAAATTATATTAAAAAAAAATTTCAGTGGGCGCATCAGTTACTCCGTCAACTCTCATAATTCTTTACATTCTTTTTCTTTTTTATTTACGATTATTTATTTATATTGTGAGTCTTCCTGATGTTTAGGAAGTATTATCATTAAGCAAGCTTTATTATCAATTATGCCAACAAATGATCTTGTTAAAAGCATCGAGGTAATTAGTTGAATATAATTAAAATATTAAACAGTGATTGTTTAAATGTTTTACAAAACGGTCGCTTTAAAGCAGTATACTAAAGTGTACAAAATATATTTCTTAAATATCACACAATGAATTATGATTTAAATGATCACGAGCATAGCGAAGGTTTAATCAATTTAAAATTACATCGAATTGTATAATCGATCGTTTACATTTAATATATTTATGCTTTGTCGTTAATTGCTTTAGCGAAATCTTCTGTAATACCAAAGGATAAAACGGAAAGTTTAAAATTAATGATTAATTATCACAATAAAGATGATGATGAAAAAAATGATAACAACATTAATATCCTACAAATCTCTACCAATGAAAAGGCGGACAAAAATCATTGGCTATTACGTCGCATTTATATTTTGGTGTGGATACGCCAATATAATTATGATAAAGCCTTATCTGATATAATAGCTGGTGTAACATTAGGTCTAACCATTATACCGCAAAGTATCGCTTATGCTGCTTTAGCTGGCTTAACTTCCGAATACGGTTTATATTCAGCTTTTATCGGTTCCATAATTTATGTGCTATTTGGAACTATACCACAAGTGTCTATAGGTCCAACAAGTTTAATGGCTTTAATGACTTGGCAATATTGCTATGAGAAGCCCGTACAATTGGTTGTCGCCTTAGCCTTAATAGCAGGCATTATCGAATTTCTTATGGGGATTTTTGACTTAGGTACTATTTTACAGTACAACAAGAGTTTTTCATAATTATTTCTACAATTAATATTCTGTATTTTGTTGAATTGATTGAATCACTTGAACATTACTCATTCTTTGGCCTTCCATTTTTCTTTAGCTTTCACCAATTCATGAAGTTTAAAATTTGGGATTATTTTAAAATATTTGTACTTGTTTAGATTTGAACCACTTTTTTAAAATGTTTTTGCGATTGGAATAGACAATTTAAATGTAATTTCTAATGATAAAAATGGGTTCAGTTTATTGATTTCGTGAATTACTTCACTGAGTAGTACATGAATTTCTATGTGGGGTCTCAATGGAATCAACATTTGATCCCATAAATCGATAATAGCAAATGTCAGCTCCTTGACCTATTTTGCATGTAACTTCTTTTCAAATGTTACATTCTTTCAATTTATTATTTAAGAGACTGAACGTGCGGAACGCCCGCACTCGATTTAACGATTAAACAATTTTTCTACAATTTATTTTTTAGGATTTATTGTGAATTTTATACCCCTTCCTGTTACGAAGGCTTTCACTACAGGAACTGCTTTAATTGTAGCGTTTGTTCAATTGAAAAATTTACTTGGTATAAAAGCGAAAGGTCTCTTGATGCCACAAGAATATTGGCAACTTATTAAGATTCCCGATGCCATATTGGGTTTTATTTGTCTCATTATTTTATTGGGTTTAAAGGTAAATTACGGCGATAAATTAAATGTAAAACTTTTTACTGAGATCTTACTTTTTCTCAACATTTTATGGAATTGGAATTGGTTTTTTTTATAGCAATTATCGAACATAAAATTAAGGAAAGCCTCAGCCACCTCGCACACTTTTGCGCGTTGGCAAAAATTTTTATGGTATCTAAGTATATCACGTAATGCTTTAGTCGTATTTAGTTGCGCTCTATTCGTTTATATATGGATGGAGAAAAGTCAATCCAAATCTCTTGTACCATTTAATTTAACTGCTAAAGTCGAATCGGCTTGGCCCACTTTCCATGTACCACCAATTACATTCACATATAATACCACTACGTATAAATTTTTCGATATATGTCAAGAATTGGGTAGTGGTATATTTGTGGTACCAATTGTAGCCGTATTAGCCAACGTGGCAATAGCCAAAGCTTTTGTCAAGGATAAAATATTGGATGCCTCACAAGAAATGCTCACTTTGGGTCTTTGTAATATAGCCGGTTCATTCTTCAGTGCTATGCCAACATGCGGGGCTTTTACACGATCAGCTGTTAGTCAAGCGAGTGGTGTTAAAACACCAATGGCCGGCATTTATACAGGTACTGTGCTAAATTCTTCAAACAATAACATTCTAAAACTTAATACCTAAAAAGAAAACGACTTCCAAAAGCGGACTTGTAGAGCAAATCATATTCAAAGATTTGAAATGACTTTTATTGCACTGATATCTCACGACTATATGAGCCAATATTCTAGGCAAAAAACTTATTTCTTTTTTTTTAATTTATATGATTTAAGGTATCATCGTTTTATTGGCAATTACCTATTTAACGCCATATTTTCAATATATACCAAAATCAACATTATCAGCTGTATTAATAGTTGCTGTCATATTTATGGTAAGTCCTTTCCCTCTTTTCAATCTATCAATTCTAATTAAAAAGCTTTGTGCTTCCATTTGTTTAAATGGTTTCTATGATAGGCCGATTTGAAGCCCATGTTTGAATTATGGCGCATAAATAGAAAAGATTTCTTTAGCTGGTTAGGCTGTTTATTAACATGTCTGGCATGCGGTGTTGAAATCGGTCTACTTTATGGTATTATTTTGAATATGATCTATATTTTATTGCATTTGGGTAAACCTCAAATTCAGGTGTCTGTGAAAAATGTAATTATACATATGATTTTTTCAATTTAATCTCTTTTAATCTATTTTATTTCCATAAAAAAAATGCTCTTCTTTTTGTTCAAAGGGACCTAAATCCAATGATTTTATTCATGTGGTGCCTTTAACGGATATTTATTATAGTGGCATGGAATTATTACGCATAAAAATTATGGCAACTTCTTATCGTTATCGTTGTAGCGGTAATGATGGTAATTTAAAAATTCGATTAGACTGTTCACGATTTCAATTAATCGATTCAACATTTATTGATATTATAAAATCATTAGCTAAAGAATTATCTGATAATAATGTTATATTATCATTACAAACATTAGATTCCAAACAACAGAAATTATTGCAATTTAATCATCTAGATAATTATGTACATTTCGAAAATAATAATTAAGCTACCAGAAAAGATTGGATAAACGATGTCAAAACGGCTGAAAAACGTATTTCAATTTACATTCGATGTTCTATATTATATGACTCCATAAATGGATATAATTAAAATATTTTTTAACCGCCACCCAGGGTTTGGGGATATATTCATTTTGTCATTACGTTTTTAACATTTTGAAAGACGCTTTGTAGATTCCATAAAGTATTTACATTTTTGATTAGCATTAAATTCTGAATCAATTTAGACAAGTCTGTCCGTCTATCTGTCTATGTATCTGTCTGTTACATTTATATTCAAATTTGGCAGAATCATTGGAAGTTCTTGCATGTAAGTCGGCATGGAAAGTGGGCAAAATCGGTCCAAGAACACGCCCACAGTTCAACATACAACATTTTTTTTAAGCAAAATTTGATAGTTTTTGCTCATCATCGACAAACTGCAAGGGATAGAAGGATGAAAGTTTGCATAAGTAGGTAGTCTACTGGTCTACAGTATTTATCCAAAAATCATGCAAATCGCACAAATATAGAATACCAAATTTTCATTTTTTTTATGTTTGCGCTTTCCATTTACTACTGAAGTAACTGAAATAAGTGTTGAATAAAAATATCAAGGTGTTTGGTTGATGCGTATCCAAGATTTAGTCCCAGCCAAATATTATTTTGTTACTTCAGAGTCGTATTACATTAGTAGCAGTGTAGCCATATTTTGAATAAATCTTTCAACAGTGAGAGCGTTGAAAAAGTGTGAAACGATATTCTCCAAGGCCCGATGATCTAAGGCATTCTTTCAAAAGCTTTTAATAATTTAAATCATCAAATGGGATTTTAATTTTAGCGCTTTTTTTAGAAATTGCCCCGTAAGACCTTGTTCGTCTCATGTAAACTGTTCACCGACCTAAAAATGTGATCTTTAAATAACTCCTAAGTTTTCATATTGATTTTTCGTTTTATACTAATAATCTACAGATTGAGATACATTTACTTCTTCAAAAAGCTTACAAAATCGAAAAATAGACGTCTAAAGTCTGACACTTGATCAGTAGCAGAATAGTGGACTATTCATGTGTGCTTCTATTGCTGGCACTCTCTCTAACACAAAAAGTAGTATATCCATAGAAGCCTTGGATTCCATAGAAACATGGACATTTTTCGGACGTAGATTGATCTTAAGCATAAATCAAAGTGACCCGATCAATAGGCTGCCGAAATTAAACATATTTTAGTTTTTTAAATCAAAATTGGATAATTTTTATCAAATACTCGGAAATTTCTAATGACAGAAACCTGAAATGTTCCAGCTCTATAAACTCAAATAATAAACTTTCAACTTTGATTTTTATGATTTTTTACGTTTATCCGTTATTCATATAAATTAATCACGACCACAATATTTAAATGGTACATGCTCAAGACTTGGCTCAGGCCAAATATAAATTTTTGCTGTGATTGATTTAGATTTTGTTGTTGTTATTTGTATGATTTTATTGTTACTCTTTTTTTTATAGTAATAAAAATTTGATTTTGTTTTTGTTTAATTAGAAATGAAAAAGCCCAAGAGAAAGAGAGAAAAAAAGAGGGCCGAAGCCAAAGATAAAATCAGAGACAAAAATGTTGAAACAATAAATCATTAAAATGAATAAACAACAATTCTAAGAAAAAAAAATATTTTATCGTTTGTTTGTTATTGTTGTTTTTACTTTATTATTATCATTATCTATTATTGACATTAGTTTTTTTTATATTATTCTGATTTTTAATTATGACAATTTATTTATACATCGTGATTTTTTTGGTGTTGTTGCTGTTATTATTATTGTTAGCTTTGTGTTTTTAAGATGCGCAGTAAATTATTATGCCAAATATTCTGCTGTTTTTCTTTTCTTTCTGTTTTTGCCTTATTGCAGTTTTCGATTTAATTTGAAAGGTACATTAAATTTAGAAACAAAATAAACAAAAATAACAAAAAATTAAATTTACGGAAAGTTAATGAAAATTCGTTTCATTGTTAAATTAAAATAAAAAAAACCGGCAAAGAAAGTTAATTATTATTCATTTAATTAATTAATTTTTGGGAAAAGATTTTGTCGTGCAAAAAATAAGAATTAAAAAACATTCATGTCAAACTATTTACTTTAAGATGCATAAATAGATCGGGGGAGAATAAATCTAAGGGAGAATGAATTTTACAGTTGGTCATAGCCAACTGTTACATATTCAACACCATTCAGCAGAATGTTATGGAAAATTAAGGAAATGAATTTTATGTGGTATAAGTTAAAAGAAGCTGTACTTTTGGAAAAGTTCGTTATATATAAGTGACTCCAAAGAATAGACCCGTATGAATCAATTGAATTTGGCACACTTTTTTAACACACTAAATAAAAACTCTGAGAGCAACTTTATGAAGAAATATCTAAAATTGTAAATTCGCTTCACAATGAGGCATTACATGGGACCTGATTAAAAAATAGACACCCTTTTGACTATTTTTAGAAAATTTTGTACTCAAGATTTACGCAAGATTTTGTAAGTTTGAGCAAAAAGAGGTAAAAACTCTAATATTTTCCCCTTCTGTTGTATTCTGATCTGTCAAATGTTCGAAATTGATTCCAAATTTTGTATAATAGGACCAGTTTCTGATGATAGAATCAATTTATTTAAAAAATCAAATAAGTTTAATATCATGGCCCTGGCATGATATTGAATTGAACTTTTAAATAAATGTTTATTATGCGAACTAAAGAGATGCAAAAAAATCTCAAGAAAAGTACTTTCTACAAAATGGGTTGTAATTTAGGGGACATAACCTAAATTGTACATTTTCAATTTATATATTCTAATAAATATATTTTTTTACTATAAGATGAACTTTTTAAACAACAGAAATATTTAATTATCATGGAAAGCTTTTCGTGAAAAGGTGACTTTCGATCCAGCGGATAGTTGAAGTAGATTTGAAAAATGGTTAAGAGTCGACCATTTTCCTGATGGTATAAATTAAGATATCCATCTTAATATTTGTACAAAGTATTCGCAGATACATGGACATTTAAAATGGGCAAAATCGCTCTAAGAACAAAGCCAATTAAGGGCATTTCGACCTTTTTCTTTTAATACCATAATTCCAGCTAAAGTCCCTTTCGTTTATTTGTAACTATAATATTGCAATATTAAAAAAAATCGACAGTGCTTTTCAAAATTCATAAAATATTACAATACTTATATTATTGAACTAAATCGGTGCGACATTCGGTCAGATTGGTTGCAATACAATAGAATACCTAATATAAGGATATTTAAGGTAGAATTTCTGAAGCGTATGTCTCTCTGTCAGTAAATCCATCTAAGCACAAAATGAAACATCAGATGGCATTCTCAAACTCTTTCAGAAACATTGAAAGTTTTTGCAAGCTGATTAAAATTAAAAATAAGTCTAAAGAGTTAAAGGGACACGCCCACAAAGTAAAGCATGCCAGAACAAACATTTCTCAGATTTCCTAACTTGAGCAAATACATTTGAGGGTTTTTCTTTTACTAATTAGAATGATAGGTGAAATGTTTCGAGGCACATTCCCATCAAGATGCATGAATTATAAAATAGAATGGAAATATACGTCATGCCTCTTCAAATAGAATACAATAATTTGCTTTTGGTAAGTGAAATTTGAATTTTTTGGTAAAACAAAAAGAAACATAAACTTGTAATTTTCTTATTTGTTATAATTTTATTATTATTATTATTATTAGATGTAAATGTGTATGTATGTGTGAATTAATTATTTTATTATTGTTTTGCGCTATAGAGTTTCCTATTAATGATATTGATTTCTTGTTTGATTTTGCACTATTATACATTTACATTCATATTTATACAATTTTAATATTAATTTTAATAATAATAATAGTAATAATTTTTTATATACTATTATGGTACACAATTATTGTTTTGGTACTAGAGTGTGTCCATATGTATGTATATGTGTATATGTATGTTTACCATTGCTTGCTAATTTAATTGCAATTTCATAGAATTTTTTAATTTTTATTGTGCTTTAGTTTTCTTGCCTTAATTGCCAACAATATTTCAAACTGCCCTATTTCTTTTCCTCTTAATGCTTCTTGTTCTTCTCCATTAAACTTTTAGGCGAAATTAAGGTACAATATGTATCAATATATTATGTAATAAATATATAAGAATAACTTCATATTCTAGTTCATTTTCTTCTTTTATTTTCAATCTTTGATTTTGATAGTTTTTTTTTTTCGGAGGGGGGTTAAATCGTACAACAACAATTGCGGACCGAAACATGAAAGATATAAAATTTCAAACATTTTTCATTAAAAAAAGAATTTCGAATTCCTTAATTTCTATATTTGTTTCAAAATCCAACCAGTTTCTCTAAAGAAATCTCAAATAAAATTGTTCAACATTTTTTGTTCCATTTTGAGTTTTATATTCTCCAAAATTTTTTACGAAAAGTTTCAAAATATGCACTAACATAATCCCCACTCAGACCATATCATTTGATAATTTGTATTAACAATATTTACATGGAAAATTTCTGCAACAAATGATAGAAATGGAACCATTCGAAATGACAAATGAAATCATTCAAAATGAGATTTTAAACAAAAATTACTGCTCAAAATTATTACTTTCCACTTACATACAATAGCGCTTATCTTTATATCGGTCCAAAGTGTAGAAGCTTTGCCTAAATATATAGATCGATGGTCAAAAAGATGGCGTTAACAACTGATGCTGAAAAATTACATGAAATAATTTGATACTGATTAAAAAGAGATGAGCTGATGTCAAGCCCTTCTGAACTTCTGAAATTATTGTAATCGACATAAATTCATGCCCTTCAATTTAAGGATAGTTGTAGTAAGGTTTAAAAGAAATTATGAACCTTTTAAAATTATTAAATTTTTAGTTATTAAATGCTGATTATTAAATGAAGCGAACAGTTTCAAAGGATATAAATTTGAATTTTATAATGAAAAATATTCTACTAAAGAACGAAAGTGAAAAAAAATATTATTATGTAATTTTATGATTGTACAGTATTTTTTATATATAAGTGTATATATGGCTGAGTGTATATCAACTGAGTGTTCAACTGAAAGTATCATTATAGGAATCATTTGAAGTTTCCTTTAATTTTTTCTAATATTTTTTAAAATTTTTTTATTCGTTTTTTTTACAATCATCCAAATTTTGTTTCATAATTTGTTTGCCATTGTTTTTATCATTCATCAAATGCTTTATATCCATCAGCACCACAATTATTTAGCCTGGAGATTAATGATTAAGTCATGTCCACAAGGATCTTTAAAGGAATTAAGAAATACATGCCCATAAAAAAGGATTTATTAATCTATCCATTCTTCAGACTGCCACATTTTATATGAATTTTTTCCGGATTAAAAAAAGAAAAAACCAAACACTTGATCTTTCTATAAACAGTTTCAAATTGAAGATTCGGTAAATAACACGGTCGCATTATTTTATGAAATAACGTCATTTATATTTCAATTTTCAGAGAAAGAGTTTTCAAGCATTTTATTCGGACATTTCGTAGGATGAATGGAAAAAAATGTATGCTAAAAGAATTTTACATTAAATTTGACACGTTAATCATAAACTATTGAAAAATTCTTAAATTTGATTATGATCACCTTTACGATCCCCAGTCCGAGTTTACACCTACGCACCCGCAAACATATGTACTTCCAAAATAAGTTTACAACTCACTTTAAACGTCGAAAAAAACTTAAATACTACAAAAAAGTTCTCGCAATTTTGGGTGGCCGCTTTAAAAGTTTTAAAAGAAAAAATTTTGAACTGACACGTCAGCTGATAAATGTAAGGGCTTACATAATAACGATTGTAGTGATGATGATGATGATAATGACGTTGGCCATCGAAATTTTTACTTTCGAAATTTTACCATTTATTTCTTTGTCCAAATTTTTACTTATAATCTTTCAATATATCAATATAAATTTGTAAATGAATTGCTAATGGAATTTTTTCTTTAATTTTTTCTTATTTTTTGGAACATTTTTTTTTTGAATATTTATTTTATGACATTTTTCTTCTTTGTAAATTTAACACAGGATTTTATGTTATAACGCTAATGTAAATGTATGTGTTTATATGTTTGTATGTATGTATGTATATATACATATATATATATATACATATATAAACTGGTCAGCAACAGTAGCAAATTTAACAATGTGCGTAACAAATAATTTTTTTTTATGTTTCTTTCACATTTTTTTGTTTTAATTTTTGATTGGTTTTTTGAATTCTTTTTTATTTCAATTTTATTTATTTTCTTTTTAATTTGTAAATATGTTTGTATGTAGAGTTCTCCTTTTTTTGCTAGTTTATAATAATAATGATAGTAATAATAACATTTTTCTTTTTTTTCAAATATTTTCCTTTACAAATCATATTCCACTTCATCATCATCTCAATTGTCGATTTTATTTTTGTATGGATTTTTTTTGTTTATTTTATTGTATCGCTTCGATCACTTATAAATATCGTCTACATATGTTTGTACGTACGTGTGAAAGTCAGATAGAGAAATTTTATTTTGAGAAAATTATAAATGCGAACACATTTCTATTTCCGTTCTTTCTTTCTTTCTTTCTTTTTTTATTTGTTTCTTTCTTGCTTCATTTTTGTTGTTAGGTTCTTTTTCTTTTTGTTTGTTTTTTTGTTTCTTTTTTTTTTTTTTGGTAAATTTCACTTTGCAAAAAATTGAGAGACTTCCAAAATAAATTTATAACAATTAGTTTTTCTTCTTCTTTGTTTTAGTTCTTAATACTATTATTTGTTCATTAATATAGAAACATTATTGTGCTGAGTGAGAATGATAGAGACCAATAGTTTAATAAAAAGAGGAACACAAAAATAAGAAGAGAGACACATGAAAGAAGTATCGCAGTAGGACTGAGCAACAGAGTGATAGAGAGAGGGAGAGACAGAGAGTTAGAGAGAGAGTCATAGAGAAATTAGTAATAGAAAGAGAGAATAAGAAATAGAAAAGTAAAGGTTGGAGAGTGACGGAATGACAGACTGGTAAAGAGGTACAGTGATAGCGAGGGAGAGAGGGTGTTAGTGATAGAGAGAGAGAAAGGGAGATAGGAAAGTACGTGATAGAGAATGACGGACAGACAGACTGACAGGGAAGCACAATGAAAAAGAAAGGGAGAGAGAGAAAGAATGATAAAGCATTGGGTGATAGAGAGAAAGACTAACAGATAGTAGAGTAGTAAGTGATAGAGAGCGACAGAATGACAGACTGACAAAGAGATACAATGGTAGAGACAGAGAGGCAGAGAGGGTGATAGAGAAATGAGTAATAGAGAGAGAGAATAAGAAATAGACAAGTAAGTGATAGAGCACGGCTGAATGACAGACTGACAAAGAGATAAAATGACGAAGAGGGAAAGAAAGTGATAGAGAAATGAGTGATAGAGATAAAATGAGAAATAGAAAAGTAAATGATAAAAGTAAGTGATGGAATGACTGACTGTCAAAGTAACAAAGAGAGAGAGAGAGAGAGAGCGAGATTATAGTGATAGATCGAGAGAGAGAGAGAGAGAATGAGAGATAGAAAACTAAGTGATACAAGGCACCAAAATGACACACTGACAGAGACACCGTGACAGAGAGATATAAAGAGAGGGTGATGGAGAAACTATAGTGATAGAGAAAGAATGAAAGATAGAAGAGTAAGTCCTAGAGAACGACGGAATGGTAGACCAACAGAGAGAGAGAGAGAGTGAGTGGTACAGTGAAAGTGTGTATAAGTGAGTGGTAGAGTGAGAGTGTGTGTAAGTGAGTAGGAGAAAGTGAGATATTGTCCTTTAAAAAAAAGAAAGTCAATGCCAGTAAATACGATAAGTAAAAGGTGAAACAGCCTTGTCACCTTCGGGAGCACTTTTTATTTTTAACAATTTGAAATATATTTGTTCATTCGAACCCTTCATCTGTTGCTCCTTAGAAATTATTTCTTTGCATTAACGTAAATTAGATAACTTCTTCTTCTATTCAGGTGCAGGGTCAGGTCATCTTTCTATTTATATCATCTAAGGAATAATACAAAGTAGTTCACCCGATTATCGTAAGGTTAAGAAAAAAAATGGCTCCAGAGATAACTTGAACTCGAGAAGGGAAGAAATTACTCAGTCCAAAAATTATAACTCTTTTTGCTATCTTCTTCATTCTGTACCTCTTTCCCCCTTTCTCATACTCCCTTTCATGCTCTCTCTTTTTCTTTTACACACTCAATGTATTTAACTAGGAATTATTTTTGTGAGAATAAAAACGAATGAATGAATTTCTATTCATTTTAACGAGAAAAGATTTTTCTTATTACTTTTTTTTTGTTAATGAATTTTATAATTTCTAGAGATTTTTTTAATGTACTTACTATTCGCTTCTGATTTTGTAATCATTATTATTGTTATTGTTTTAATTTTATTTAGAAGTGAAAAAAGAGATCTGTGTCTTTTTTTGCTTTCTGATTTTTTCTTTTTGTTTTGTTTAGTCATAATAATAATAATCTTGATTTAACTTATTGTTGTATTATTGATGTGTTAATTGATTGATTGATTTATTGATTATACGCCATATTTTTTTTTCTTTTTTCGTTTTAATTTCTTTCTTTCTAACACAATATTTGTATAATTTGTTTGTCTCTTGATTAATTTTTTTTAAATTGTTTTTTGTTTAAAGTTTTTTGTTGTTGTTATTTATTATTGTTTGCTAATTTAGGACTTATACGATTTATACGATTTAGTTTACATTTTTAAATTTTAGTAAAATCTTTAATAATTTTCTTGTTAAATGTTATGGCAAAGAAAAATAGGTACAGCCACAGAGACAGAGAGAGAGAGAGAGAGAGAGAGGGAGAGAAAGAGTTTTAAACGAGCAAGTGAATATATTGAGAAATGAAAATGGGGATGAAGGATTATTTTTTTTCTATTCTCTATATATTTTGATATATATAATAATATAATGATCTATATACGAATATGACCGGGGTTATTTGCCAAAGCCGAAGCCGAATTTACCGAAAAGATCTTTACCTTTCGATAAGACATCACCGCCGGGCGCTGCCGCTGCAATACCTTTAAGGCCGCCCAATAGACCGGAAGCGGCTGACTGGCTTTGAGGTGGTGGCTGTTGTTGTTGTGATGGTGGCACTTGTGGTTGTTGTTGTTGCTGTTGTTGTTGTTGTTGTTGCTGCTGTTGGTGTTGTTGTTGGGTAGCTGCTTGTTGACCGCCCCCGAATAATCCTCCCAGGACGGTTGATTGTTGCTGCGCTGGCTGCACACCGCCTTGTGGTTGCATTGGATCTGTTTTTGGTGGTTGTTTAGAACCAAATAGACCACCGGTGGCAGCCGAGGTAGCACCCGAAAGTAAACTAGTTGCTCCGGACAGTAAACCGCCAGAGGATTGTGAGGTTACCGGTGGCGGTGGCGGCTGTTGCTGCTGCTGTTGCGGTTGTTGACCCATCATCATGCCCATTTGCTGTTGACCACCCATACCCATAATTCCGCCATGTGGTTGTTGCTGCTGCGATTGCGGCTGTTGTTGTTGTAGACCACCACTGCCCATCATGCCCATTTGACCCATTGGTTGCTGTTGCTGTTGCTGTGTTTGCCCCATCATACCCATACCCACACCCATAACCATACCCTGTTGACCCAATTGTTGTTGCTGCTGTTGTAATTGTTGTTGTTGTTGCTGCTGTTGTCCCATTTGCATTTGTTGCTGACCAAATGGTTGCTGTTGTTGTGGCTGTGTCATGCCAACAATATTACCAACGCGACCGATCATCCCCTAAAAAGTGCATGGAAGATAGAAATCATTGATTATATCGCATCACGTCGCATCATATACTTTCCCATACAATATGGCGCACGATAAAGCAAGAACTACAAAACAATTTTAACCATTAAATGAAGTTCAGAAGAATGAATAGAGAAACTTTAAGGAAACCAAAAGAATGTTTATGGGTTGTTTTCTTTTTTGTTTCTTTTTGGATCTTAGTTGCTAGAGAAGAAGAAACTCTAAAATTTTTTATAGAAATTTATAATGAAATAGCACCAGAACATAAACATAAACATGAACATGAACATGGTGAACGTTCTAAAATGTAAATGTAATCATAAAATATATTTATTTATTAAAAAAAAACGTAATGAAAACTAAGAAAGAGGAAAAAAAATCTAAATCATAGTAGAAGTAGAAATACCATCGACTAATTACCGTTTGCCAAATTACTTTACAATAGTAAAAGTTACACTAAGAAAGCTTCTACAAGATTTTAAAGTGCCTCAAGTGGGAGCGCTTCTGACAAAGGTTTTTATGGCATATAAATTTTCACAAATGTAAATTTTTTAATTTTCTGAAGTTTAAATGAAATTTATGCCTTGAAAACTTTATAATAAGTGATCCAATCGCAAAGATCAACGATTAGCTTCTTAAAGGTAATACAAATTTTTTATATCGTTTTGCTAAGAAATTTTTAACATGGGCCTCCTTTTTATTTACTTTTTAACCTAGACTCAAATAATTCAATACAGAAACGCTTTTGAAATAAGTAACTAACTCTTGGTCACAAATAATATGATCCAGAATTTGCGTGCATGATGAAATACAAGGCATACATTTAAGGATAACGCTTCAGATAATATCACGTTGCATGGAATAGATATTATATAGATCAAGAGATACTTGCTGGGAAAGAGATTTTAATGAATGAAGTGATATTACTGTAAAAATTATGCGATTTAACGCTTAGAATTGTAATATTTTAAGACTTTTATTTTGTAAGCAGGAAAACTAGGTATGATAATATGATAAAATTTTGACGATTAGAAATGCTGTATAGAGAACGTATAAGATAAAATCTATATAATATCTATCCTTATATTTAGGAAGGGTCTTAATATATATAGAGACTAAAGCAAAGTTTGCTTTATTCTATTCTGCTATATTCTAAAAATCTTATAACTACATCCTAAGAATTGGAATTTAATAAGGAGTTTTAAATAAAGACATTACAGAAAATTTTCTTACAATTTGCTAAAGAATCACTGAAAGCATTAAAAAAAAATTTGAACATTTAAACTCAATCTGAAAAATTGTACTTTCTTTCACAAAGTGCGTACAAAGTATTAAAGGGTTCTAGAAGTGTTTAAGAAGGGACTAGACTCTAGACCATTGGATAATACTACTTGCAACTCGAAGAAACACAGAAGCATTAAGGGAAAGGAAATAGAAATCAAGTAATTCATAAAGTATGCGTCTTCTAAATACCCGTACTATATTTAAAAATTCCCCGTTAAAACCATGGAGAAGTGTTATTTCCCATTGAGTGCTACACCAAAACTTAACAGCCTTCTAACGCGGACTTAACCAAATTTAGCGACCATTGGATTGTGCTAATTGCGACTCGAAGAAACGCAGAAGCATTAAGAGATAACAGCTTTACAGATAACAGCGTTTACCTCTTCCGAATATCCGTACTATATTTAAAAATTCCCCCTTAAAACCATGGAGAAGTGTTATTTCCATTGAGTGCTACATTAAAACTTAACAGCCTTCTAACGCTGACTTAACCCAATTTAGCACAGTAAAAAAATTAAACTAGTAAAATTTCGTTTAAGTTTACTTGAGCAGATTGTCTTATTTTAGGTTCAAAGTTTATAATCCCTAACTAGACGACAACAATGATCAATTTTATATTGTGATTGTGCTTTTTGTGGTTGTGATTTCATGTAGATTTTTTTTCAGTATAAATCGTGTCCATAAAAACCGAAATTATTATCAAAAGAAAATTATTAAAAAAAGCAAAATAAACATTGCTGAATTTAACTTTAGTAACTGTCGAAGGAAATGAATAAAAAATTATTTAAAATGTACAAAAAAATGAATTTACACACTAACAAATAAATGTACAGCACCAGCGTTAACGCTTTAAAGTAAACTCTACCTTATAAATCGCTCAGATGCGTTAATGCAAAACGCCTAAAAATAGATTTTTTTTTTCACAATTTTTTCATGTTTATTGTTTACTTAAGTGCCAACCTAATTATGTCGATTATCGTTTTCATCGTTAAGCTTGAAATTTCGGAAATTACTTGTAACCCAAAAATAATGGTTAAACCGAACAAAAGTCTTTTGATTCGATGAAAACTAGAAACGACATTAAAATAAAAGTGTTACACAATTTTTAAGTAAAAATTACATGTTACTTTTTACATTAGTAAACAATTAATATACAACATGTAAACATTTCAAGCAGTAATTCTAGAAGGTGTGAAAGTAAAATATAAGACGAAAACTAGGGTAGTTAATAGTGAATAAGGAAGGGGAGGGAAGTAGAATGCAGAAGTTAATATTTTTTACAATGGTATTTCAAAAAACCAAAAGAAGAAAATTTCATTTGCCTTTAGCTTTCCTTTTTGATTCTAATGGAGTTTGGACAATACATCGAAAAATTACTTAGGATAAACCCATAAGTCCATAAAAATCTATTAAGAGTGTCATGCGATATTGAGTTAAATACATTTGTTCAATCGTCTATTTGATAACTACTCATACTTTTTCGGTCTAACAATACCGAGCTCAGCTTATCTACGAACAAAGTCTTACAGCTTTATTTTCTGTGAACTGCATGAATTCTACGAGGTCGACGTGATGGCTGTAACGCTGGTCTTTGTCTCGTTTAAATATATTTCTATGTTTTCAAAGCGGAACTTCCTCTTAATTATTGGCTAACCAGAAGGGTTTATGTTAAAAATTCAACTACGAACTAGTGAAATATAAGTTCCATCTATAAGGACAATGCGAGCTTTACATTTGCCATTCTATGAATAGTGCATGAATGCCAAAAATGACGTAATTTTTGTAGTTTGGTACGGTGCGTTTAAACACTCGATAACCAATATTTGGACTCAGTCCATACATTTGTTTTATATATAATCGCAACTCTGACCAACTATGGAATATTTTTCCCGTTGTTCCCTTCACTTTGTACCTTCCATTTATGTTTCTTCTACAAAAAACTTAAAAACTAAATAAAATAAAACATTCTAATAATATTTTTACGCATTCTTAAATTAAAACTTTTACTTTATAATTGCTTTTTTTTGATTTAAGCAAAAAATTCCTTGGGAAATGGGAATTTTACAGGGAAGAAAAGAATGAAATAATAATTAGGGAAATTTATCGCTCTGCTTCATGTAACACAAAATAGTTTATATTGATTGATTTGTCGATGTTTGTTTCACAAGTTTTTCATAATTATCGGTTTCCTTTTTGTTCTTTTATTTGTACTTAATGTTTTGCGGAAATGTTTGTATTTTAGAAAGAGATAAAGTTCTTAAGTAAAGAAAAAATTTTTGTTTTCTATTCTGCGCTACTTTTGTTGTTTTTTTGTTTTTTTGTTTTGTAAGTTTAGCGGAAAGTAAACAAAAAATAGTGGAGGATAAAGATATGAGAGGCAAGCAAATCAAGAATAAATATTTAATTGAAACATACAAATTATATATAATAAAATATTTCCAGATATCATTATCATAAAATGTTAATTATATTATGTAAATGAGTTAGAAAAAAGAAAACAAAACAAAAATTATTGCAAGTTAATTAAAATGGATAAAAATTTATGAAAGTTAGAAAAAGCACGGATGTATGACGGATAAATGAGACAATTGTAAGTAATTGAGATATGAGTGAGGATGATAATTATGATTATAATGATTATGATAATAATATTAATCATCTATAATATTTGTATTTTGAGTAAATCATGCTGTAACATAATGTAACATAGCATAGCATAAAAAGATATAGCGTGAGATAATATAACTTAGTATAACATAACGTAATGCAAGCTAACGTAACATAACTTAGCGCAATCTAACATAACGTAACATAAGATAAAATAATGTAACACAGCATAACATAACATAATATAACATAACATAATATAGCATAACGTAAGATAGTGTAACATACCATAATGCAACGTAACCCAACGTAACATAACATAACATAGCGTAATATAATATAATGTAAGATAGCGTAACATAACGCAGTATAACGTAACGTAACATAACATAACGTAACGCAACTTAATGTAACATAACATAAGCATAAAATAGCATAATGTAACATAACATAACATAATATAATATAACGTAATGTTAGATAAAATAATGTAACATAACATAGCATAATATTACATAACGTAACATAACATAATATAGTGTAATATAATTTAACGTAAGATAGCACAACAAAACGCAACATAACATAACGTAACGTAACGTAACATAACATAATATAATTTTTTTAAACATTAACAATGAAAATGTAAAATATGTAAAAATATTTTTATAAAGTATTGATTGATAAAGAATTATTTAGATTTATGTATATTTATGCATGTTTGATATTATATATAAAAATATTATTTTGTATTTTAAAATGTTTAATATTTATTTATATAGATTTTCAAGCAAGAAATTTTAAAAAATTAAAATCGGCGAAAAAATAAATTACGCCAAATATCAAATACAAATGTTTTCTAAACAAAATTTTTGAAACAAAGAAAACCTTTTTAAAGCATAGAAGCCATAAAAAAGCCATAAATAATAATTATTTATAATTTTTATATATGTAAATATATGTTTTTAAATAGTATAGAGGAGTAGGAAGAAGAAGAGAGTAAGAAGAAAATGATGATGTTAATGATGATGAAAAAGAAGAAAGTAGATTGAAAGTAGAAAAAAAAAGCAAGGAAACGAAAAAAAAGAAAACTGAGTAGAAGTAGAAGTTGAAAAAGAAGAAAGAGTATTTACCTGCGTTTGGTGATCGGGGGCAGGATGGCCCGTCGTGTCTAACAGTGTAGGGGAAGCAGGGCGAGCATCTATAGCAACAAATATAACATAAAGACTTGACATTTACCACAGCAGACCATTTACACAAAATAATGAAATAAATATCAAAAACAAATACGCAAAAAACGCAAAATTAACACAAAAAGTACAAAATAAAATTTAATAAAAAAAATAAGAAATTTTAAAGTAAAGTTTGCAAATTTTTTAAAGAATATTTCAGTGAGAAATTTATTGAAAATCATAAAAAAAATTAAACAATAATTTTGCCTTGTTTTTGTTTCATCATATTTTTAAGGTTTTTTTTTATGTTTTTTGTTTGAGTGAAATTTTTATTTAAGTTTTCATTTTGTTTTGTTTGTGATTTCGTTTTGTTTGGTTTTGTTTGTGTCTCATTTTAGTTCAAGTTTTTATTGATTTCTGTTTAATTTCTTTTTTTTTATAATCATTTAAAAGTTTTTATTATTTCATTTGTTCATTGTTTGAAAAACCGCAATAATTGAAAAAGTGAGAAGATGAAGGAAAATTTATAGAAAAGAAAACATAACTTAGCAAAATTTAAAAATTAAGGGAAGAAAAAAAGTGCACTTTTTTAGATAACAGAAAAAGAGTCATAGAAAGGAAGGAAGGTAGAAAAAAAGAGACAATGAATGGCAATTTGAATTTTGTTTTTTTAATTAAAAGTTAGTTCACACGAAAAGAAATTATGATTTTTTATTCTTAGATTTTATTATGCTTCTTTTTCTATAGAGTAACTCATAAATAATTTTTGTTTATTTATTCTTGTTGTTCTTGCTGTTGATATTTACATAAATTAATCATGTCTGTTAATTAATTAATTAATTAATTAATTTAAAGTTTCATATTTCATCAGCAGCCTTGCTCTGATACGTGAATTTACATTTATAAAGAGATAGAGATAAAGTAAAATCCACAAGTAGAATATAAATAAGAGATACTGGAGTCTAATTTTTGTTATGGGCCCTGCGAAGGTCCCCAGTTTGCGCGAAGGATATAAAATGGACTTAGCTTTTATTATACTGATCAACTCAGAATCATGTAAATTTATTATCAAAGTGCAGAGAGCAATTTTAAAATAGTTTTATAATTATTTGCATGAAATTTAGATATATAGATGTGTCTTGGCCCAAAGGCACTTGGGAATATTTATACGTAAGATCAAATTATTTTTATAATCATGTTTTATAAAAAGATTTATATTGCAAAAAAAAAATTCCGTTGTAATTGTATCTTAATAGAAATTATTAAAAATAGTGATCTTTTTTGAGGCACCACTTATACCATGAATGCAAGCTTCGCTAAAAGCGCTACATATTTTTTTGACTTAAATTAATAGTTCAATTACACCAAATAGAAATCTCTATGTAGCCTTAAATGTATAAATCATACGTCCATGGTGCGCATTCATTATCTCCATCGCTATAAGAAATGTTACGAAAACACTTAAGGATAGATTTTTTATTATTTAAGGAACATGCATGTAAAAATTACAACAATCTGAGGAAAAAAGGTGAAAAAACGGAAAAAATCAACCAAACAAAATACTAAAATAAAAATATATTAAATGCACAAGTATTTTACAGATTTACAAATATTTAATAATAAATATACACACATACATACCACACACACGCACATTTATATGCTATATACACATTTATATATATATATATATATATATATATATATATATATATATATATTATATATGTATGTATACACAAATGTAAAGTGATTGAATAATCAATTTGAATTGAAAAGAAAAAAATGGGAAAATAAAAAGGTATATATAAAGGTTATTTATTTGTTAGAGAAACGAAAATGATAAGAAAAAAACCAACACAAAACTATTTTCTAATTTTTTTTTAATTAGTTATTCATTTTTTAAAATTAACAATAACAATTAGATCATGAGCAAAAATAATAATAATTAGATAAGTAGAAAATTTTGAAGAACCTTTTGTTATAATAATTTCTTTTGTTTACTTCTTCTAAATTTCCTTTTTTAACTTATTAACGTTAATTATTCTGTTTAATTGATTACTAAGTCAGCAGCCGTCAGCCAGTTGAAACTATCTGGTACTCACTGCCCATTGTAAGATGAAGGAAAAGTTTTGAAATGTAAAACGCTTAGAAATATCTCCCAGAGTAAAAGATTGTCACGCGGCATTCTAATTAGGTCTTGCTAGCTGTCCGTCCATTCATTCGTCCATTCCTTCAACTAAACATTTTAGCTAAATGAGGTTAAGATGTCTCTTATTGTAAATACTTTCAAATTGTTTGGAAAATTTTCCCACTTTTGTGCATTTCGATATTGAGGACACACCCACAATAAATAAGATAAATGTAATAAAATAAAAATGATATATATAATGCCTAAAATCAAATTTTGAATACTCATCACTCAATTATTATACTATAATTATTGCCGGCAGTGCCGCCCATTTATACTTTTTATAATTTAAGAATGAAAAATCAAATAGAAAACTAAAAGAAAACTAAAAAGAAAAAGCAAAAAATTTTCAATTTCATTTAAATTATAAATGTAATATTATTCTATGGCCAATGTATATAATTTTGAGAAAAATATTCTCTAGATCCTAGGCTGGAGTACATGTTGCAAATTTCAAATTTTTCTTTTAATCCTGAACCAAGATGTAAAAAGTCTAAAATTTTGCAATTTAAAAAATTACAGAAATGTTTTTAAAATTTTAATGCTCTCCAGGGGGGGGGGGGGTGTCTTTTAAATTAATTTGGCGAGTTTTTAATATCAGCTTTTTTGCAAAAACTTGCAATTCCTTTGCCAAAAGACAGACGGAGAGACATGGCTAGACCTATTTAATATTTAATGTCGATCAAGTATATGTAAAACTTTCACACGGTCTCTGATGAATCTTTTTGGGGGAATTTCAGAAGTGAATATAAAACATCTAGATTTGTTTGAGTACAAATTTTGAAAGGTTAATGGTTGATAGTCAATACTCAAAAGAATAAATTCAAAGCTTTAATACCATTTTTTTGCTAACATTTTGCAACTAATTCCAGCCATTTTTTAATGTATGCATGTACGTATAAATATATATACATATGTGTATGGGTGGGTGTGTGTGCATTTGTATATATTCATATATTTAAAAATAATAATAAATTCTATGGGCTGTTTTTTTATAAAGAAATGCGTTGTGCTGCAACATAATCAATCAATCAGGAAAGAAAATCTTAAATATGAAGAAATATTGAATTACACAAAGAAAATAATAAAATTAAAAGAAAACTTTTAAATCGTTCTAAGCCGATCATTATATGGTTTACACCATTCCCGCTTAATATGATTAAAATGTTAAAAATATTAAATGGAACTATATTAATTTTTTGTTTATATTATTTACATTTTGTTTACATGAGAAAATACTACGAACTATCGTATCAAATAATACTTCTTTTATGCCCAAGTTCCAAGAGTGTTTCAACACATCAGAATTTAAACAGACAACGCCAGATGTTATAGAGTTTTCTAAGCACAGAAATTTTATTTCTTAAGCAACTTTTCTATCGCCGAAGTCTTGAAGATGTTGAAAATCTGCTCGTTTAAAGAACGCTAAATTATTGGGCCATTTTTCATAGTTATAAGGGCAAAATTTTACCCTGTTTTTCTACTTTCTTTCTACAATGGAGATATATAGACAGACAGACTTAACGCTTTATGAAATGATTGTTAACCATTTAGTAAAATTAAAAAGTTGAACTATTTTGAAGCCTTCTATTTAAACCCTTGGGGCACGTATATGGTGTACGGCATTATGAAATAGGAAATTTCATCAACAGCAACGATATTAAAAACAATACACGGAAAGGAAATAGGAACTGTAAAGGAATTAAAATTATTAAAAACCTAAAATGAAGCAACAATATTTGCCAAAACCAATTTTATAACAAAGATTCAGGAAAATTAAGAAAAATTAAGTAAAATTAACTAAAATTAACGAAAAAATTTAATAAATTTTGTGTATTTATATGTTTTTGAGTAAAACGGGGTTTTATTTTCCATTTAATCTTTTATTTTTCGTTTTAAATTTGGTTTTTGAATTTTTATATTTTTCAATCACAGATTTGAGTCAAGTGAAAAAGGATTCAGGATACAGAAATTGGCTGTCGACTTTTTCAATTTTTTCTTAGTCAGTTTCAGTCCTTATCAAAAAAACAATTTACCAATTTAAGCTCTTAAAATTAAACATATTCTGATTCTGTATTTTCTTGCCGATGGAAGAAAATCGTGTAAATGAAAAATAGAAAAAAAAAAGAAAACTAATACAAAAGAATTTCACAATAATAATTAAAGTGTTTTTTTTATGAAATTTTTCCAATAATCGTTTTCCTTTTAATGCAATTTTTTTTTCTTATTCATATAGAATTTTTGATAAATCGACATTTTTTGTGTTAATAATTTAAAAGTAAGAAAAAAGGAAAGCTTTATAAAATCGATTAAGTCATCACAAGTCTTACTTACTTTTATTTAGTGGGGCACGTGGACCTGTCATGCCAGGCATTATATTATCACGTGGCGGTGGTGGAGGTCCCCTAGCACCCGGCCCTTGACCTCTCCCTCTTTGGGCAGCCAAGCCACCGCGTCCTGCAGGGCCACCACCTGGCATCATTTGATTACTATATTGATCGGGTGCATCAGCTAAAAAGTTAGATGGCACCAAGCCACGAACACCATCTAATTCACCCATATAGAAACCATCTTCATCCATTTCGCCATACACTAAAATCACTTCACCCGTTTTAAAACTTAATTCAACTTGCTGCAATAACACATAAAAGAATATGAAACAGCATAGAAAGAATATTATTAAAAGATGGATTAATAGACATGTAAAACCAGATCATCTATCAAATTAATTGAAGGGATACAATTTGTGTATTCTGTATTACGCACTCTAAATGCATTTATAGCATCATGTAGCATAAATATTTGGGTATAATATGTGAGAATGTTTGTAATATCGAGAAAGTTTTTAGAGCTAAGTTCCTCGATCAATTACATTTGTTCATTCCCATACTGATTATCAAGGTACAGAATGGCAATTTTTTAAATGTGGTTTTTTAATAATGTTTGGTAGGCAGACATTTCTTGATTCAAAGATAAAAAGGATTTTAAAATATTTAGTCCTTAAATAATTTTTACGATCACTTCCCATATAAAGTCTTCTTTTGATACATGTTATAATTTAAAATAAGTATATACATACTACTAGGTCAAGAGTGACTGTTAAACCATATTTTAATAGAGGATTTTCAGAATATCTTTTAAGACTATTCAGAATTGTAAGTTTTTACACAAAAAAGCTTGTTCCTATAGATTTGTATGTATTATAATTATAATTATACCTCAGCATCAACATTTGGACTCAATTCTTGTGGATCGTAATCGTATAGGGCAATCATGCGCTTAACTGGCATTGTGGCATATATATCACCCCAACGATCACGGCTCACATTACGCATACTTTGTTGTGGACCACCAAGTATTTGAGTACCAGGCATTACTTGTGCCGTACCACCCGGTTGGGATGGCATTTGGCCCATTTGTCCCATTTGTCCCAACTGACCCATTTGGCCCATTTGTCCAGGTAGTTGACCTTGACCAGTCATTTGACCAGTACCATCATCCACTTCTGTTACCATATTATGCGGTACATAACCGCGACGACCCCTCAATTCACCCCAATAGAAGCCATCAGCATCTTTATCACCATACACCTAATTTTCACATAAATGAACAGAAAAAAACAAAAAATAAAATGCAAAAGTACAGAGAAACTCAGTACAAATCAGTAAAAAATTCAATTTGACAAGTGAAATGTTAAAACTTTAAAATACACAAGAGTATAAATATCTTTCTAAAAAATTTATATATACAATAATATTTAAATAAAATTCTATATATTATTTATTATTATTATTATTATTTAAATTATGATTTATATCAACAAAATTAATGATAAAAAGTTAAGAAAAATCTGTCTTCTACATATTTTTTTCTACATAAATCTATATGTATATTATTATATATGATATATATGTGTGAAATATATATGTATATGTATTGTGTATGGATGTGAAGGTGGCCAACAATTATAAGATTTTGGGTTAGAAAAAACAAATCAATTAACTGGGCTGGGAATTTATTGGGAACATATAAAAAAATCGACCATAATAACAAAAACAAATCATGCTTAAGGCTAACAGGGAGGGAAAATTCAATTCAATTCAATATCAATTCCCAAACAAATTAAATTATTAACCAATTTTTATAGAACCAATTTTAAATGCATACAAATTTGTTTTAGTATCAAATTCATTCAAATTCAGAAGCGATTGTTTTTCAATTCATTACAACTTCAATTACATTTATTTTATTTTATATATTTTTTTTCTTGCTTTGTTTACAACAACAAACCTACTTACCTTTTCACAATAATACAAAATACAATGCATTCATTCATTCATTCCATTTTACATACAATTCATATGATAACATTACAATTATTGATTTGTATCTTTTTGTATTTCTTTTTGGGAATCGCTTAAAGGGTAACGTAGCAAAAATATTAATAAAAACAAAAATAAAAACAAGTAAGAAAACTATACTTGGCTGCGCTCAAATTTTGAATATCTGTCACTTGAAATTTGTGATATTATGATACAAAGACTGTTTCAGTTTTTGAATGGACAACGCATACAATAAAAAAGGGAAAATTTGGTATTGTAAAATTTCGTGTAGGCGCGGTCGATCGTTACTATATTCCTACAGGAATTGTAGGCCATTGTAGACCTTAAGACTTGTACAAAATTTCAGCTTTTTATGTTTTGCTTATCTCTTGTTTGTGCGCAATGAGAAGAAAAGCGACCAAATTTTGCTTTAAAAAACCGAAAACTTCTTAGTTATGTTACACTATGGGCGTGTCCTTTGACTAATTTTGTTCACCTTTAAAACTAACTTGTATGCAAAAGATTTGAATGCTCCTTTAAAATATTGAACTTAATATGTCAACTTTTACAAGCAAAAATAGGTTAATAGCACCCGAGACAGACGGGCACAGACGGGCAGACAGGCAGACAGGCAGACAGAAAGAAATGTATAAATCGATTGAGAATTGTATGAATGTTGATCATGGATGGATTTTCTTGTAAAATCAATCATTTAATGATGAAAAATTATTTCCCAATTTACAGAACCAAAAAAATTTTAACCTAATGTAATTGTGGTTGGTCTGGCTTTACAATGTTAAACATTAAGTGGTAAGTTGGGGTATTTATCCTCTGTGAACATTTTTCAATTCATATTTTTATACAATATGGAAAATTTCAACTTATTTGTTTTAGTTTGTAACGACAGAAAAATTTATTAACTTTGCTTACGCAATTTTGCCAAGCTCTTCGATTAGTAAAAAAATAGAAGGCTTAAAAAGTTATATTAAAAATTTTACAAAGGTCGTACATTTCCTTAGAGAGGTCTACTCAAGATACATTTTACGCATTGGCCTAATCTGAAATCACAAATCCCTAGGGTCATATCTTGAGACGCCAGTACCCACTAATCGCTACTCATAAACCACTATCCACAAACCACTGTTCCCAAGCAGAGCTGATGGATAAAGCCAAAAAGTGCATTATATGCAAGATAAGTAACATTGTTTAAGAATGTTGTGCTGATCAAAAAACGCATAAATTTTGGACATTCGTGTTATCCTCCAAGGACTGCTCATTATCTTTGATAGAATTTCATAAATTTTATATCTATACTTGAAAATAATTGAAAGCCTTGCTAACAAAATAATTATATCAAATTTGTTGAGATAGAAGTTGTAAACTTATAAATGCCCTCTGATAAAATTCAGAACAAAAAAGGTCGAGCGCACAAATAAGCGGAAAATTGAAAAAATTGAAGAAAATAAAAAATTAAGGTGGGAACAAATAAAAGAGGAGGAAACTGAAGAAGACTTACCTTAATAGTATCACCTTCTTGAAATGGCAGTTCTTCATCGCAAGCGTCTGGATTTGGACTCATTGTGCTTGGATCATAATCGAACATGGCAACAAAATAGCGGGCTTTCTTTTGACCACTCGGACCCATTTGCTGCTGTTGCTGTTGTTGCTGTTGTTGCTGCTGTTGTTGCTGCTGCTGTTGCTGCTGCTGCTGCTGTTGTTGTTGATGCTGTTGTTGTTGGTGTAACTGTTGCTGTTGTTGTGGAGTCATCATTTGCTGCGCTTGCTGTTGCGGTTGTTGTTGACCTAAAGGGCCCCGTGGACCCATCATTCCACCTGCCATCCCTGTTTGTAACATTTGACCAGCTTGCATCATACCTGTTTGTACTTGGCCGGGTGGCATTGGTCCTCGTGTCATAGGAAATCGTTGTTGTTGTTGATGCAGCTGCTGTGCACCCATTGAACTTTGAGCCATATATTGTTGCGAATGTGGCTGTAATTGTTGCGGCTGTTGTGTACCAGCCATACGTCCTTGCATCATACCCCTTTGTTGTTGTTGCGTTGCGTAACCCTTCATTTTGTATGGTAGTATTTCAAAATTAAGATTGCTTTTTGATAAATTTCTTAATTTTTTTTGTAATTTTTTATTTATTTTTGTTGTTGTTGTTTTTGTTTTTCTTTCTTTCAAACAAAATTTAGAATTTTAACGCGCTAACACTTTTGTTCGTTTAGCATTTTGAGTATTTTTTTTTCATAAAATTTTTCAACTCGTTTTTCGAATTTATTTTTTGGAGTATTCTCTTTTTTTCGTTTTTTTTTTTCTTTAATTTATGTTTAAATTGAAATATTGAAACATTAAGAGTGGGGTACAATGGAGGCGTGTTATCGCAGGTGTTTAGTAGAAAAGCAGGTTAGAGTTTGTAAAATGAAAACGACAATGACAACGAAAATCTAATCAAACCAATAATGAAAGCATGTAAAAGCGTCAAACAGAGGAAATTATGATAATGACATGATAATGGAATGACAAATAGAAAAAACAAAACTCTTTGGAAAGCAAGCCATTTGTTGAGTGAATGGAATGCATGTAAGTGTTTAGATGTTAAGTGGTTAGTTACTTGTTTGGGCGTGTCTCTGCGAGGGATAGTTCGTCGGCAAATCACCATAATTTATAATAATAATAAGGAACGTAAGCATTCGATGTGAATAATGTATTTAGATAATAATAATTCATGCTTTTAGTTTTTCTTTCAGATACTAATTTTATCTATAAATTTAGATATTGTTCTATATGCAGAATTAATGGAAAGGGACAAATATAAAATCTTAAAGCAAATAGCGTTAGGCAAAAAAGCTATGGAATGATTTTAGTTCACTTAGATTGGATTGCACTGAATTGGATGCAATTGAATTTCGAAATTCTAGCGTAGCATTTTCGATTTCAACTACGAATTAATCTCATTTTTTATAACCACCTTATTTTCTTATGATCATAGTTCTAATGCCCCAAAGTAAGGGTCGTGATCTCTGATCAGCATTCTGTATCGATTTAAATATGTCTGCCTATCTGTAGATACATGCGCTTGTTGTTGCCATTCCCCTGATTAAGAACTGAAATAACTAGTTCAAATTGGTACGCACGCAATTTTAAAAGTAAACAATATAAGTTAAAGAACACGGCCACAGCTTAATATAACTTGAGAACTCTTCAGTTTATTAAAGAAAAGTTAGGTTGTAAATTTTGCTTATTAATCGCAAGCAACAGGAAATGAAATGCTGAAATTTCGTACAAGTCTTAAGGTCGTTGGTCTACAATATCTGTAGGAATATAATGAAGATCGACCACGCCTACACGAAATTTTGCAATACCAAATTTTCACTTTTTTATTATTTACGTTTTCTATCCGCTACTCAAAAACTGAAACAGTCTCTGGATCATAATGTCACAGATTTCAGGTGACGGGTATTCAAAATTTGGGCGCAGCCAAGTATAATTTTCTCATTTATTACATTATTACATTAACAGTCTATGCAGATTTAATCCACATATTATGGTTTAGCATATTATGGTTTTATGCTCAACTATCCACTTATGATTCTTTGTTCTACATTCAAATGGATTATTATACAGGATTATCGTTCGCCGTTAACGTTCGCGTTAGAACTTCTAAATGGATTTAAGGCTGCCTTCGCTTCTGTCTATCAATTTGTGAAACTCTGTAAATATCTCACCGTCTTACCAATGCAAATGCTAAAAATAAGACTCTTTATGCTGAAAAAAGCAATATACAATTTCATTGCTCGGCAATTTAGAAAATTTAGATCATATTCGTTAGAAGTTTCAGGAGAACATCATGCAATCTCTTAAGGTTGTTCTTCATTCGATGTCTAATAAGATTTTACATTTGTTTTGCCTTTACATTTATTTGTGCATTATTTAAATTATAATAAAAAAGTTAATTATCTATTGGAATAAGATTTGGAAGCGAGCAAGCAGAAAATTTGATATCAAAATTAAAAATGAAAATATTACTTTAAATTTTTTTTTCAAATTAATGAAAAAAATGTATAAAAGAGCATTAATAATTAACGCAATTTATTGAATAAGTATTAAAATTATTATTTGGGTATAAATAACGAGCTGTAGGTAAAAAAAAGTTGAAAGGCTAATATACGACTGGAAATATTGTAAAAGTGTGAATAATGAAAATGAACTTACATTGACATTTGTTTGACTTTGACTTTGAGTTTGACTTTGATTCACTTGACTCTGTGTGGGTTTTGAGAAGAGGCCACCGAGAAAGCCTCCTAATATACCAGAACTGCTGTCGGCCTGCATTTACACAGAGGTTGGCTATGAGTGAATATTCATGTTCACATCGATAATGTCTTTGTGTAATTGTGTGTGTATATATATTTATTTGTAATGGTTTTTTATATTTTCGTATTCTTCTTCTTAATTTACATGGCATATTTTATAGAAATAGAAGATTTTTTCTCAAAATTCCGTTGCAATAATGAAAATTTGGAAAATATAAAATGATTTTTATATTTTCATGCAACTCTGCAATCTCACACCACATTCATGTTTCCATTATAATTAGAAATAATACAAAATGTTCAAAATGTAAAGCAAAATTATATTTGACTAAGGTAAGTTTTTGCTACAAGTACTGGTCTATTTCTTCTTATACAGCCGTTATTTGACAGATAAGTCCACACAATTCAGTTACTTTAATGCTGCCAGATATAGTTCATTCTAATAACTTTGGATGGCTGCTGTTAGATAATTTCTTACGGGTTGAGATTTTACAGGACAATGACCCTTTTAATAGAACAATAAACCAATTCAGAGTCTTTTCCAAGAAAACTGGATAAATATTTTCTTTTTCTATTAAGAATTGCTATCAATTTTATTCTGAATATATATTAAACATTGCGGTGTAAGATTTTATAAAGATCGGTCCATACCGACAAATTACACAGTAATCGTATGGCAAGCAAAAATTGTGCACTTACATCGGTTTCTCTCTTCTACAATCAAAATTATATGTTCGGTATATAGTGAGGAAATTGAATTTACGGGCTTGCTGTTGCTGATGAAAATGGATCTTGCATTATATTGTACTTGTGATATCGTGAATCAAAAAAAACCAAGACTGAGATTCGAGAAAATTGGAAAAGAGTTTTCGCAAAGTCTTTTTGAGAGAGAAAAGGGATTTTTGTATTGATTTTTTAAACTAATAAACTGTAACTCATATCATATTCAAAATTAACCCAATGAATATAGAGAATGACAGAAGGAGAGAGAAAGAGTGATAAAGAGTATAGCACAGATATGTAAAAAATGATTTTGTGGTTCGAAAGAGGTGTCTTTTGTTAAAGTGTTAACAGAAGATATAAAGTGCAGACAACAAACCGAAAATGAAACCATATTTAAAATAAAATAATTCTATTTGAATATGTACAATATATATATACATATATTAAACGGAGAGAGTAATAGAAAGAGAGTGAGATAGAAATAGTGTGAGAGGTACACAAAGTGATTTTTGAAATATTATACTTTTGTGTTGTTATTTGGTTTTTTTTTAAAATCATTTAGATATTTTAATTTGATTTAACTTGAAGATCATTTAATGGTGACAGAAAAGACTTACCTGCTGTTGAGGCTGTTGTTGTTGTGGTTGTTGTGGCTGTGGTAAAATTCCTGGTTGCTGTTGTTGTTGCTGTTGTGGGCGCATTTGATTTGGATCGTATTGATTAGGATCTTGAGGGCCTATCATATGTTGCATTTGCTGTTGGCCAACCATACCATGGGGTCCTTGTGGCAATTGTGGACCCATGCCCATTTGTGTTGGTCCCTTCTACCTATTGCAGTACGAACAGAATCTAAAATTTTGAAAGAAGCTTCTTTTAAAAGTGTTCACAAAAATCGCAATAAATCAAGTGAGAACAATATAATCAATTGAGGACGACTATTAAATATCTACACATTTTCACAAAAGATTATACAAAATTGTAATTTGTTCCACACTTAAAGCCTTCGTCAAGAAGCTGTTGGATGAAATGTGTGCGTCATGTAAGTCTTTTTATACTCATAAATATTTCCCGACTTCTTTCTCAAAATATGCTCACATATAAAATTTCATTCAAATAGCTTCAACATTGCACCCTGTACTTTGATAACAAATTTATGTGGACAACAGACAGACGACTGAACAGTCTTAAATCTAACCAGAATGTGATTCTGGCTCGATAAGTGTAACAAAAAGTGGGTTATCTACACTCCTCTGCTCAAACTTATAATAATAAAAGGAAATGGAAATTTTACTTGGTATTAATATTGGTGCACTGTCCGCTGATTGAGAATCACGTGATTTGGTGCGTATTGTAACAGCTCTGGGATTAAATGTACCCAATTTTCCAATATCTATTAAAGCATGGTCGCCCGTAGGTGAATTGATGTCAGTCACTTTTTTACCATCAGCGTAAACAGCATAACCTGTTACTGGAGCAGACGATGTAGGTCTATTAACCGGTTGCCATGTCACAAGTATAGTACCATCTTGAGGTCCAGCCTCAAGTTGTATTTCCTTTAATAAAAACAATAATTCAATTGTAAATTTAATACAAATTAAGATGATCATTTTTTACAAGTTGTTCTTATTACCTGTGGCGGATCTGGTAAACCTTTGGCCAATGTACGAAAATCAGCATAGGCACCGGGTGCCTCTTCTTGTGGTCGACCAGGTGTATGTTGACCACTAGAAGCACGTAAATGTTTTGCTCGTACGGTTACGCGATATTGAGTGCTAGGTGCTAAACCAGTTATAGTATGGCGATAAACACCCGGCTTTACTATGCGTACTTCAACATTATTCACACACACTATATGCTGATGATTGGAATTGGCTGGCAGCCAAGATATAACAGCCGATGAACAAGTTATGCGCGACGCTCGAACAGCGGATGGTCCTAAATGTGCAGTATCACGGCCAATAATCATTGTACAGGCAGCATCACGTGATGTTTGACGATTTTGGGTGACACTTCGTACACTAATACGATGAGGCTAATGGAAAACAAAAAGAAAACCGAGGAATATAACACACATAATAAATACTTACTCCTTAATTTTAATTAGAAATTAATTCATTTTTTATTCTTTGAAAACTTCATGATCCTATAATTACTCTATTTGAATCTACGCCTTCTATAAGAGCTCTTGTGCGTTCATTAGCTTTAACAGTAACCTTAAGCACACCATCTACATATACATGGTAACTGTCTATAAGATTATAACCGCATGGTTCCGGTGGTGACCATCCAATAAGCACACCTTTATTCAATTGCCGTTCCAAGGTTAAATGCTTAGGAGTTGGAACTGCCAAAAAAAAGTAAATATGAATAAAAAACTATTTAGATAAAAGGCATATACAGTACCATTATCACTGATATCATCTGGATCGTGCTCTAAATCAGTTTGTGTTTCACTAAGGCGTGCTAAATCTTCTTGTGTATGTGTGAGCAAAGGATTGTGCGGAGGTAAGGAAGGTAACGATGTAGAATCACATTGCATAGTACCATCTTCAGCATCACGTAATGTTGAGAGGACTGCTTGATGGAACTCTAGTAAATCATCACCTTCGGATAGATTATATAATAAATTAAAGCATTTCTGCTTCTAAATGAATTATAAACTACAACAATTCATGTCCAATCCAATAAGCTAGATTTACCCTAAAATACTCATAATAATTAAATGAATTACTCTTAATAGTGGACTGAATTAAAGTAAGTATTATTTACTCAAGATTAATTATTATAAGAGGTGTCGCATTCGATCCGTAAATTATAAATTGCCATTTCATTATATCACAAAGTAATTATACTAAATACCTATTAAACGTTGTACGAAAGAAGCGGGTACCAAGCCACGTCTACCATCTAATAATTCTGCATCTAAATAGCCACCTTGCGGTTCAGCACTGGTCCATACTAGTAAATAATCACCAGCACATAAAGATAATTCACCTTCGGCATCTCTATTTTAAGCATACCGTTAAAAAAGAGTTGAATTGAATTTAATTAAGCTTTAACAAGAACATTAAAAAGTGCTGCGGCCTACTTACTCTGGAGGGTCATATGGAAAGCGTGCTATAAAAACACAGCAACGCCCTTTACCAGGTATATCGAGCATATCTACTTGAGGCTCTGTAGCACCATTTAAAGCTTGATTCCGAGCTATAAGCGTAAAGCCAAGTAGGAAAAAGAAGAATAACAGAAAAGGATGGAATTATTTACAAGGTACAACCAAAACAAAAAGGAAAAGCCATTTACTTTCCAAATCGAGAGCCCCCAAAGCCAAACCGCAACGATTATGTAACATTGAGGCGCTCATACTATCTGTAAATTCATCTAAACCCCAATTATTGGATGGTATCGGTGAGCATGGTGAACTACGATTACCATAACGATTCAATGGTATATCAATCTCATCTAACATTTTCATTTTATTAGCTGTACGCATAGTTGTAAACGGATATGATGCACTTGAACCAGCATCCATAATAGATGGTGGTGGCCCATACACATTAGATATACCACCAATCATACTACTACCCATTCCACTACTCAAACCGTATAATGAAGATGCTCCAGGTAATATACTGCTTAGACCTGCCCCTATACCAGCTCCTGGTCCTACTCCTGATAGACCACTAGTACCAGTTGATCCTAATAATGCGGCACTATCAAGTACATTACCTATAGAAGGATGTGTCAATGATGAACCGATAGCTTGTAAATTAGTCCCAGTTGTACCACTTAAACCCAAAGTCGAATAACTTCCAGCACCTGGCGGTATATTATGCGCATTCATTGACAATATTGGCATAGTTGTACTCTGTAAATTGTACAGTGGCAGTGTGCCACGCTAAAAGTTTTTAGTAAAGAAAATTCATTTGATGTGTGCATAACCATTCATCATCCACACATCATCCCACATTCAAAGTGCAAAAGTGCACAATACGTATTCACATACATATATAAAATTATTAAAATTGTAACATTAAAAAATGAAGAAAGAGAAAAGACAGAGAGATCAAATCACAAATTGATATTCAAAAGTGGCAGGTATCATGAGAAAAACCAAAAACCAAGAATCAAAAATCAAAAACACCAAAATAGTATGAAAAAGTTGAAATGATATATAAAATGTGTACAGACAGAAAACGAATAGGATTTGTACAAAAATAAAAAGAAAGTGAGAAGGAGAAAGTTTGAAAGAGAGATAAAAAGATATAAAAATTAAAAGAGAAGAGAAATAATAGAACGATTGAGAAAAATTTTTGATTACTGTGACATTATTGAGAAAGTGAAAAAGATAGATGAAGAGCAGCATAGATAGAAAATGAATGAGAAGCAACTATAATGATTTTGATGTTGAATGAATTTCAAAAAAAAATGAGATTAGTAATATTTAAATATCTAAGATTACTTTATCAGATTACGCATGAAATATTGATGATAGATGATACGATCACAACTATTGAAAAATAACACATATGCATATCATTTACCTAAAATGAAATTTAGTATGCTTTCCGCTAATCTGTTTATAAATTTAATTTGCTCTAAAATCTGAAAAACAAAAATTTTAGCCTTCTGTGAATTTTATCTACTGCTTAAGTTCTTCATCTTTCCCAGAACATGGCTTTAGAGTGCCTCATAGGGAAACAATCTCTATAAAAGTATCAAATCAAAATATCTATTCAAATCGCTTTTAGATGAATCAAATATCATGAATCAAAACATAAAGTTTGATGCCTACGAAAAACAATAAAACTTTCTCCTAGCAAATAACTCATTTCTAATTTCTCTAATTTATTTAATGTAGTATAATTACAGTAAGTGCATTTCATTATTTATTGTTACGCTACTAAAATTTTCAATAATAAATTTTATCGACATAATGATATCATTTTAATAATAATTTTAACACAATGAAAATTTTTTGCATGTAATAAATTGACGTAAATAGATAATTTCACAAACGAACGTCATGTTATACTAGATATATGGAAATGTTTATTGCTATCTAATTATTTAGTTAAATTATAGTTGTTAAATTATAAAGATAGGACGTTGAATTGTTATTGAATGATAAACATGAGAAGCTACGAGAAACCAAAGTTCATTGTCAAAATTTACGTCTGATCTACATAGATTCAATGCCAATGTAGAGCATTTTTTAAAGCGGCTACTTGAAAATCAAAACTTTAAAAATTTTTAGATTTTATAAAAGACATGTTTTTGTTTTTAACAAAGTTCATCTGTGAACCAGAAGATATTTATATAACAAATATATTTTTGGGTAATATTAACTCTTGTAGCTTGTAGCTTAATAACAAATTGACGGATCGATAGATTTAAATTGATTCACTTAGTTTTTTGAAGTGAATCAATCTAATAAAAGCTAAGTCTATGTCAACTTCTTGTGGGTGTTACAAACTTTTAACCGGATTTATAATATGCTGTACTTACAACACAAAACATTTTCCATAGTTCTATGATTCAATTTTTAAAACTGAGTATTCTATAAACTAAAATCTTTAGATTTTTTAAAAAATGGTGTTGTTTATTTGACCTTAAAACGCCTTAAAATTTGTACTATTTTGATATATGAAAGTTATTATTTTTTTTTAATTATGGCTATTTTATATTTAAATGGGTTACCTAAGAGTCGCCCCCAAACACTTATCACAATCACTTCCACTTTTTTAGTGTATTATATCAGGTCATATTAAAAAGATATTGTACTAAAAGTATCCATAAGTTTAAAAGATAGCATTTCAGAGAAATTTTTTTTTTGATTAAGTAAAAAGTTTCATTGGTCTTAAAAATGATGTTAATGGGCGAAACACTGAAGAGGGCACTGAAACATTATTAAAACTAAAAGCTTTTTAGTATGACCTAATATTTCGTAATGCATTTGAACAACACTTGAGACTAATTACGGCTTCCATGCACATGCGATAATTATAGATTATAGTAAAACAAAATGCAACTAACCCACTAGAATGTGAGTACAGAATGAAAAGCAATAAGACAGAAAAAAAGAATTGGGATTATTTGATTTCTATTTAACTTCAATTTAGACAATTACGGGGCCACAAATATTATTCTCATGACTTGAACTGGTTAAACTTCAAATTACGTTTAGTTCAGTAAAAACGATTATTTGATGACATCATGATACTACAACTGAAGAATGTTATCTCTAATTAGCTTGAAATGTAAGAATTGAAAAATTTTACCAATATTAATTTGTCATTTTACCCTACACCAATTGTGGTCAAGGGTATTATGTACTTGTACGAATGTACTTAATACCCAGAAATGGTTTGAGATGGATCCACTCTTTATTATACTAATCAACTGAGAATCGCTTGCTAATTCGAGTTAAGATTGTCGGGCTATCTTTCTATAGTCTGCCTGCCCATATAAATATGTTATCAAAGTGAACGGCTACTTGAATGAAATTAAAGACTCCCGGAATTATGGATAAAATTGTACTTTATTATTATTACCGCATTCAGGGACCTATTTTGTATAGGTTTCTTATGTATAAAGACTTATAATTATAGATATTCCTTTATAAAAGTGAGATGTAGGGTATTTAATAGTTCGCCCCGACCGAATGTATTGTGCATGTTTTTTTTTAAATGTTTTACTGCAGTAAAACATGTACTGTATTTAATTCTAATAATAGCAACTATATGAATTTCATTAAATTACCATATGATATTAATTTGTCTGGCATGACGTGGCTTGGAATGATATGGTATGGTATAAATGTATGGATGTTAAAGAAATAATGTGAAAGTGATAAATTAGAATTGTGTTACCTGACTTAAGCCGGATGACAAAGATTTCATCGAATGAATATTTACCGGCAATTGTGAAATGCCAGCGATTCCACTAATTCCACTTAATAATTTATCTATTGAAGAAGGCATAGTTGAACCAACACCACCTGCTGTGCCATATGTTGTAGATATATTTAATGATTGTAGAGCATGACTACTTAAACTTGATGAGATGCCACTTATAGAATTTGGCATTAATCCTGGCATAGATGTTAAACCCATACCCGTAATGCCCGTTGTTATATCACGACTAGTTCCAGGTCCAGTGCCACTACTACTAGCACCACCAGTACCACTACTACTACTATAATTACCACCACCACCAACACCATTGGGTAAAGTTGACGTTAAAACTGATGAATAACCACTCGATAAAGCGCAAGTGCCAATTGCTCCTGATCCTACACCTGTTCCAGCTCCGATACATGTTACTGCGGTACTGCTACCAGTACCACTACTAAATACGGCTCTCTTGTAACGATTCAATTCCTCTTCCAATTCTAATTAAAAAAAGAAAATGATTTACATATGAAATGCATTCAGCAGCATCTACGGCGGTATATAAAATCAACTTACCCGATTTTGATATGCTTCTAAAATCGCTATGGTTTGTATTCAATATGGAACTGGTTGGCATGTTTATTAAACCCGAAGCTGATGTTCGTGGATTTTCTAATTCAGCCAATACACGATTATCCTAAAAATTAAGTAAATAAGTGAAGAAAAAGAAATAATTGAGTCAAAACCGAAGTCTGTATAAAAAAAGAGCCAACTACTATTTGTCAATTTAAGTGATAATTTTTGGATAATCAAGTGTGTACCTGTTCAATTTTTGCCATAATGATATCAATTTCAGTACCCTGATCTTGTTGGATGATTGTCGGCGCCCAAGTAACAGTTGAACTGGTGCCCGTAGTGGCAGTGGCACTAGGTGTTGCTGAAGCCGCTAGAGCTGCTGAACGTGCAGCCGCTTTCGCTTTCATAATAGCAGATAATTCTATTTGTAATTCCTCACAGCGGACATTTTCCAAGGCGGCCTACAACACATACCATAATTATAATTATACAACCGCTTCTATAGCTATTCAAATATTAATAATCAATAATTGCAAGTAACCTTTTTTTCCAATTCCCGGGCCCGTGATTGTAAATTTTCAATAGCTTCGGCATCTACTCGACATCCACTACCGCTTCCACTATTACTATGACTATTTAAATTACGTATTTGTGCCAATGTTTCCTTCAACAAAATTACCATAAAAATTTGTGTTTTTGGACATTAAATGTATCATATTACCTGATGAGCACGCTCGATTTCTGTGCGACGTGCTTCTGCATCACGTAATTGTAAACTTAATGAATCCAACACACCATTGGAGGGTTTCATTTGGCGATGCATAGATTCATAGGGCATAATGGTCTGTAATAATTGAAATTTTTGTTTTTTTTTTATTAAAAAAAAACCAATAATTGATATAAATTGATTTTAAAAAATTTTGCACAGATGTTATAAGAGATGAACAATGCTTAAATGCCCGATAACATTTTGTGCCTTTGTCCCATTGAAAATTTCATTTTTTTAGCCAACAACCAAAAATTGCTGGCATTCTTATATTCCAGCTGCCATCTAAGTGTAAAAATGCTGTAATAGTCAGAAAAACTGGTCCACAGAACTCTCCAAAAGTATACACTCTTACTTCTATTCTATCTGTCTGTCCATCCACATCTTATACAGGTACCTCTTGCAAAAATCTATTATGGATCTCAAATTTGATGGAACTATTAAAAATTTTTGCTTCCGAATTCAATGTTAAGATGAAAGCCAAGAAGGCTACATAAACTGGAAGCAACTTGTTGTACTTTACCCGTCATTTTTTCGCACTTCCTGCCATCTATCAATTAAGTAATTTTTTGCTACTCAGTCGTATTTTTCCTGTTTAAATTTTTCGTTTAGTTTCATTAATAATGTACAATAATAATAATAATAATAATAATAATAATAATAATAATAATGATAATAATAACAATAATAATAGCAACAATAACATGAACACATATTAATGAAAATTCCATCATAATATGACTCAAGTCATTTTTGCCGTAATAAGAAATAAACCCCAAAAACAATTTTATGTAGTCTTTTTGTGTCTAAAATTAAAATCCCTTGTTTTATCTGCTGAATTTTCATGGGCTATTTTTATTTGAATGCGGTAATTTAAATCAAGCGTAACAGGCCACATGAAGTTCTTCTCTGAAGTTCTAATTTGTATAAGTATAACAAAGTATGCCAAACTATTGAATCTTGTAACAGTTCATTGGCAAAGTTTTCATCTTAAAATATTTGAAAATTTTTGCATTCAAGATAAGACGCCAGGAAAAATGTGGACGCAATAATTTCAATTGCTCAAGATGGCATGATTTTAAAGAGTTCTTACGTCCATTACATTTAGATAAAAGCACGATAATAATGAATCGTGCAGGCCTTATTGATATTTATTCTTTTCTTTGGTAATCGATTTCGAACTACCAAAGAGACTCATTCGAAATTATACTCAATCAATTCTGAATTCTGAATTGTAAATATTTTCCTGTAGTATTTGTGGTGTAGCATGCCAAGAATTTCGGCTTTAATTAAAATCATCTAAAAAGTTTCTCTATTTATTACTAATTTGTTTTATTTTATCAAAATTCAAATGTATGAGTAAGTAGCAAAATTTTTTGTGTTTCCTTTTATACGTCTATTAAAAACAAAGGCAGGCAAGCATTGTGGTTGATTTTTCCCTTTTTTGACTTTAGTTTAACGAAAACGAAATAATAACAATAAACATAACAAAGGATAATTTATGATAATACTAAAAGTATGTTATAAAAATATCCTACATATATAAATATCAATATCCGACAGAGCCAAAAAATTTCTTCGAGAGTGTTATATATAAATTATACAATAAATCAACATAAAATTTTAACGGTAATGTTTTATTGCTTCGTTTCATTTCGGTTCTTTTCAATTATCTTCTACAATTTTTGTAATAAATTTATAAGAATATATTTAACATCTAAAAGGTTTAATTCTTTATAACACTAAACGATTTGGTATAATTACCAAATTTTATAACTATCTTAAATCTATATTTCCATCCGTCCAAACGTCCATTCGAATATACGTCCGTCTATGCATCAATCCATATGTCAGTCCATATGTCCATCCATATGTCCGCCTGCATGTCCGTTCGTATGTCTGTCCATCTTATATAAACTTTTATTAAAGCATTGTACACCGAAATTGTTTTCAATAATTGTTGAGAATAATTTTCTACCTAAAAGTGGGCTATCCGAAAGAAAACCAACAACGATTGTAACTTGCGTTGGATGTATTTTATGACCATTTCTTTATATAAGTACAGCTCATTTTGAAATTGGATCTCTTAACTTCTTAATTCTTTTCATTTATTTTTTTTTTCTAATATTTTAATTACATTATTCAAATGGTTGTAGTCTACGTAATTAAGCGAATCTGACCTTTTGTAACATTTCAAATTCATTTATTGTTTCTCCTTTGGTATTTTTTAAGACTTTGTCTTATAATTTTAAAATCTAATGAATGATATCTAAGTGAAAATATTTCAAGTTGCTAAGAAATTGAACTTTATGATAAATTCTCTAAATTGAACTAAAACATCTAAATCAAGCATATATCAAAGTTTACGAAAATGGCAAATATATCATGACAAATCAGTCTACAATAAAAAAAATAAGGAAATCTTACACAAAGTAAAAATTACAAAACTTTTAGATGGAGATTTCAAGAATTAACTACGCTCAAATTTTTTTTCATGTACATCCTTGAATGTATGGAAATACCTACCCATTCATGTAGCATGTGTATGTATGTGTGTGTGTGTATATATATATAAAAATATTAAATTTTTCAATAGTTCAACGGCTCCTGGAAAGGGTAATTTTGCCAAAAAAAGAACTTCTTAGACATATTTTTTTTTCTTCTTCTTTGGTAACAGAGTTTTTATATATAAGGGATTATACATACATATGTATGTATGTGTTGAAATCTGGTATGGTTTTTCTTCTTCTGCTTTTTTTTTGTATTTTATGGTGCACAAGTTACTTTTATATTAATTTATAATTGATGTTAGAAGAACATGATAAATTTTCTAAAAATAATATTAAAAGAAAATCAAATGATCTATATATATGGACGTACAATTACACCCACAAAAATCCATACATACATATATATGTATTGTTAAAGTATATTCATAATAAAGTTAAAAACTCGTTCTGACTTCACATTTCATATTTTAAATAACAGCTTGTTGGTTGTTGGTTGGTCGTTAGATGCTTTGTCAGTAAGCAGCAGCAAAAAAAAGAAGAACAAGAAGAATTCTAAATGAATATGGGATGTTGCCTGAGTTCAAGTCTTTCGTACTCTAAACTAGTGGCTTCATTGGCCAAATTCAATGTGGAAAAATACATTTGAAGAAATACAATTGAAGAAAATTCGTTAACAAAATGTTAGCAAGTTGTAAATTGTAATAGCATTAGGCAGTCAAAGAGTAAAAAATACACTAATTGATATTAAGGATGGAACTGCTTGGTGTCACATCAAACCCATTTACAATATGAGGGAAGCTAAAGAATGTGACTTAAGAACTTTTCGGTTCTTAATATTAAAAACATTTATTCCTCTTATGAAATTCTTGAGCTTTAAGCAATTGATCATATTTATATCTCTTTTTAACTCATTTGGAATTCAAATATTCCATCTAACGCATCTAACTTCCTTCGAAAGGATAATCTCCTACTTATTCCATAATACTAAGATCATAGAAACTGCATAATCTAATCCTTGATTGTTTTATAAATGCCTAAATGTATAACCAGATTTTTAAGCTAAGCTACTTTGTAACACGAGTAATTGGTCATACTACTCAAAACACAACTTTGAACTATAACCATAAGGCCTAAGTTTCGCCAATATAACACATTTTCTAAAATATTTTAATCTAAAACAATTGTATTCTACGTATGTTCCATTCTGTTCTGTTCTATTCTATTTCATGACCGGCTCTGTATGTCTTATGATACTCATATAAGAACTCTTTTTCTATTTTTCTACTAGAAAATTCTAACTCTTCTACTTTTTCTTTTTTGAGTTTTGCCAATAAATTTCTAAGAACATGTGCACATGCATACACGCATACATGCACACACACAGCCAGTAATCTACCATAATAAAGATAATAAAGTTTTCTGAAAATATTTCATGTACATATGAATTATACTACTAAAACTATTTTATACGATAATTGAAAAAAGTATATTTTCTTAAGGGTTTCAAAGATTAAATAACCTTCCCCCGAGCGCAGTGTAGTAATTTAAGAGCAATCAAGAAAAAGTTACCAATTTTTGGTATAAAAATGGAAAACTGTTCAGTTTAAGGCCTATTTCTCTCAAACGATTTGGGTGCATTTTCAATATCAATTTACTTAAAATAATTTTTATTGTTTCTGTTCAATTTTAGCTTTTCTATTATTTATTACTCTAATTCCCTCGTTGTTTTTGAATATTACAAACATTTAAAAAAAATTAACATATTGTAAGGTCTGTATGAACGATAGGTATAAGAACTTTATAAAACTAGTAGCAATAAAAATAATAATAAGAGCCCGCGTTATAATAATAAAAGTAACTACCTCCAAAAAGTATGCCCTAATAATGATAAATATAAATTAGACAGTAACATTTAAGAATATTAATATAATAAATAGGTTAATATATGATTACACATTCCCCTATTTATATATATATACAAAGGCTTACAAACATAACTACACAAACACTAACACACATACGAACGCACACACACACACATACACACACACTAATTCATTTATATAATAGATATTTTACTTTGACCACTAGTTGCGTTGCAGCGTGCGAATAGAATTTTTTATAATTATTGCACCAAAGAGTAGAAACAGAAAGTGAAAAGAGACGAAAAAAAAGGCTAAAGACGAAGAAGAAAATAAAGCAGGAGCAATTTATAAAAATAAGAAGGATGCACATATAAATGCGATACAATGCAATTTACAATTTTTTTTACACGAAACACAAATGCGAAATTTACAAAAAACGAAAACGAAAAAACAAACAAAAGAAAAAGCAAGCAAAACACATGGGCCTTAGCACATAAGCAGTATGTATGTGTAGAATGAATATTACAAAGCTTTGTAACTATTAAATAACACTCATGCACACACATAAAACATATAAAATAGAAATGAAAAACAATTTAGAGCAACAAAAGCAATGACGAGTACAAACAGCAGAAACAAATGAGCGAAAATTCTTTTCGTAACAAGAAAACACGCCACAAAACTTAGGAATGTACATAAAGAGGAAGAGGAAGAGATAGAGAAAGATAACGAGAAAGTGAGATAGGAAGGATCACATGCCCATACAAACACATGCTATTCTTTTCACCTCTCTTCATTCCTCCTCTTCTCTCTCATCCCTTAAGCATACACATTCATTTCAGAGAATAGTAAAAGTCAACTGTATTTGAACGTATAATTTCAAATTACTTATAATATAGAGTGTGATGTGTATATATACGTAGTGTGCCTTTGTATATGCATACATATGTCATGTATTTTTTATGAGTGTGCCTCATACCAAATGTCAAAAACTCGACAAATACAAGAGTTGACAATAAAAGAGAAATAATAATAGAATGGCTCTTGCGCTCAAACCACTTAAGAGAAATATTTCCTTATCACTTTAGATGAACGAGTAAAAAAAACTTTATCCCTCTATATACTCTATTCTGTTAAAAACTGCAACCGTAATAAAAACAACAATAACAACAATTGAAAATTTAAATATAATCAAACAAACAAGCAAAAAAAATTGTAAAATCCCATTGAATGAAATGTTATAAGATTATTTCGTATTTTCGAGCGATTAGCGTGATTAGCGCTCCGATTACATTACACTCAGACAGAAGAATAGCAGAATTATAATAATAACTAATTCTAATATTGTTTAAAAAACGCGCTTAAATGTTGCTCTCCGTGTAAACATATGTCTGTCATTACTCATCTTAATCTATCTCTCTCATGCTGTCACTAACTCTCCGTCTTGGTACGCTTTTGTTTCATATGGCAACACTATCAGCTGTTAAAACGATTCAATTTCTTTTTCTGTAAAAAAATAACTTTGACTTACTTTTCTATTGTTTTGTTTGTTTTACTTGACTATTTTGCTATGACATTTCATATTTTATGGAAAGAATTTTACAATTCAATAAAATTAGATCTGAGAATCTTAATAAAACAAACAGAGAAAGTAAAAAATTACTCATACGCATAATAATCCAAATAGCAGTCGAAAAGTATGCAAAAAAAACGTAAAATATAAATTGCGTTGTTATTTTGTTCCATCATTTACTTACACTCAAGCAAAAAATTCAGATAAAAGTCAATGAAACTGTTAATGGTTAATTATGTCATGGAAATAATAAAATAGAAAGAGAGGGTGAGAAACAGAAAGATAAAGTGATAGATAATGGGAGACAAGAAATCACCGAAAAAGAATGAAATGTATGTGTAACAGAATGGAACATACATGTCACGGTTAATTCAATAATTACTTCCATACTTTTACTTCTCTTAATTTACGTCGATTTGATTTCACAACTGTAAATTAAATAGACTGACAAATGGAAAAAATGCATTCTTTTCTCCGGCACTTTTCTTTGAATTTTTACTGTCTTGACCTCTTCCTCTCTAACTTTCTCTTTTTCTCTCTCTTTCTCTATCCCACAGTCTCTTTTTCTTTCCTTGTTTTTCTCTAACTAACTGCTTTTTTAAACATATTTTTACTATCTTAAAGTCATCTTTAACGTGGCATTTCTGGAAGGTAAAGCGAAAAATAGATGTGGCCCATCCTGTTTTACTTGAATACATTTTCTATCTACTTCTATTATTATGTTTATTATGAGTCGTTATTGGTCTTACTATTATTAAATTTTTACATCAGTTCTGGCACAAATAAACAATAACAATAAATTCATAAGACAATCCCAGAAGCCTTTGTATATAATAACTTTTTTATATAAAATCGTAAAAATTTAATCGAATAATCTTAAATTGAAATGACATCAACAAAATGAAAACTCTATGAATCTATTTATACTCTATGAAAATATCAAAAATTATTATATGTGTGTGAGCGTTGTGGAAACCTGATGGGCATATAAAAATTGAATCCCCTTTACCACTCCAAAAAAAAAAAAACCAATTTATAAACTAAAATAATAATAATAATAATAAGAAGCATAAAATGACAATAAACAACAGCAACAAAAACAAAAACGAAGCAACTATTGTAATTGAAATTCATTGTAATTCTTTTGTACATTACATGCAACAACGTAATTTATCGTACTTCATCTTCCGGCCCTGCGGCAACAGCCAATCAGCCCAACCAACCAAAGCAACCTTTCTCCTCAAACGTTATTTATTTACAATTAAAATGGCAAAATGAAAATATTTATAACAGAAAAAGAAGGCAGCAAGTAAATACATTACAGTCAGCCGATGCGGACTATTATACACCCTACACAACAATTTTATAAGAGAATACCCAATATTGTATATTTTTCCACATAACGACTCCTTGCAAAATAAGTTGCTATACAGAGCGCGATTGTAAAAATAGGCCCATTCTTACCCATAAATGTTAGCGGGTCTATGGGCTAAATTCTGCTTACATAACGCATCGTATTCAAATACCTCTAAAATAAACTTAGATAGACAGACGTATAGACAAATTTAAATAGAATTAGAAGGTGATTCTGAATTGATCGGCATAATAAAAGGTGGGGCCATCTTAATTCATTCTCTGTATAAGAACAACTTATAATACCCAGCTACCATAAGTGGTGTCGGATATAAAAAAATAAAAGAATGAAAAGTAAAACACGACACAATCAAAGAAAGAGAGAGGGTAATTTAATAATGTGAAAATTTAGGTTAATAGAATTGTAGCGTTCGTTTAGAAATTTGAGATGACCAGAAGCAGGCCATAGTATTATAATGCGGCTATTTTTACACGAATATAACTGTATAAGTGTATTCTCACGCGTATGCTCTTTTTGTAACTAGTTAATAGTGGGCAAACAAATATATTAAACTTTTTCAATGAAATTCAACTCGCAAATCCTTGATTCTCATTTTACACTTCAGTTTTATTAGTGAGATATGAAACGTTAAAATTCTAAAGATGAACCGTATAGTAATTGTAATTTTTAACCATCAATTCCTTTAGAATTCCTTTAACTGACTCCTTGCACATAAGTAAATAACGTAAAGCAACATAAACGTAAAAAGGGTAACTCTGTTTTATCAATTCTCTGCGATGACTTATCCATCCATTCAAAGGTTGAAAGTACAAATGATTTTACACATGTCGGTCCGTGTGTCCGTGTCTAATAATAATCCTCCTGATCGCGAAAACAAAAAAAATCCACTTTAAATTTGGGAAAAATATTGGAGATAACGTGAGTTGATTGATATTGAAGATTTGGCCTCAGCCATATAAAATTTTCATACTTAATTCAAATGAAACTAACAAAAATAGCAGTAAAAAAATGTAATAATTTAAAAATGTTATGATTTTGTACAGTTAATGAAGGAAACTTTTCAAATTTCCTCATACAGACGAGAATCGAGTGACAGAAATTAAATTACTGAATATAAGCAAGTTTGGATCCTTTATCAAAGGCATTCCCCAACATTTCTATTTTTTGAAAAGTATACTTAAGTATCTTTGATTAATTTTCTAAAACAGCTTCGTCCAATTGGAACGCCAAAGAAAAGATATACATACAGTTAAGTCACAAAGGAAGTTAATGCAAAATACGTGATATGTAAAAGGTTAACATCCAAAAAAAAGTACAAGATTAATTACAAAATAAAAAAAAAACATTGCATACGTCATAGGAAAATAACGTTTACATACATGGCAAACAAGCAAGAGAGAGAGAGAGAAAGAAAGAAAAAAGATGAATGTGGAAATGAGTATTCCACTGGGACTCTAAGCAGAAAAAGAAGCAAAGAGAGTTTTTTTAATATAAAATTTTGTTAGAGTTCTTTTAGAGTTTTGCTCCCCTCACACAACCAACTAACAAAGAAAAAGAAATGGTAATAAAGTAGTAAAAGTAGTAAAAGTAGAACAAGAAAAGGAATATGAAAAAATTAGAGAAAAAAGTCTTAATTTGGTGAGAGTGAATTTTACAGTTAATTATGAAGTAAGAACAAACAATGTAATTAAAGAAAGTACCCGTAAAGTGAGGAAAGTTTTACAGGCAGGAAAATTTTAGAAAGTTGAATTTTACTTAACCAAATATTTCATAAACATGCGTTTCAAATTCTGGTTCAATTCAACAGTTTATTTAAAGTCGAAAATATGCATTTATTAGAAGTCACATGTCAGAATCTTGACGTACTTGTCTAAATTCAAGCATAACTATCTCTTAAAGTACCAATTTTTACTTCATTTAACGTATAAAACTTTTATGAAGTAGTTGAAGTCTATCAGTAATATGTCCAAACCATCTATCAGAATGGCAAAACAAAGGCTTGGTAATTTTATAGAAATCTCTGAAGAAGAATCTCTGGAATAGAGAGTAGATTATTTTTCTAAATATTTCAAGGAATCTTTTGCATTAAAAAAGCAAAAACATTTAACTCCTTTAAAAAACACTGAACTCCTTAATTTTTCTTCAACACAAACAAACAAAACAAAAATTATCACAAAAATTTCGCCACGAAATTATGAATTTCGAATTGTAAGAAGAAATGGACAAATATTAAAAAAAAAAAAAAAAGAGAATGAAAATAATTGAAAAAGAGTGTAAACAAAGAGAAATTATAATTATGTTAGAGTTGAAATGGGTACACGCATCCATACACATACACACACACGCGCGCACACACACACACACCCACATGCACACTGGCACCAACATGTAGAAAATGAACACATGTAGAGTGACATTGATTTTGAAGTGAGTAAAGTAAAGTGAGAGAGAGAGAGTGTGCGACATCGTTATTCAGTGAGTTCAATTACAATTAAAATCAGGAGCAATAACAATAACAATAACAACAACCACAATAACAATACTAAACCCAACACAAAATCCGACATGAAATTAAATATGAAATAAAAAGAAAAAACCAAAAAATGAGAAATATGATTGTAAATGTTTGATTGTGTATGTGCGTATGAATGAATGAATTGTAACAAAATCAACAACAACAATAGCAACATCATTGAGAACTTTATTATTTTCTTGTTCTTTACTTTGTTTTCTTTGTTTTCATTTATTAATAATCATTTGCGAAGAATTTTTTCTTCCATTTTTTACTACTTTTTACGTTATTACATTTTTTTTGCTGTTTTCTCTGCACAATTTTCTTATTTATCTTTATGTTATTTTTATTGTTTTATTGTATCGGTTTTACTTTCACCTTCTTTGTTTTTTTACAAATTTGAATTAAAGTATGAAAGTTTTTTGTTCATTTATTCGAATTTTATTGTTTCTTTTTATTATTATTAAAAATGTACGATTTACAAGTGTTGATGGGGCGATGAAAAGATGGCGGAGATGTTTTTTAATTTTAATTTACTATCACTGCTTGTAGTTGTTGTTATACTACTTCTCTTTTTGAGTTTCTTTTATTTTTGTTAATTTTCGTTTACATGAAAATAAATTTTTTTTTCAGTTTTCAGTTTCAGTATTTTATTGTTGCATATTTTTTTTATTGCTTTGCACACGAATTTTGCCATATTATTCATTTATGCCATTTTGGTTTTGAGGCTAAAAGTATGCTTTTTTTTCTAATAAATAAATTTCGCCGTCCAGCGTCTTGGAAAGTCGAGTACGCCCTCAAGTTGTGTGTACTTATGTTTACTTTCAATTTTGAAACAATTTATGATCGATATAGGCGGTTCCACTTGCTCATCTATTTTGGAAAAGCTTATTCTGTCCCTTTTTCTCTACAAAAAAGTCTTGATTCCATTTCGCCATTCAGTTCACTCAACATAATTTCCAATTGATTTTCACTAGAAAAATTTTAAATTCTAGCCCTTAAAAATACGCTTTCGTTAAATATAGATGAATTCTAATCGAATCTAATCCATATCACTGACTGTTAAACTTAAGATGATCTAAATGTTACCCGACTAATTTAAATGACACGAACACTATTTTGAATAATAATCATCTGAATAAATGAATAATCAATTTTACAAGGCTTTTCTAAATTTTTGGATTAATAAGCAGATCGATCCTACTTATATTTAATTCAAATTTTGCGTCCAAGACATATTCAAAATTTGACCCTACTCAATTTAAAAAGTTCCATTCTGAATTTCGTATATGGGTAGAAATAATATGTAGTCTCAAAATTAGATATGGAAGGATGAGATTTTTAATTCGTAAGATCTCTATAAAATTTTCTAATAAAATTACACTCAATCTTTGGCCCTAATGGAATGCGTAAACCCTATTTGAGACTCTTCGAATATGCGATTCCTAAGGATGCTATTGGCATCCCGTACAGAAAGTGTGGACTAACAATTACAAGGCGAAAAAAATTCATGTCTGTTTTATAATTTTTATAAGTTGGCCTAAAATCCTAGTAAAGATTTTCGTTTTATGCTATAAATTTTTTCCCAAAAACCATCCAAAAGAGTGAGTGAGTAAATTAAGTTAGTGAGTTTCACGTCTGTCGTCAAATTACTTCATTTCAATTCATTTCCTTTCACTGGACTCTAATTTGCATATATAAACACGCACGGACGCACGCCAGCAATCACGCCAGCAATTACACATTGACTACTCCAATCGGAACTTCACTTGAAGCAGCAGATTTTTCTAACATGTAAAACAGCACCTTTTTTACTTGTTATACCCACCACCAAAAGGCTTGGTGTATTCAGTTTATAATTATGTTTGTAACATACAAAAAGTGTAGAAGATCCTAAAAAGTCTATATATACTTCATCGGCATCAAATTCTAAATTGATTTGGACATGTATGTCTGTCTGTCTGTCCGCCTATACGTTCCTCCGTGTGTTATTAACATTAACGGTCGCAAAAAAAAGAGATATCAAGCGGAAATTTGGCAGGGACATTGGTAATTCTTGTAGGCAGATTAGCATTAAAAATAGGCGAAATCAGTTAAAAGACTCGCCCACAGTGCAACATAAACTGAATACCATTCAATATTTTTAAGCCAAATTTGGCAGTTTTTTACTCACTATCTGCAAACCTCACAAGTTAGAAAACTGAAATTTTACACAAGTAGAGAATCGGCCACGCCTACGCGAAATTATACAAATGTTCAATTTTTTATGTTTACGTTTTCTCTGTACAAGTGAAAAACTGAAACAGGCTCTGTATCGCACTGTCGCGTTCTTTGAGTGGCGGGTATCGAATATTTGACCTCAACCAAATCTTTATTTCTTACATTTTTTTTTCTAAATAAGCCACTCTAAATGCAAAAAAAAGATGAAAGAAGAAGAGAAGAAATAGACAGAGGTGAAATTTTTATTCCTTTAAGGGAATTCCTTTTCCTTAACAGATTCTTTTAAAATTGTAAAAAAAAGAAAGTTTTTTTTTCATACTTTAAAATATCAACACACACTCTTACGCACACTCTTATGACACATACTTATATACATACCCAATCATATTAAATTTTATGTTAAAGGATTCTTTTAATTTATTTTTTTTGTTCTTTTCCACATTTTTCTTTAAAATTTCACTTTCAAACAGCAAAAAATTTAATTTTCAAGAATTTAAAGTTATTTATTATTAATTTCTAGAGAACCTTATTTCATTATTATTCCTTTTCTTTGTTCTTTTTGTTTTTGGTTTTTTTTTTAAAGTGAAAACGTTCACTTTGATTTCAAAAATCAATTTCTCCCTTTTTTTCTTATTTTATTTTTATTTTTTATTTTTTTACAGCGTGCATTCACTCACGCCACGTTACATGTTACGTTATTTGACCCGTTACTATTGTAAAAAACAGGTAAAAAAATTTATAAAAATTTGTTTAAGTTGTTGGTTTTTTTTTCTTGTTCTTTTTTTCAGTATTGATGATTTCAGTATACCCGTGAATGTGGCCAGTAAATGGGGACTGTGTGTATGTGTATGTAAGCATATATATATATTTATATATTTATATACGTATTCTAATTTTACAATATTCCTTATTCATAAGTAAATGCCAAAAAGAAAAAAAACGCAAAAAAAGCATAAAGAAAACTTTTTCAATTGAAGAACTTTTGAATTAATTTCATTGAATTTATTGAACAGATTTAATGCAATATTTTAGTAATTTTATTTCAATTACCACTAGCACTACATTATCGTTATCATCATTTTCATCTTCTTCTTCTCTTCTTCTTACTCTTCTTTTTCCTTCTCCTTTCTTCCAATACTTTTTCTTTCTTCCTTTTTTTTATAATATCACATATAATTTTTATATTTTCTTTTTCACAATCAACTTACATTGTTGCACTTTCTTACCTCTTACCGTTTTATATAATTTTATTCTACTTCCGATTTTAATCAAAAATACTTTTCACGCTTTGAATTTCTGCATTATTTTAATACTTTCATACGTCATTTCTTTATTTCCTTATTGTATTTCATTTTCTTCTCAACTTTTTTATTTAAGAAATTTCTTTAATACATTTCTTTCTTTCTTGTTCATTTTTTTTCTATATTCTATATATATATTATAATTTTCTTCTCCTCTACATTTCTTTTCCAATTTCATTATTTTCTTATTTGAAGGGAAAAAACTCTAATAAGTGGGTCATGTTCGGTCGTTTAATTCGTTCTAAATTTCTTTGCTTGTTTGTTTGTTAATTTAAAAACGGAAAAAAAAGAATAGCAAAAAAAAAAACTAAAAATGATGAAAAAAATATTAAAAAAACACACGGGCATACACAAACAAACGCACACAGACCGATAACCCGATACAGTTAAGCGTGTCTCTTTCTCTTTGTACAAAAATGATGATGAAACGCACTGAAGAATCGATTTTTGGCTGAGTATACACCAAACGCTTGTAAAGGATTCTCATTTACTAATAATAAAGAATAACAGTTGTTAAAATAATAACGGTATACAATAATAACAGTTATAATAACATGAGAAAAATGCACCAAAAACAAACAGCACCGTTCATTTCAATTCGAACATTAATGTAAAGCATTCTCCGTTTAAATGTTATACATCGTAAAGTTCCGTTACTGCTACTGTTACTATTACAGTTATCGTTACGGTAATTTTTAACACAGACTTACCAGCTTAGAAAAAAGATAATAATAATTCAACGGTAGTTATACATAGAGTTAATTCATTTTACGTTTGAGAATGAGAACACGCAAGAGAGAGAAAAGTGAAAGATCAAAATTATCAAATGAAGTGAAATTGGAATGAAAGTAATGAAAATGAAAAACTTTCCTATTCAATTTTCTTTTTATACGGCTTTCATTTTATTTGTTTTAGTTATTTCATTTATACATCTACATGAACTTGATGCTTAGCTGGAACTGCAACAGGAGAATAAATGTTGCATTATTCTTATTATTATTATTTTAGTACATAAATGATAATTGTTATTGCATTTCTCTTTAATTACTTTTCTTGTAATTCTTCTTTAAAAGCTCTTGAATAATCAAGCGAAAGAAGGGACAAAGAAATCCCCTTGTTAGTCGTACATATTTTATTCACATTTACTTTTAACAGTTAGCATAATTTGATTAGTTTGCCGTATTAAATATAAAGCACTCACAAAAACGGCATTCGATTGGCCTTCTTTAAAATACTCCTTTAATGTTGTACTAAATTTCTTTGAATATTTTACAAATTCCTTTTTGCGTTGCTCCACAGCTTGTTTACCGGTAACGCCTGGGATAAAATTACCAATTTCATTGACAATATCCAACAACTTCTTGATCGCACTAGCGATTTCTTTGATTGTTTCCAGAAATGTTTTACGATCAGTAATTTCATCTGGTATACGACTTAATATCACTTTAAGTGCTACCGATTTACGATTTAATTCTTGGAATGGTTCTTCAGTCCTTGTCAAACGATATTCATTCAGATCTGCTTCAGCAATATTGCCTTGTAGTCGTAAAACAGCTTCATGTATATTAACATTCAATTCAGCGCGACGTATAATTGCCATTAAGAAATCATAGCAAAAACCAGGATTATTTTGTTCTGTTTTAAGTATGGCCGAACGTATCGATTGGGCGGCACTAACATCACGTCTCTCCAACTGGGCAAATATTGGCCTTAATATAACTGGCAACACAAGTGACGACGTCGGCATCTCACCCATGGTCATTGTCCTCTTTTCTTTTGTTTTCGTTTATACGTATTTTACAAATCTATTGCGATTTTACTACAAGTTTTTCTTTCAACAGCAATTTCTTTGTTTTTTTTTTTTTTTGCAAAATTAAATTGATAACTTTTTAAGCAAAATCCAATTTCATCATATTTTTCTATTAAGAGAAGAAAGAAACTATTGAGACTTTCTTTCTCTGCATTTATTTATGATTGTTATTTCTTTTTCTTTTTGAAAGGACAATTAAATAAATACAATTTATTCACTTATTATTGACAAGTATTTTGCAAATAAATACATTAATATTAGATAATTCTTTATCAAGGCAAATAAATTTATAAAGGAAGAGTCTACGTTTACGTTTCAATTGCGAATTAATAACATTATAATAATGCCATCACTAAAACAACATGTAAATAAAACAAGAGAAGAAGAAGAAAACCTTGGCAACCATCAGAACTAGAAACACTGTTTGAGTAACTTTGCTATAATAAGAATTATTTAAAATTAATAAAAAAAAAAAACAACTAAAATGGGGTTTGTTGTAACATATTTTGAAATTTCTAATATTATAAATTACTACAGATTTAAGATTTGCATTATAAAATTTTAAAAATAAATGTTAATTTCATTTCATTTAATTTAATTTCTTGATTAATACATACAAATATTTATAACCTTGATCTGTTACTGTTAAACTGTTACTTGCTAAAGAAATATCACTAACATCTCTGATTTAAAGTAATAAACAGTAATAATAAGATTGATGAATCAGCTGCAACACAGTTATTTTTATTTAAAGAAACAAAAGATAACATGAAAAAAATGGAAACTGGTGAAAATTATTAAAAAAACGGAATTTTTCCAATAGAAAATTATATTTTGTAATAATTAATTATAAAAAATGCAGTGTAGATTAAATGAAACTAAAATATATTACAATACATTCAATTATAAGACATATTGAGTTAAACATAATTTAACAATAAATCAACAAACTAAATGCATTTTATACTTACACTTATTACTCAATAAATATTTATGCAAATTATTCAATTTAAATCACATCATGTTGAAGGTAATTAAAAGCAATTTTCGTAAAAAAGAAGAAAAGCAGAAAACTATTTTGCAATCTAAAAAGTATCTTATGCACACGTATGTATATGTGTGTGTGTGTGTTTTTTTTTGTTATGCATTTTAGGGTAAAGGCCAGAGATCATTTGAAGATGTATGGCCGGCAATGCGTTTAATTGTATTGAAATTATTGAAGCAAGAGCCAGTAACGCAAGTTGAATGGCAAGAATTATTTTATGGTGTTCATTTGGTTTGTTTGTGGGATGATAAAGGCGGTTTTAAAATTTATGATTGCCTGCGCCGAGATATTATCGAATTCATTGTAAACGCTCAACGAAAAGTGCAATCCCAGCGTGGCGAACAAGCCTTATTGAAGACATATATTGTGGAATGGCGTAAATTTTTAACACAATCAAATTACCTGCCATTACCATTTCGTCAATTGGAATATGCATTTCATACTAAGTTGGCTTCATCATCGACCGTATCAACATCGCCAGCATCTACTGCTGCATCACCATCGAGTTCCTCAACAGCGCAAACGTCATCTGCAGCTTTAGCCGTCTCAGTAACCTCCGCATCAACTGCAATAAATAATGATTTAAGTTGTACTACCGTCGCCGCTTCCGCTTCAACCTCATCGTCGTCATCATCATCAACAGTAGCTAATTCAGCATCATGCTCGAATGCAACAACAACATTATCATCCAACAATAAGAAAATTCCCACCGAGGACACAGTTGTACGTAACTTAATGTTAGATTGTTGGAATGAAAATATATTCAAGGATATTAAAGATCGCCTACAAGAATCGGCTATGAAAATTGTCCATGCAGAACGTAATGGTGATGCCTATGATGCTCAATTGGTGATTGGTGTACGTGAAAGTTATGTTAATTTATGTTCAAATTCTGATGATAAATTGCAAATCTATCGTGAGAATTTCGAATCGGCCTATTTAGAGGCGACTGCTGCATTTTATCGTTTACATGCCACCGAACAACAACAAGCTAATGGCGTATTAGCTTTCATGAAATATGCAGATACAAAATTACGTGAAGAGGAAGCGCGAGCGAAACGTTATCTGGAGCCAACAAGTTATCATGTTTTAGCTCAGACATGTGTTAAAGTATTGGTGGGTGATCACATGAATACAATTATAGCGGAATGTGCATCATTAATTAAAGAATATGAAACGGATCGATTGAATTTAATGTTTCGCTTATTGGATCGTGTTGCGAATGGTGTCGAACCGATGCTGCAAGATCTAGAAAATCATATTGTTTCAGCCGGTTTAGCCGATATGCTATCTGCTTCTGAAGTGATTACGCAAGACTCTGAGAAATATGTGGAACGCTTATTGGAACTATTTAATAAATTTAGTGCTTTAGTGAAAAATGCTTTCAACGATGATCCACGTTTTTTAACCGCACGCGATAAAGCCTTTAAAACCGTTGTAAATGATACAAGCGTCTTCAAATTAGAATTGCCAACTGGCCTTCAAAATCGTGGCATTAAATATACAACGCCGGAAAGTAAATGCCCGGAATTGTTAGCTAATTATTGTGACATGCTATTGCGTCGTACACCGCTCAGTAAACGTTTGACTACCGAACAAATCGATGCAAGGCTACGTGACGTTTTATTGGTTTTGAAATATGTTAACAATAAAGACGTTTTTATGCGTTATCACAAAGTTCATTTAACACGAAGACTTATTTTAGGTACAAGTGCTGATAGTGAAAAAGAAGAAGATATTGTTGAATGGCTGCGAGAAGTTGGTATGCCCGCCGATTATGTTAATCGATTAGCTAGAATGTTTCAAGATATTAAAGTTAGTGAAGATTTGAATACGCAATTTCGTACTTCAACTGGTCGTCATGATGCCATTAATATAAAAATTTTAAATGCTGGTGCTTGGGCACGCTGTTCTGAACGGGTGTCAGTTAGTTTACCATTGGAACTGGAAGATTATATACCCGATGTTGAGGAATTTTATAAAAAAAAACATTCCGGACGTAAATTGCAATGGTATCATCATATGAGCAATGGTACCATAAATTTTGTCAACAATTTTGGGCATTATGATCTTGATGTAACCACATTTCAAATGGCTGTCTTATTTGCTTGGAATCAAAGGCCCCTAGATAAAATATCTTATGAGAATTTACGTTTAGCAACCGAATTGCCAGGTGCAAAAAAAAAACAATCCGTTTTTCATGTCATTAAATCCATTTTTAACTGTTTTCATTGATTTTGTTTAAAACTTAGATCCCGAATTGAGACGTACTTTGTGGTCTTTGGTGGCATTTCCAAAAATTAAAAAGCAAATACTTTTAATGGAACCGAATTGTTCATCACCTAAAGACTTTATGGAGAATACTTTATTTCAAGTTAATCAAGAGTTTGCTATTGTTAAAAATGGTAAACCTCAAAGACGTGGCAAAGTAAGTTTGTAATAGCAACAAATATTAACGTTATAATCGATTGTAGCCGATTCTCATTTACCCTTTACACCATTTTATTTAAAGCTTTAACTAAAAAGTAAGCAAATGAGATAAAAATGAGTTTTTTCTACTCATTTTCTAATGATTTGTACAGTCCGTTATACGGAACACGTTATACGAGGCGGACAGATCAAACCAAATTGATCCATTTTCTTAATATGTTTTTGCCCACAATGTACCCTTTTTCATTTAAATAGTACTTGAAATTATACATTTGTCCATAAAAAAGAGGAAACGTTATGTGGGGAGAGTGTTAAGCATTGTCCGAGTACATGCTTTTTTAAGAGACTTCACTTTTGGATCTAAATCCATTTATATATCAAATTTCACTAAAATATCTTTAAAAATAAAAAATAACTGAAAAATAATCAATTTATCTTTCTGTCTCTATCACTTTCTTTTCCTCGTTTCCTTTTTTCCTCTTTCCCAATAATTTTATTCCTTAAAATGTTTCGTTTTATCTAAATTTGTCGAATTACTCTCTAAATGAGCAGTTAAATTTAATTGGCCGTTTACAATTGAGTACGGAACGTTCCATACAAGAAGATAATCAATCAATTGTTCAATTACGTATTTTGCGAGTGCAGGAGGCCATCATAAAAATCATGAAAATGCGTAAACGCATTAATAATGCAACATTACAGGCTGAATTAATTGATATATTAAAGAATATGTTTTTACCATCAAAGAAAATGATGAAAGAACAATTGGAATGGCTGATCGAACATAAATATATGCGGCGTGATGATGATGATATTAATACTTTTATATATGTGGCTTAAGGCTTACATTTATATAGCAGCAACAATAACAATTCAATAATTCAATAATTATTGTACTTTATTAAAATTTGGCAATATATGGAACAGAATAATCAAGAAGAGACCGAAAGATATACAGAGATAGATAAAGCGAACATTAGAAAAAAGGAATGTAAATGTAAAAGAAGATTTCTCTGGTGAGAAGGAAATAAAAGGAAAATGGCGTTTCAGTCCAAATTACATTCCTCAAACAAAAACAAAAACTAGAACAAACAGATTAACCAATCAATCAATCTATTTAATTAATTGATGATACTTTCAATATTTACAATAACAACAACAACATTTTCACCATTAATGATTTCAATTGTAATAATTCTTTTATTTTTATATTTCTATTGTTTTATATTTTAATTTTATCTCTAGTGCTTTCACACTTTTTAAGGCTGCTGTACTTTAAGATATATTTTTTTAGGTTTTACTTTTTTTCTTTTTTTTTTTTTGAGCGTTTTTTTTTTGACGCAAATTACGTAAATTAGTCGAATATTTTAAGATTAAAGTTTATTTGTGCTTTTGAGCACGCATATTTGTATAGATGTATCTATGTATGAGGTAATTTTTATTTTCAAATTTTATATATATTTCGTAATTATTAAATGATTAATTTTGCTATGCGATTTTGTAAAATGTAATTAAATTGTATCTCTCCATTTTATTATTATTAATTTTGCTAATTTTGGTTTTTTCGTTTTGTTTATTCTATTTTACAATGGGATCAATTCAGATCTGTAAGCTGTAGGCTATCTCTGCTCCTTCCTTTCGTTAAGTCAAATTTATCATCTAAGTCAAAAAGAAAAATGTATATATCTAAAATATTTAAGGCGTGGTCATTTCGGAAAATACTTCTCTAGCATTCTCTATGTAACACTCTATTTTGTACAGTTGATCGGGAGACTTACTCTTGAATACGTTGCACCATAATACATAGTGTAATTAAAAATGGCAAAAACAAAGAAATGAAACAATAAAAAAACCAATATCCTTTTTATAGAGTGATTTGAAGATAAATGTAGAATATTTTACTACAATATTTTAAGTAAAATGTATCAATTATACATTAAAGTGGACCTAATTGTAAATATTTTAGTCTATCCAATTCAATTCCATTTCTTAATATACCAAATACCACAACGAAAAGAATTGTGACATAAATGAATAAAAAGAGTTACTTATCATGATACAAAAATTTCCGAAAAAAACACAAATTTTTCTTCCTTTTCTTGTCCTGGATTTTCATAACTTGACCCATCCAAAATTTAAAAATATTTACTTGATAATTTGAATGGGATCATAACTAAAGGTTTACTTTAAATTTTAAGGAGGTTTGTTAATTTCACTTAATTTGTAACCGATAATAAATATTGCGTTAAAAGCGACGAACAGTGAAGGAAAAGGAAAAAATAAAAATAAATAAATCGAATATTTTAATTTTATGTTGTGTATTAAGAAATGGATTTTAGTGGTAAAGTTGTTTTAATAACGGGAGCTAGTTCTGGTATCGGAGCGGTAACAGCTCAAAAATTTTCTAAATTAAATGCCAACCTCGTTTTGGTGGGACGTAATGCTGAACGTTTAAAACAAGCAGCCAACAATTGTTTAAATTCTGATCAACATTTACAAGTATTGGCTGATATCACCAACGAAGAAGATGTGAAGAAAATTATACAGACCACTTTAGAAAAATTTCATCGATTAGATGTTTTAGTAAATAATGCTGGCATTCTTGAAGCAGGCACTATTGAGGCAACCAATTTAGAACAATATGATCGTCTAATGAATACAAATGTACGTTCCGTTTATCACTTAACGATGTTATCTGTAGTGGAATTGAAGAAGACCAAAGGTAACATTATCAATGTATCTAGTGTTTGCGGCCTGCGTTCATTTCCAGGCGTTCTAGCCTATAATATATCAAAATCGGCAATAGATCAATTTACTCGTTGTGTTGCCTTAGAATTGGCCAGCGCTGGTGTACGCTGTAATTCTGTTAATCCGGGTGTCATTATTACTGAATTACATAAACGTGGCGGCATGAATGAGGAAGCATATAAAAAGTTCTTAGAACATTGTAAAGAGACTCATGCATTGGGACGGCCAGGTGAAGCACAGGAAGTGGCCGCTGCTATATGTTTTTTAGCCAATGAAAATACTGCTAGTTTTATTACGGGCGTTAATTTACCAGTAGATGGTGGACGTCATGCAATGTGTCCACGATGAACGAAATGAAAGAAAAAGGAATTTGTCTTTCGTGGTTTTCTAATTGTTCTTGTAAATAAAATTTGTAATAAAGAAAAAAAAAAACTACAAGTATTAGTGTAACAAATTTACTTTGCAAAGGCGCTTGAAATCCAGTCCCTGAATGTACTACTTGTATCACTACATTTTGAACAATTCAAAAGTTAGAAATAATTCAATAGATTGTTGCGGTTCTAAATTATAATCATAGATTTCATAGAGCTCTTGCGAACTTCACTACCAAACCCTTAAAAAATGGGGCGACTAACTTCAAGCGTGCTGCATTTAATTCATAAATAGATTTCAAATCGTTTCATATTCAGGAGTTAATTGAACTCAAATACCCGACCATGTCTGTCGGAATATCCAATAGATTGTTAAAAACTTTGTATTAAGGAGAAATACCAAAGGCTCAAAGCAGACTAAGACCACCATAAGGGATCCAATCCTTTCCAACTGTTCCTTCTTCTTCCCACAATTTTTACGATTTTGAGAATTAATTCAAAATTTTTTTCAATCTTTTCAATTAAAGTAATTTTTTGTTTATATCAATTTTTCATTTAAAAAAAATTTATTTTTTTCGCTCTTGCCTCCTAGAAACATTCGTAACCATATGATCTAATAATTTTATTAAATGGTTCGGCTTGTTTCGCAATATTCTCTCGGGCTTTTGCTGTTAATTTCTTCATTAGTTTATTATGCTTCAATATTAACTGTAATTTCGCTTTACGTTTACGCTCCAAACTTTTTACAATATCTTGATGATGCCAGCCAACCTCATGAGATAAACGGCCCAATTGGCAATATTTTCGATCAGAACGTAAAGTTAAAATGCGCATAGCAATCGGTACACAAACACGGCGACGTCTGTCATATGGCGAAGGGATGCCATCAAAAACACGTAAACGTGCCAAAGCTGCTTGGCCACGTTTCGTTTTATGTGGTATCATACCTGCAAAAGAAATATGTTCAATAAAATCTTTTAAAAGAAGAGTAAAAAGGAAGAAACGAGGCAGGAGGAAGGAAGGCAAAAAGAAAATTTATCATTCAGTTTTTTTTTTAACATTTTATATCACATACAGTTTCAACTAATGTAGGTAAGATTGGCATAGTCATCAGTTGTGTGGATAAATTTTCATAAATTTATATTTTTTTTTCTCTATGCAACTTTCATTGTAAAACGTACCTGCAAAGATAAACAATACGAAATTGTTAGTAATTAAACATGAAAAAAGTAACAGGAAAAAATATGAGAAAGATAATTAAAAATCTATTCTTTGTGGATGTTTTTCTTCTTAATAATAATTAAACATAAATCTTTTAAATTTTATATTCTTTTATTGAAAAATCTTCTCCAGAGTTCAGCCGTACTAAGCAAAAACTGCTTTATTATCATTAAAAATGATTACTTATGTGGCGCCGTTACCCAACACTTATTTGCACAATTACTGTTATTCAATACTTGCACTATTTATGTAGAACTAATTGCAGAATTAATGACTATTTCCCTTATTTTTTCGTCCTCTTGACATTAAATGTAAATAAATCTTACTCCTCATGAATGCAATTCGAATCTAATAAAAGTAGTATAAGTAGTAGTAGTAGTATAAGTAGCCTTAGCAGCCGACAGACAGACCGAAATTTATTACATTACCGAAATATGTTACACTAGTTTTATTAATTGATGTTTGTTGTTGTTACATTTTACCTCTAACTGCTTTGAAGAAAATTCTTGATGGTGCACGAAAATGAAATGGACCACGAGCAGGATTTATATTACATCGCTTGCGTAAATATGCCAAATATTTAATTTTATTTCTATAGAAATGTCCGGATAGATTTAAATCTTCACAACGCACTACAGCAACTTTGCCACCTTGTAAAAGATATTTAGCAACAACAGATGCTAAGCGGCCAACTAAATGGCCACGGCCATCAATAACAACGGCCTATATTGAAACAAACAATTAAAAGAAAATAACGAATACAAGTAAATAAAATTTTTATTTTACACCAACAAAAATCACGACACTTTTTTTTATTCTACTTCTTTTATGTATAAAACGCGCACGTGTAAATCATAATTCCTATTTTCTTTAATAGACTAAAAACACTTTTTATATGATTCTTTATATTTTTCATTTAGATTTCTATTTTTCGCACTTATTTCTTACATTTTCTACACATTTTACTGAAATATTCTCACTTACCCTATTCGTTAGACCCGTCATGTTAAAGAATTACACGAAAAAGAAAATAAACGTAAATCGTGCATTTAATATAAGTAAACGGAAATGTACAACACATTCAGCGATAATAGTAATAAGTTGTTGTACAACACTATTTGTAACGGTTGTAAAATATAAGTACATTCCCATTTTTATATTAAATTTATAATATTTATAGTTTATAAATGAAATAATATCAGCGAGCTTATAATAAATAAAGAGCAGCCAGCCTTTAATATATATTACAAGTATGATGCTGACTCCAATAAAGTACAATAATATGCAGCAGTAAACTGTCGCTGAGTTACATTATAAGCTTGCTGAAGGAATCTATGTGGATTATACAGTTTGAGAAACACCATTGAACATATAATCTTCCTCTTTTTTTTAACTGCAGTGCATTAAAAACTTTACATATGATTACAAATACAACAACAAAACTAATATTGATAAAAAAAATAGAAGATCATTTGTTAAGTGGTTGATGAACATTTTTATTGAAGTGGTTTTTTCGTTTCTTCGTTTAATGTAAAAAATAATCTTATCAAATAAAACACTTAATGCTATAAGTTTAAAGTAGAAGAAAATTTAATTTTTTACATAACGGTATGTAAAAATTAGCACAATGCCGCGAAGGGATAGAAATTTTCGTTTTGCGGCCACTCCCAAAATTTTTAATAAAATAAAGTACAATAATTGGATGAGTAATCTAATTTTTTTTTTTCGTTTTCTTTTTATATAGAAAAAACCCGTTTTCGCTTGTTTTATTTTGCTTAAAGTTTATATGATGTGGAAGGCAACAGCAGGTTTTGATGTGCATAAAGCTCACATTACAATAAATAAAATAGCTGGAACGGTTAATGCAGATGACAATGATGATGATTGGGAAACAGATCCAGATTTTATAAATGATGTTAATGAGCAGGAGCAACGTTGGGGCTCTAAAACTATCGCCGGTAGTGGTCGTACTGCTGGCAGCATTGAGTAAGTTTGCCACTGAGGAAGTGAGGGATAGAAAGGAAGAAAGAGAAAGAAATAAAATTGTTTCTTTATAATGCGTTTGTAATATGTAAAATTTTTCTTTTTTTTGTAATTTTTTATCTGGACATTTTTAGCATGGAGAAATTACGCATGGAAACGGAAAAGGCTGATCAAGAGAAGAAGCGTAAACAATTGGAAGAGTTGAATCCGGGCTATGGTTATGGTGGTAAATATGGTGTACAAACAGATCGCATGGATAAATCAGCAGTGGGCCATGATTATCGTGGTAATGTGGAAAAGCATGCATCACAAGTTGATTATGCTGCAGGATTTGGTGGCAAGTATGGCATACAAAAAGATCGTGTTGATAAATCGGCAGCAGGCTGGGATTATATTGAAAAAGTAGAAAAGCATGCCTCGCAAAAAGATTATGCTTCCGGTTTTGGTGGCAAATTTGGCATTCAAAGTGATCGCGTAGATAAATCGGCTGTTGGTTGGGATCATATTGAAAAAGTCGAAAAACATGAATCACAAAAAGGTTCGTACAAAATGTCTCTACATCTATCTGACCCCAAATAATCTCAGTTTACGTTTCCCAAAAATTTTTGATTTTTATTTTTTGAACAAAATCAAAAAAAAATTTAGATTATTCCAAAGGTTTCGGTGGCAAATTTGGTATCGAAAAAGATCGTAAAGATAAATCGGCTGTAGGTTGGGATCACAAAGAGTTACCACAAAAGCATGAAAGTCAAATTGATCATAAAGTTGGTTTCGGCGGTAAATTTGGCATACAAAAAGATCGTATGGATAAATCGGCTATAGCTTATGATGATGATGATGCTAATGGAAAGCAAACAGTTGGCACAAATTATACAAAAGTTAAGCCCGTTGTTGATGGCATTAAACCATCACATTTGCGAGCAAAATTCGAGAATTTAGCAAAAAGTAATGAAGAAGATACTAGAAAACGTACCGAAGAACAGAAACGTTTACGTGAGGCGAAAGATAAACGTGATAGGGACGAGGCAGCCAAAAAAACCATTGTCGAAAATAAACCATTACCGACTGATACGGCAGCTGATCCAACAACAATTAAAGGGCCACGTCATGCAATTGTAACGGGCCGTCAAGGTGGCATTGGTAATGCCATCAACGCTTTCAATCAAATGCAAGAGCCAAGTGGTGGCAAAGATTCACTACGTAGGGAGCCCATTCGTATACCCAGAGAAGAAAAGAGGGTTTCAAAAGTTGAAGATGATAACTCTGCTAGTAATAATAATAATTGTGTACAAGGTGAACCAAAAAGTCTGGTGGAGTTTGTGGAAAAACAAGAAAAAGAAGCAGATGAAAAGATGAAGGCGCCTTTAGCAGCTCAATTCCAGTCACAAATACAACAAGAGCAAATACAAACCCAATCGCAGCTACAACGTCAACCTCCACCAGATCTTATTCTGCCTACAATTGAAATAGAAACAGTGGCCACACCTCCTGATATCCAATCGCCTGAGGCCCACAAAGAAATGTATGTCAATGAACCGGTGTATCAGAATCAGGAGGAACTGAAGCAGCAACAACAACAACAACAACAACAACATATAGAAGCCACCAAAGCTTCGATAATAAATGGCGTTTCCGAGTCCATTGCAAGCACTGTAAACACTGCCATAGGCACAAGTGCCACAGCGCCTACAACTACCATCGAAGCAATTTATAGTAATTCCGATAATTTAGCTGATTATATTGAAGATACAAATGTACATGCTATCGCCTTGTACGATTATCAAGCGGCCGATGATGATGAGATATCATTTGATCCCGATGACGTTATTACCCACATTGAAATGGTTAAGTATTTTTAAATAGACTTTATTTATGCAAATGAACAAACGGACAAGTTGCTCATTGCCCTCCAGTGGTTATTAGTTATGGATAAGTACAAAAAATGAAATACGTATTGCGCTTCATCTATGGACCTCTCATCTTGATCAATGAAAGTTTCACATTTAAATCAATGTTATCATACACGCAAAACTCTCTGGGCCTTTAATCATTCCATACGAATAATTTCGTATGGAATGATTATTTGTTCCGATGAACAAGGGTATTTAGCGTGGAAAAGAGGAAAATGAATGAGGGAATGAAATACGAAAAACGAATAATTAGACGCTAAAATTATTTTTTATAAAAATTATCGAAATGTCAAATATCGTTATTTTAATATTTTTTTAATGTTTTTTTTCTTTTTTTTTTTTTAGATTGACGAAGGCTGGTGGCGTGGGTTATGCAAAAATCGTTTCGGTCTATTTCCCGCTAATTATGTTCAAGTTGTTAATGCTATGTCAACGTAAATCCCATCGAGAAAATTCATCGAGATAATCGCTTGAAATGATGGTTATAACGTAAAATAAAATTGTGAAATTTTTGAAGTTTTTCTCTTATTTTTTTAATATTAAGTATTTTTTATCTATCATATCATATTGAGCCATCCATAAATATTTATTCATAAAATGAAAATTTTGTTGCTCTTTAAGATTTCAGTTTTATTTGTTGCCATCTTATACAAATTTATAGGAAATAGAATTTTGAAGGAAACTTAACGGAAATGTAATGGAATGGAATTGCAAATATCGCTGCGATATTTCGTTCACAAATTCAACGAAAACGGAAGAAGAAAAACAAAACAGCTTGAAGAAGGAGTTTGGAAAAAAATTCTGCTAATTTTTCGAGAAAATATTTACACTTCAAAAAAAAAAGAAAAAATTAAAGCCGCATTGAACTCTGCTATTAATTTTTTTGTATTCATTTTTTCTTTATTAGAAAATTTAATTTTTTTTTGTCGCCGGCGCCTTTTTTGAAATTCAAGGCTTTAAATTAGGAAAATGGGCAAAATACTAACTGGATTGTAACAATATTGGCAATTGAAAAGCATTTGAACCAGATAAAAATTTTCAACTTTATTTTTAGTAATTTTAAAAAGATGACCTTGCTAAAGTATTTCGCTAAAATATTGAAGGTCTCAAAAATTGGGATAAGTTTACTTAAAGAAGAACTGCAACTATGAAATTCGCAAACGTACAAACCCGTTAAGTTTGTTGGTGAAAATTTTAGAATGACCCATGAATTGTGGACTAAAGTAAAAGCACTGCAAAAATATCAATTTGGTTTTTAGAAAGGTAAATGCACTCTAGATGCCATAGGGAATGTTCTTGGCATAGCAAGCAATCTTAAGAAAAAAGAAAAAAACACTAGAAAGGATACACTCTGTAGAAATTTTAAACATAAAGAACCAGTTTTAATATCACTAATGGAGCAGCTGGCCTAAATATGTAACAATGAAGAAGACATTATCAAACGTATTTGATAATGGACAGACAAGAAAACCGGTAGACTCAGCGTTAAGATGATGCGATTTTGAATTTCTTTACACTTTGTAACGAACTACTTGGCAGCATTTTTATACCTTTTACGCTTGGTTTTTTTTGTACTGTTTAAATTCTAAGCAAAACGAGAAGTGCAACACTGAAAATGAATAAGTGTAATAAGCAAAGCTTTAAATATGATGGAAAGCAAGTGTAAAATAAAACATCAACAGCGAGCTTATAATAAAAGATTCTCTAAACTACTAAATTAGTTTAAAGAGTCCTTGATAATAAACGTAAATATAACATGCTCTCCTTGCACCTTAATCCGAATAAGTTGCAATCGAACTGCACTTAAAGCGTATCGATTTAATTTATACCTTGTCTATGAATATTTGCCATATCTGGTTTGTAGTTTGTTCTAGACAAATTTAACTATTTGGGTCTTCTCTATATTATAACATTGATGGCGTTACTCTTTTCATTCTTCTTCTTCGTATACTTTCTCACCATAAAAATGTAAAATATAAGCTTTTTTTCTCTCAGATAATGTTTTTTGTTGTTGGATCTCTGCTTTTACTTTTTACATTTTTCCGTTTTACATTTTATCGTATTAGTTAAATTAGTATTTTGTGGTAGGTGTGTTATCGTGTTTTTGCAGTGTGTTGTATCGATGAAAATGAATAAATTATACTTAAAAAAGAAAGTCATAAAATTTAAACGGGCTTTTCTTGTGTTCCTTTTTCTCTCATATTTTTTTATTGCTGCGATTAAATGAATATATAAGAAATTTATTTAAAAGAAACAATTTTATAAAATCGGGTAAAAAAATTAATCTGAATAACACACATAAATGGGAATAAACTAAAAAAATGTTTAACTTCATAAATTAAACGAAATTCAATCAAAGTATATTTAATGAAACAAAAGCACAAAGCATAGAAAAGGCACAAGACACTAAAGAGCAAAGGAGCAGCAGAAGCAGCAGCAGCAGTCGATAGAAATTTTCAATTAGCTTCGAGTGTGAATACGAATGTGCAATAAAATCTTTGTCTTTTCCTTTGACTCGTGTTTATTTTATTGTTCATTTGAAATCTTTTTAATTAGTTGATACGATAATAATAACATAAGAATACTAATAATAATAATAAAAAGTAATATAAAGTGAGTAAAATAGCAGCAGCAGCTAAACGATAAATAAGGATGTAATTGTTATTTTTTTTTTAACGATTTCTTTTATGTTTAGTGTATACGCATATAATAACGACTACAATAATAACAATAACAACAACAACAAACAAATACTAATAAAAAATATTATTTAACTAAATCGCAATTTCAGAAATTGAGAAAATCATATAAAAAGAGTTTGATTAAAGCGACACATACACGCACGCGCTCAAATATACGCACACACTTACGCCCCTTAAAATGAGTGTATATTAAATTGTTGGCAGTAATAAATAAAAATAAAGAATTTAATGAAAGAAGAAGAAAAAGAAGAAGCATACAAAACAAAGAAATAACAAAATTGATTAAAGCGCATTCACTAAAAGAAATAAACCTGTTTCAGACTTTTGGTTTCTTTATTTTTCCTATTCTTTTTCTGCTTTGTTTTAAATTTATAGTTTTTTTTGTTAAAATGTATAAAAATTCATTTACCCATAATGAGAGATTCATTTCGTGCTTTTATTTATCATTTTTCATTATACGGGTTCTTTCATATTTTGTGTTTCTTTTGTTCTTATTGCTCTCAGCCGCCGTAAGTTAACAAAATAATGATAATGGTAATACAAAAAAAACTAAATCGATTCTTTTTATTCTCTCTCTCCCTCTCTCTCTCTCAATGTCGATTAATCTCTGTTAAGTTTAAGAGTAAATGATAACTGAGAGCAAAAACTTATTTAAAAATATACGAAAAACATTAAAAATACAAAACTATTTTGAAAATTTTTCCAAAAAAAAATATTTTGAAAATTTTTAAAATTTTGAAAATCTTAATAAATACACTTTGAAAGGTTTAAAACATCGCCCTTTAGCAAAATATTTTTTCGATAATACTTGTGCATGGAAGAAAACTTTTTTATATACAAATAGAGAAACTTAAAGGCTCGATGAGTGTGCAGATTGCTATTATACAAATTAAAATATTTAATATTAATGATTTTTAAAAATTCATTAAAGTTCATTAAAATCGATTTGAACCGACTTCTAAGTACTCCACATCATTTTGTCGTAATGTCATTAAACAATCAGCTAAATGAATTATAAGTAAAGAAACTAAAATGTTACAACTATGTGAGATGGTAGAGGATCTAAAAAAATAGATTGATTTGGACTAAAATTTGGTACACGTATTGATTACATCAAAATACAGTAATGTGCCCAAATCCGTTAAAATGTATTCAAGTATTGTGAGCTTATTTCCATGCAATGAATTTTTTTCGAAGAAGGCTTTATGTGGAACACAGTCGGTCTGATCTGATGTTTAAGGGGGTTGGTGTTTCAGTCAAAGCCCGATAAATATTATTAAAATATTTCAAAAATTTTGATTTGCAGCTCAATAACAAATTTACATTCCTAGACATCAGACGGATGGATGGACAAACCGACATGTCTAAATCCATTTTGAGACGATCGATATAACAAATATTATAAAAGTTGCTTCTATCTTAATTCGTTTTGGATGTTACAATACTGTTTCCCCAAGCTATCAATTGATCAAACTATTGATAAATTTGCCACAAATTCTTTTGTGCTTGATGCTTAAATATACCACTACCCATAAAATAAATAAAATAAAATAAATAAATTAATTGATGTTGTATATAATTTAAGTGCAAACGATAACGCAACAATTTATTAAGATTTCCCGTTACTTCTTGTTATTGTTATTGTTGTTCTCGCTAATAAAATAAAATGAAACGATAGTCAATGAGAATTATAATAATAATAAAAAGAAGTAAGAAAAACAAGAGAGAAAAGAGAGAAATAACTGTAGAATTTATTTTCTTTATTCTCAACTTAAAAGTACTGAAGTGAGTTGATAAAGTATTAGTGATGGCGAGAAATAGAGAAAAATAGAAATAGTAGATAGAATTTATTTAAATATTCTACGTACAAATGAAACGCAATTTAAGAATTTCGCAGCTTTGTCTTTTTGTGGGTTTTTCTCTGTTTTATTTTTTCAGTTTGTCTTTATTGTTTTTTTTTTAATTTCAAATAAAAACCATAAAGAAAGATTGGCCGAATGATTTATGTGTTTTACAAAATTTATTGACAATTGTAAATGTATAATTTTCTCCTAGAGATGTAATAGCAATTGTCGATCAATCTACAATACAAAAGTTTCTTTCCATTTCATTTCTCCATTCATGCTAGAAATTTGAAAAGCAAATTGTAGAGTAAGATTTTTTAAGGTTTCTAAAAGCAATGGATGGATTTTGTCGCATGTCTCAAATAGAAAATATAAAAACCTAATTCGAGGTATTTTGCGGTTTTTGACATAATTCAAATTGCAGTTTAGTAATAGATGAATTCTATCAAATTTTTCAATTTCAAATTTAAAATATAGCAGATGGCCTAAAGGCTTTCATAATCTTAGTGGCTTTTAAATTTCTACACAATTTGAGAGGAGCTTTTTTTTACTTTCTTACACAACCTGAAGTTGAGCTTGCAGCAGAATACTGAGTTTTAAATTCATCTTGTTAAATGTTAATGTGCGTTTGAAGTAGAATTTCGTGACTTCTGAAAGCATTCTAAAGACCGAACGTATTAGGGAACATTGCTTCTAAAAGCAAGTGTTTTATCTAGAAAGGGAATCTCTTTTACTTATTAAAATAAAATTTCTAAAAGTAATTTTCACTTAATGGGTCTAATAAAAGATGGATCTGTATAAAACTTTTCTTGGTGTTACAATTATCAGCACAAACTTATAATACTCTGCATTCCAAATTGGTGTAGAGTTTAGAATAGTTTGTCTTATTATAACCGGGTATTTACAAAATATTTGAGTAGATGTACTTACCGAGAACTGGTATTTCCCAAATCGCAATTTTTTTTTGGTTTCTTTTTTTTCTCAACTTTTTGAAAAAAAATTCACATAACTTTTTATATATTATTTTATAGTAACATAGACAGTCGTTCAAATTACTTTAGCGCAAAAGTGTTTCCTAATTTTAGTCTTTAACAGTTACTGCAAGCGTGCAATGAAAAGATTCGTTAGTTAAATTTAGTTCGTTAGTTAAATTGAAGTAGTTGGTATCAAAATAAACTAAGCGACTAATTTTTATTATTGTTATTATTTTTGTCCAAATCAAAATAGATAAAAAGTGAGAAATTTCATTTATATAAAAAAAATTATCTTAGAAAATTCAAACGATTTAAATTTTTTGAAGATAGTTTCTTTGTCCATCGATGAATTATAAAAGCAAGTACACAATTTTTCCTTTATTTTAATTACAAATTATAATTTTTCTGATTTTTTTTTTTCCTTATTAGCATCTAAGTATCTGAAATTTATTGATGTCAATTTCTTCAAATTTTTATCGCTCTTTGATAATTTTTATCTTATCTCAGTTCCCTAAATGTTTACTAACTTTTAATGAAATTGCTCAGTACTTCTTTGTGATTCAAATATTTTCATTAATCATGTTTTTATAAATGTTATTGAAATTATTTGTAGTAGATGCCCTTGCGTCATAAATTTAGAAGTTAGGATTTAATCGTTTGTAATACCTAGAGAAAATTGAGATAAATCCATTTTTTTTTATCATCGAATCGATTTAGAATCACTTCATGAAGCGACTTATCAATTTATGAATGTTTATGCGTCTATTGTTAAGCTATAGATAGGAATTTTAGAAGATATATTAATGAAATTTGATACAAATGGGTGTTTCGGTTTAAGAACGAACCCTTTTGAAAGTGGTTTAAATCGGACAATTTTTACGACCATTTACCATATAAGGACTGTGGTATGTGAAAAAAGTTCATTTTATGAACAACAGTTATAATTTTGAATATAATTTAGTGAAAATTGGCATTGTTGGCATTGTGTGTTAAATTTAATATAAAATTATCCATTTTTGAAACTCCCTCCTTTTCAAATAATACAAAATTTACAATTTAAAAAAAATTTTTTAATATGTAATGCATTCAGACTTTTTTAGTCACATTACGGAAAATAATGTTTAGGGTGTTGTAGGATATTTAAGAGCCGACCAAGGCGTTTATAACGTTGCGAATTCTTTTTTAATTTGAGATTTAAAAACGATTGTGCCCTTTGTCGCTTTTTTGCTTCGATTATCTTCAAGAAAATTTGAGGAATCATTTTTTGCCGGGGAATTTTTTTTTTTTTAAATACGAAACCTTATTGGACTGAAATATTAAATGTATTACATTGTTTTTTAATTGTTTTACTCTCAGCAAATTTCTGTAGAATTTCGCATCACACAACGTATTAGATCGTTTATAAAAAAGGTTTCATGTTTATTACTTTTTTTTTCTCTTGTTGTGCTGTTATAATTTACATAAATTTTTACGTGCCAATTATTTCCTTACTACAACCTTACTAAAATAAATTGGCAATTATTTTGTTGTTGGTTTTTTTTTTTTTTTTGGTTTTTTCAGTTGTAAAATTATTATAAATAATTTTTTGTTTATTTTACAATTTCAAGCACGTTTTAGAAATTACGCCGCTATTTCATTAGCGTGCTTTTCCATCTACTTTGTAACTCTTTTTTTTTTGCTTACTGTTCTCTTATCAAACTTGTTAAAGCTTTTTTACTTTTTAATTAATTAATTTATCTATTTATCACTCGTATAAAGTTATTTGTTTTACTTCTGTTTGATTTGGCTTTAGAAGTATTTTCATAATAATTAAATTTATTGATATATTGATATACAAACACGGTGAAAGAGAGAATGTTGTTCTCAATTTAAGCTGATTTTTGGACGTATGCTTTGATCATTTTAATAAAATTTGCACTTATATCGAACGATTTTCGATATTTCAATCAAATATCTCAATTTTTGCTTTTAAAAAATTATTTATAATGGGAAAATCGACAGGTAAACATTCGTCCTTCTTTTTTTAAATTTTTTTAAAAAAAATTTTTTGATAAAATCCTTATAATTCTCAATAGCTAAATTTGAAAAGTAAAAAGAAGATTACTATAGACAACTTGGCAATTGTTTATTACGTGGAAGGGAGCGAATGTGAAAAACCATGTTTTTTTTCACTTAAATCAGGCAATTCGCTCTAAATTGATATGAATTGAATTGAATTTGAGTTGAATAATATAAATAATAATTAAAAAGAAAAAAGAAACTCTAATGTGATAATATAACAAACGAATATTTTAACGAATATAAACTATTATTGGATTAGATTAGATTAAATGGTTAATTTAATTAATTTAGAAAGTTAAGGCCACACGCTAAATGAAAAAAACGGCATTTTTATACAAAACAATAGAACTGGCTGGATAGTTACACGCTTGAATTTCAGAGATTTGCATATATTTGTATTAATTTTGCATATTTTTGCACATTTCGTTTATGCCTGACTATTTTTTTTTCTTTGGTTTTGCTTTGGTTTTGCTTTGGTTTTAGTTTTAGCCACGCACTGTAATAGAAAATTTTGGCTCATAATACTCTAAGGACAATTAAAAATAAATAACAAGAAAAAAGAAATAAAGAAAATTTACATAATTAAAAAAATTAATAAAAGCAACAAATTGTTAAGTATCACAAAAAATGATTAAATAATTTTTTAATCGAAATTTTAAGTACAATTTTACTCATCTATTTTTTTTTCCAGTTTGTAAAATTATAATTTTAAATACAACAACAAGAACAAACAAGAACATTAATTAAGAGAAAGTATACAAAATTAATGAGGTTTTATTTGAAATTTAAAGTTGAAATAACAAATTAAAAAAAAACTAAAGGAAAATAAATTCCAAAGAAATTAAAGAAAGCTCAAAATGTCTACAAATACTGCCTTCGATAATGTTGAGCCAACAAAACTGAGTAATCGAACAAATTTGGCTAGCATCAGCCATGATAATAGTTATAATGCTATACAACAACAAACACAAAAACCAATGTCAATTGTTAATGAACAAACTCATTTAAAAGTTGGAACGAAACAAACATATTTTAGTGATCAAAAAATCTCAATACCCGAAACAAATACGGTGAGTCCAATTAAAAAAAAGGCTAAATTAAATTTTGCGACATTTTACTAAAGCGCATGCTAGAGAATTTATTTTCTCGCATGCGTTTTTTGTAATAACAATTATTGATGATTTAATGAAATTTAGGTAGGTTTCAGTTGGCGTAAATTATGGGCATTTACTGGTCCAGGCTTTTTAATGTCTATAGCATATCTAGATCCAGGCAATATTGAATCAGATTTACAGAGTGGTGCCTTGGCTAAATATAAAATCTTATGGGTATTATTATGGGCGACAATCTTAGGTTTACTTATGCAACGTTTAGCTGCACGGTGAGTACGCCTTTTCCCATTTCTTTATTATGATTATATGCCTTAATTAAAAAAAAATTAATTCATAGAATTTTCTTAATATTTTCAATTATAATTATTAACTGATTTTATTGTTGTTTTTTTAAACAGATTAGGCGTTGTTACTGGTTTACATTTAGCTGAAATGTGTTATCGTCAATATCGCAAAGTGCCACGCATTATTTTATGGATAATGATTGAGATTGCTATTATCGGTTCTGATATGCAGGAGGTTATTGGTACGGCCATAGCTATTTATTTATTATCAAATAAACTGTGAGTATAAAAAAAGAATTCCGCTTGTTTTTCTTTTTTTTTTTTTTGATATCTTAAGAAAAAGATCTAGAAGAAAAAATCAAAGTAAAATTCTCAGTCAGTTGGAATAATCTTTTAGAGGTTGTTTTTACAGTGTTTGAATTTAACTTCACTTCAATAAATTAAATTAAATTATATTTTAAAAGTTAAATTCATGGGAATATATTTGCCCCGGCTATTTAGAACAAGTCTAAATAAAAATGACTTATTTTAGCCTTTCGAATATTTTTATGTTATGTTTTGAAAACTTTTGAACCTGCAAAATCTGAATATTGTAATTTAGAAAAGAAAAAAATAAAAATTCCAGCCTAAATTGAAATCACTCGCATTATTCATAAATTAAGAACGATTGGCGATAGATCTATAGAAAATAGATAAAAATTTGTTAAATTCATTCAAGAAATATGATCGTAAATTGTTTCTTCAAATATGGAAGAAATCGGTCATGCCTATTTAGATCTTGAATTATTGGATATTGAGGATTTGGCTTTAGCTTACATAAAATTTTCTTAGTGGTTTTATAAGTAAACGCTAAAAAAAATTGGAAAATCGAAGAGGGAAATTGGAAATACATGAAAAATTTTATTCTCTTTTTTTTTTGAAAAATTTTAATCTCTTTTTTGTATGATTTTTTTTGCTTTTTTTATTATTTTTTATATACGCATCAAGTATACCTTTATGGGTTGGAACATTAATAACAATTGTTGACACATTTACATTCCTATTTTTGGATAAATATGGCCTGAGAAAATTAGAATTATTATTTGGCATTCTAATTACAATTATGGCTGTGACATTTGGCTATGAGGTAAGTTTGTATTATATATTAACATAAATGCATACATCTAAACACAAAGAGACATAATTCCAATGAATTATGTCTCCTTCTAATGAATAATAAAACCTGTTTTTTGCACTTTAGTTTTTTTTTTTTGCTTTCTTTGTGGTGTTTTTTCCATGCAAATATTTACTTAAAAATTTTCACTACATTTTTGTTATTTATCTGTTTCATTTGTTTTGCTTTCCTTTGATTTGTAATTGTTTATTGTTATTGTTATTGCACATTTTGTTATTAAATACCTTTACCGATATATCCGCCTGTTTACCCACCAACCATCTATATGTTGGCAACATATTAATTTTGTCATTATATTTGTAACAACCAAAAGGCAGTGTCGAAGATTCTACTCTAAAGTATATTTATTCTTGATCGGTATCAAATTCTGAAACGATTTAGACATGTCTGTCTGTCTGTCTGTCTGTCTGTTCATCTCCCGGTCGCCAAAAAAACAGATGTCAAGCTCATATTTGTTTGAAACATGATGAGTGCAGGCAGGTTCTTATTAAAATGGTTAATATTGGTCAAAGGACACGCCCTTAGTACAGCGTAAAATAACAACACGTTGGTTTTCAGTACAATTTATTGATTTTGGGTTATTTATATGCAAACTGTAAAATATAGAAACTTCAAATTAATTTTGTATAAATAAAAAATCGGCCACGCCTACTCGAAATTATATAATATCATATTTATACTTTTTTTATATTTGTGCTTTCTATGTACTTTTCAAAAACTGAAACTGAAACAGGCTCTCTGAATCGTTGGTATAAGTGATGGTTATCCAAAATTTGATTCAAGTCAAATATAATTTTCATGCTTGCTTACTTCACTATCTTGTTTCGTGTTAGGTAAACAAAAATGATTTCTTTAAAAGTCACATTTAAGCTTGCATTTTCTGTATAAATTACTTTAATTTCATTCTTTATCGTATCGTTTTTTGTTTTCTTAGTATTGTGGTCAATTATTTATAACACGATTGTTTATATTGGAAAAAGACGGAATCATATAATTTTTAATGCTGCTGCTTGTTTTGCTTATGGGTTTAGTGTTGTAAAATTGAAAATAGAAAAATCTCCAAAAGGCTAACGATACTAAGTCGATGGCTTTTTTGGTTTTCAAACGACTGGACTTTTTAAAACTCTAAAAACGATATGATCTAATCTTTAGAGCTGCTGAATCACATTTTTTTAATTGACTGCATTCGCGGTTTATGGAACCACTTACTCTTCTATTTATGGTTTAATTTGATGCCTTTGAAAAATGCTTCTTAAGGCAATTGGTTAACTGTAGTATTACAGTGGTTCCAAAGCTGTTAAAAAGGATTCGAGTTAGACTTAACTTTTATTATAGAAATCCATTTGGCGTAATTTGCATCAATCACCGATTGGGCTAAACCTGTTTTACCATGTCTTTTTTTAGTATAACTATTGAGATACTTTAATGAAGTTTAACAGTTTTGGATCCAAGCACAGTCGACATTTGTTGCATGATAGAGATCCGATAACGTGATAATTTCTGGTAAAATACTAAACTTTTAGAAAAGAACTTTATCTAGATTTACAATTTTACTGATTTACAATTTTGCACACAATAATGATAGAAAAATTTTGTCAAATTTTCTGTAACACAAACTGTAAAATTCAATGGTCAAATGTAAAGTCAGGGTTTTACAAATAATCGAGCCATTTGTGATAGATTTCTTGGCCGTTTCGACAATTTCTAGCGAAAAACCAGTACTAAGTTATATTTTGATATATCAAAGTCATTTGAGAAAATTTGTATTCGATTAGGTCATGTACTAACCCATGGAAATTTTTCGAAAATTTCCAATTTTTCATATTTTAACTGGGCATTTTAAAGAAAATTTGAAAAACCTACCTAAAGTGTTTAGAAGTTGAATCAGTTTCAAAAACTTGTTTCAGATTAAGAAATTTTATATTCATAAGTCAAGTTAAAAAAAAAGCAAAGAAAAGGAAAGACAATAAAGAAAGCAACAATAACAATAACAAAAACGGAAAATCAATGCGTTGAGTGTTTTTGAAAATAGTGTAGCTAAAACTACGACAACAACAACAACAACAAAAATAGCACTGTTTTTGTTAAATAATCTACAGATCGAGCATTATCTATTTTGTATAGAGATCCCGTCATTTCAGCATTTATCGTCATTATCATTATCATCTTTGTTGTCATTGTCATTGTGACATAGCTTTTCAATTTATTTGGATTGTTGTTGTTGCGTTTGTTTTACACAAAAAATCAAGAAAAAAAACAAGTACGTACGTTATAGTGGATCGGAGTCGATTATTAAATACGCAACGGAGCCGACTAAAAAACCTTTTGCCAAATAGGTCGTTCTATGGGACATGATCGGAATAATAGTCTGATCTTAACTAAAATGTTTTCCTGGCGTCTTTGAACTAAACCATGCCTACATTCCATACAAATAGCTTGAAAATTGCGCCCTACACTTTGATAAAAAATTTACATCAGCCGGACAATAAACAGACGGATAGGCTAGCTTAAATCGAATCAGGAATCTGAATCAATCTTTATACTAAAGATCAGCTTTCATTCTCATAAACTCATAATATCCTTGACCACAAGTTGTGTAGGGTATAAAAATGAATTAAATATGTAAAAAAAATTTGAAAAAAAATCCTCAACAGGCTTCTCTGTTATTTATTATATTTATCTAATTTTTGTGATTGTTAAAGTTTTTTAAATATATTTTTTAAGACTATTCATAAATACTGGTGTACTTATTTTCCTCAAAGGAAGCATTAGCAATTTTATAAATGGGTTTTTTTGGGACTGTTCGTCCGTCTATAGAGATTACTAGTTTCGAGATGGAATAGCTTTATTTGGCAATAAAATCCAAGGCATATTTTACTTTAACATGAGGGTTACGTGATGGCGGAGCTTAAAATATTAGGAAAGAAACATGTTTTAATTGTCCTTTATTGTTGAGGCAGAAAGCAGCAAGAATGCCCGGATACAAGGTCTTTTGAATTCGCAACCGCTTATGACTAAACCACTACAATCAGCCAAAGTAGGACTTCTGTCTAGTGATGAAGATTATTATAAATAGGCATAAAAGTGAAAGGTCAGGACTAACGGAAGTTTGTCTTCCTCGATTCTTTAAATAATAAGTATATCGTGAAATTAATGCAATTTAGGCAGTTAAAGTTCGTCTTGTCATTAAAATGCAGTTCTAGAATTTCTCGCTTTTCTCAATAGAAAGATTAAAACTTCTTACAGTTAACTACAAAAAATAGATCGGATCTTTTAAAAATCACGTAAGCAATTCATTTTAAATTGAAAGGTCTCGAAAATTATCCAACAAAAATTATTAATGTTTTTGTTGTTTTGTTCCTAAAGCGCATGGTATAGAAAAAAATCAGTTAGCCACGCCTACTTAAAGAAAATTTTAATTAATAATTGTATTATTCATGATTTGCTGATTTGCCGATCTTTTAAGTTTCCATTTCCTTTGGCAGTTTTAAGAGATGAGTATCCAAATTTAGTCTCCAGTCTTAGTTGTACTTTTTTGTTTTTGCCTTTGTTCTTGTTTTTTATGCCCTCAATACATTTATTTAACTAGCTAAAAGACACTGAATTTGTGAAAATAAAAATAGACTTAAAATGTAAAGAAAAGGAAAGGCAGTAAAATAAACGAGTTTTATGGGTTCTTTAATATTCATAAAAAACTCTGCACGACATCTTTGACGATCAATAAGTTTATATAATTTGTCCAAGTTGAATTTTCGAATAATTTTTAACATTTGCTTAATGATGCTATAATTTATAAAGTATGTATATAATTTATATCGCTTAGATGTAACTCGTTTGTTGGGGCCGGCTATTAAAAACTCTACAAAACGTTTTTATAAAGGAACATGCAAAAACCATTTCCAAAATAAATCTTTGCATGAGACGTGGTCGTACCAATAATCTGATATTATTTTAAATTATTTTCGGAGATGCCTTCTACTTTGGCAATAACAACTAGTAGACAGTTAGAGACAGACAGTCAAATCGAATCAGAAAGTAACTCTAAGTCGATCGGTATAGGAGAAGGTGGATCCATTTCAAATCTCAATACCTCTTGTATTACAAGTTCATTATGAACCAAATAAGAATATGAATATTTACCTCTCAATGGAGTACTTTTTTTCTTGGTTTTTAAATCATTCCCTATAAAAGTATCCTTACGACAATATGAATTTGTCATTTATAAAAATTTCGATACAAAAATTCATTTGGCATATTCATCTAGTGTCTAAAATTAAATGGGTAAATTAATGAGGGGCGCATTTGTTTAGAAACTTGTTTCAACTCCATCATCCCCTTCATATTGAAAACTTTGACAATTTCGTCAGATCATGTTGAGTAGAGAGAGTATTCAAATATCGATCATTGAAATTTGTTAATTTGTTTTTTTCTTATATTTTTATTACTCATTGTGTAAATAGTACATTGTATCATCACCGGATCAATTGGAAGTATTACAAGGCATGTTCATACCATGGTGCAAAGATTGTGATTCTCGTGTATTATTACAAGCTGTCGGTGTTGTGGGTGCCGTTATAATGCCTCATAATTTATATTTACATTCCGCTTTAGTTAAGTCACGTGATATTGATCGCCGTCAATCAGTTAAAGTGCGTGAAGCGAATTATTATTTTTTTATTGAAGCAGCTGTCGCATTATTTGTCTCGTTCGTTATAAATTTATTTGTTGTGGCCGTATTTGCTCATGGCATGTATGGTCAAACTAATGAAGAAGTGGTAAGTACTAATTTGATTCAGTATAGCGCCATACTATGAAAAGTAGATGTAACTCATATTGGACATATTTTTACCAATGTTTTCTATTTTATTTTATCTAGTTGGAAGTATGTAAAAATAAATCAATGTATGAGGATGCGCAAAGTTCATTTGTAGATGATAATAATGGCACTGATCAAATTAAAGCCGATCTTTACAAGGGTGGTTTGTTTTTAGGTTGTACATTTGGTGCAGCTGCCATGTACATTTGGGGTGTGGGCATTTTGGCAGCGGGTCAAAGTTCCACAATGACGGGCACATATGCGGGACAGTTCTCTATGGAGGGATTTTTAAATTTACAATGGCCTCGTTGGCGTCGAGTTCTATTTACACGTACTGTTGCCATTGTACCAACATTTCTGTTGGCATTCTTTAGTAAATTAGATGATTTAACTAGCATGAATGATATTTTGAATGCAGTCATGTCATTGCAATTACCATTTGCTGCTATACCGACAATTGCATTCACTTCATGTCCATCCATTATGGGTGAATTTGTTAATGGCACGTAAGTCTTAAGTTTTAAATATATTTTTCTAAAAATCATTCAAAATCAACATTGAAATTTGTAAGTATGAAACTTTCTTTCTTTCTTTCCTGCATTTTAGTGGCAACAAGCTAATTTCAATAGTATTAACAATTGTTGTGATAGGCGTTAATTTATATTTTGTTGTTAATCAAGTGGAAGATTTAGAGCTTCAAGGTCTACGTGTAGCAATTGTTTGCATATTTTCCATTTTGTATTTATTATTTAATGTATATTTAGTGATACATATGATTGCTTGCATGGGCAGCAATAGCCGTTTTACTAATAATGTGGTAAGTAAACGATTTATCAAGTCCTTACTGCAACAATTCTTGAAAGAAAATTAATATTTATTAAAATTTATTTGAGAAATGTACATATTGGTGCACTTTTTTTTTACATGTTGATACACTTTTTTCAATTTGGTACGTTTGAAATATTTTTGTTTATACATTCATACCTTAAAGTTGTTGCTAAACTTTTGAAACATGTTGCTACATAGTATAAAGTACATTATAAACAAGTTGCTGAATTTATAAGAAAGAAAATGTTGCGCACAGAAATACTGACCTTAAAAAATAATGATTATAAATATTTATTATAAGATTTCCGTATGTTTTTACGCAAAAATAACCGTAAAGATCAGTCGAAATTGTTCGATGATTTTAAACGAATCGGTAATAATAAAAATGGCGTGTCGATGTAATAAAGACTTGCGCATAAATATATACAGCAAAATTTTTGTAGGATATAAACATTATGCAACATTTAAGAAATTTTTGAGGATACAATTGAAATACTTCAAACAAATCTATTTAAGAATTAACATTTATACTTTTTTCATTGTTGTTCTTGTTTTTTTTTTTTGAATTTCATATGCAGTTAATTACAAATTATGTTCTACCGCATCGCAATTCGATATCTGTAAAAAATCTTCATTCTGCTTATGCAAGGTAAGTGATTTCTTAATACTTTCTGCTTCTTCCATTTTAAATTTCATCATCATCACGAAACCTTTTATACATAGAAAAGCTACATTTGTTTTTCTGATAGTCTTTGTGAGACATTTAAAAATAAAAGAAGTCATTTTTTATATTTTCTAATGTTTGTTAATTTTATTAATTTACATTTAATATTTTACGATTTTTAATGTATGTTGGAATTTGTTTTTTTTATGCACTCTCCACTGGTTTAAATTTAATTTCATTGTAATAAGGAACTTCCTTATTAGCTCCATTATGAATTTGAAGTATAACTTAAATATAAATAAGATTGAAACTAAAAGTGTTGTACTTTAAAATGTTATTAAAAAGCATTAATTACCTTTAAAGCATTAATGATTATTAAATAATCAAATACAAATACTTTCAAGATGATATTAGGGGCTTAATTTTTTTTTTGATGCCTGTTTTGTTCCTTAATAACCAGTTTTATTAAAACTTAGCACTTAAAGTGTCTTACAAAAAATTCGTTGTGAATATCTCCAAAGATACTTAATCTCAAAGATTAGCAAGTATTTAAACCAGCTCATTTAAGTGGAGAGTATTAGAAAAAAAGAGGGCGAGCAAAAATCTGGTACCAAATGAAACATTTGTAATTAATTTTGAGAAATTAATTCCAATACTGTTTCCATAACATTTTCAATTTATATTGTTTCGCATTAATTATTGTGCAAAATTTTTATACTCATTACATTATTTCATATGTAATTTACTTTCATTTAATTGAATTTAATTAATATAATTTAATTTAATATATTGATTAATTAATTTGTATTACAATATTTTAATTATTTAATTTTTTTTTTTCATGCGTTACAGTCTAACAAATATTCTTCAATTAAATTGCTTAATTAATAGCCATAGGTATGTGATAGTTAATTATTACATATATACACATATACAATACAACTATATATAATTACCATATACTAATATACATATACATATACATATACATATACATACATATACATTATAAACATATACATATATTACAATACATTACATATATATATATACATATAACATATACATATACATCATATATACATATACATTATACATATTAATCAATATACTATACATATACATATTCATACATATACATAATATACATATACATATACATATACATATACATATAATATCATATCATATCATACATTGATACTACATTTAACATAATATCGTATTTCGTTGAATGCTATTGAATAACTTATAATTTTTTTCTTTTTTTTCGGCATATTTAATTCTCCTTCTTTCTCTTGCAATTGCTATTTATCAATAATGCAATTGCTATTTATTTTTATTTCTATATATTACAATATCCTTTCTTCGTATCATATCGCTTATTATATGTAGAATTACAAAAAACAAAAAAAAAAAAGGAAGGCCGTGACAACAAAATGCATGTATCATAATAATTAAAGCAATTTTCTTCTTCTTTATCTTTCATTTATCTTTCCCTAAATTTCTTCAATTGTGTTCTTATTATGTAATTTGTGAAATTTAATTTAAAATTTTATAAAATAAATTTAATTAAATATATTTTTGGGCTTTTTATTTTTCATGAATGAATTTATTTTATATTGCTATCACCAATACAAAGGCACAGTAACCATTACTATTACAATATTTAAAATTAATTTTATGATTTATGTACGAATGTGTAAAATAAAGAAAATTTTTTATATATGAAAAAAAATTTGAAGTGGTCTTTTTTTTTCGTTGGACTTTTTGTTTTAATTTAAATTAAAAAAATGTTAAATGTAAAAATTCACGCATCAATAATCAATGCATCAATGCATCAATCACTATTGTTGTTATTTGTTTTCAATGCCTGCCTTGTGCCTTTATGCATTTCTTGACGGATTGTGCCTGTTTGGTTGGTTATTTAAATTAAATCAAAACAAACATCGCATCGCTTTGCATCGCAAACTCTGCTCAAACCATGAACCTGGATTGGCCTCAATTTTCAACGTAATTTATATTATATTTATATATATGAAACACACACACGCACACACACACACACACACACACACACACACACACACACACACACACACACACACACACACACACCCTCCTCTCCACACACACACACACACCACACACACACACTAAAACTATTTCACTTTCTTAAACTTTCTTTGTATGGTGTGTGTGTGTGTGTGTGTGTGTTTTCTTTTAATATAAATAATTAATCCCTCACGTAATTTTTTCAATGATAATTTGTATATTGTGTAATTATTTGGCCTATTAATCTGAAATTTATAATTTGAAAATTGGAATTTGTAATACAATATTTGCTTTGTTTTTTTATTTATTTTATTTTGTTTTGCTTTGTTTTTTTTGTAGTGATGCAACTTTATATGATAGCAATGCAACAATACGAATGCAAACTTATTTACATTGAATTTTTTAATTTATATTTAGTGTTTTTATTCTTTTATAAAATGAAATGCAAACACAAAAATAGTTTTGTTTAAATTATTAAAATAAATATATATAAATATAGCAAATTGTTGTAGTAATGTTTTGCTTTTTACATTTTTTTTAATTTCTATAATTTTTAAAAATTATTTTCTTAAGTATAGTTAAATTAATGCATAATGTATACAATATTTAGACTAAATAACAAAAAGAAGAAGAAAACCAAAAAAAAAAGGAAATTATTAAAGATATAATAAAGTGCTTTTACTTAATTTCTCCTTCTCCTTTTTCGCATTTGCTAAATTTACTTTATTATGGCGATTATTGTTGTTGCTTATTTATTTTGTAAAGCTTCCTCTAATTACTTTATATACCTTTTTATGCATAGTTTACACATTATCCATATTATCTGAGTTAGTCATATTATTCACTTTATCCTTATTATCCGTAGTATCAACGTTATTCGTATTGTCAACCTTATTCATATTATTCACCTTATCCGTATTATCCATATAAACCGTATTATCCATGTTATCCGTATCATCCATGTTATCCGTATTATTCATATCCGTATTATCAGTGTTATCCGTATTATTCATGTTATCCATATTATCTATGTTATCCATATTATCTCTATTGCTATAAGTAATCAGTACAATGTTTATATTTTTTGAGATATTTATATCTTACAACGACTTCATCATGGTTATTGTTATTACTGGCTGCTGTTGCTTACTTCTGTTACTTCTGTTGTTTTAGTAATGTTATTATTGTTGCACAATACAATACTCTAACGTTAAATAAAGTTATATGTGAATATGTGCTCCATAACAAAATCAAAAATTAAACGCACAATAGGCATATGAATCTAATTATTGCGCACTTGCAAATCGGAATATTTGTAAGCCATTTTTATTGGAAGAAGTTCTAATAAATGAAATGAGAAATTTAAATTCGGTAGGTAATTGATTGGTAATTATATCAAAATATTACTCTGCATCCAATCCTAGAGAGATTCTAAATTTAGCGGCTTAATTTGAAAGTGGGACCCACGCAAAGTTTTTACTTCGAATTTACCTTATTGTCATTTGTCACAAGAGATGTAGCATATAAAAAGTGGAATCTTCTGAAATTATATTTTATAATTTTCAAAAATCGTCTATTTCCCATTCCGTTTTCATGAATATTATGGATATTTACAATACTTACTTTTTGATTATTATTTTTTAAATTAAAGGCCACTGGAATAAAGAATTATTAATTTGCATGTAATTTTATGAGATAATACGGCTAAAAACAACAGAAGTTGAGGGCGATTTCTCAAAGAAGGAAACAATTTTCAATTTTTATGTGCCTCGTAGTTTCTGTTTATAAAACAATCGAATATATTGAAATGGAATGCTCATATGTAATAAGTTCTTTGTGAGATACTTCTATTACAAGAAGTTAAAATCTCTTTGCATTTTAATGCTTAAATTATGGATCGAATTTGAAGAAGAATGGTTGCTATATTAGCCCAATAAAAAAAAGTGCTACACTATCGAATTCGTTAGAGGTCTATAGATTTTCATGAAAGTATGAAATACATTAAGCAATAAATTTTTTGCATACAATTGATTCACAAATCCTTCAATTGTGTTACAGTTAAATGGACATGTCGAAATTTTTAAACACTTTTTTTTGACCTATATTTTCTGTTAGAAATTAATTCAGATTATTGACTTTCTCATTTAAAAGAAGCACAAAAAGATTCAATCATGGTGGAAGGTACATTTCCTGTGTAAAAAGATTTTTTTCGAAAATCAATATCTTTGACTTTCTTAACATTTTGATTTTATCGTTTAATTTCGTATGTAAGGTTTAATGGACCATATTTATCCTAGAAAATATAATAAACATTTTAGTTATGAAGGAAATTTAGAATTTGAATTCGATCTTAAGTCTACTTATCAAATATTTTGCATTACACTTTTTTTTTTCTTATTTTTGTTATTTAATTTCAATGTTTATTCTGAATTTTTTTTGATGGATTTTTTATTTCTAGAATTGGCAATAATTCTGAAGCTGATACGGATATAACTATATGTGAGGATGCGTAGCCATTACTGTCTAATGTAGAATCAGATGTGGATGTAGATGTGGACGCAAATCTAGTTGATAATGCCAATGTAAAATTCAATCGACATTATCATAATAATGTTAATAATAATTATGATAATGAAGATAGTGATAGTGAACCTCATGATGATCTTAATACAAATCTTATAAGATCAATAACACCGATAAATCATCCGCATAGATAGCAGACACCAATAACGATTCTACATGTAAAAGAATTTCTTTTGGATATTTTACAAAGATAATTATCATATTATTAAATGTATGTATATATGTATGTATGTACATGGACGTATGTACATATGGGTTTAATATATAATAATTAAACAGAAATCTCGGATTAAACATCGTACACCACAATCATTTAGATAAATAGAAAAGTGCAAAGAATAAGAATTTTTTATCCTATAAAAATCTATATGGACGGACAAGTTAAGCAATAATATAATAAAAAATTTCATCTATAAATAGCATCCACACTTTATGGTATTTGGATTATCCATTAATCAATCGAAATGATTAAGTGAACTCATTTTTATTTTAAAGCCTCAAGAAGTAGATTACGTTTACATATAAAGATTTCTACTTTGTGATAAATGGATCAATGGTTCGAGCAAAACTTCATTATACATATTTCGTGGGGTAAAAAGCTGTAATTTATGTATATTTCTGTGATTGTTTGATCTATGTGTAATGGGTAAAGTCAAGTCTTCCAAGTCCTTCCGGAAATTTTTATAAAATTACCATTCGGAAAAGATACGATGGAAGTGGGCGCATGGGTAGGGAATGGTGGTGAAGTGAGTGGCCACTAGAAAGTATTTCAAGACGTTTTTAAACTTATTTTTCCATTTTGTGAACTAAATTTAATAAGGCCAGTAAAAAAAAAGTATGTAGACAGACGGAAAGACACAAAATATTATAATTCCAAATTCATAAAGTTGCGAATCATATTGTACAAAAAAGGCACGCGGAAGAAGAAGAGTAAAAACATAAACAAACGAACAAATAAAAGACAAATGCAAACATATTTTTATACCTTAATTATTAAGCGTAGAATTATTCCACAAAAAAAAAATTAATTACATATAATTTAATGAAACTTTATCTAAACGAACAAATGTAATGCAAAGCGAAAAAATTATAGTACTTATTTTATCATAATAAGTTCAATGTATGTTGTGCTTCTTCTTAATATTTTTAAAAGTATAATTTACTTACGGAAAAAATAAATAATGTATAATTATTTTTTCTGCTTCTTCTTCTTTGTATTGTATTTTACATCGTATTGTATTTGAACATCGCATTATCATTTAAGAGAATAAAATAGCTTTGGCTGTGACACAATTTTATTGTTGTTATATTCTTATTGTTATTGATGATATTGCGTATTATTTTATTTTATTTTATTATTTTATGTAATCATTTTATATACATAAACAAGTAAAATCCAATTTTTTTGTTACAATTTTGTGTGGTTCCTTTTGGTTTAACTTAAGTTTAATGCCTAAGTTGAGTGTAATGAAAAAATGTTGAAATGTTCTTCTTAATTTTATAGAAATTCATGATATTTACGCAATAAACTAAAGTGCAATATAACAAAGAGAAAAGTAAAAATAAAACAACAAAAATAAAAAATGGTTTTTATAGTACAATTTCTTCAACTTGAGTTAACAATAAACTTAGAAAGAAGTTATAAGGGATTGGTATTAAAAAAAAACAGAGATATTATTATTAATTATTATTAATAATTTTATGGAGGGTGACTAAAACCTAAATCCATTTAATTATATCTGTCCATCCGTCCATGTGTCTGTCTATGTGTAATTTTTGAAATATTTTAGTAAAATTTAATACATGGGTGTGTTTTAGCCCAGAATCCACCACTCATCTATACCAAAAATATGGGCCTTTTTTATGACCACTTTTTTTTTCACAAAAAGCCTTTATGTAGTTAAAAATTACAATTTTGAAAATGTTTTGATGAAAATTGCTATTGCCTTATACTTAGCCTTAAAAAATACCAAATTTTACCAAATTTGCTTAAGAGCGGTTCGCAATTCTATTTCTTCTTAATTAATGTTTCTTCTTCTTAGTAATATATTTAATTTCTGTCCAACATTAATACCCTAAACTAATCTAGAGTATTTAAGAGTCCGCTCTCAATTAGTTATGCAGTTATCTCACAGAATAATTTTATTCTCTCTGTGGATAACTTTTTCTTTTAAGAGTCCTAAATTTTCGACTTTTTTTATTTTGCAAAAACAAAACATTAGGGAGAACAGTTTTATGCGTATGTTATTTTTTAAGTTTATAGTTCACTGAACGAATTTATTTGTGCATTAACAAATAAAACATAAATAACAGTAAACATAAAATCATATAAAATTAATTAAGTGTGAATAATTAAGCAGGAATAATTATGTAATGACAAGTTAATGCCGAAAAAGATAATTACATCGTACTAAAATCGTATCTTGAAAATTCGTCATACATTTTAATGGATTTAAGATGCCTCCAATTGATTTGAAGTTAAATGAGTTTTTTCACTATTTTGAAACCGCTATTTGAATTTTTGGTACAAGTAAATTAAAAACATCTGGACAGACATGATTTAATTGCATTTAATAGCGTTTAATTGACTTTATTAAATATCTGATGCAGTGTTTGAGTATTTAAGTATCACATTTTATTCAAATTAAATTTTATAAATAATGCGTGCAAATGTGAAACAACGATTATCATAAAAAAAAGCAGACGATACAAATATAAAACATATAAATAAATTAACAATTATTCAACTAAATTCATTCGATTTAGAAGGAAAATAAGTAAGAATTTTAGAGTCGATCGGGGACGACTCTTAAATGCCCTTTATCATTTTATTTAATGAGATTAAAGTCAAGAGAATTACAAGACAACAAAATTTAAAAAATTATAAATTATCAATTAGTTAAAAACTTTTTAGGTTAGGAGGTTCAAAAAATTGACCTATTTGAAGCAAATTTGATGCACAAACATAAGGGCGTGTCACTTTTCGTTAAAATATATTCAAAATTGAAGCTTTTGTCTATGACTTGGCATTTTTTTTGAAAAGTCAAGTCATAGACGACCTCTTTACATGGAAGTGGTATTAAAAAAGTTCGATATGGAAACATGATACATTGAATTTTCTTTAAAAAAGCCATTTTAACCATTTTCAATAAGGTTCGTGCCGTGACCGAAACACACCCATGTATCAAATTTTAATGAAAGACTCAATCTTAAAAATTGGGGCCTCTAGCTAGTGAAGAAGTAATTCTTCGATCAATACAATAAAAGGTGGATCCATCTCAACTCCCTTTGGGTGTTACAAATATCTGTACAAACTATACCGCAAGTGGTGTTAAGTGTAAAAACAAGTATGTTTATAATAAAATCTCGAGTAATAAATGCGGTATGAAGGGACATATGATCTAAATTAAGCCTTTTTCTTTTTCTCTTGTAATGATTCACTCTTTTCTCGTTTTGTATAATACCTGAAAATCACATGATGTTATATTTGAATAATATTTACAATAATGTATTTAAATTACATCCGAAAATTTGCATTGACTTCAGAAATCCTCGTTATTAACAGTGCCAAACATGTCTTTGAAGTGATTGTACCTAAGTAAAAGTGATATAATAAGGGAGTATTAATAGCGTATTCTCGAAACAATTTTAACTATGAAAATAAAATATTAGATTGTTTAGTTACGATTGGTAACATGGTCTGGTAGTTTCAATAGATTCTTAAATTCGTTTAGAGACTAAAAATTCGTGAATTGCGCTGTTTACGTGCAACTCACACGTTTCAAATAAGGGAACATTATTTTAACCTCTTACAACCAAAATATAACTTAGGCTTTACAAATGTTAATCTTGGACACAAAAGATGAAGTGTCCAATAAAAGTTTGGGGTACAATTTCTTCTTTTCTTCAATTGTATTGGAGTTACAAGGGTATTTGGACAAGTCTATGCTACTTTAAATCACAAATTTTTTATTCATACAAACTTTTCTTTTAAATCGATCATTTTATGTTGCACTGTGAGCGTGTCCTTTAACCGATTTTGTTCATTTTTAATACTAAATTGCGCACAAGAACTTCTAATGTTCCCATTAAATTTAAGAACGATATTTCAATTTTTCAATTTTTTTTTACAATACTGGGCAGACGGACAGATAGACAAACATGTTTAAACCGATTCAAAAATGGGATGATTCAAGATATTTTATAGGGTCCCCGACATTTCTTTTTGTTATAAACATTATGGTAAAATGAATATTCTCCTAATCTTTGGATGGTGCGTACAAACAGTTCTTTTTTTCTTCTTCCTGTTTGAAAGAACTTTTTACGAAATAGAAGTTATCGGTGAAATTTCCAGTTATGGACAATTTCCCTTCCAGTTTGTTCTTCTAAACTTTTAGCTTACTAATTGACATACAATATTATTAATTATTATTTTAATTAATATAAATATTGAAGAGCTACATTTATTGAAGTTATGATACACTATTTTCGATTGACTTTAAAAATTAAATTTTTCTTTTAGTGATTAAAGCAAGAAAAAAAGAGGAAGAATGGAAAGTGAGACTAAACAAGGCTTAATAATTTAAATTTACATGTTATATCATAAATGATGCAGACTATCTCTTTCAATATAATTACTAAATGACTGAAATCAGTATAATGCGATTTGAGAATGATCAGTTGTGTTTATATTGAAAGGAATTTCTAAAATTATATCAACCTCTAACGGTAACCTCTAATTTAAGAAGAATCTAAAGTGACTTGTAATAAATTACGCGGAATATTCGTTTAAGAAAACTGCTTACTAAGTATTTTCTAAAGTATACTTTCAGGTCACTAATCATATGATTTGCAAGTGTTAAAAATAATTGAAAGTCCCTAGGTGAAGGATTTAGGATTCATACTTAACAAGTTCAAGTTTTTCTGTTTCTTTTATACGCACCACTCCAAAGTTGGTGACATATTCATTTAGTCAGTACCTTTGTTACACCAAGAAGGAAGCGTAAAAGGCCCTACAAAGCATCCCATTTAAAGACGGAAAAGAAAATCTGTAAAATCTATCTACCTTTCTGTCTATACGTCCGTCCAACTGCCTGTCTTTCGGCCTGTTTGTCTGTCTGTCTGTCTGTGTATTACTAACTTTGATGTGATGGTAAAAATTGAAATATCTAGCGCAAATTTGGCCAGAACATTGAAAGTTTTTGTATGCTGGTTAGAGACAAATCGGTCAAACGGCATGCACGTTCAGAGTGCAAAGTACACAGACAACACATCTCTGTTTACAAAGCAACATTTTAGTGATTTTGTTGCTCATAAAACTTGCAAACTGTTAAAGGTAAATGGTATTAAAGTTATTGACTTGCAATGCCCATAAAAAAATAATGCAAATCGTTCACGCTTACGCGAAATTATACATTACCAAATTGGCAACATTTATATTTATATTTTCTATCGATTAAACAAAAACTGGAATAATTTCTGTACCATAAGATGTCATAGCGTTTGGAAGATGGGTATTCAAGATTTGACTCCAACTACATATAATTTTCTTACTTTTGTTTTTATTTTCATTTTTATTTGTACTTTTTATTTGTATTTTTTTTTTTTGTGAATTATTCTGAAACCGAAATAATAAAATTTATGATGATTTTTAAATAAAAGCATGTACGATTAAATAATTAATTAGTTTGTGTATGCAAAACGATAATTATAAATTTCTTTTTACGATTATTGTTATTTTACGAGAGTAATGAGTTTTTTTATTAATATTTTTACAGTATAAAAACAATACAAATTACTAATTTCTACATCATAATTTTGAAAGTTCGTCTTGTGTGAAGAAGTTACTTGTGCCGAAAATTCTAAACTAATTTCAAATTTGATTTCTAAACAACTTGAATAAAAATGCAATCACAATATATCCTTTATGGAATCGGTTTAATTCTGTGCAGTATTTGTGGTGTTTTATCAGGATCATTACGTAAGTTTTATCATCGTATATAAATTTATTAGAATTTGGATCATTGGGCCAAATATGACAAACACATTCGTGGAAAGACTTGAAATACATGGGTTTTTTTTTTTTGATCAATAAATTCGGAATGGTCAATTCAAAGCATGGATAAAGTTAAACATTTTTGTGTGAAGTTTTTAAAATTCTCATTAAGGATAAATAACTTTTTAAAAGTATCATAAAAGTTCATGAAAAGATAGAAAATTGTGGCATATTTTGATTGAATGTCTACGGTAATCGAAAGGATTAAAGGATTTTATCAAAAAAATTTTTAAATTAATTTGAGCAGTATTAAAAAGAACAAAATTGAAATAATGAAGAAATAGAGAATTAAGAAAATTTTTGAAAGCAAAAATTATATGTCAATAATAAGTTCATAAAAAATCTAATTTGGATAACTTGTAAAATTTTGCGTTAGACGAAATCATAATTTTTTTGAATCGTTAAACTCTGCAACACTTGTAGTGCAGGGTATAAGTTTGTGCAGATGTTTGTAACACTCAAAAAAAGTTGAAAGAGAACTACTTTTTATTATACAGATCGATTCAGAATCATTTCTTTATTCGATTTAAGTCTGCCTGTCTGTCTATCTACCCGTCTATATGTCCATCTGTTCATCTGTCCATCTGATGTTTCTTTATGTGTATTCGTTGCCAGGCTATTAGTAGTAATTTTTGAGTTATCGAATTATATTTAAGGCCCTTCTGGACAAAAGTTACAAGTTTGAATACATTTAAGCGAAAATTGTCACTGGATTGTACTTTATTTTAATGTAAAAAGTTCATGTTCCAAATTACATCTAGATTAGATCATTCTTTGAATCCCCTCCCATATAAAACGAAATTTCACTTAAAAAGTACAATTCTGTACAATTCTTGACTTGCAAGTATTGAATTTGTTGCCCTTCTAACAATTGATATTTTTTAAACAAAATTGACCTTCAGAATTTAAAAGTTGATTCCGACAGATTATAAAATTCTTATTTGTTTTAATTCAATAATTAAAATTAATTTCTGTTAAAGTTTAGTAATATGAAAAAAAAAAGTAATAGAAAGTAAATTAATGTTATTATTAATTTTATTCTTTACTTTCATTTTCAGCTGCTGATATTACCAAGTGCAAAGTTGGCGATGATACATGTATAATGGGAAAAGTTACTGAAATCTTACAAAAATATTCTAAGGGTAATAGCGAATTTGGACTCGTCAATGTAGAGAAATTGAATGTGCCGCGAATTCATATAGCTCAAAATAATGAAAATGCTGCCGTACAATTAAGTTTTGATTTAATGGATGTGGCTATAACCGGTTTGGATAAGGCAAAAATTCAAAATGTAAAGGGTTTTAATGAGGATCCCAAAGAGATTTCAGTAAAACTCATTGTACCAGAATTACGTTTAAAGGGCAAATATGTTGTTGCTGGCAAAGTATTATTATTACCCATTGAAGGTAAAGGTAATGGTGATTTAACATTGAAAGATTGTGATGCGGTTGCTAAAATCACAGTTACAAAAGAAGCACGCAATGGCAAGAATCATTTAAAAATCACTAAAGTTGATGTTACTTTGCAACCCAAAAACTTCTCAATCGCCTTGGATAATCTATTTGATGGTGATAAGGAATTAACAGAGACTATGACAAAGATAATTAATGAAAATTGGCAATTAATTTGGGAAGATTTGAAAATCGATATAAGTAATACGGTTGCCAATATTGTACAAGCTATCGTTACACCTGTTTTCGATTCATTGCCCTATGATGATTTTTATACTAAGTAATAGATTTTAATAATTACAACTAATTGGATTTTTCTGACTTTTTTTTTATTGTAAATGTGATTTCCAATAAAATTTATTTAGTAATAAATTAAAGATAAGATAAGTGATTCATATATTTTCATTGTGGAAACTTCTAATTCATATTTTGTTTAATTGAGTTTTTAATCATTTTAAGTACATTAAACAAAGTAGTGTAGGGTATTTAATAGTCATCTTTCTAAACGTTGAGAAAGTTCTTATTTATTTGTAATGCTTTTAAACGTTTTGAAAATGTATTAAAGTTTTTTCAAGTTTTTTCTGCTTATGAAAGTTTATCCAAAGCTTTTAGGTGATATCACAGAATACTGTTTATTCGATTCTTCTAGTGCTTTTTTTTAAAGTATACTTTACAAATACAATTTATATGAATAATGTAACTGGACGGTCAACTTTAAAAGTTAATTATAACAAAAGCAGAAAAGAAAAAGGAAGCAAGTAAAAATAAAATTAAAATTAAAATAAACTGCATCATTTTGTTTTATGGAATTCAAAATTAAGATACTTCTTATAAGGAAATCGCAATTTTCTAAAGATTTGATAAATTTATTATAGATAGAGAGAGAAGTTATTTACAAAAACCATGGAACTGAAGCAAATTTGGAATATTCTTGTATTGTATTAAATAAGTATTCTATATCGATTTTTATTAAAATATGTTCAAACATGTAAATTTATTTCATATATTTATCTTTTTTTCACTTTATTAAAGAAGGAACTTTATGCAGGAAGTGCTGGTAAAAATGATCTTAACAATTTTCATTAGGGTTTATCTTTTGGGGTAAAGCGCACTCGCTCACTGGGATTTAGCGAAACTTTTTAAAAATTGCGCTTTATGGCTTGCCAGCAAATTTATATGGACCGACATTAAACGGTCGGTTAGTAGACGTTTAAATCAAATCAGAAAGGCTTCAAGCTTTTCTAAGTGTACAAGTAAAAATTTTTTGTACAAGAAGATGTGTGGATCATAATAAGATTATTTTAAATATCTCAAAATAAGAAGAAAATTTTCTATATTTGCGTTAGAACGAAGTTTTGCCAAATTAAAAAAGAAAAAGCCTTAGCCATGTTATTCGTTAATGGTAAATGAAAAAACGGCTAAACGAAGTTTTTATAGATTTAAGAAAAACTTAAAGCAGCATTAAACTTAAATACGGGTACCTGTAGAATGGCTCCCCATTTTTTCGTTTGTTTTTAATCGTTATGCTTAAAAACTTTTTTGTAAATTTTCTAAAACAAATTCTCAAACGATTATGAATTCTCAAGCGATTCAATTGAATCGAATTTCCAAAGAAATTTATAAAATCAATAAGAAGAAAAAGGAGAAGAAAAAAAAGCAGGAAACTCAACTAAAATTTATTGTAATTTCACAAAAATGTTTAATAATAAAAACGATCATTAAAAAACAAAAATAATTATAATATTAGACCTTAAAAATTATTGAAAATAAAAGCGAAAATACAAAACAAAAGTGAATGAACAAATGAATGAATGAAGTAATCAATAAATGAATGAAGAAGTAACTGAATAAACAATTTAATCGATTGGTCTATTTATTATTGTTTCTCTTGAACCTTCTCCTTTTGATTATAATTGCCCGCTTGATTTAAATCATCATAAATGATATGATCATTGTACAATTCATCACGATGATATATATTATGATAATTGGCCGTATGGAAACCTCTTTTATAATCATTCAATTCGGCAAAAAATTTTTCAGCATTTTTAATGCTATCGCCATGTTCAGACGGTACATGTAATTTTAATTTCTCGATGGCATCTTTCACATTTAATAAACGTAATGGTGAATAATTATTGGTAGCATCCATTTGTAATTCTTCTTTAAAATTAGGATCAGTGTCATCATTATCCTCATCATCGAAATCAAATTCATTACTAGATTCTTGTGATTTAGTTTGATTCGTTTCTTTTCCATTCATCTTTTCCTTTTCATCAGTTTTATTAGTTCTATCTTTTTTATTTTTATTATTATTTCTATTTTTCTCTTTTTTTTCTTTAAGGCCATCTAATGCGGCCATAACATCAGTTTTTTTCTCAATATTCACTTCCTCTGATGATTTTATATCTAAATATTTGATTGGCCTCAAATTATTAATATCATTTTGATAATGATGTTCCCATTTCGGTCTTTGTATACGAATTCTTGGCTTTTCGATTAAAATATCACGCATACTGCCTGTAATCATTTGAAATGGTCGCGGTAATATCGCTGGAGCCGGTTTCACATTTTTAATTTTTAAAATTTTTATAAATTTTTTCGTTTTTAAGGGTTCCGCATATTCAACCTTTGTGTACAATTGTACCGGTGACGATTCCAATAGATGATGGACATCTTGTGGATTTTTCATTTTTTTATGGGTACGCGTTTCCCGATATCGTCCCACTATTGCACAAATACCCATTTCATGAGGTTTCGGTATATTTAACGAAGTACGAAATGGACATTGTAACACATAATACGATTGTGTTGTATTTGATGTTTTAATAACACTTGTGGGTAAACGATAATACGTATATAAATTTCTTTCTACGACGACAGCTTGTACAAGGATAATTTGTCTTACAAATTCCACATAAATAATTTGTAATATAAGGAATGATGTTACAACTGTTCGAGTTGCACTTATGGTGGCTGTCGTTATGCTAATACTTGTGCGACTATTCGTACCGATACTTCCCAACATGTTTTCTCTCAGCCAACCGTTACTTAATTTGATTTTGCCATCAATTTTTTAGTGCCTTTTATAGATTTTTGTTAACGCTCTTTGCCATTCAACTCAAAATTTCAAATTGAATTAATTCCAATTCAACACAATTCAATAAACTTCAACTCAATTAAAACTCAATTTAATTCATTACAATTCAATTTTAACTCATTTCAAATTGAATGTTTATATAATATGGAAATGATGCTTCATTGATTTTTGCAACTTTTCAGCTTTACAATTGCAGCCTCTGACAGTGTATGATGATAATTGGGATAATTGTGGAATTGTATTGCGGTTAGCGGGCCTATTACACAAAACATTAAAGTATACAGATATTAATATGAAATGAGAAATGTTTCACTTGATTAGATTAAATAATAAATAGAGAAATATTACTCAAGCACAATGAAATAAAAAGGAAAAGTCTAAGAAAAAAAGGAAAAATAATGACAAAAAAAATATTGCTCATATTGCTCTTTATGCAATATGAGAAATATTAAGAAATATTTTGGTTTAAAAACACTTATAACATCATATATCAATTAGACATGAAAAAAGTAGAGTAGAGAAAAAAGAGAGTTATGTTTGGTTGGAGTCAAATTTGGTTTGTCCACCATACAAATGGTTTGACGTTTTGGTACAGGAAATTCTTTCAGTTTTTGAGTAATCCGAAAGAAAACGCAAACACAAAAAAGTGAAAATTTTGTATTGTATAATTTCATGGTCATTTGATATTACATTTTTTTAAGGCGCTGTAAATCAAGGATCTTCATATTTGTATGAAAATTCAGTTTTCTATATTTCGATGTTTGTGAGTAAAGAATTTTAAAAAAATTACGAAACAGAAATGTTCTTAATATGCATTGCATATTAAGGCGTGTCTCTTGATCGATTATGCTCATTTTCAATTCCAATCTGCGTAGAATAAGTACCAATGTTCCTGTCAAATATAAGGTCTACATCATTTTTTTGCGACCAGAAAAATGGGCAAAAATGCTTGGTTGGATCGGGCTTGCTTTTTTTTCGTTAAAGAATTTGATGCTAATTAAGAATATTTATACTTTTCAGCGTCTTCGTAGCCCCCTTTTACAAACTTTACAATGATGTGAATATATCGCCAACTTCTGGATGATGAATATAAAAAGTATTTTGATAATTATGTGAAATAAAAGTTTAAAATATATCAAAAGATAAAGTTACTTTTCCATGCGGTTTAATTATAAATAAAACGCTTATCATACAAAGCAATAAAAGCAATATAAATTTTTTATGAAATGGTCTATTCGTTAGAATGCGAACGTTAAAGAAAGTTTTAAAGAGGCGTTAAGAGAGTTTCTTTTTTAATCTAACTTATTGTTGGCATCTACTTGAGATTCTAAAATCATATTTTCACATGATTTTTCATTTCTTTTGCGTTTTAGTAAACACTTTTTACTTTTCTTATATATGAAGACTTTCTGGTAAAAAGGAGAACTTTTCCTTTGGTACAGTAGTTTACAGTAACGGTAAAAACGAGGTCATTATAATCTGCATTATAAGTAGAGATCAAATTCGAAGTAAACTTGCTTTAAAGATGGATAAGAAAGACGGATAGACTGATAGTCTATGTTTTTCAGAATCGGTTAAGAAAACGCTTTTAAGTGAATTAAAAATTTTCGTTTTTGCCTTTTGCTTTTTTGTACTTGTACTTTTCTTTCATTCAATAAAATAATGACTCTAATGTTTAGCAGAGAATTTAAGTTAGCACTTCTCAATCATTTTTGCATTTGTAATTCTTAAATTCCTTAAAATAGTGCGTCAAGTCATTATATAAAATTTGGTATACAAGTCTTATGAAAACTTAGGGGAAGAAGTATGTAAAAAAAGTATGTATGGACAGTTGGATAAAAAATCAATGAGATCTTAATGGAATAGATGGAGAATTTAATTTCAAATCGTATGACTTTCCTTTTTGCTAACTCTCTACTCTTATGCAATATTTGGATGAGGTTTTCCAAATCATGCTTTTCAATAGACCTTTCTTTATGATTTTTAAATAAACAGACCCGTTTTTTTTTAAAGGAGAATCCTTGAGAAAGTAACTTCCATTTATTAATTAAAATTAAGTGAATGTTAATTAAGATAGACTAATAAATTTCGCTTGAGGAATATTCAAAGGGTTGGATGGAATAGGAATCACTGTGCTGTGCCCTATGAGATTTTTTTTGTAAAACGACAATTGCGAAAGAAATTTTCTTTTAACTACCCTCGTTTCGGATACTCAATCACTAAAAATCACTAAACTAAAATCAGTAAACTGCTTAACGAAATGGAATTAAATTTAATTATCTAATTCAATTATTCTCGAATTATAAAACTTCCAAACTTACAAACTAAAACCATTTAATTAGATTTAACATGCAAAGCGGAAATATAACCATAATGTGTAGAAAATCCTATAGAACCCTTTGAAAGTAAATTTCAAATAATATTTAACTTAACATTTAACTTTACACATGAAATGGCATGTAGACAATAGTCAACAATTATCAAAATCGCGTGCCGCACAATTGAATAAATTTTAAAAAGGGGAAAGAGAACAATTTTCTATAAGTCAACAGGATAAATAAAATCTTCTGTAAGGACATGCAACAAGTGTTTAAGTATTACTAATGTTCAAAAAGAAAAAGAAAATCCAAAATATTAAAGGTTAGCCTAGATTTATTAAAGGAAAGAAAGCAAGCAAAAACCTAAAGTAGAAATCTCACAATTATCATTTGCGCAATTCAAAAAACTGGCAAGCTATAAGCAACACGTAATAGGTTCAGGACACAGAAGCAATGGATAACAGGTAGCATTCAATTAAGTGGCAACAAGTTGTTGTTTATTGTGTTTAGTTTATTTGCGTACAATCATTTTTTTTTTTTGCAAATATTACAAAAAATTATTTATTTATATTATTTTTAAGCATGCTATGAATCTTTTTGTAGATATATATCATTTATGTGTGCCATACATACATTGCATGTCATATATGTCATCGATAAAATATTTCGTGAGTAAATTGTCTGTTTTGTAATTTATTTTCTTTATACCTTTTCTTCCAGGGTTTGGTGGTATATTTATTTAGTCAATATGTTTGTAATACTAAGAAGAAGGTACGAGGAGATCCGCAAAGGATTCTTGATTAGCATTCTATTCTAAATTGATGTCATATTAGGATGTCTGGCCCTCTGTCTGGCCGTCTTTCTGTTATGTTCATGTGTTGCTAGCATTATTTTGGTCGTAAAAACTAACATATCAAGCTCAAATTCAACAGAAACATTGAAAATTCTCAGATGCAAGTTGGTATTGAAATTGGGCAAAATCATTCAAAGGATACGCTAAAAGGCCAACGTTAACTGAAAAGACTTCTCTTTGTTGAAAGTGTTGATATTTTGCTCATTACTCGCAAACGACAAAAAAAGAGGTATTAAAGTTAGTTAGTTTGGAGTGGTTGGTATCCAAGATTTGGCCACAGTCAATTATAATTTATTCATTTGTTATCTTTTTTTTTCGGTTTTGTTTTCATTTTTTTATCCTGCCGTGGAAACACCAACCATGTAGAATGTAACATAAAATATAAACCTTTCCTTAAGCATGTTTTAGGGTACTGTCGGCCTATATTTCCATCTATATAAGTCCATCTGAACAAGGTCTATCTATGTATCTATTTTCTGTTCTGTTCTATTTAGTAAGATGTTTGAGTATTTTGATTAAATTTTTTGACTTATTTGAATTGAGAGAAATAAGACACCTTTTTAAGATATTTGCGTCTTGAAAGTGCTCTATTTTTAAGTAAGTGATATCAAATTGTAATTTGCTAAGATATGTATGAGATCGCCTTGTGAAGATTTCCAAAAAGTATGTAAACTTATGAGCAGTTTTACTGTTCATCCATCGCTATATCCGTGTCTATCTTGACTTTTAGCATTCTTTTAAGTGTAATAATTAGGTTAATAGGTGCAGCTTGGTATCAAAAATGGGTTAAATAGTTCATAAAGGTTCGAAAGAGGCATGCTCATAGAAAACTTTAAGCATAGAGCACCTGTTTTTAAAAAATATTTATCATTTTTTGCCTTATTAATAATTTTCAATGTAATTTAAATATAAGTCCAAAATTTTTCAAATGGACAACGGATATTCATGGATATTCATGGCGCTAGATATATACAACTTTTTTTTATATATATGTTGTTTTTTATGAAGTAAAATATGATGTAGGGCACTGGGGAAAATTGCCTTCAATTAGCCTTTTTTTTAATTGTTACTATTTAGTGATAGTGACGGGGAAGGCAAGAATTTCTGGTATAAATAGCTGACACTCAGGCTTCACTAAAGTTATTCTTACGGAAACGTCCTTCGTGACAATAGTTGGGAAAATTAAAAACTTGTAAGCTACAAAACATTAAAGATACAAATATTGCAAAATAAATAGTACAAAAATAGCAATAATAATATTTATCTTAACAACCGGAAACCAACCAAGAGGTTAAAAGGAATAAGAAAGAAAAGGACACGTAACATCAATATTAAGCAATAGAGAAAAAAATTTTTTCTTAAAAAATTTTTCTTCAGTGTCTTACGTAACATAAGAAAATATTTTTTAATTTATGTAATTTTTACATAATTTTATAAAAGATATTAAAAATGAATCTAAGAAGAAAGAATTCTAAAAACTTTTCTGACTAAATTTTTCTGATTTTTATGGTGTTTAGAGGAAAATTTTGTTGAAAAAACTGAAGAAAGAGAAATTTCTAGGCCCAAAGTTTCATTTAAAATGCGTAACAAATTCAGATTTTTTATTAGAATCCATTTAAATGGATCCCTTTAAAACAAAGACCTTCTGTCAATTCTTGCTTTTCATTTAATGTATAAATCTAAAAATACTTTTTATCCTTGAAATTTCAGTTACAAAATAGAGGACGTCTGTCTTTCTATTGTTTATATGGATGATGGAACCATCTACAAGCGGTGAGGGAAATGCTAATGGTGATTCTGAGACAGGGTCAGCCAGTGCAACAGCCACTGGCCCAGATCCCCGTTTAGAATTAATGGGCTCATTCGTTATTAAATCGTTAAAATTGAAACCGGAAAAATGGTCTCGACTGATTACCGTCGAAGAATATAAAGGCATTATAAAAGAATTCTTAGATCGTCCTATACCAGTATTTTTAATTATTATCCTTACACAATCGACTCAATTGATACCGACTACTACATTCCCTCTAACACAATTGAAAAGTAAAGGTGTTTACTTTATAAAACGTTGCACTGAACCATTGCCACGAGAAAATTGCTCCAAATATATTATTTATGGTGATTTAGCGACACGTACAATTGATCAATTGTCGACACTAGTGGAGGAGGTGTTTGTGCCTCTCTTGGCATTTGAGGATAATTATAAAACGTGGCCAAGTATGGTGGCACAAGATGTACAAAAGCATGTCCATAGTTTAAAAAGTATCGTACATCAAGTGAAGGGTCAAGTAAGTGGTGAAACAATATTAGCGATGCCTGTTGGTATAGAAAAGATTGTAAAAGCCTCAAAACGTATAGGTGTAGAATCAAATTTTCAAATTGATTTGTATTTAAAAAGTGCTATAGAAGGTGTGGTCATCAAGTGGGCCCAACAAATACATGCTGTCGTTAAGGAAAATTCGTCTAATGCATTTTGGAATGAAACGAATCCTACACCACAAACAGGTAATTCCAAACATAAAATTACCTTAAGTAAAATAGTTAAAACATTTTATGAAATATTCAAGAAAATTTCTTAAGCTAAAGACAAGGCATCTTAGCTTAGGTAACCCTGAACTCAGGAGCATGAAGTGCCTAATTAAAATAACTTCTTCTTAATCATTGAGTCAGTTAATCAGTTCGATATTCTAATGTTACTAAAAAAATTTAGGAAAATACAACTAAACCGAAGGAATTTCCATATGGAGCTTTTAACAGATGTTATAAGAACTAGTTGTTCATCCTAAAGTAATTTGAAACTTTGAATTTAATCGTTTTTTTTTATAGAATTTTCATTCTGGGATAATCGTTTAAAAAATCTCTCTTACATCTATGAGCAATTACGCGATGATCGTATACGTGCAATGGCATTAATATTAGAATATTCACGAAGCGCCTATTATCCATGCTTTCAAACACAATTCAAAAATGTAGTAGCAGCATTGGCAGAAGCTAAAGATATTACACTATATTTAAGTCCACTGAAAAAATTCGTACAACATTTGGAGGAGGCTGAATTCTCAGAATGTAAACCCCAACTCATACAACTAATGCATGCTGTTTGTATGGTGTGGGGAAATTCGCGCTATTATACGCAATCATCCAAAATAACAGTACTATTCCGTGAGATATGTAATTTAATAATAAATAGGGTAATTGGATTCATAAAGATTCACATATAAGAATTAAATATACCACTTTTTTAGCTGCCATAAAAAACACTCTTATTATTATTATTTTATTTTAGGCTAAACGTTTCTTAGATCCATCTTCAATATTTCATAGTGATATTGATGAGGCCGTGCAACGTCTAACTCTCTCTATAGATATTTTAAAATTTTTTCGCGAACTATTCGATCATTACAAAGAGCGTGTAAGCGAGTTTTTTAAAGAGCCCGATGTTAGACCACCGATTCTATGGACATTTCATCCAAATGCGGTTTTTAGACGTTATTCGGATTTTATAGAACGTTTAAACACTATAAAATGGTACGTGCACTCCATTTTCCATTGCAATACGCTGTAAAAAATTTTGACAAGTTGAGGTAACTCTCGGAAACTAATCTTTTCATAAAGATATGGGCAAATAGGCAATTGTTCTTGCAATTTCACAAATAGAGACAGTACCAAGTTATTCAAGAAGTTCATAATATTTTGATGCACTTCAGTCTGCTATTCTTCTGTATCCTACTTAATTTGTGCTTTGTGCAGATGCTTGTAACACGAAAAAGGAGTTAGGATAAACCATCTTCTATAATATCAATTAACTCAAAATAAGTTTCTAAATCCATGTCCGACTGTTCATCGGTTATCAAACTACAGGTTGCAATATTTGAGACAGTTTAGTAATATTTGGTACATGAGCCTCTAGTGTTTTGTGCCAGCGACGAATCGCATTAAAACTGGTTAAAATCGAACTATTTTCGGGACTAAAAGAAGTTAGTAGTTTTAAGTATGTGTTTAACAAAAGTTAACACTATCTTGCATTTAAAAAAAAAAACCTAAAAGGTTCTTCTATACGGTGTTGGAATTTTTGAAATTGGAAAAAGTGGAAATCGGTGGTTTACGTGGTCGCCAATTAAGCAGTCGGGTAACAGCCGTGTATGTCGAATTTAATCAATGCTTTGCTGCGTTTGCTTCAAAAACTTATGATGTTTTGGATCCTGATGATGATCGATTTGTTATAGATTTCAAAAATTTTCAAACTCATATCGTTGAATTAGATATGAAATTGGCAGCGATATTCTGTCAAGCTTTCGATGATTGTCATAATTTGGAAAGTGTATTTAAGGTAAATAATACTTACTAAAGATTTTAGCAGTGGAAACATGAATAGCAATTTCACAATTAACGATTTAATCTTATTCCAAAAACAAAGTTAATTAATATAGTGGGTAGTATTTTGGAGAGAACAATAATTAAAGAGCAATTTATCAAAAAATATGATGAAATTGTCCGTATGCTGGATATGGAATTGAGCATTTGTGAAGAAATTTATGAGCAGCAAATGTTTATGAGATATGAAAATAAATGCCTTTATCCCGAATACAATTGTCCACCAGTAGCAGCTTTTATACGTTGGTGTAGTCAATTGGAACGTCGCATAACAATACCCGTACAACAATTTCAAGCTTTACAACATGAGTACGTGAAAAGTTGCCATTTTTAATTCATCTACTCCAAATTGATGCGACTTCTTCCAATTTTTTACATTTGATTTCAGCATTACGAAAACGGAGAGGGCCCTTGATATTATGAAACGTTATGAACGCTTGTTATTAAAAATTGGTGCTAGTCGTACATCGATATTTCTTGATTGGTCGGAAAACTTGGCCAAACAAATTGAAATAAATTTACAGAAATCATTAATTACAAGGGATCCCGATACGAATATGTTACTACTGAACTTTAGTGCTGAACTATTTTGTATATTACGAGAGGTTCATTATCTTAGGCAAATGGAAGTGAAAGATATACCGAAAGTGGCATTAGATTTTTCCGCAAAAAGTGACATTTTCCGTACATATACTTTGCATTTGGAGAAAACGATCGATTGGTATAATACTATATTAGAAAATAGTTCATCAGTTGAATTAAAATTAATTGAAAGTGAAATTAAATTAATTGATGATCTGATTGAAACTGGAACTAAAGAACTCGTTTGGACATCTGAAGGTATTTCAAATATTTGAAAATGTAATTTAAATAAGTTATAAGTGTTACATATTTGGAAACATTCGAAATTTTATTGCTTAAAGTAAGCAAGTCAATATATCGTAGACGATCGGGACCGACTCTATATCATATTTTTATAAAGGAAATTTCAGATCTTCCTTGTAACAAACCTTCGCAAAATATGTATTATATGGGGGTGCGGTCATGAAAATAGTCTGATTTTACCCATAAATATTTCTGCTTCTCTTTGGTCCATATATCGAATTTCATGTAAATAGCTTCAATAGTGCGCTCCATACTTTGATAACAAACTTACATGGATAGACGGACAGATAGATAGAACAAATAGACGTATATTGAATCAAAAAATGATACTGAGCCTATCGGTATAATAAAAGGTGGGTTCATCTCAAAATCTTTTTGGAGTTACCGACTTCCGCTTACGCTATAAAAGTTTAACAAAAAATTATTTAAAAAACTCTTGAATATTTAAATTATAAATATTTTAATAGTAGTATGCAACTTTTAGATATTATGGAATATTTGGAAAAATTACGCGAACCAGTAACTCTTTTACAAAATCGTGTTCATCATACACAGAATAATTTGAAGCGAATCCGCAACATTATGTCGACATGGGTGAAGCAACCATTATTTGAACGGCGGGATGGTAAAAAGGATACTGTCCTCTGTATTGAGGAGAGATCTGATCGTACAGCAAAACGTTATGCAGAAATAGCAGCAGCTTCTGAAGAAATTCATAAATTACTTCATGATAATATGTTACAATTTAATATGGAAGCGAAACAGAATGAGAACATATGGTTAAATTATGTCGATTTCGTTGATAATATTGTGTATGAATATCTTTTAAGAACGGTGGGTGTAAGTGTTGGTTATATAGCTGAAAATATGGATCCAGAGAATAATTATGCGCCATTATTTGAAGCTCGTTTAGAATTATTAGAGCCGAATTTAATATTTGTACCTTCTCTAGATCCAAGCGATTCCATGGGATTCAATAATATGTTGATTGAATTGATACGTGATATTATGAAAATGGGTAGTCTGATGAAACGTTTAAAGACTAATGAGAAGCGATCGTATGGTGATGTAATTAAAGAAAATTCGGATATTATTGAAATGAAATGTGAAATATTGAATGGTGTTGATCTGGTAATTGAAGAAGCAGCCATATTCTGTCGCCAATTTGAACGCTATTCATATCTTTGGTTAGATAATCGTGAAGAATGCATGAAATATTTTCTAACTTATGGCCATATATTAGATCCAGATGAAATCGAATTAATATTAATGAATGAGGCTTTTTCATGTAAGCCTTGCCCACCAACAATTGAAGCATTTCGTGAACAAATTGATCATTATGAAAGTTTATATATGGAAATTGAAGATATCTCGTCTTATCAAGTATTCAGTTCTTGGTTTCAAGTTGATGTTCGTCCATTTCGTCAGGCTTTATTAAATACCGTATGCAAATGGGGGAATATGTTTAAAACTCATTTGGTTAATACTGTTACCACAAGTCTAACAGATTTAAGTAATTTCATACGTAAAGCAGATGAAGGCCTTTTGCAAACGGTTAAAGAAGGTGATTATGATGGCTTAGTCAATATAATGGCCTATTTAATGCATGTGAAAGAGAGAACAATCAAAACGGATGAGATGTTTGAACCATTACAAGAGACCATACAATTATTAAAATACTACGACATGGATATACCGGAAGAGGTGAACGTTCTACTACAAGAATTACCCGAACAATGGGCAAATACGAAGAAAATTGCATCGACAGTTAAGCAACAAGTATCGCCCCTACAAGCAACAGAAGTCGTTAATATACGTAATAAGGTGGCTGCATTTGAGTTATATGTGCAAGAATTTCGTGAAACATTTCGTCATTATGAATTCTTTCAATTCCAATGTAAAGATCCATATGGCTTAGCTGATCGCATTAATGCTGATATGGAACGTTTAGAAAATGAAATGACCGAAATACAAGAATCAGGCAGTTTATTTGAAGTTAATATACCCGAATTTAAATTACTGAAGCAATGCCGCAAAGAATTGAGATTATTAAAGGTAGAATTAAAAAAAAAAACAAAAAATTGAGCATTGAGCATAACAGAAAATAAATGGAATATTTAATTGTAGCAACTTTGGGATTACGTTTTTATTGTGAAATCATGCATTGAAGATTGGAAGACAACACCATGGCGTAAAGTGGATGTTGAAAATATGGATATAGAATGTAAGAAATTTGCCAAAGATATTCGCTTATTGGATAAAGAAATGAGATCTTGGGATACATTTATAAATTTGGAATCAACTGTTAAAAATATGTTAACATCATTGCGAGCAGTTGGTGAATTACAAAATCCTGCCATACGTGAACGTCATTGGAATCAATTAATGAAATCGACAAAGGTTATTTGGAAAATAATTCATTCTTTTTTTAAAAGAAGATGAACCTAGACAAAAATCAAGATATAGATAGCTAAAAAAGTTTGCAAATAGTTTCCAATTTCAATTAGTTTTTTTATTACTTTTTATGTGAATTCTTAGAATTATACGAATGCCATCACAAAAATCTTTAGTGAATGAATGTCAAGGGAATGTTTCTTTTAGTTCTTCAATGATAAAAATATTATAGAAAAAATACTCAGAATAGAATATTAATTTTTCCATGCACTTTCTATAGATCTCTACTCTCTTCAATACTAATGTCACTTTACTCTGCACCACCTGCGGTACAAAGACGCAACGCAGAAATCGTTCGATAACTTTTTTTCGATCATTTTTTGTATGGTTTTTCAATTTTATGGCATTGCTGTCTCTTGGCTATCAAAAAAATAGAACTCTTTTGAGTCCTATAGATAAAGAAAATATATTAAACTTACTGGCTGTAGAAAAAGCAAATGTCAATATGGAGATCACGTCCATTCAATTGAAAACCATGCATCTATAGTGTATATAGGATGTATTTAAGTGTGAAAGTCCTTAAGTATGCTTAAAATCTATGCATTTATTTTAAAGAAATTTAGTGGGCCGGCGTAATTCATTTATGTGAAATATTGATCGAATGCATTTAATTTAATGAAAACTGAACTAAAATCAATTCATGTAAATTCAAATCATGTAAATTCTAGTAAGCATAAAGTTTGAATTCCGTAAAGTCTAGAGAGAATATTAATGATAATTATTGACAAAATTAATGATAAATGATAATGTGGTGTGGAGTACACGATAGTTTTCTTAAAGTGACTATAATATTAGTACCTTATTTTGGTTCACAAATTATCTTAGATTCATAAATTAAAAAAAATAAACTAATTACATAATTAAATTAATTAATTACAATTAATTAAATTAATTGATTTTATGAAAATTTAAAATTAATATAAACTATTTGCATAAAATAGTTTATCAAATCTTTTAAAGATGACACATTAAATTTATTCTTCCTTCTCTAATCACCCCCCTTCCATTAGATTTACACACTACAAGTATGGTTTTTCAATTTTATGGCATTGCGATCTCTTGGCTATCAAAAAAATAGAACTCTTTTGAGTCCTATACAATAAAATAGATGAAATTTACTGGCTGTAGAAAAAGCAAATACCAATATGGAGATCACGTCCATTCAATTGAAAACCATGCATCTATAGTGTATGTAGGATGTATGTATTAATTAAGTATGAAAGTCCTTAAGTATGCTTGCGTGTGTTATTTATTGTAAATTGTAAAAAAAAACTAAGTGTCTTTACAGAGTTTAGCAGCATTACCCAAAGAAATTGTGGTAAGTACATTTTCTTATGTTTAATCCAATTATATTGTATATATGTGTATACACCCACACCCATACCTACACACATAAAAGCACTTGTCACATCTTTTTTTAATTCTCCAAATAAAAGAGATATTAATTGTTAGTTACAAGCACTGAAAAACAAAAGTACAATGATGTGTCTAGCGTAGAAAGTACAAAGTGATAGTTTTGTATTTCGAATTTGTATATGTATTTGTATTTGTATTAATTGATTAGACAAAGTATTTAAAAACATATATTCTAATTATATAGGTGAAATTCATTATGGATAAAGATACAACCTTAGCTGAATTATTAGGTTTAAATTTGCATGAATGCGAAGAAGAAGTGAAGAATATAGTTGATAAGGCGGTTAAGGAGATGTCAATGGAGAAAATATTGAGAGACTTGAATACAACATGGTCAACGATGGAGTTTGATCATGAATTACATCCACGCACTGGCTGTAATCTGCTGAAGGCATCTGAAGAACTTATAGAGACTCTAGAGGATAATCAAGTTTGTCTACAAAATCTAATTACATCCAAATATATTGCACATTTTCTTGAGGATGTATCAAAATGGCAACAGAAACTAATGATTGCCGATCAAGTAATAACAATTTGGTTTGAGGTGCAACGCACTTGGACTCATCTTGAAAGTATTTTTATGAGTTCTGAAGATATACGAAAGCAATTGCCAGTAGACTCAGATCGTTTTGATCGTATTGATGCTGAATTTCGTATTTTAATGAATGAAATGTCGAAATTATCTAATGTGGTTGAGTCCACCAATCGGCCCGGTTTGGTCGAACGTTTAGAAGAACTTCAAATGGAGTTAACATTATGTGAAAAGGCATTAGCCGAGTATTTAGAGACGAAACGTTTAGCTTTTCCACGTTTCTATTTCGTTTCATCGGCCGATTTATTAGATATTTTAAGTAATGGTACTCAGCCGGATATGGTGACCAAGCATTTAACTAAATTGTTTGATTCGATTGCCCGTTTAAAATTCAATCGAGATGAAATGGATGAGATCGACACTGCTTCAGGAATGTACGCCAAAGATGGTGAGTATGTGGAATTTGATAAAATGACCAGTATTCGCGGCCCTGTAGAGGTATGGCTGAATCGTATACAATCAGCAATGCGTTCATCTTTGCGTCATTACGTGGGCGAAGCGGTGATCGCTTATGAGGAAAAGCAACGTGAACAATGGTTATTTGATTATCCTGCACAGGTATCTTTGTGTGGCTCACAGATTTGGTGGTCCACAGAGGTGAATATAGCATTCAATCGCTTGGAGGAGGGTTACGATAATGCTATCAAGGACTATTACAAAAAGCAAATCACTCAGTTAAGCCTTTTGATAACCTTATTGTTAGGTGAACTTTCTAAAGGTGATCGTCAAAAAATTATGACAATTTGCACCATTGATGTACATTCTCGTGATGTGATATCAAAGATGATTCAAGCTAAATTAGATTCTGGTTCAGCTTTTATGTGGCAATCTCAATTGCGACATCGTTTTGATGAGGTAGAAAATGATTGTTTTGCCAATATCTGTGATGCCGAGTTCCGTTACAATCATGAATATTTGGGTAATACTCCCCGTTTAGTAATTACTCCTCTTACTGATCGCTGTTACATAACACTAACACAGAGTTTACATTTGGTAATGGGTGGAGGTCCAGCTGGCCCAGCGGGCACCGGTAAAACGGAGACTACCAAAGATTTGGGACGTGCTATTGGGATTATGGTCTATGTATTTAATTGTTCCGAACAAATGGATTATCAATCTTGTGGCAACATTTATAAAGGCTTAGCTCAAACTGGTGCTTGGGGCTGCTTTGACGAATTTAATCGTATTACTGTTGAGGTATTATCTGTGGTAGCCGTTCAAGTAAAATCGGTACAAGACGCTATAAGAGATAAAAAAGATACTTTTAATTTTATGGGTGAAATTATACCTTGCGTTCCTACAGTGGGCATTTTTATTACAATGAATCCGGGTTATGCTGGTCGTACGGAACTTCCAGAAAATTTAAAAGCTCTCTTTAGACCGTGCGCTATGGTTGTGCCAGATTTTGAATTAATATGTGAAATTATGCTGGTGGCCGAAGGCTTTCAAGATGCTCGTGTATTAGCTCGTAAATTTATAACTCTCTATACTCTATGTAAAGAATTATTGTCAAAACAAGATCATTATGATTGGGGCTTAAGAGCCATAAAGTCCGTACTAGTTGTTGCTGGCTCATTAAAGGTATAATTCTTTATTATTTCATTTGTTAAGCAATTTCTTTTATGAAATACGATTTTAGCGTGGAGATCCTGGCAGACCAGAAGAGGAAGTACTTATGCGAGCCTTACGTGATTTTAATATACCGAAAATTGTTACTGATGACATGCCGGTATTTATGGGTTTAATAAGTGATTTATTTCCAGCCTTAGATGTGCCACGCAAACGTGATCCAGATTTTGAACGTACTGTTAAGCAAGCAGCTACCGATTTATTGCTACAAACCGAAGATACATTTATTTTGAAAGTTGTACAACTAGAAGAATTGTTAGAAGTTCGTCATTCTGTTTTTATTGTTGGTAATGCTGGCACTGGTAAAACTCAAGTTTGGAAAACCCTACTGCGCACTTACCAGAATATTAAGCGGAAACCAATATTTAATGATTTAAATCCCAAAGCTGTAACCAATGATGAATTATTTGGCATTATAAATCCGGCTACCCGAGAATGGAAAGATGGATTATTCTCTGTAATAATGAGAGATCAAGCAAATATAACAGGCGATCAACCCAAATGGATTGTACTTGATGGTGATATAGATCCAATGTGGATTGAAAGTTTAAACACAGTAATGGATGATAATAAGGTTTTAACTTTAGCCAGTAATGAACGTATTGCATTGACACCATCTATGCGTTTGCTTTTTGAGATTTCAAATTTAAGAACAGCTACCCCCGCAACAGTCTCTCGTGCAGGTATTCTGTATATAAATCCTCAAGATTTGGGTTGGAATCCGTAAGTTTTACACTGCCTTTCATTCAACGAAAATCGATTACGCTTAATTATTAATTACTTTGGTAATCTCTAACTGTAGATATGTAACCAGTTGGATAGAAACTCGTAAAATATCTTCCGAAAAATCGAATTTAGTTATGCTATTTGATAAGTATATACCGGCTTCATTGGATACAATTCGCATACGTTTTAAAAAGATTACACCCGTTGCTGAAATGGCTCATATACAAATGTTATGCCATTTATTGGAATGCTTTCTAATACCAACTAATACACCGGGCGATTGTCCGAAAGAATGGCACGAATTATATTTCGTTTTTGCTTGTATTTGGGCATTCGGTTCGGCCATGTTTCAAGATCAAACTATTGATTATCGTATCGAATTTAGCAAATGGTGGGTAAATGAATTTAAAACTGTTAAATTTCCTCAAGGTACGTTTTCTACTGATGGCTTTTTCCATATTTATTCTAACAAGTCCAAGTTTCTAGTTCAATGTTGTGTTTTGTTGTTGTTTTGTTTTGTTGTTTTTGCTGCTTCTTATTTATTTTCAGGTGGCACTGTTTTTGATTATTATTTGGATAATGAGATCAAACAATTTGTATTATGGACTGAGAAAGTACCAAAATTTGAATTAGACAGCGATTTACCATTACAAGCTGTTTTAGTTCATACATCAGAATCTATACGTATACGTTTCTTTTTGGATTTATTAATGGATAAAAAGCATCCGGTAATGTTAGTGGGTAGTGCGGGCTCTGGCAAATCTGTACTTGTCAATGAGAAATTACAAGCTTTATCTGAAAATTATACAACAGCAACAATACCATTTAATTTCTATACTACATCGGAAATGTTACAAAAAATCTTAGAGAAGCCACTTGAGAAGAAAGCAGGCCGTAATTATGGACCACCGGGTAATAAAAGTTTAATCTATTTCATTGATGATGTGAATATGCCGGAAGTTGATTATTATGGAACTGTTCAACCTCACACCATAATGCGACAACATTTAGATTATGGTCATTGGTATGATCGCAATAAATTAACATTAAAAGATATACACAATTGTCAATATGTGGCTTGTATGAATCCAACGGCTGGTAGTTTTACAATAAATCCCCGTTTGCAACGGCATTTTTGCGTGTTAGCCGTTAGTTTCCCGAATAGTGAATCAATTACCACAATTTACTCTACGATATTAGCTCAACATTTTGCAAATGCTGAACAAAAATTCAATCCGATAGTAACACGTATGACTCCAAATATTGTAGCGGCAACATTGGCCTTACATAATAAATGTTCACAAGTTTTTCTACCAACGGCAATTAAATCTCATTATATATTCAATTTGAGAGATATCAGTAATGTATTCCAGGTGACTTATTGGTTTTTTTTCTTTTGTGGTCTTATGTTCAACTTATGAAAAAAGAAAAGTAAATAAATCCATTTTACAGGGTCTTCTGTTTAGTTCAGCAGATTGTTTAACATCATCAACAGATTTAATACGTTTGTGGCAACATGAAACTCAAAGAGTCTATTCAGATAAATTAATTGATGATAAAGATATTGATAGTATAACAAAAATGCAACATGATATTGTTAAAAAGTCCTTTGAAGAAATTGATGAATCGGTTATATTTGACAAGCCAAATATTTATTGTCATTTCGCGGGAGGGATCGGTGAGCCTAAGTATATGCCTATTAAGGGATGGCCTGAGTTATACAAACTACTTCAAGAGGCCATGTCTTCATACAATGACCTTGTTGCTGCTATGAATCTTGTATTATTCGAAGATGCTATGATGCATGTTTGCAGAATAAATCGCATTTTGGAATCACCTAGAGGTAGTGCTTTATTAGTTGGTGTTGGTGGTAGTGGTAAACAATCTCTATCTAGATTGGCTGCATTTATTTCCAGTTTAGAGGTTGTTCAAATACAATTAAAAAAAGGTTATAGTGTCAACGATTTAAAGGTTGGTTGATCTTCGTATCTCCAATAATCTTTAGTCATTAGTTTTGAGATTTCGTATGTTACATTTTTAGAGTGAATTTTCTGGTTTATATCTAAAAGCTGGCCTTAAAAGTGTCAGCATTACATTTCTAATGACTGATGCTCAAATACCGAATGAAGATTTTCTTGTTCTGATTAATGATATGCTTTCCACTGGTGAAATACCGGATCTATTTCCCGATGATGAAATTGAAAATATTATTGGTGGTGTTCGTAATGAAGTAAAAGGAGCTGGTTTAATAGATACACGTGAAAATTGCTGGAAATTCTTTATAGATCGTGTGCGGAAACAGCTTAAAATAGTCTTATGTTTCTCACCAGTGGGATCAACATTACGTATAAGAGCCAGGAAATTTCCTGCCATATTAAATGCCACATCAATAAATTGGTTTCACGAATGGCCTCAAGAGGCTCTAATATCTGTAGCCATGAATTTTCTATCTCAAAGTAAAGTTTTACCTATTAATCATCGTGATTCTGTTGCAAAATTCATGGCGTATGTTCACACATCGGTCAATCAAATGTCCAAAGTATACTTGCAAAATGAACGACGCTATAATTATACCACACCGAAAAGTTATTTGGAGCAGATTTATTTATATTTGAAATTACTCAATCACAAGCATGAGGATTTACAAAGTAAAATCGAACGTTTGGAAAATGGCTTGGACAAATTAAGATCCACTGCTGTTCAAGTGGCTGATCTTAAAGTCAAATTAGCTGTACAAGAAATAGAACTCAAAGAGAAGAATGAAGCCGCTGATGCATTAATCGAAATTGTGGGCATTGAAACGGATAAGGTACAAACGGAAAAAGCGTTAGCGGATGAAGAAGAAATGAAAGTTGCATTAATCGCTGATGAGGTTTCAAAGAAACAGAAGGATTGTGAAGAGGATCTTCTTAAAGCAGAGCCGGCTTTAATAGCTGCCCAAGAAGCTTTAAATACCTTGAATAAAGCAAATCTTACTGAACTGAAATCGTTTGGTTCGCCACCAGGTGCTGTAACAAATGTAACAGCTGCTGTTATGGTTCTGTTAGCGCCTGGTGGAAAATTACCTAAAGATCGTTCTTGGAAGGCGGCTAAAATAGCCATGGCCAAAGTTGATACATTTTTGGATTCATTAATTAATTACGATAAAGAGAATATTCATCCGGAAATTATCAAAGCCATTGTTCCATACCTTAAAGATCCAGAATTTGAACCAGAATTTGTACGCTCAAAATCTGGTGCAGCAGCTGGTTTATGCGCTTGGGTTATCAATATAATTAAATTTTATGAAGTCTATTGTGATGTGGAACCAAAAAGAAAGGCTTTGGCTGCTGCCAATGCTGAATTGGCTGCGGCTCAAGAAAAGTTATCTGGAATTAAAAAGAAAGTAGCGAATTTGGAAGAACAATTGGCAAAATTAACGGCAGATTTTGAAGCAGCTACTGCTGATAAATTAAGATGCCAACAGGAAGCGAATGCTACTCAAGCAACTATAGCATTGGCAAATCGTTTAGTAGGTGGTTTGGCTAGTGAAAATGTACGTTGGGCGGAAGCTGTTAACAAGTAAGTCCAGGCACGTTAAAATTCTTTCCGAAATCTCCACAATTGCAATTGTATGTCTTTGTATTATTTTTGTTATTTTTATTATTTAAAATTATTAGTTTCGTTAGACAAGGTATTACTTTACCAGGTGATATATTATTGATAACAGCTTTTATATCATATGTGGGCTGCTTCACAAAACAATTTCGCATCGATTTATTGCAAAAAATGTGGATGCCCTTCCTAAAGAATATAGATCCGCCCATACCAACAACTGAAAATTTAGATCCTCTATCTTTACTCACTGACGACACTGCGGTAGCTATATGGACAAACGAAGGATTACCATCAGATAGAATGTCCATTGAAAATGCAACAATTCTCTCTAATTCGGATAGATGGCCTTTAATGATAGATCCTCAGTTGCAAGGTGTGAAGTGGATCAAGCAAAAATATAGCGATGATTTAACTGTAATACGTTTGGGCCAGCGTAGCTATTTAGATGTTATCGAAAAAGCTATAACCAAAGGCCGTATTGTTTTAATTGAAAATATCGATGAACATTTAGATCCAGTTTTAGATTCTCTATTAGGACGTAATCTAATTAAAAAGGGCAAGGCAATTAAAATCGGTGACAAAGAAGTTGAGTACAATTCAAATTTCCGTTTAATCTTGCATACTAAATTAGCTAATCCACATTATAAGCCAGAAATGCAAGCTCAAACTACATTAATAAATTTTACTGTAACTCGTGATGGCTTAGAAGATCAATTACTGGCAGAAGTTGTTAAAGCGGAGCGACCTGATTTGGAAGAATTGAAAGCGGAATTAACTAAACAGCAAAATGACTTTAAAATTATGCTTAAAAAGTTAGAAGATGATCTATTGTCACGTTTATCATCGGCTGGTGAGAATATCTTGGGCGATACGGCTTTAGTTGAAAATTTAGAAACTACAAAAAGTACGGCATCGGAAATTGAACAGAAAGTGGCCGAAGCTAAAATAACATCAAAAGAAATTGACAGAGCTAGAGAGTTTTATAGACCAGCAGCCGCTAGAGCTAGTCTTCTCTATTTTATATTAAATGAATTAAATACAATTAATCCAATTTATCAATTTTCGTTAAAGGCTTTTAGTGTGGTCTTTCAAAAGGCTATAGCTAAGGCAGAGCCAGGTGAAGCCCTAGAGCAGCGTGTAGCTAATCTAATTGATTGTATAACTTATTCAGTATTTCAGTATACATCACGTGGTTTATTTGAATGTGATAAATTGATATTCGCTTCACAGATGACATTTCAGGTGCTTTCCCAAACTATTTGCATTTGTACTTTCATTTTCATTTTAAGTATTCGAATAGATTCTATTAATGAATGAAGAAATCACTTCAAATGAATTGGATTTTTTATTACGTTTTCCCATAAAACCACACGTAACTAGCCCTGTAGATTTTTTATCAAATCAATCTTGGGGTGGCATCTGTAGTTTAGCATCGAAAGATGAATTTCGTAATTTGGATCGTGATATTGAGACGTCATCGAAACGTTGGAAAAAATTAGTGGAATCTGAATTACCGGAAAAAGAAAAATTTCCACAAGAATGGAAGAATAAAACAGCCCTTCAAAGATTATGCATGATTAGAGCTTTACGTCCAGATCGTATGACTTATGCTTTGACGTTAGTACTTCTAAAAAATAAAATTATAAAAAACAACAAGGGCTCTCTAATTTTTTCAAATCTTCTCGTTTATTTTATGCATAATACAGGGACTTCATTGAAGAGAAATTAGGTTCAAAATATGTAGAGAATCGTGCTATGGAATTTGCCAAGTCTTACGAGGAAGCTTCACGTTCAACACCCATCTTTTTCATATTATCACCTGGAGTTAATCCTCTTAAAGATGTAGAAGCCTTAGGCAAATCATTAGGCTTCATTATGGACTTGAACAATTTTCATAATGTCTCTCTGGGTCAAGGTCAAGAAGCTATTGCTGAAGCAGCCATGGATACTGCAGCTAAAAATGGTCATTGGGTAGTTTTGCAAAACATACATTTAGTACGTAAATGGTTGCCCGTATTAGAGAAGAAATTAGAATTTTATGCTGAAGGATCACATCCTGATTATCGCATGTTTTTAAGTGCTGAACCAGCCTCAACACCATCAGCCCATATAATACCACAGGTATATTACTAGAATACATTTAAAGTCTCAATTTAATCATTTCACTTATTTTATATAAATTATCACTGATTGTAGGGCATTTTGGAATCATCAATTAAAATCACTAATGAGCCACCCACTGGAATGATGGCCAATTTGCATAAAGCTTTAGATAATTTCACTCAAGAAACTTTGGAAATGTCTGGTAAAGAAGCTGAATTTAAAGCTATATTATTTTCTTTATGCTATTTTCATGCTGTGGTTGCTGAACGCCGCAAATTTGGACCCCAAGGCTGGAATAAAGTTTATCCATTTAATGTGGGCGATTTAAATATTAGCGTTTCGGTATTATTCAATTATTTAGAAGCGAATGCTAAAGTCCCTTGGGAAGATTTACGTTATTTATTTGGTGAGATTATGTATGGTGGTCATATAACAGACGATTGGGATCGTCGCCTTTGCATTACCTATTTGGAAGAGTATATGCAATCCGATTTAATTGATGGTGAATTATATTTGGCGCCAAATTTTCCAGCACCACCCAATACAGATTATGCTGGCTATCATGCATATATTGATGATAATATGCCAGCTGAATCACCATATTTGTATGGTTTACATCCAAATGCGGAAATAGGATTTTTAACAACAACCGCTGAAAATATATTTCGAACAGTTTTTGAGATGCAGCCACGTGATGCTGGTTCTAGCGGTGGTGCCACAATAACACGTGAAGATAAAGTCAAGCAAATTGTTGATGAGATTTTAGAAAAATTACCCGAAGAATTTAATATGACAGAAATTATGAATAAAGTCGAGGAGCGAACACCGTACGTTATTGTAGCGTTTCAGGAATGTGAACGTATGAATTATTTGACTAGTGAAATGAAGCGTAGCATTAAAGAATTAGATTTGGGTCTTAAAGGTGAATTAACCATAACAACGGACATGGAAATCTTAGAGAATTCACTATTTTTAGATCAAGTACCGCCTGTATGGACAAAACGTGCCTACCCCTCACTATTAGGTCTAAATTCATGGTTTATTGATTTATGTTTACGTATCAGAGAATTGGAAACCTGGTCTACAGATTTTGTGTTGCCATCATGCGTTTGGTTGGCTGGCTTCTTTAATCCTCAATCATTGTTAACAGCCATAATGCAGAGTACGGCGCGTCGTAATGAATTACCATTGGACAAAATGTGTTTACAATGTGATGTTACAAAGAAGCAAAAAGAAGATTTTACGTGAGTAACATAAATTTGTACGCTATAATTTTTTCATAGTAATATTAACGTAATCAATTGATGAATGAATCAATTGACTTGTAATTGCTATTAAATAACCTTTTGTCCGACCTTTTTTTCATTTTTCTTCCTTTTTTTTTATAATTTCATACTATAACTATAGTTTTCTCACATTTGATTGCTTCATTTTCAATTAGAATATTTATTGATTGTTATTGATTTACTTACAGGTAAACTGAATAAAACGCAGGCGGCACTTTGTACGAAATGTTTTTTACATGTAGGGATAAATTGAAATCAACATAAAAGAAAGTTAAAGATATAGGAACTTTATGGTCGATTTAGGGCTGACTTTAAATATCCTACACCATTTTATCCAATGTAATTAAAAAGTCAAGTACAATCAAGTCAAGTACAAGTCAACAAAATTGCAAAAATTCTAATATTTAAATTGTTGGAAAATTTGTTATATAAGAGAAGATTCAAAAAATGGATATATCTGAACCATTTTTATATCAAAGTACAAAGCAGTGCCAACTTTCGCTAAATTATATTTAATTTTTGTAACTGTTTTCCATATAATGGTTTTTTTTCCAATAAAAGCGTTCTATAAACTATGAACTATTTTTCATAGGACTTGCCTTTAAGCCAAAACACCCATAAACCAAATTTCATCAAAATATCTTAAAAAATTGGGACGTGTAGCTTGATAACAGATAGAAAATGAAAGAACCTGTTTAAATCGATTTAGAAAGCGATTCTAACACGAATCGACTGATTGGCATACCAAAAGGTGGGTCCATCTTAACTTTACCACACGCACAAAGTTACCTATACCACAAATGGTGTAGGGTGTAAAAAATGTCAGGCACAAAACACTTGAACCAAGTAAATAAATAGATGGACAGACAGAGAGACATGTAGAAAGGGTTAATCAAGTACAATAGTTGGACTTGCGTCAAATCGGTATGATTAAAAAATATTCCATTTTCAGAGAATATTCTCTATTTAATGCTAATTGTAATTAAGTGAGGGTAATAGAATAAACAATTTATTTACATAAAATTAGCTGTTTAAAGTTATTGAAATTGGCGCCATAAGGACCGTTATTGACATTAAATATTTAATTTACGTCATATTTATTAAAAGTAATTAATTATTATTTCAATTTTAATTTGAATTTTAATTGACATACAAACTGCTAATAATTACACTCATAATCATAATAATTATAAAAAAAATAATAAATATTAACAATGTTTCATAAACAGTTCGAGTAATAAGAAGAAGAGTTGGGGAGGAGGGAATATAACCTTTATGGTTGTTCGAGGACAGATTTTGAGTACCCTATACCTATGAAAACGTCCAGTAAATGAGTTGCATATCAGAAAAGTAAAAAATTTTTATTTTGAAAAATTTATCGAACTGAACTAAATTTGGTAGACGTATTTTTTATGTTAAAAGGCAAGGCAATGCCAATTTTCCTTAAAACATATTTCAAGTTGTAATTTCTCTCCATATAATAACTCTTTTTTTTTGAAAAAATCATTCAATATGAAGTGATTGTAAAAATTTTCTGCATCTAACCATTTTCAATAGAATTGGGATTTGATTTTGAAAGTCAAAAACCCACTCATTTATGTAACAAATTTCATTTAAATGTGTCAGAAATTGTCTCGATTGGTTAAAATTTTATTGATGGATTAAAATTTTATTGTATATCGCTTTTTTTTTATAGAACTGCACCCAGAGAAGGTGCTTATGTTCATGGTATATTTATGGAAGGTGCCCGATGGGATACCCAACAAGGTATAATTATGGAATCACGTCTCAAGGAACTTTATCCCCCAATGCCCGTCATCAATATACGTGCTATAACACAAGATAAGCAAGATTTACGGAACATGTATGAATGTCCTGTCTATAAAACGCGAACTCGTGGCCCCACATATGTTTGGACATTCAATTTAAAAACAAAAGATAAACCTGGAAAATGGACTTTAGCTGGTGTAGCTTTACTATTGCAAATTTAAATCTGAAATTAATGTTTAAAACTAAAATTAAAAGCGCACATGTTTCTCGTTATAAGTGATACGGCGACATAGCGATATAGCGATATAGTCGTTAACACTTTGTGCACTTAAAGTATGAAATATTTACGTGATTAGTATGAAATGTACTACTTAAATAAATAATAAATAAATGAATTTGCTTTGAATTTGCTTTGTGGCACACTGGGCCTTTAATTCTAAGCATTTATTACATTTTTTTGAAAAAAGTGATTTATCGCATCATATCGCATCATATGAATATTTTATTAACAAAAAACAAACTCTAAAACGATTTCTTTGAAACTGTGAGAAATAATAGTGGCAGGTGTGGATGACGTTCTAGAATTCTATGAGATATATATTTTACTATTCTGAAGTAGAAATTTTTAGAAAAGTGCATTTATATATCTTAAAAATTGCGATTCATATCAAACATAAAATAAAAACGATGAAACAGTTTAAACCGGTTCCGCTCCATCTTTAAACCAGAAGTATAATAAAGATGAATAATGAAATTTATATCATGAAATCGATACATTTTGCTAATATTTAATTTATTGTATTAATAAAAGTATAAAACCATGTCTAAAGGATTTAGGAGAAAGTATTATGTGCACGCATATCCAATTACTAAGTTACTAATACAATGCTTAAATTTTTTGTTAACCTTCTTACACTTTTAATAAGAAGAGGCGCAAAAACATTAAAGAAATTAAGATAAATTAAAAAAATCATAAATCACTTGAACGTGATTTATGATAGCCATAGTCCAGAAAAGTCAATTCCAGAAGAAGAGTGAGAGAACAAACGTTAAAATACAAATAGTTACCATTTACTTTAATCGTTTAGCAAAATCCTCAATTCAAAGAGTTCAATTTTCGTTAGTTTTTTTTTTATTTTGTTTTCCATATTTTCAAATGTTTGATGTTTGTCTCTTTGAAAGCGATCGTTTATTTTTTTTTAAATGACCACCAGCAAAAACAGAAATTCTCTCTAGAAATTGGTCGATGGCATAATGAAATTTAAACTAAACAACTAGTCTTTCTTCTTCTACTCTCTCTCTCTCTTTCTCTATGTCTCACTGTGATTACATTGACTTTTTTGCAGTTAAAATGAATCTCTGCGATCAAATTGTGCTTCGTAATTTTGTCGTTCGGATTTGTTAATACGATTATTCGACTATACTAGTGAAATCAAAGAAACATTTCAATGATCAGTTAGTGTTCAGCGTTTAAAGTGATAGTACTAGCATTTCTTAAATCGGGTTATATAAATCGTGGTATTATTGCAATTAGTGGAAAGAAGTTTTTGAAGAAAGTGCTAAGGAATTATATTAGAATTTAAAGTGTGCGCATTCATTTAAAACTAAAGTACAAAACACTAAACATTTTTTTTTGCAAGAATCATTTAATTGAGTAGTTTTGCAAACGAAATTTTACATAAAGAAAAGAGGAAGAAATTATTAACTAATCTACCATGAAATTATATATAATTTATTTTACATGTAAGTATGTAAATTCAAAAACGGTAAAAATAAAAAATATTATGTATATAACGACCACAAGAAATTAGAAAATTAGATTAGACATTAAATAATTTGTGTTAATTTTATCTCCTACGATAATTATAAATGATTGCCATAATCGAATACCAATCAATCAAATATGGCGATACCTTATTGGTACAGATGTTTAACTAGAACGTAAAGGATTAATAAAATTTTCAAAGTTAATAGATAATCGATTCATTAAGTTCTTTACGTATAAAGATAGCTGATGTCAATGTCGATAATTCCTTATATCAAAACTTTATTGAAAGATTTAGAATGAGGCCTCGTCCTAAAATTATCTCGTTCTTAAATTATTTTTGGCGCATTTCCATAGAACTTTGTAATGAAGTTATAATCATTTATAATTTTTAATTAGTGGCTTGCAATAAGCGATTTGATTGTTATTTGAAAACGTTTAATCCAGTAACTGAGCAACTTCCCCACATTTGTTCCCTTAAACATTTATAACAACTGGATTTTACAAGATTTTTGCTGAATTAAATCTGTGTAAATTTTATTTTTACTAAATTTTGAATTGCTTTAGTAAAAATAAAATTTAGAAAAACTTCGTTTTGTTAGTAAAGTTTTGAAGGCCCATTTAAAGTGCTTTTAAAATTCTAAAATTTTAGAATAAAAAATTTGGAAGATAACTTTTGAATCGATATTTCTTTATCTCACGATTTTGCTTCCTATGAAAGTTTTAGAACAGTAATGTAATAAATAATAAATAATAATGGATCAGAAGGCTTAAAATATTCAGGACTAAGCCATGTTTTTATTGCTTTTCGATCAATGATTTCTAACTTTTCTTTCATTCCATTCTCTTGTTTTTCTATTTCTGTTTTGCTTGATTGTTATTTTACCCATTTTAACTATCATTCAATCAAATCTAATTTCGTCACATTCATATACATCTATTTTATATTATGTGACTTTGCTTCTTCTTCATCTTCTCTCACTTATTGTTATTGTTCTTTTTCAAATGTTATTTTAGTTTCTCTAATAATCTCCATTTAAGAATAATTTTCTATGTATTTCTAAAATCATTTATTGTGCTTGTTGTTGTTGTTGTTGTTATTTTTATTATTATTTATTATTAATTATTTAATATATTATTTTCTATGTATATTTATTGAATTATTTATTGTTTGTTTGTTGTTGTTTTATTACCATTAATAATTTTATAGTTTTTTTTCGATTTTATAAAATATTGTAGTGTAAATTTTTTTTTTTTTATTTCACCATCTTTTCCTATTTTTTTGTTTCGATTTTATCCAAAAAGAGATAAATTCTTTTTTCTTAGTGAATTTTTGTATGATGGATTATGTAAAAAAGTAGTAAGTCTATATATCCTAAAAGTTTGAATCAATCGTACTTGATACGTAATAAGCTTATATACAAACAAATTTTAATATTCGTACTTTCATATTTAATATGCATATGCATGCATGATATATAATAATGTATAATATAATTATATGCATGTTGTGTATGTAACTGATATTAGTCTTTGCTTCTGCTTCTACTTTTATTTCTATTTCTATTTCTATTTTTTGCTCTTATTGTTTCCGTAATATTTTTATGCCTTTTCTGTTGTGCTTTTTAATTTCTAATCAGGTTAGTTGTTGTTGCTCTTGTTGCTCTTACAAAATAAAAAAAAATTCACTATTTTTATAAACAACAATAAATCAGGAAAAAGAAATTTTACAAAAAAAGAGCAAAAATACTAATCACTAAAAAGTCTATCGAGACCGATTGTGAAACATTCTCCGTAATATTTTTAGAAAGAAAAAGACATGCATTACATGTCTTTTTTCACATAGCAATCCGTTGCAAATTCGTTTTATGGGCCGAGATCATAATAATAGTTTGAACTTATTCATAATTATTTCCTGCCGTATTTTAGACTAAACCATTACTGCATACCAAATTTCATTCAAATAGCTTCAAAATTACGCCCAATATTCTAATAATAAATTTACATGGACAGATGGACATGCAGGCGTACATCGAATCAAAAGTGTTTCTTAGTCGAACAGTATAATTAAAAATGGGTCCATTTCAAAACGTTGTATGTATGCATAAGCAGATAATATTCAGTATCAGGAATAATGTAGGATATAAAAATTCAAGTGAAAATGGCGCATCGATTGTTTGGCCCAATTTAGTGTACTTAAGTTGTCTTGAAAGTTAACCAAAATATATTTGAATAATTGAGACAATTTGAAGTTATTGCTTAAAAAAGCTTCTTCTAAATAATCCAAAAACAAGCGGCAAATTCAAATTTATACTGAATTTGACCCTGAAGATACTCAATTTTCTTAAAGAGTGACATAAAGAAGATTGTAAAGAATCCTTTCTCTTTTATATATTTTGCTGGGGCACTTGTCGTTTCAGGGTGCTCCAGTGCAATGCTCTTTTCTCTCTCTTGTTCTTTCTTTTTTTGTTAATTATAAATCTTATTATATTTTCTGTGCTTGTTTTTCTTCTGTTAAAGTCTCTCTAGTGTTGGCCTATGCTCGACTAACTCTTTTCGGTTATTCTATTTCCGAGCTAACCTCGGTTTTCTTTTTTTCTTTCTTCTCCCCCTTTTCCAATTATTTATGTCAGTGTTAGGTAGTGCAAATACAAGTGTAGTGTTAGTTAAGGTAAATGTGTGGTAGAAAACGAGTGTGTGACTTTCTTCCTCACAAGATCTATACGAATCAAATTTTTGATATAAATTTCTTTTCTTAATATTAATTTGGGTTATACGAAATATTCAAAATGAATAAGTTAAAAATTGCTTAGGATTATTTGTAAAAATCCCAATGTTTTAAAGAATACTCCTTAAATGTAAAGCCCGAAAACTTTGGTCTTGATTATATTGAAATATCTCAGATATTATTATCTAAAATATGCTGTAGGCATTCGAATTAAAGAAATTTATATGAAAGAAATTTATATGGATCTTAATAAAGAAAAAAATAAATGAGGCAAAAGATAAAACAAGTAAAGATAAATTTCAAGTTCTTAAAAGTGCGACATATATTCGTATCAACTTCAGATGAACCAAGTTTCATGCGACATAAATATCTGCATAACATTTATAATACTTGTGTCCGCCACTGGGAATTTGAAGATATGTTTGGCTTATCAACATGATTAAAATATTTAAGATAAAGTGTTAAGAACCGTAGAAAATTTACATAATTTTTCTGCGTTTGCTACATTTTGCATAAATCAATGTAAATAAGTAGGACTCTCTATTTAAGTAGTAAACATTATGTTTCACACATAAATCGATATATTAAATTCAAAAGGACATTGTTCAAGTAGCTAATATTAAAAAATGGACTAAATCGTATGCAAAGAAGAAATTTTCAAGTTTTCCATGTCTCATGAATTATCTTGAACAATTTGATGCGACAATTGTTTTGGTAAATCTGTTGTAATGGCAGGTATTCAAGATTGGTGACCATTCAAAAATAAACTTTCTTATTTATTGTTATTTATTTATTTGTATCACCATTTATTTTTTATTTTAGTTTCTTTTTTTTTTCATTTTATTTTTTAAAGTACGCCCCATTCATTAACTAGACAAATTGGCGACAATATCACTTATATGTATGTATGTATGTATGTATGTATGTATTGGGAAATATATATGGCATATATAAAGCAATCACACAACAATAATAATAATAATAATGATAATAATACTGCACTACCACTATAAAGAAAAAGAAGGAAGAAGAAGCACTATCTATCTATCTATCTATCTATCAGTCAATGCTAGAAACTAAGCAATTTTTGTTTCATCTACTTATTTGTTGTTATGCTTGCTGGTGCTGTTGTTGTTGTTGTTGTTGTTGTTGTTGTTGTTTATTATTATTATTATATTTTTATATCACAATAATGCTGATTACATGAATGATGAGTTTTTCTTTTTGTTGTTGTTTCTTTGCACCCTACTATCATTATGGTGCTGAGAGAATTAGATAGTGTGTGAGAGAGAGAGAGAGAGGGAATAACTGTAGGCTGTGTATAATCATAATATGAAATAGGTCGCCACTTAATTTTCATAATTTTTATAAATTCAAAATTGTCTCTGACTATTATTATTATTATTATTATTATTATTATTTATTGTGACGTTAAATATTTTGAAACGTTTGAAAATATTTCCAGGCCATTCTCTTGCAAATGAATTGAATTGAAATAAAGAATAAGTTTTCCCTAATAAGCTTGTACTAAATGCCAAAATTTTCAGTTGGAACTTCCGAATAAACCGTCTCATTTAGTTTGCTTAAAACCGACTTTTTGGTCTCTTTTTCTTCTTTTGGAATTTTTGCTTCGCATGTTGCTTCGTATTTAGTTAAATTAAATCTATATTTTCTAGGCGATATATTAAGTGGGAATAGTGGCAACAAGAAAAGTTACATCCATAGGCCTTGATTTTCAAGTTTGTTTCAAATTTTGGACTTTCTTTCACATTCTTTGATACTTTGAAATATTTTTGACATGTTCTGTCCATTTTTGAATTCTAAAAATGTGGCCTAGGTAAAATTTAGCTCCAGTAATAAAATTCTTAATTGCCCTTAATTAATTTCTTTCTTTTTCTTTTCCCGATTCTTCTTCTTCTTTTCCTTCATCAATTTATTTTCTATTATTTTCTTCTAGTTTTCATTCTAAGTTTGACACTGAATTGGTCATACAGTTCACCAATGTCAGATAATAAGCGTAATTGTGAAATGAATTGTGATGTCCAAGAATACAGTCCAGTTTGTGGTACAGATGATGCTGGTAAAACGAAAACTTTTAATAATTTATGTACATTAAAAACGGAAAATTGTCTGCGAACAACTACATTCTCGAAAACTGGTGAAGGCACATGCCCCTAAGTTTACCGCACTTAATTGATTCAAATTGTAAAATAAAAACAAAAAATTCAAACGCAAGCAATAGAGAGCAGTGGTCAAGAGAATAAGAAAGGAGGATGGAATGGCCATTTTTTCACAATAGAGCAATAAAGATAAACAGGATCAAAACAGTAACGACAAAAAGGAAAGGAAGTATAAGTTCAAGAATCCAATATGCAATTGAATTTAGAAATTTCATTTTTGTTTTTTTTTTTAAAGTAATTGTCTACACGTATCTAAAAAATATGAACAGCAAACTAACTCAAATTCTCAATTCTTCATTTTTACTAAATTTATAAATTTTAAATTATATAGAACAAAAAATTGTGTTTGAAAATGCCCTTAAATTTAAGCGTATTTCGTACATTTATCATTTAATTATACATTTTAATAAATAAATTATATAAAAATAATAATAAAAATAAATAAAATAAAACCAACAATTAATAATGAATGAAAGAGATATTTGTTTTTATTTTTTTCATTCAAAGATATCTCTCATACGTTTTTCACTTTAGAGTGTTACGATTGTTGCATAGTTTTAGGCGCATCATATAAAAGAATATACAAATATAACATAAATGTGGGTTTTCTAAAAGGAAATGGTGTTTTTCTTAAGAAGTAGCCAATCAAATTTTACTTGTTTTCGGATCACTAAAAACCGAGTGATCGTACACCCAACATGCATCGCGGTCATGTCAGTCAATGTTTCACACTCCAAAATTTGTGGCAATAGCATGAAACTATAAATTGATACTTCATGCTGTCAAATTTATGGAATTAATGGAAATTGAGTTACCCAGCTTATTCACTCGTACTATTCACTACTAAATTTAGATTTGGAATAATACGGCTTTCCAATCTAAACGAGCATTATGCGATTTAATAATTCACCGTGTTTATTTGGGAATAAAAATTCCAAAGTATACTAACAATTGCGGTTGGATTTCTAGAATAAAATGTACTACGTCATTACAGTAAATACTAAAAATCTTGACAAAAGTCTAATGTAAGATTCCTCCATCCTTTGATAATTTGGTACATATTTCGATTTTTCTAAAGTCAACGTTCCAATTGACTATTTTTAACTATTCAGTCAAGGAAAACAAAGAAGGCCCATTGTTGTTGACGTACCCTTTACCAGATTTTTTATGCGCTACATCATTTATAGTACAGAGTATTATAAATTTGTCTAGATGTACGTAATACCCAGAAGAGTTGAACATCGGCTTAGCTTTTATTATACCATTTGACTCAGAATCTCTTTCTGATTCGGTTTGACTCGGTCTGCTTTGTCCGCCTGCGTGCAAGCTGCAGGTCGCAATTTTAGAGATATTTTAATTACATTTAGCATGTGGATTGTGTTTTGGCTCAAAGATGCATCCTATTAGAAATGATTACAAAGGGATTAATTATACCGTTACGACCCATTCGCAACCTTCTTTAAAAAAGAGTTCTTGTGTGGAAAAAATTCTTAATATATTTAAACATAAATTGGCACTTAATTGTATTTTACTATAGAAAGAATTAGTGCCAAATTTCGTCCAGTTCGTTACAGTTCCTCACAAAACGGCTCCTTTGAAAAAATTAATTATTTGGATAAACGGTTCAATTCTGAATATACTTTTGGGAAAATTGAAACTGCTTTGTAGTTTAATATAAAGGATATACGTGCCATATTTGATTTAGATTGGTCCACTTTTTTCTTTATATAATGGGCATTTCAAATAATTTAAAATTTATAATTAATCTATTTTTTTTTTGCAATTCATTTTTTAATCACATTAAGCAAAGTGATGTAGAGTATTTAAGAGTCGGCCATGATTAACCATAAACTTTTTTATTTGTTTTTTTTTTAAATAGCATTAACAAGTTTAAGGAAATGATTCTATATATTTAGAGTTATGCAGAGAAAAAACAAAACAAAAAAAAATTTATTTACAAATTTGCCATAAAAAAAACTCTGAAATGGCATAAAAAAAGAGTAATATGTTAATAAAATACCGGTTTAGTTCAAAAGCAGAAACAAAACAAAAAACAAAATGCATCTTTACCACCCTATAAAATTGACAATTGCAGTCATTTTGCAATTGTTGTTGTTTGTCTGTTTTTTTTTCTTCTTTTATTTTTGCTTGAGGCTTTATCAGAACTTTTACAACATGGGTTTTTTTTAAAATTTTTTTGGCTTTGTTGTTGTTTCACAAGAACGGTAAGAACAAGCATTTAGTTTTTATAGATAATTTCTTCCAAAGCGGCTTTTTTCCAAATCTTCCTTGGAATGACATAGAATTTGACCACAGATCCATTCTAAGTTTAGACTAAATTTCCATATAAAATAATGTTCAATGAAAGTTCTTGTTTTCACATAGAAAATTCCCGGAATTTTCTTTACTAAGAAGAAGAAGTTATAAAAAACCTTTAGATCCAGAAATCTTTTTATATTCTGCACCATTTGTGGCACAAGGTATTATGTCCTTGTTCCAATGTTTGTAAAATCCTGAATGTTGAGTTAGTTCCAGCTTTTTCCTATACCTAAAGATTCAGTATCACTTTCTCATTCGATTTAAGCCTGTCTATCCGTCTGTCCATGTAAATTTATTATCAAAGTACAGGGCACAATTTTGGAGCTATTTGAACAAAATTTGTTATGTGGGTGCGTTTTGGCCCAAAGACAAATAATAATATGGACAATAATTATGGATAAGGTTAAATCAAGCTCCATATGACGATTTATTTTCCAAAAGGTTTTTATGTGAAAAAAAATAACAATTCTGGATACAGCTTTGTAAAAATATAGTGTAGGGTATATAATTGTCGAATGCAACCGTTTATTAAGTGTCTATTAAAATTGTAATTTACAACCGGATATTTTTATGGATATACCTCTGGCAAAGTTTCTTAATTTTTTTCCTTCTACTTACATTACGAAACGAAGTGCAGGGCATTTCATGGTCGACCTTAATATTCATCTCGATTTAAGATTTACGATTTTATGCGTAATCGTTTATTGTAAGCAATAATTTTTCCATTCATATAAAAAGAAAGAAAAGTATAAAGAAAAGGTAATGAAATGAAAGGGAGTTGTTAAATTGAACCTCAAAATTGGTGTAAAATTTTGATCTAAATCAAAATGCTTAATTTACTATTTACAATAATATTATTTAAGCCAAGACAAATATGGCTCATTTTTAGTTAATCAAAAGGCATAATTTATGTAGAATTTTTCCTGCTGCTACATACATACAAACAAACACACTGCAACATAAGTAAACAATTATTACAAAGAGATTTAACTTTAATTTAAAGATTCATTTAAATATTTTTATTCCTTTTGTTCGTTTTATTGGTATTATTTAGATTGTTAATTTAATTACACGTTCGTACATGTTAATAAGCTTGTGTTATTTTTTTATTATATATCCGTTGAATACATGACATGACATGACGTGACATCGTCACCGTCAGCTTTTTTTTGTGGCCAACAGAAACTCCAGTTAAAGTAAATACATTAATATAAATTATGTTGACATGACGGATCAGTTTGTTACTAAAATAAAAAACCCTACTAAAACTAATATAATTAAAAACTTTGCCCCAACCATTTTACTCCACTTCACCCAAATTATTTCAATCTGCTACTTTTTATTTTAATTTCTTTCCTAATCCTATTTTTCAATTTTCTTTTTACTCCATTCTACAGACGTCTATTTTTTTTCGAATTACTTTTAGGGCTTTTTCTCTCAACTCAAATTCTACAGAAAACTGTTTAAACGTTGTTGCTAGTGAATAAAATCGAACTCGGTCTAATGCTTACAATTTCATTGAATTTTAATCAACTTTACCAATGTTTTTATTTTACTTATTTAATTTTTTGTGGAAATATGTTAAAAAAACTTTTTAAAAATTCGAAATTTAACTTGATTTGTTTGATACTCTTGAAACGCCTTACATTTTTCTATAATTCTAGAAAAAAAATTGGGAAATTTTATAGTATGAATAATTGTAAAGAATTAGCATACATCAAATTTGTAGCTTTATCCAAAAAGTATACTTCAATAAAATGACGCCTAAAGATATTGATGCATTATTGATGCATTGTTTTTAGCACTATTTAAAGAATGAAAAGTTTTTAAAGGTAAAAATAAGTTTCACTTTTTTATGGACCAGTTTTTTAATAATTTATATGTAAATTATAAATTCTCGAATAAAAAAGCTAAACATTCTCAGATCAATTAATATGACTTGGCAAACATTAATCGTATTATATAGAAGGAAAAAGGAAAAGAAAAACGACAGAATAAAAAATTGAAATTTTAATCTGAAGTAGACAAATAGAATCATTAAAGATAATGGAAAAGTTGGTACAGAAGGAGCCATGGTAGGGATTTACAGCATTAGACTTAAACTTCAAAGGCGAAGGGTTTTTGTGGACTTTTTTTATATTGGGTCAACTTTTCAATATTCTGCAGGGGTTTTTGTTAAATTGTGAGCAGATCAGTTGAATGATGCTATTGTTATAATCGTTTAGAAACATCCATATTTATATATAAATACACATATGTATGTATTAATTAAAATAATATGGACAAGCCTTTTTTTCATACATACACTACTTAAACAGGAAAAATAAAAAATTAAAATGTAACTGAACAAAAAACAAAAGAACAGACAAGTTTGTAAAGAACTTTGTAAAATTCTTTACAATGTTAATATGTAAATGTATGTGTGTTATGGGGGCAGAAAAATATTGACTGATAAACTTATAAATGCTAGAGTTTATCTAGAATTTTCATTCAGTGTAATATTAACAACAAATCAAATCGAACTTATGCTTCTATAAGATCGTTCAATTATAAAACGCGTTCAATTATTATCAGATTCAATCGTTCAGATATTCTTAAAGATATTTCACAACAGTTTTTACTACAATTAATATTATAAAGCGTCTAAACAAATATCAAAGGCTACAATATAATTACAAGACGCGAACTTGGGAAACTTAAAGGATTCAATTTGGTTTTTCAAGTCAGCGACAGCAGCAAGGTACCGGCAACAGAAACAGCAACAGCAACAGCAACAACAACAGCAAGAGCAACAGCAAGAGCATGTCAATATTGTGTATGCTGAAATTATGCCTTTCAATATGGTTGGGCAGTAAATTTTTCGTTTTGTATCCGGCTAATGCTAAAAATGCAACAATCAAAAAATTTCGTATGTTTTTTCTTCTTGATTCTTTTTTTTTGGCTTAAATATATATGTGTTTGTGTGCGTGTCTGATTTAGTCTTATTACTAGTATTGTCGTTGTTGTTGTTGTCATTAAAAAGGCAAAAAAAACAAAAAATAATGAAGTGAAATTCTCACAATAAAAAGATCATAAAAAATGGGCTTTGATTAAAAATTAACAAAAAGCCATAAAAATATTTTTTTTTCCATTTTTTTTTTTGGTTTTGGCAAAGCCTTCTCAGTATGTGTTTGTGTGTGTGTGTGAGCATTGCCTAATAATCATAATTATATCCTTCTCTTTTCATCTCTACAAATTCCTTTCATTTCACTGTTTTCAACTTTTTGATTGAAACTAAAAAATATTAATGTTGCGATACAAAAACAAAACTAAAGCTGCCGAAATATTACGTTGCCATTATGGTGATACGGAATGTGTGGTGCGTACCTCAACAAATCTAGTTCATGCGCATGCACGTACCGGTTATCCGGCTGCCGGTTTCCCTCCCGTTGAACCCATACATCTGAAACGTATTGAAATTACCGATAGTCGTGGTGGTTCATTAAATTTAAAATTATTATTCCGTGATATCGATGTTTTTGGATTGTCCGGTGTTAATTTTCAACGTGCCGTGTAAGTTTCCTTTTTCTCATTTCAATACAAATAATCGATGCAAAATATTATATTATGCGATCCAACTATTTTGTGCCTTGAAGTCTAAAACTACCCAAACAAGATACAGAAGAGAAAAAAGTGAACAAAAAGTATGTGCTTTTTTCAGGGCTTTTTAAGGCATTGAACAATATTTTAATCAAAAGTGGCGAACCAATGACCCTTCGTCAGATTATTTTCTGATTGGTTAAAGTTTTTGATCCGTTGTAGCGTACAATCAGCCTAATTTAAAGAAAACTGCTGCAGAATCTTTTTATCTAGACTAACTTTGTTCACTCCAGTGACTTCTTAAAGCATTCAACAACATTTTAATCAGAAATGGCGAATCAATGACCCTTCGTCAGACTATTTTCTGATTGCTTAAAGTTTTTGATACATTGTAGCTTCAAGTCGGCTAATTTAAGAAAATAATGAAGTAACGCTATTCAATCCAATGGCACTCTTTAGAAGTTTGAACACTATTGAAGATATTCTCCAGATCTGCTCATTCGTAGCTTTATGCTTTTATGATTCTTGGGAAAAAATCTTAGCTAAATGTGACAAAAAAATACCTTCTTCACACGAAACTCTTTCTAATCTGATACGATTTTAAAGTTCTCTACATATCCATCTCCATAGTTTTAGACATCTATGCCAGGAAGGAGAAAACCCTTTTTACAGTCTATTTGCTATCTGTGAACCTTCATCTTTCCACATTCAAATTATCTAAAAAACACATTATTACAATTTAGTGAAGAACATTTGGCCCCTCCAACTAGTTATAAGTTGCCCATTACTGATCCAGGCGGTATAATTCTCTTCATAAAGGACACCTTTTTTAAAATAACAATAAATGTGAGTGAAGAGCATCCAATCACAGTTGAAACGAAAAAAAAACAGCATAAACAAAAATATAAAACATGCTGCCTAAAAATAACTGAAATTCCATTGAAATTTTCCTTTACATTTTTTTTTTTGGTCCAATTAAAATCTAAAAATAAAACTGGAAGTTAGGAGAAAAAACAAACGGCGAAGAACTTTCATGTTTAAAATATTTTTTTCCCAGAAATATGTAGCGTAAAAAAAATTTCGAACAGTGTTTCTTAATCATTCGTTTCTTTTTTTGCATAGAAAATAAGGAGATTAAATCTATTCAAAAGATTTTCTTTAAATTAAAATACGAAAAGTAAATCTTAGTGAATTAAAAAAAGGTTTTAGATTGTTTTTTTCGCTCAATAGTGCTTGTGGAAAAATTATATTAGTCTGGGACTAAATCTTGAAAATACACCACCCAAATCCTAATTGGTATTTTACAGTTATATAATTTGAATTCGTATAATTTCGGGCATGTTCTTTCACCTATTTGGCCCATTTTTAAATCCAACCAATGTTTCTGTAACATTTAAGCTTGATATCTCTTTCTTTGCGACCAGGAGGATGTCTACAATGCACGGACCTATGGACTGATGGACAGATATGTCTAAATAACTTCAGAATTTGTTGCTTATCAAGAATATATACTCTATGGGGCCTCCAATTCTTCCTTTACAAACATAATGGCAAACTTTGGATGGTGGATATTATAACCCAAAATTGTAGTTGAATAAAGCTTTACTTTCACATATAAACTTTCATCTTTCAAATTTCAAAATATTATTATATTCCTTTAGATTTGGAGAAAAGGTCTTTAAAACATTTAAACAAAATAGATGACTATAAAAAATTTTAAAACAATTATGTCATTGTAGATTGTAAGATCCACAATTTTTAACTTCTAATTAATATACATCAAACATTTTTGACGGTATTTTAAAAATCTTGCGTATTTTTTAAACTCGGTTTGTAAAGTATTAAGTTATTTGAAGGTATGTTGACTTATAGGCCACATTAGACAAATAAAGAGCAGCATTACTTAAAAAAGGTCAGTATTTACAAAAAGAAGCGAACTTAATCAACTCTTGAAAATTGGACGCAGTTATCAGCATTTATTTTCCGCTCTTATTAAGAGTAATGCTTTTTACTAAGTACTTAACTAAGTAAGTAATCCATTACCATTTGGCACATATGAATCAAATTATAGACCGACAATGTCAAAAATTCAAATACTTCAACATTTCTTTTTGGATTTTTTTTTTGCTAATTGACAAACTGAAATTCACCTAATTGACGTAATTTATCCAGAAATGTATGGCAATTTCTTTTTGCTGCTTCTATCTATTTATTAAAAATCCTTTAATTTTTTTGTTTCCAATTTGAACATTGATTTCAAAACTGCGACGATTTTATGATGCTTTAAATAGTGGTTTCACTAAAGATCCTTTTACAAGTAAATTTGAAATGTATGGTGAATTTCCACGAATTAGTATACGTGGCAAATATACAGCTGATGGTCATGTACTTATTTTACCAATACATGGTGATGGTGATGCCGATATCAATTTAGAGAAAGCAAAATTCTCCGTTAAATTCAAGCCAAATATTACAACAAGGAATGGCAAACATTTTTTAACAATTGATAAATTAAAAGTTCTATTGGAACCAAAAAGGTACACATTTTTCAATTATATATTCATTTTGTATCACTTAATCTTCATTTAACAATTTTACACTTCTTTGTTTCTTATAGAGTGACAGTAAAATTCACAAATCTCTTTAATGGTGATGAAACCTTAAATGTTCATATGAATACATTTTTAAATGAGAATTGGTTAACCGTTTGGGTTGAGATCCAGCCGTCTGTACACGCAGCCATCGCTGATGTTATGAAAAGTATATTGAATCCAGTTTTTAAGCAATTTGCTTATGATGATATTTATCAAGTATGAGAAAGTTATTTTTTTCTATAAGAATTCATTTTATTTATTTTTTATAAGAATTAAAAATTCAAAAGTAATAACTAATTTAAAAAAAATTATCTATTAAAATTACTATTAAAAATTATATTTAATATATTTTATCTATGATAAATAATATCAAATGATATACGTAAAAATTGTACGATTTTCAGACTTCACAAGTATCACAGTTTTATGAACATACATGACTTAATTTTGCCGCAAGCTGTAATTTTATCAAATAGCATTATTATCGTGTCATGTCATATAAAATAAAATGTCATTAGTTTCTCTATAAACAAAAATAATAATTAATATCTTTATATTAATTAACAATAATTTTTTTATAAAATTAAGTATCGTATTGAAAAATAAAAACTCGCTTAATTATGAAAGTTACTCGCTTAAAAACAAATAAGATCTAAGGTCGACCCCGAAACCGGATTGATGATTAATGTAATGAAAATCAAAGAAATTTATTAAAATTCAACAAAGTTGTAAAAATTGTAATTTTTAAATTATTTGAAAAGTTCGTTATATGGAGGGTTTTGTATAAAATTTTCTATGTCGAATTAAAAACCAGAGCCAATTTTTGCTATAAAATATTAAAAATTGTACTGTTTCCCAAATAATAACTTTTTTTAAGAAAGGCTTTATATGAAGAGTGTCATAACCCGATTTTAACTACTTACAATTGAGTTCGTCTCTGAGCTAAAGCACACCCATGTATCGAATTTCATAGAAATATCTCTAAAGCCATCTGTAGTCATTAGTAGTAGTATACAGATGTACAGACAAACGTAAATCGAATTACGACTCACGAATCAGACAATGCAGTCTGAGTCGTGAGTCTATTTCAATGCCTTCCGAGTCTTACATACATTTAATATTATGGGGCCACCACAAGTGGCCCCATAATATTAAATTATTATATAAAAAATGACTGGCCTAGTGTACGATTCAATTAAGTTGATTAGACAGGATTTTATGGGCTTTTTTCCACATTTAAAAATCATTAAATGCAGTTCACAGAAGGAACCATGTACGTAATTCATAATCTCATATGATTACTTGCTTATTATAGGCATTGTAATACTCATGAAATCTGATCAGTCCTTACAAATAGATTTCTACAAAAATTAAAAATTCTTATTTTATTTATTCCACTTGGAAATTATCAGCAAATGTTCATGCATTTTATGATTTTAAAATTACAAATTAATTTTTTTTTTACTTTATAACTTTTTCTATATATTTTTTTATTTTATTAAAGTAATTTTAATATATTTAACTAAAGTACACTGCAACGTTCAGTAATTGATATTTTTGCTGTTGTTTTGGTTTCTGCTGCTTCTGTTATTGTCGAAGTTAATATTTTTGAGCTAAGGAAATCATTTAATTTATAATATGTACTAAATTTTCTCCATCCATCTGGCAGCACATGCTGACGATATTTTGGTGTTGTAAACGTATATAATAATGGATTGATAGCTGAATTTAATGGTAATACGAAAACCACTAACCAACCATATATATCATCTAATGAAAATCATAAAATATAAAGGAAAAAATTAATTATAAATCTTAGTAATTAGTTCAATGAACAAAATAAGTATAATTAAGATATTTTCAAATAGTCTTTTTTTATATGAGTTTTTAACAGTTAATTTAATTAGTGAAAAATCCAATGACCCTTAAGAGTTTGGACTGTTAAATCTAGTATAAATACATTTTTATAAAGTTCATGTGGTATAGTCAGTTTATGATTATGTTTGTAGCATTAAAAAAAAGCATTGAAGACCCTGCTAAGTACATATATTCTTAAGCAGCATCCAACTTTGGAGCAATTCAGACATATCTAACCATCTGTCTTTTCGTTTGTCCCTGTTTTGGTAACATTCGTCTGTTCATAAGCATTCAAAAATCGAGAGCAAATTTGACAGAAGCATTGTCAGTTCTTGTATATAGATTTATATTAAAAATGGACAATATCGAATAAATGGCACGCCTACAATCTAACATAAACTAAGGCCATCATGTTTTGCAAACGGCAATAGATAGAAAACTGAAATTTTTAGAAAAGTAGTAAATTAATGCGACTGGGAAACGCTTACGCTAAATTTACTCAAAAATATAAACAATTTCATGCTTAGATCGTGAGAATGCGAGTTATAATTTTCTTAATTATTTTTCTTAGTCGCATGGCGTATATACTTACCGGATACATTATAATTGAAAAATACTTGTAATTTTCATAATTATAATTGGTAGCCAACATAAAATATCGGTAAATGCAATAAAAAACAAACGTATAGTAAATTCATATTCCGCCATAGATAATGATGCGGCTTTACGTGTACGATAAATTGATATTAATAAAATTGTATAGAGGATGGTTATCATGATAACTAGATATGAATTAAGCCCCAAAAATATAAATGCTGAGTATTGCCAACCCAATGGATACGCTTCTTGAATATGCAATGGATAACAAATACCTGAATAAGTACCATAAAATTTTGTGCTAGAATGCCATAATATAACTGGTATAATAGCGATAGCCACACCCATTATCCATATCAAAATTAATATGTTAATAATTAATCGTTTACTTAAGCGATAATAATATTGTGGTGTATGCAATGGATTCGCTATTAAAATGAAACGTTCCATTGACATAAATGATAGAATTAATATAGAAATTTCCGATGAGCTAACTGCCATAATACCTATTAAAACGCAATACCAAGATGTTATCCAATCCATGGCCATTCTATTAATATAAAAAAATAAGGAAAACTTTTCTTATGAAATTTAATAATTTGTCAAATTAATATAAAATCGCCTTCATAGTATTACAAAGTATTACAAATTTGTGCGAGTTTGCCTTTGTATTAAAGACACCCCCTGTAAGACTTCCTATCAAAATAACACCAAAAATTTCTACTTGTAGCCTGATATAGACAACAGATAGGCAACATAAAGCCTTAAAAAAAATTAGAAAGTTATTCCGATGGGCATAATAAATACTGGATTTGTATAATCCGCACAAACTTTTAATACTTCGTACCAAAAATGAAGGTAAGAACTTACTTGTGATATACATTACGGTAACAATAATCTAATATGGAGATAATGAATAAATATAGACCCATTAAAATATCGGCCATAGCTAAATTCTTAATAACAATGCTAACGTTGCGATTTTCATCGGGATATTTAAAACGGCCCCATAACACCAGAATATTACCACTTATCGTTACAAATGACATGGCCCTTGTTGTATAACGTAATATCGGTTTACTTAATAAATCGCGTAACGACGATATACCATCCGTGTTCGGTTTACATATGCGAACATGCGATGTCATTGAACAATAATAGAAATGATCGTAGATCACATACTTTAAATTTCTTAATGAATTAATTGCCTGAAAATCGATTTGATTATAATGTATGCCTGTTACATTCAAATACGAAATATTTAATGACCAAAGGAAATGATGCGACAAATGTAGTGGCGTATACGCTAAAGATCTACATGTTGCAAAATTACAGAATAAATAGCCGAGTCATAAATTTAAATGGAATTTTTTTGGTACTCAGTAACTTACAGTGCTTCTAAATGTTTGGTAGTTATGAATGCATTCCAAGACAAATGTTTTAAAGGATTGTACATTAAACGTCTACAAGTAAGGAGTAAAAAAATTCAATTAAACAAAGAAAAGAAATATATATATTTTTAAGGTGAACATAATATTACTTTAACATAAGCAAAAATTTTATAATCGTTTGGAGTAGACACCAAGTGTCGTGTCTACTCCAAATATACCCTACATTAATTTATATGATTTGATTCAAAGTTCAAATAAACGGATTTTAAGTTAACAAAATTCCAAAATTTTTAATTTTCCAATTGCTTGCAAGGTTAATTGAATTGTTTGGCATACACACTTTTTACGTCAAAATACAAGGTAGGGCCCATTTTCGCTAAAATCTATTCAAATTATTATTATTTTTTTTTTTTGGAAAAAAGGGAGTGGTCGTAAAATTAACCCGATTTTAACCATTTGTAATTGAGTTCGCTTCTGGGCCTTTGTAACAAATTTCATAAAAATATCTTAAAGATTGCAGCGTATACCCTGATAACATACGGACAGACGGATAGATGGAGAAAGAAATTTAAATCTCATCAGAATTGAGTGAGTCAGTCACTATAATAAAAGGTAGATGTGTCATTCACTCATTCTGGGTATTACAAACATCTTCCCAAACTGATAATGCCCTGCATCATAAGCCAAATGAAAAATCGTTCTCCGTTTGTGATAATGAATTGCTAAAAATTAGGGCATTTTTTTCGGTGGTTTTTTAACATGATTTTGAGTAGGAATTGGGCTTTTCAAAATGTATATTAAAATGGATAAGAATGCTAGCTAATGGTGCAAGCTTTTACTTTTTATTTAAAGTATATTTTAAACAAACTTTTTTAATTTCTTAATTATGAGTATAACTTACATGTCACGAATATTTCGCAAACCCCAAAATGCTTTTGGATGCATATGTTTTATATAATTTCCATTTAGACTGCTATATATTTTAATAATTTGATATTCAAATAATTAATAATAATAAAACAAATAAATACACATATAAAAGTCGGTGAATGCCGACAATTAAATACTCTACACCATATTTTTAAAAAGGCCCATCCAGACTAGTAAGTTTTTTTCCAAATAACAAGCCTTCGCAATTTAAATCGAACGTCTTAGTAATAATATTCTGATCTTATGCATAATTAATTCCGGAAATCTTTGGGATAAAAGGCGCCTAATTCACTCAGGCAAACTTCATTAAAATAGCTCAAAAATTACACCCTTTATAAAGTAAATTAACAAATTTATATGGACAGACGGCCAGACAGGCTATAATCAAATCTTGTACCATAACTGATACAATTATCCAATACTTACAGCAAATTTAAATGTTCCAAATGTGAGAAAATTTTTTCATCAATATATGAAATACGATTATAATCTAAATAACTAAGTAAAAATTGAATAATTGAAAGAATAAAATTGTAAAATTGTCTTGGAGTAAAATGAATTATAAATCAAGATTTTCAAAACTTACAGTTCTAATAATTTGGGCATTGATGGAAATTGTTCACCATTTAACGTTAACTGATTATCGGATAATACTAACCATTCTAATTTTGTCAATTTTCCAATCAAATCAGTTATATTTATCTGAATTAAATTATTTGAAGCTAAAAATAGCCAACGCAATGATGTTAAGTTATGAAAAAGACCTTCGGGGATTTTTGAAATATTATTAAATCTTATATCGACTTGTTCAAGTGTGGATAAATTATTAAATAATTCTTTCGGTAATTCCTTGATATTTGTACACTTCAATTTTCTGTTTTATTTCAAAATATAGAATGGAAAAAAAATATGAATAAATATGATTATCAAAGTGGATGGTTAATGAAATGGAAAAATTCTTCTAAAATTTGAAATACTACTTACAATTTTCGTAAATTTTTATATGAAGAAAACGTATTTTTCTTTAATGTTAAATTAGTATTAATTATTATTAAATTAGTTATCTAAAATGGAATCAATCAAAAGGTTAAATTTTAATTTTAAGTGCATTTATCATATCAAAAAAAAGCCTCACCTTATCACCTTTTGATGGTATTTCGGAAAGTTTGGCATGTGATCCACAATATAATAAAGTACGATGATGACATGAACATTTACTTGGATATAATGAAATCTCTTAAAGAATTATAAATACAAATTTCATGTCCCTGCCGAATGTAAATTGAAAATTTCATTTACTTACCACAATCACTTTTAAATAGATTGTCATCGAAATTATATCGACTACTATAGTTAGTCGATATATCAAGATTCAATGATGTACTTAAATTTTTTACGTTTAATATTGAACTCTCTCCCAAAAGCCCCATTCCAATCCTTAATTGTTTCTTATTTTCGAAAATATTATGAATGATATTATTTGTCAAAATTCTGCTCCCATAAAGTAGACCACATTCGATAGGATTTTCATCAGTACCATCTTTACAATCTGACCGATTATCACATATTTGACGTTGTGGTACACAAATTTGACCTAAATCGCATGCTACAGTGCCTTGAGGGCAAGGTCCTTACAATAAATGTTTAGAATAAAATTAAAAGTATAAACCAATCAATTTGAAATAAGGTGGACTTAAAAAACGACTTATAGATTGAAGTAAAACGTAAAATCTTTAAAAAAACATGTACTTAATTAACATAATTCAAATTTGCCATTTTTACCATTTTTACAGTCTTAATTTCCTCATATTAAAAGGTCATCGTAGCGTCGGTTGTTTCGTAAATCAAAAAACTATGGAATTATAAATAAAGAGACATGCTTTTGACCCCTTCTATTCTCTTTTACATACACAATAGACTTTCTTTATATTTAGACTTCAATGGCTAAATTTAAGGTACAGTTTTGAAATTTGATTGAAACTTTTGTAGTTACCACATTTATTTTGAAAGTGGACTAAAAAAATAGTAGGACTTGAGCTTAAGAAATACCTGGTTACTCCAAAATGTAACTAAAATATAAATTTTTGCAAAAGATACTAAAAAGCCTACTGAAGAAAATTATCGACATTTTTTTGAATGAGAAGGCAAAATCATTATTAATTAACGAATCTCTAAAAGGTTTTGGCATGTCTTACAAAGAGAAAGGTTCAAGGAAAAATAAAAAAGAACCAATATGCACTATAAAGTGCAATAGCCACATTTGATCTTACCTAAACTTTTGTATAATATTAGAATTGATAAAGTGCATACAATCAATAGAAATGCAATACCGATTGCAATAGTTCTTGCATACATTTTGAAACTTTAAACGATACTTTTAAGTTACCTAAATTCGTAATAAAATTCTTAATCTTAATGGACTTTTAACTACTCTTAGCACATTCGTTTCCTCACTGTTTACGCGATGTTGTAAAAGTTTTTAACCTTCTAATAATTTCTTAACTTCTTTACAACGTCTTAGCTATTAACTTCTTTTCCACAAATTCCTTAATTTGATAATTTATGGGTTAACTAATTTATTTTTAAATATCTTCAACATCACTTCTTTGAGCTATTTAATTGGTAAACTTTTAAGCAGCTTTTTAACTTTCTTATATTTTCTTAACTATAAAATTGTCTCATAAATTTTCTACTTTCTTCGATGCTTAATTTCACATTTTTTATAATTTATTCCTTTATCTTGTGTAAAACATTTTAGCAGCTTTTTAATTTTCGTCCAATTTTCCAGCTAAATTTTTAACTGACTTCATTTCCTTTTGATTTTCTATTAAGGATACATATATTTCCTTTTCTTTCCGTTCTTAGTACTTCTTATTTCATTTTGTGATAATTTTTAAAGAAACTTTTAACTTTTAAGTTGATTCTTTCTGTATAGTTTATTTTATTACAATGATAATTATAATAATTTCTTGGCTTTGCTTTCGCCGCATTAAATTCCTAAGCACCTTCTAAAACTTAATCAACTCTTGCCACTTCTACTAAAGAGCTTTTTAAGACTTAGCATAAAAATTTCAAATATTTCCAACTTTATAACTAGAATTTTATTATTTCATTCTTTTAAAAATCACTTGATAATTTACAATTGAATTTGATCCCATGAGATATCTGCTTTTGTAATTTTTAAAACTTTCAATGTGTTTCGTTCAAAATGTTCTTTGACAAACTGTAAACTTTATATATGAAAACAGTTACTTATATAGAAATAATGTGATGAATTCAATGTGCAAGGATATTCATAAGGATAATTGAAATCTTATATAACACAAATAACAAATATATAAATTTATAATAATAATAAATAGAAACAGAAAACAAAAAGGCAAAACAAACAAAACGCCCTCTTTAAAATTTAAAATGTAAATTCATGCAGTCGACTTAAAAAAGGGACTTAAAAGGATGCATATTTATGTTCTTACGTATTTGCATTGACAATTTTTTATATAACAACATCAACAACATTCTTGAATTTTTATGTATTAATTCTATATGTATAGATGTATATGCATTTATGTTTAAATAGGGATCTTTTTCCATATTTGTATAAAGCAAAGTAAAAAGGAAAACAATTTTCAATATTTTACGTTTACTTTATTTGCCCTTAATGTTTCCGTTTTATTTAATGTGTGCGAGGGAATTTAAGTTATAAGTAAATAAGGAAACGACTGCATTTATAGATAAATATCAATAAAGAAAAAAATACCGGCCAAATATCTTAAAATAATTGCAGAAACTTGTTGAACTTGAACGTGAAATGTTGAAACTCTCAAATGGAATTAGACTGTAATTCGAATAAATTGTAATTAGCAGTATCTAAAAAAATAAATAGGTTAAAATTCAAATAGTTGTAATAGATATCGAATACTTCTACGATGTTTCAAGGATTTGTGCAGAAAGTACTGAAACAACTTAGTGGAATATTAAAGAAAGATTAATTGCATATTTCAATAAATTTATGACGTAGTCTAGTAAAATTATAATTACACCAGGAAGCTTTAGAGTTGTTATAATAATTACACGTATCATGCTACTTGCTCAAAGCAACTGTAAGACCAACACAATGTCAGCTTGAAAGAATGCAATAAAAAACTCGTTAGATCTCAATGCGGATTATTCTATTTTTATTAATCCTATTTATAAAAGTATAATACATTTGATTGTTCCATCAGTGATCGCGATAAATGTGTTTTAAAAAAATATCTGCTTAAATTTAACGTTCATAATGAAGCAGTTAATTTTTTAAATTCTGAGAGTCCGAGTGAACACACTTTCCAGATTCATTCTTACGCCAAGTCATGTAAATCTCATCTAAGAAAGAGCTTAATAAGTTTCTGCTTTCTTAATGTTTTCATATATTTTTAATTCTTTTATCGAAAGCAAATTTATAGAAAAACTTGATAGATTATTGCAATTTGGGGTGAAAACTTAAACGTGATATTCAGTAATTTTCTCGCTTTTCATTAACATTAATTTTGATTCTTTATAAATTAAAATTTCAGTTCAAAGACTTGTTCTAATTATTATTATTTATTTTCTAACAAGTGCAATATTTAAATTTAAAATTTAGATTTCTAGAATTAGAATAAATTTAATAATACAAAAAAAAAAGAAAAAATTAAATAAAGATGTATAAGAGGAGCATATTAGAACAGGTCGATACGGACCGACTTCAGGTACATACCGTACACCACTTTAGCAATTCAGTGTAATAATTAAGTTAAAAAAGAAAAAATGTCAATAAATTAAACGAAAATTTCGGTGATTTCGAAAAATCTGTTTTTCGACAATTTGGAAAGAAATTTGCAAAGTGTACTGCTCCATATTTCAAATTCTCCAAATACTGTTTAGTGTCGATTTTTTTCGAAAACTAGTGAATTCTGTTTTTTTTTTTTTACATAGAGAAACATTTTTAAGAAAATTTTACTTCTTTTAAAAAAAAGAGACTTTAAACATTTCTAAAAATTGACTTGTAGTTTGCAGTTTGTAGCGACGAAAAAATATAGACAGACAGATAAACACACAGATATGCTTAAATCATTTTAGAGAGCAATCCCAATGGCAAATGGCAAATGGCAAATGGTGTAAAGTGCGTAGAAATCATTGTTAGGGAAATTTTTGGGTGGAATGGCTGGGATTGACTGATTGCAATAGACTGTATTTTCTAGACTAGATAAATTATACACTAAGCTAAAGAAAATCGTATTGGTGTTGTTGTTGTATTACAAAAAAGTTGAATAAAAAAAGACAAGTAGACTAAAAAAATAATCAAATCTTGAACAAAGTTTAGCTGGAATCACATTTTAAGTATCTGTTATTTCAAACAGGCAGTGCTTTTAAATGAAGACAAAGTTTGAACTTTCAATATTTGATTTTGCCAGAAATCACGAGTAAGTGATTAGAAAAGAGAAACTTTCTTTAGAATTTGATGTGGCAAAGTGGAATAATATTTGCGTCGTTTAAGTGAGAATTGTAGACAAACAACAGAAGAAAAAACTGGAAAAATGAGTAAAAACTGACTCCTAAGTATCCTACACCACTTTACTTAATGTAAGTAAAAAGGCAAGCAATTGAACTGCAAATCAAGATAGTAAAAAAGGTGCGATTTTTCAATAAATGAAGTTGACTGGGAGGAGATCCAAACAATAAGTCGATCTGAATGTAATTTGGTACTCATGTCTTTCTTGGCAAAATAAAATAGCGTGGCAATTTTAGTTAAAATATATTTAAAACTTTCACTTTTTTTGGCATAAGTATTTGTCTTTGGAAAAGACATGACAAGGGATCTCAAGAATGTTTCGATTCCAACCATTTTAAAAAGATATCTCTGGAAGAAAATCCATATATATATATATGAAATTTCTTTAGAATATCTCAAAAGTTATGATCTGTAGCTTGACAATAAATTTATATGGATAGACAGCTGGCGGACCGACGGCCAGGCAGAATCAGATCAATTGAAAAAGTGATTCTATATCTTTCGTTATAAAAAAATGGCTTTATCTTAACTTCTTCAGCTTGTTGCATAAATTTTACACAACTGTTGCGAAATATAATTAAAAATTATACAAAAAAAAGTAAAAAATAAAATAGAAATAGCAATTTCGTTTTTTTTGTATGTAACAGAGATCTCCTTTGATATCTTAAAATTGTATATAACATTTGTATGGATGATACGATATTACGATATTGCATTATATAAATCCTAATAGATTTTATGTATATGTTTCTTTCTCTATTTTCCTAGATATGTATGCAAATTGTGACATTATGTATTACATTGCATTGTGCACTATTCTACTTAATCGCTTCTTCTTCATCTCCTTTTGTTTCTCTTTAATTTATAATTTAATTAATTTTTAAGATTTTTCACTAACTTCAATTTAAACTAATTTATTTTAATTTAATCTAAACTTATCGAATCTATTCCAATTTATTCTAATGTAATATTCTCTTATCTGTATCTAAAAAAGATATTTGTTCCCATGAAATAAGTTCGTTTTGGGTTGTACAAATTTTCGTTTTTTGCGCCACCTTTGAATTATATTCTAAAAATTATTTCCGTAAAAAATCTAAGGCATTCTATAAAATTTCTCAATTTCCCGGTTTTTAGGCGTTTCTTTTGTATGTTTTAAATCACTTTGTCATTACATTAGTAACGTTTAAAAGGAATAGTTTAAGATTTCATAAAATATATATATTTTCTAGATCAACGTCTTAATCGATTTAGAAAAGTATGTTCGTCTGTTTCAAGAAGAGATATCATACTTAAATTTGACCGAATGTTATAAGTTCATGTAGTTTAGTTGGGATTAAAAATGGGCCAAACCAATTCAAGTGCGCAACTCTCTTTTTTTTATAAATGTTGACCAAACAATTACCGAAATTATACCATTTCAAATTGTCTGTCTGTAAAACATACTAGACTCCTATCTGGATGGTAAGTGTCAAAGATTTGGCCTTAGCCATATAAAGTTCTCTCACTAGCTGTTTTCTTTTTTTGTTTTTTTCGATTTACACCCAAACACCATGAGGATTTTTACTGGTGGGCACGGCATTCTCTAATTGTCTAGGTGAACCGATTATACGTCGACTGCTGCCTGGCTTATTAGAACCTATAATTACAATTACAATTGCAACAGATAAATGTAATTATAAAAACTTCAAAAACTGAAATCATTTAATATTTACCTTCCAAAAAGTGTTTAATTTCATCCGATGTTGTTACAGTTAAACTTTGTAAATTTACTTCTTTCATTTCGTTAACCAGTTGTTCCACCTTTTGGCGTTCAAGTTACAAAGTAAGGCATACAAAGAACATTAAGAAAAAATTATGAAAAATATAAGACTTTGCATAATAAATAAAATTTAACAATTCCAAACTAGCAAAATTTGTCAAATTTTTATTTGGTTATGTAGTTTTGGACCGTTCTTTCGCAACGTAAACTTTGCTGTTATAAAAACATTTTGCATATTTTCTACTTTAAATGTTAGTAAATCATATATTTAAACCATCTTATTATGAAAATGGTAATAGGCCATTTATATTGTTCTATCTTTTACTTTGATACACAATAAATATGCAAATCATTTCTGGTTTGAATATACGAGACCTTTTATGTCAATTTGAATTAAGAAAACCTTTCCGTACAAGTGCGATTGATAGATCAATCAATTGCGTTGTTTCTTATTTTATTATATACCTGACGTTTCTTTTCCGCTATGGCATTTTCAATTAATAGAATCTCTTTCTTTAAATTATCAGCTGATTTATTCGATGTATCTGTATTATGTATAGCCTGATCAATTTCGCTTTGTATACGCTCCATTTCCATTAAAAAATCACGTTCAATGTGTTGTCTACAAATAAGAAAATAAAAGAGTTGAAATATCAACGCTTGTATAGATCGAAGTTTTTATTATTGAAAATCTCTTCTAAGTTCAAATCTAAGCGAATGAACTTAAAAATCATTTTTGGAAAAATCTCACAGCAAATAATTTCTGTGTTGATAACCATTCGACTCATGGCTCTTGGCTCATCTTAAAAAACAGACACAATTTTTTAGAAACGAAAATTGGTCATTTCATTATGATAAAAAAATCACTGAATTAACTTTTTCATGTTACTTTGGCTGTCTCCAGAGCGATGTATCTCGGTTATCTAAATTGAAGGAATTATACAAATCACTACTAAAAACTCTAGCGTTTGCTTACAACGTTTTCATGGTTTTCTATGTACCGCCTTTCTCTAGCCACGGTCATACAAAATGCTCTTTGTTACATGTATGAAATTTGGCCAAATCGACCTAGCGCTATCCGAATAATCTGGTATCACTTATCAATGACAAGTATCTCACTAATCATTTTCATTCATGAATCACAATAACGGCACAGTCCATTGAATTGTTCACTTACCTTTTATTTTTTTTGGAATTTTGGATTGTCCGTTGCTCGATTTCCATATCATCCATTAATAAGCGTATTTTATTTTTACATTGTAACAATTCCGTTTCACAATTGGACAATTTCGAACGTAATAGAGCGATTTCCGATTTTAATGTCTTCTCTTGCTGTTTCACCAATTCATTTTCCTCTTCCACATATTGCAATGTTTGTAACTGTAATTTAAAATTAATATTGAAATAATTAAAGTGAAATGCAAGCTTTGTGGAACAAAATTAAATGAAATGTGAGACATATCTTTTTTTTTGTTTACCTGTTCACTACCTTGACGAAATAATTGATCCACTAAATTAATCTCACGTGATATTGTCTCTAATTCTTGAGCCTGATCACGTTCCTTCGCTTCTAAATAAACTATTTCAGCATCGTACTAGTTTTTGTTTTATTGTTATTTATTTTTGAATGAAAAAAAAAACAAATTAGAATTTTGGTATAATACTTTTTAAGTTTTTTGTTGTTGTTATTGGTGCTAGTCATTACCTTATTCAATTCTTTTTGTTGGGCATTAATTTTTTCACGCTGATAATTAATTAATTGTAATAACTCATGATATTGGGCAGCTGGAAATATACTTTTATTATCGTCTGTGTGAAATTGTTCATAATCGATAATTTCATAATCATTCTCATTCAGCTTATCCAAATTATTATTGCTATGGCCATTGCTATTAAATTGATGTGGATAATCTTTTAGTTGGATGAATGAGGATGAGGCTAAATTGGACGAATTAGATGAAATGACTTTCGTAGATGATGTTGTTATTGTTTTTGTTGTTGCAACTGTTTGAGGCGATTGTCTAATATTACTGTTGCTATTAGAGGTGAACATTGTTGTTGTTGTTGTTGTTGTTGTTTTACATCTGAAATCGTAGTCGCATTTGTTGCAATTGTTGTTATTGGAATATATGACTGTTGATGTTGTTGGTGCTGCTGATGCATTGTTACATTATAATTACCATGATTAAGTTGCAAGGGGCTTTGACGTGGCGGTGGCGGATCTCTATATGGTGGTGGCACTAAAGCACCATTTGCTGATATTATAGGTGAATTTAACATTTTATTCTGATTATCTTTCATATGAATTGTTGTAGCAGTGACACCACCACCACTATTGCTACCTTGAAAAATGTCCATTAAGTTTTCCATTGAAGATGGCATTTTTGTAAAAATTATCTCATTCATATTATTGTTACCATTATCAATGATGTTGGCAGAATTCGATTTAGACAGAGCTATTGGCTTAATGATGCCTCCGGTGGTAGTGCCGCGATCCAAAGCATTACGAACTTCAGCTAAATTGATTTCATTTATTGATTTACTATTTTGAGCACCCAAATGTTGATATAAATTATTATTACCATTATTATTATTACTGTTGCTGTTGTTATTGTTATTATTATTGCTAGTTTTCATTTCAGTTTTCATTTTAGTTTTATTAAAATTATTCAATTGTTGCCGTTGCTGTTGCGGCTGTTGTTGTTGTTGCGCCATTGCTATTGTTGTTGATGTTAAAGTTGTTGTTTCTGTTAAGGCATACATAGGATTGGAATGGCATTTCCCAGGATGATGCATCACCCCCTTCAATGTTTTATCATTGATATCTGATTTATGTCGCATTACTGTAATATCTCTATTGGAAGTTTTCGCTTCCATCTCATAATACTGATTTGAATTCATATAGACTACAGTCGACATATTATCATCATCATCATCATCATCATCATTATCATTATCTTCATTATCATTACTATTAAAATTATTATTATTATGATTATAATTATTCTGTTTATTATTTTGTGGTACGCCCTTAACAATGCCAACATTATCCAATTTCATACAACTATCAACCGGTCTAGAAAAAATATAAATGGTATAGAAATTATTGTTGTAGTTGCTTAGTTTAGGCTTTAGTTGAACTTACCCAAAACATTTCTTAAATTCCTTAGCCCGTTCATGAGCCGCACTTAAATTGCTTTCCATATTTTGGGACTGTTGCTTCTGCTGCTGCTGGGCAATATCATTAATGCTGTTATTATTATTATAATTATTATTAATTTTACTTAAATTATTATCATCATTTTTGTTACTGCTAATGCTACTGTTATTATTAATTTTATTCAGATTAGTAAAGTGATTTACAGTCGCCATAGATGGCTTTTTATTTAACATCTTCATCACAGTAGTGCTGTTATCCTTTTCATTGCACAAATCATTATCTATTGAATTTTGTTGTTGCTGTAGCTGTTGTTGTTGTTGTTTCTGATGTTGTTGCTGCTGTTGTTGGTGTTTTACAGTTTGTGTCTGATTCAATTCAATACGTTTTAATAAGAATTGTACATCATTGGCATATTCACCCCATTTCGTTAATAATTTTAATGGATTTTCATTAGGTGCTAATAAACGTTCATTATTACGCCAACGTTCAATTAATGTGAAACGACCAACTTGACCGGTGGCATGGGCCAAAGCAAAAACCACATCCTTAATAATAAAAAACAAGTGCAAGAAAATAGTAATAAAAATATATAAAAAAAATTTTACTGGTTAAATCATTATAACACCGATCATTGGAAGCATTATAGCATCTACTTGAGTGCAAAATTTTACGCTTACCTGACAAGTTGTATTAGCCGTAACGCCGCAGACAATACGTTGTATACCTTCCACCCAAATTTTCAATTCCATTATTATTATTGGGCTAATTTTTTCCACAATTTTTTTACGAATTTGTATTACGATTATTTAAAGCATCCAAACATCCTTCCTGCAAGAGATTAGTTTAATTGTAATATGTAAAAACTTTATAATTAGTACTGACTTTTATTAATCACCTACACCATTTTGGTTTAGGTGATTAATAAATCAAGTACATAAATTATAATTTAAGAATGTAAAAAAGTGCAATTTTTAAAAGATATTAAAATATCGTTATCCAACAACAAAACAAATTTCTTAACAATTTTTTGAACAATATGTAAAATTTTCGGAGATGATTTTATAATTATAACATTTATAAACAATTAAAAACAAAATCAACAATCAACCAGTGTAATAATAATAATAATGAAAATCTAAATTATTTGAAAAATTCTTTAAACTATAAAACTTATTCATGCTTGGCACACACGTTTCTTATTGGTTTGATTGTTGCCATTGATATTTGTTATTGTTTTTCAATGTAGCCGCAATACCCCATATTCAACTAATTACAATACAAATTTTTTGCCTATTTTGCCTATTCAGCTTTTTCTATTATCATTTAGCTTTTGCTTATGCACATGTAGAAGCAAAAACAATAACAAAACCAAACACAATAGAAAAAAACAGAAATGCGCTGCCTAACTTGACTTTGCATGCAATGAAAGCTGCTATTCGGGTAGACAGTTTCCTCTCTTTTTGCTTTTTTTACTTTAAGTTGCTTTACCTTGCACTAATTTTTTTTACTTATATGTTTTGTATTGATTTAATGAGACGTCAGAGGTTGAGACCAAGGGAATTTCTCTTTCTTTCTTTATTTCTGTAAATGTAGTTGCCCTGTCAACTAACTTAACATGCTTAACGTGCTGCTGCTGCAACGGCGACATCAATTCTATTGCTGCCGTTATTATTCATGGCACACGGTGCTCTAATCTACACGCTTCGCTTAAATTTATTTTAAAGTTCATCTTTGCTCTTGCACTTTTAATTGTTCCTTTTTAGAGCCATTTTTCTTATTTACATTAAAATTATAATTACAATGCTAACTGAACACTTGGTTGATTTTTTCTTTACTTCTAGAATTTAATATATACATTTATATATATTTTTATTGAATTAGTCCTCATTATTCTGTTAAACACTTTTTTTACTTTCTTTCTCTTACATTTCAGTACTTTTTTTTCCTTGTTTGCATTTTGATAATTGTGGGTGTTTTTCTGCTTATGTCGTAATTTAACATAAATGTTATAATTATTATTGCAGTGGCTCTTTTAGTAACTTCCTAACAAAAATTAACACATTTTTAAATAATTTACATCTTCACGCTAGGCAAACAAAATAAGAAGAGAAATCAGAAAACGAATTTATGTAAACAAAATAAACATTGTAAAATCAAAGCCATGAAAACGCCATTTTTCTTTACTGTGCAAGAAGATAACAAAATGCACTTGCAGTAGCGAAATGCGATGCATTATTAATTTTACTAATAAAATTTGTTTTTTTATCATTTAACTTAGCGATTTCTACTTTCAGTTTATTAAAACTATGTAAAAATAATCAAAAAAAGAAATGCAATAAATTTTTTTGCTTGCTGGTGTGCACGAACTATGATTATCAAGTGATTCTGAAGTAAATATTTAGTACTGTTTCTGTTTCATTGCACTTGTTCCTCAAATATTTATATGTTGTTAATTTGCTTCTATAAGAGTTTGTTATCATCAGATTTATTTATAAATGCAACTCTGTTTACTTATGTGTGTATTGTACATGTGCATATTAATGTGTATAAAATGATAATGTATACAAATCATTCAGTGTTACAGTTTTTCAAGAAAGTTTTTTTGTTTTGTCGAAGTGGAAATTGATATCGACTCGGAGTTTTCAGCTGTTGAATAATTTTAGCAATTTATCATTATTATTTATACGATAAAAAATTACAATAAAAAGTGATAGAAAATTGAATATAACATAAAATTTTATTAAGGGGAAAAAAAAGAAAATATAATTGAAAATCATGAAATGTGATAAAGGGTGTGATAAGTAGATAGTCTGATAAACAATAAAAAAAAATAACCAAAAAAGTAAAAGATTTTCTTTATCACATTAGAATGCTCAATAAGAAATATCATGTGTAAAATAAGTAAAAGTAGTAAGAGAAAGAAAAGACCTTAAAAGGTTGGAAAGTTGAAAAACGCAAAGACAAAAGGAGCAAAGGAAGCAATTAAGTAAGAAGCAGTGCATCAGTACCAGAAAAAATCAGTAAATAGAAAAGGAGAAAAGTAAAAAAAAAGCATTTATAAAGAAACACAAAAAAGAAAAGATTTTTATTTTTCTGCTGCTGTTGCTGCTGCTACTGTTGTAAACACCAATCAATGAAAAGAAATTACCAGTCAATGGTAAAAGGAGATTGCAATAATTGAAACAGAGAAATAAGGGAATAATGTCGAGTCGTAATCGAGCCATATTAAATGTTAATTTGGATGCTGTTATGGCAAATGATCCACTGCGTGAGTTATTTGAAGCATGCAAAACGGGTGATATTACAAAAGTGAAAAAATTGATAACATCACAAACAGTAAATGCTAGAGATACGGCTGGACGTAAATCGACACCATTACATTTTGCAGCAGGTATTCATACTTTATACTTCCACACCCTCAAGCTGTCATACCGCCACGTCAACCACCGTCTTCATCGATTTGATTCATTTATTTATGTATTTATTGTTATACTTTTCTTTATACTGACCATGGGCGCTCAAAGATTCATGTATATAAATACGCAGAAATAGAAAGATAACCATCATCATCGTCAGCTTTATTATACTATTATAGATAATTTGTTTGATTCATTATATGCGTGAGTGTGTGTGTGTGTAATGATGATGCATTTTCTTTTCATTTTTTCCTTTTTTGCTTGCTTGCTTGTTTATTTGTTGGCTGACTCTGTTGATTATTATGCTTTACGTGTCCTTGGGCTAGTTTTCTTTTGTTCACACAATCACATAGCAAGGATTACAGCAATAGCAGTAAAAAAGCAATGATTTATGTATGTGAGTGTATGTGTTTTTGTACATGTATGTATATATTTATGTATATAATTGGGCCACCCAATCCCTTAATCCTGCCAATATAACTGGGCGACCTTCATTTATTCCTCTTGCAAATTTTCTGCCAATTTTCTTTCCTTTCTCTCTCTGTATTGGCTATGTATTGTTGACCCCGTTAATTATTATCATTATTTACATGAAGCGGCATCAGATTTTATTCTATTTTACTCTGTCACTATTGTTCCTTCTTGATGCCCGTCTTCTAGTCTTATTTTACTTTTTGTTATTTTTGTATTGGTGCTATTGGTGTAATTATTACAATTCTTATCTATTGTGTTCATTCTACTTAAAAAATATTTTTGTTTATTTTTTTTTTGAGATTTTGTCTCATTATTTTTGTTGTTGTTATCGTAAGTACGTCAGCATTAGCAAAATAACAAGCAATTAATTTTCATTTCATTGATTGTTATTGTTAATACGTATGTATGTATGTATGTATGTGTGTCTGTGTCTTTTGACGCTATTTTGCCAGCATCAAATTGTTTACAACAAATTTTTATCTCATGTACTTCGCGCTTTTCCATTTTTTTTAGTACATTTGTTTACCCTTTTTTTTAACGAAAAAAAGAAAAGAATATATATAAAAAAAGAAAATTGAGTGCATTAATCCTGTTTCCTCTCCCTCTCTTCTCAAATGAAAAATACAGTTAGTTGTTTAAAGAGTGCTTGTTCTCTATTTACATATTTTGTTATTGTTTGTTTTTTTGCTTGTAAATTGTGAAGAATGAAGTGAAATGTTTGACTTTGACCTAGTTTACCAAAAAAAAAAAAAAGAAACGAGAAAAGAAAAGCAAAATGCAAAAGGAAAATTTACCCATTATTTGTCACCTTCTCTGTCTCTCTCTCTCCATCTTTCCCTCTGTCTCTTTTTTTTCTTTATATCAAACACAAACAAACACACATACTTTCTACATACACGTAAATCGAGTCATAGGAGGAAAATACCAAAAGAAGAACACGAAGCAAAAAAATAAAAAGTAAGGAAGTAGAAAAAGAAAATGAGAAGCAACAATTGAGTTGAGGTAGTTTGTTTTGTTTTTCTTTTTTCGCATAAAATTTCATAGAAATTTCTATATTTCTATTTTCTGCAAATCGAATTTTACCTTTAACAAATCATGCAACTGATAAGATATATGTATAAATTTTTCAATGTCACTGAATTTATTTAACAAAAGGGCTGTAGTGCAAAAAAAAAATTAGTAATATTCCGTTTTGTCAAATGTTTATAACATTCATATGGAAGAATTCTAAAATTAATTCATGATTACCATCATTTTGAATCGATTTAACTTGTCTGTCTCTAGATCTGCTTAGTGTATACTGTTAACATTTACTGAATCATAATAATTGAGTTTCTATGCGAAATTTGAGAAAAACGTTAAAAAAAAACTTTTATGGGCAAATTGTTAAATATACAATGACTAAATTCGATGAATTAATCGAACCTTAAACATTGGTTTGAGTGAAAATTTATGATTTCACGCAAATCAATTGTAAATTAGAGAGGGCTACCTTAGTTCTAACAGCATTGATCCTATTTTTAATTAAGTGTGGTTTAATTAACATAATTTAAATGTTAAATTATAATGCTGAACATTTTTTTACCTTTCACATGTATAGTTCAGCGGAAGCAAAGTCTAAATCACTGGATTATATTTTGAATACTTATCATTTCAATATTTATATAACAATTAATGAGCTTGATCTAATTTTTTTTCAATTTCGGTTGTATAAACACAATTAATTTTTTTATTGCTGTCTTATAACAAATTGATTTAATTGTGGCAATTTAAATCACAATATCAATCAATCGTTTGATCAATCTCTTATCCTTTTCTCAATATCGATCAACATTCAAGAATTTAATAATGTTTCTGCCAAAGTTAAAGGCGATAACGTGAATTTGATGATCAAGAGATTTTTTGCCATTGATGATCGATAGATGTAGATGTATAACTAGGTCCACTCAAAATTTAATGCTAAACACTATTTACATTTTTTTATGTACATGTTTTGGCAAAATCGATATACTTCCAATTTTTAAATGAGATGAATACAAAATAAAAGAATACAAAGTTAAACCTTTAACCAAAAGTATAATTTTCAAAGTTATTTGCTGGCCATTTTTAAATGGCCTTAGCTTAATCTCCGCTTATTCTTTTTTTCTTTTATTCATAATAATAGTGAATCCGCGAATCATACAACAAAATATAAAAAATTAAACAGCCTATTTAGTGGAATATTGATCTTGTAAGGCAATTAGAATAATATTATTTTAAAAATCGCTTGATAGTCATTAGAAAGAATAAAAATCTCTTATTTAAGAAGAGATAAGAAAACAAAAATAAGTACACCGCAGCCTTGAGAAGACTTTTGCAAATAGCTAACACAACACATACAATTTAACTATATGTGCAGTAAATGTGGTTAGCAATGTGTGTGTGGTTGTAGTTTTAATTAAGTTAAACTAATTAAATAAACTGTGAATGAAATGAAATTATCGTGCATAAAATATATAAATCGTCATGCATGTTAAACATGTTAGACCAAAATAAAACAAACAACAAATAGCAGTATATACAGCAACAACAACAGCACAAACAATAATTTAATAATAACAAAATTAATAACAATAATTAATAAAACTATTAAACTTTTTTAAATATTAGAAGTAGAATTTGCACAGTTTCTTCATTCATTCATTTATATTTACCCAATAAATTTGATATATGATATATATGTGATATAAGCGCAGAGATACATATAGACAGCTCATTGAAAATGTTTTGAAATTTTTTAGATTTTCCTATTGTTTATCTATCAATTTTTTAGGTTATGGTCGTAGAGAAGTTGTTGAATTTTTATTAAATGGCGGAGCATCGATACAAGCTTGTGATGAAGGTGGCTTACATCCATTACATAATGCCTGCTCTTTTGGTCATGCCGAAGTAGTACGTTTATTATTGAAAGCAGGCGCTTCACCTAATACAACAGATAATTGGAATTATACACCATTACATGAAGCGGCCAGTAAAGGGAAAATCGATGTATGTATAGCATTATTACAACATGGGGCTAATCCGAATATACGAAATTCGGAACAGAAGACGCCGTTGGAGTTAGCTGATGAAAATACACGGCCCGTGCTAACGGGTGAATATCGTAAGGATGAATTATTAGAAGCGGCAAGATCCGGTGCAGAAGATCGTCTCCTGGCTTTATTAACGCCACTTAATGTGAATTGTCATGCCAGTGATGGTCGCCGTTCAACCCCATTACATTTAGCTGCTGGTTACAATCGTATTGGTATCGTTGAGATTCTATTGGCTCATGGTGCCGATGTTCATGCTAAAGATAAAGGCGGTTTGGTACCTCTACATAATGCCTGTTCGTATGGCCATTTTGAGGTGACGAAACTACTAATAAAGGCTGGCGCCAATGTCAATGCGAATGATTTATGGGCCTTCACACCATTACATGAAGCTGCCTCTAAGAGCCGCATTGAAGTATGTAGTTTACTCTTGAGCAAAGGTGCCGATCCAACACTATTGAATTGTCATAATAAATCAGCTATCGATTCAGCTCCAACACGTGAATTAAGGGAACGCATTGCTTGTAAGTGTTATCACTTTTTTTTGTTATGTATTTTAAAGAAATAAAATCACCGTCTCATTTCCTTTAGATGGCTAAAGGCCCTAAACACTGCAAGCGTTTATTTCATCATTTATCATTTTTATTAACTATCAATTACAGATGAATACAAAGGTCACTGTGTATTGGATGCTTGCAAGAAATGTGATATAATACGTTTAAAGAAATTTCTCACCTCCGAATCTGTTAACTTTGTACATCCATATACAGGAGATACACCTCTACATGCTGCATGTGTCTCAATAGATCCTAAAAGGAAACAAGTAAATATTCTTCTTCATCTAAACTATTCTTTCAACCTGCGTGCGCTAATACTTCTAGAAAAATCCTCTCAATTGGCTTTTATCTCTTTCTTTCCCCCCCGTCTAGACGATTGAGATTCTTATACGTCGCGGAGCTTTACTAAATGAGAAAAATAAAGCGCTTTTAACGCCATTACATTTAGCCGCTGAATATTTGTATTATGAAGTGATGGATACTCTGCTGAAAAACGGTGCCAAAGTTAATGCTTTGGATGGTTTAGGTCAAACTGCTTTACACAAATGTGCCCGCGATGAACAAGCCGTACGTTTACTACTCTCCTATTCCATTGATATAAGTATTATATCTTTAGAGGGTTATACAGCTGCCCAATTGGCTTCGGATAATGTTGTTAAGATTCTTAAAGATCCTCCAGATACAGAGACACATTTACTAGAAGCTTCTAAAGCTGGTGATTTAGATACCGTACGTCGTATCGTGTTAGCTAATCCACACTCAGTGAATTGTCGTGATTTGGATGGTCGTCATTCTACGCCATTACATTTTGCAGCGGGTTTTAATCGTGTTCAAGTTGTAGAATTTTTACTGGAGCATGGCGCCGAAGTACATGCTGCAGATAAAGGCGGTCTGGTACCCCTACATAATGCCTGTTCTTATGGGCACTTTGAAGTCACTAAACTTTTAATTAAGGCCGGAGCTAATGTTAATGTTTCTGATTTATGGAAATTTACGCCATTACATGAAGCAGCGGCCAAAGGGAAATATGATATAGTAAAACTCCTTCTGAAGCATGGTGCTGACCCCACAAAGAAAAATCGTGATGGAGCTATGCCTGCCGACTTAGTTAAGGAATCGGATCATGATGTTGCTGAATTATTACGTGGTAACTCTGCTTTATTGGATGCTGCCAAAAAAGGTAATCTAGCACGGGTACAGCGTTTAGTTACTCCAGATACCATAAATTGTCGTGACGCTCAAGGACGTAATTCTACGCCACTTCACTTGGCTGCCGGTTATAATAATTACGAAGTGGCCGAATATTTATTAGAAAATGGAGCGGATGTTAATGCCCAAGATAAGGGTGGCTTGATACCATTGCATAATGCTTCATCATATGGCCATTTGGAGATTGCAGCATTACTCATTAAACATAAGACTGTTGTGAATGCCACCGATAAATGGGGCTTCACGCCATTACATGAGGCGGCCCAAAAAGGTCGTACTCAACTATGTTCGTTGTTATTGGCCCATGGTGCCGATCCTTATATGAAAAATCAAGAAGGTCAAACACCAATTGAATTAGCCACTGCCGATGATGTTAAATGTCTACTACAGGATGCCATGGCTACCTCTTTAAGTAGTACAACATTAAGTGCTTCCCAGCAATCATTGCATAGTAATAATTCGATGCAAGTGACCAATGTCGCTAGCAACAATACTAACATCTCAACAACATCAGCAGCAGTAGCAAAAGTTACAGCAGTAACCACAGCAATAGGTAATGCTACCGCTGCAGTAACGGCAGCGGTAACATTTTCTACAAATACGGGAGCATCAACAGCTAGCTTAACAAGCACAACAATTCCATCGCCCAGCACAGAAACTGTAACACTGCCTACTGGTGCCTCGATGATACTTAGTGTACCTGTGCCACTGCCTTTATCAACGCGCGTTAGTCCTGCTCAAGGTGCGGAATCAAATTGTACGGATTTATGCTATGAAGAAGGATCCGACTTAGAATCCATTACAAATATTGCTAGCTTCTTGAGCAGCCTACAATTGGAGCATTTAATTGATCACTTTGAAAGAGAGCAAATCACTTTAGAGATTTTAGCTGAAATGGGTCATGAAGATCTTAAGCAAGTGGGTGTATCAGCTTATGGCTTTCGTCATAAAGTTTTGAAAGGTATTGCCCAACTAAGAGCAACAACAGGTAAATGAACGAATGAATGAGAACAAAAAATTTCTTTTTCATTCATATGGATTTATTTTTGTTTTGTTAAGGTATTGGTAGTATTACTAATCCAGGTACATTGCTAGTCGATCTCTTGTCAGATGATAAGGAATTTTTAGCAGTGGAAGAGGAAATGCAAGCCACTATACGGGAGCATCGAGATAATGGTCAAGCGGGTGGTTATTTCACACGTTATAACATAATACGGGTACAATAATTAGAATCGAATAACGTCTTTTCTAATCCTCTACTTATTATTTTTTTCCTGTTCTAATCTTATTTATTTAAATAATTTTAGGTACAAAAAGTACAAAATCGTAAATTATGGGAGCGTTACACGCATCGTCGTCATGAAGTTTCTGAAGAGAATAACATGCAAGCGAACGAACGCATGTTATTTCATGGCAGTCCATTCATTAATGCCATTGTACAGAAAGGTTTTGATGAGCGTCATGCGTATATTGGTGGCATGTTCGGTGCTGGTATTTATTTTGCCGAACATAGTTCAAAAAGTAATCAGTATGTATATGGCATTGGAGGCGGTATAGGTTGTCCTTCGCACAAAGATAAATCGTGTTATACATGTCCTAGGTAAGTACAAAAAAAACTATTATTTGTTTTCCATCACGTATAATATGTCGGGTCTTTGTCTCATATCATTTCAGACAATTGTTGCTATGCCGAGTTGCTTTAGGTAAATCATTTTTACAATATAGTGCCATGAAGATGGCACATGCACCACCAGGGCATCATTCTGTTATAGGACGGCCATCGGCTGGTGGTTTACATTTTGCTGAATACGTGGTTTATAGAGGTGAACAGGTAAATCAAATAAATTCATAAAATATCTACAGTAAAAAGCAATAACGCTTAATACATTGCATTATTGAATTCTAATTATCACCGCCCTTTTAAGTGCGGAAAGGGTTCTGGACCTTTATTGTCTCAAATCAATTGGTCATTAATTTAAAATATCTAATGGAAACATTTAGATGACCTGAAAACGAAGAATCAATATTTAATAATAAAGTTTTAATAAAGGTTTTCACAAAACTGCTGAGGAAGAAGATATAGATTTATCAAATATTATTTATTGTTATTATTATTGTTACTTTACAGGCGTATCCAGAATATTTAATAACATATAAAATTGTTAAACCGGAGGATAATGGTAGCGGTAATGAAGAAACAAGATGATGGATGCCGTCGGTTGGATCGACACCTACTACCACATCGCCGGCTCAACAGCAACAACAAATGGGTCAAGTGCAATATTTTACAAATAGTGCACAACAACAGCAACATCAGCAGCAGCAACAGCAACAGCAAACTGGTGGCATAATGATAGGTGCATCACAATCATCATCTATGCAGCATATGAAACTACAACTACAGCACTCTTTACCTCTACAATTACAATATCAGGTTACTACAACACAACCATCATCAGCTGGCATATGTATTAGTCAAACGGCTGGCATTATTAGTAGTTCAACAATAGCAACAACAACTTTAGGTAACAATCATAAAAATTTTAATGGGCGATCATCAGTTAGCATTTCAAATAATTTTTACAACTCTTTTAGGTGGCCTTGGCAATGGAGGTGGTAGCGTTGCCATTAGCGGTAGTGGTGGAAGTAGTGGCGGTATCAGCGGCGGCGATATATCACCTGTTTCATCTAGCGGATCATTTTCTTCGGCTGACACCAATAAAACCATTTTAAATGCTATCATTAATCATCAAAATAATCGGCAGCAACAACAACAGCAGCAACTACAGCAAAGATCACAAAAGCCACAGCAACAACAATTACAACATCAACAGCAGCAGCAAATGCATTTAGCAAATCAAATGCATGCAACTAAAGTCAATCGTAATGCAACAAATACAAGTTCATTACCAATATCAGCCGATAGAGCATGCACAACATCAGCGAATCGTCGCACATATAGCACAAAATATAATCAATTTATGATAATTAGGCCAGCTGTATCAATAGATCGTGACTATGGCCGTTCTACTTTGAAAATTACAAGCAATTTAAGCAATCAAAAGAATTTTATGACAGCGAAAACTAAAGTGTTCACTTCAGCTAACAAAGCTAACAATAATCGTAAGACGATTATCCATAATGATAAGTGCATTGACGATCATGATGATGATGATGATGATGGATGATGACGATAATGATGATGGTGATACAATTGATTATGATAATAATGACGATAACATTGATGTAGATGATGCTAATGATGATGATCCATATTTTTCGAATTTCTCCAATAGCAATGGCAATGGCAATAACAATATCTATCACAATACGATGCGTCAAAGTAGCATCGATAGTGGTAATAGTAGTGATAGTCCAGCCTCTTTCCATTCTAATTACAATCCTTATTTACATACTAGCCGTCAGCATTTATTACCAAAATCTACACCATCCATATTTTGTACATTTTCACCATTATCATGGGATTGGTGCACACTTCTATGCGCTGCAATGCGTTGTTTTGGCAATGAAAATGCCAGCAGTGGTGGTGGCAATAATATTGCCAGCCATAGTAACGGTGGTGACCATACATTACGATCTCATTATACTAATTCATTTATATGGCCGATCTATCAACGTAATATGCATAATCAATCAGATAATCAAACAACAGGCATCGCATCGAACACACCACATCGACGTTTACGCTCATACTCTACTGCCTCCTTTACACCAGAAACAGCATTTGAACACTTTTCGGCGCCATTTAAACATCGCTGTAAGCAAAGGCGTGATCCATTGAATAATATCACGTATGAATTGTGACGACAATTCATTCATCATAATCACAATTATAATGATTATTATTATTATTATTATTGCTGTTGTGGGTTTTGGTGTTCTTGTCATTATTGTTGTTGTTCTTATTATTATTGTTGCTGTAATTGTTCTTGTAAAGGCCTTAAAACCTCTAAAAATAATAATAATTACATATTTAAAATATTCAATTATCTAAACAAAATGTTAATGATTGCCACAATCATTATTTGGACAACACTTACAATTGATGCTTCCAGCATCATTGACACTATCGTTGCTCTTCTCATCCATTTATTTATTATACGAAATTTAATATTTCATGATATTGGCAGAACTTTTTCTAAGATAATAATATATTATTAGGGAAGTGGGAAGAAGAACAACAAAAAAGAAGAAGAAGACGTAAGAGAAGGAAGAGGAAAAAGTAAGAGAAGGTAATTTATTAAACAGAAGCAGGGTAAAAAAGGACACAGAGGCGAAGCAAAAACAGAGATAGGAACAACAATAACAAATCAAACAAATTTTTTTTTTATATTAAAAAAAAAAAGGTCTCCATTATGATTTATAAATATAATTCATAAAGAAACCTTTTTCAAGTTTCTGTGATGAACAATTAATGTCAAAAGGCTTTTACAATAAGCACTGAAAATGTATTTACCTGTACTCCAAAATAAGAATGAAAGAAAAATTATGAAATTAGAATTCATAGAGGAATTTAGATTTTGTTGTGCTCTCCGTCGATATTTTAACTGACTGCAAGTTGTAGTATTTTAAAAAAAAAAAATTCACAGTTTATTTCACAAACAATCAAGGTCCGTTTTAATATTTATAAAAAGCAGCATATTTTAATGCTAAAAATCAAAACTTTTTAAGTCTTTCTAAATATAAAGCAAATTCCATAAAAATGCTGGAATCAAAAATGTAGCAATTTGGCATTTAAGTCAAATATTGATAATTTTTTCATTACGTTTTCATTTTAATATGAAACTATGATTGTTGTAGCTAAAATTATTATTAAAATATATTTTTATATTCATTACAATTTACTAAATGTATTGCACAAAAAAAAGGATATATACAAATTTATATATTTACCATAAAAGACGAGCCTATATATATCTAAATGTATTATATAAAAGATTCGATCGATCTATCAATTAAATTAAATTAATTAAAAAAACAATTAATTCAATCATACGTTTCTTCCATAATTACATTTCTCACTGGGAAATTCACTTTTATTGGTTAGATTGAAATGACTTTGAAAAACAAATAACAAAGGAATTTTGCTTATTATGAATTTCATTCGAATTTGAATATAAAAAATTATACAAACATAAGAAATTACTCAATTTTTTCCTCTTTGTCGATTTTCTAGTTCCTTCAACAATTTTGTTATATTTTATTATTATTATTATTATTATTACTATTATTGTATTAAAATAATGAGCATAAATTAAGATTTAAAAATTTTAATTAAAAGATTAAAAGTTTATGTAAAAATGTATGTTATGCATATAAATTTATATTGAACTGTCTCACATTAACATTAACTTCATAATCGATTTGTAATTGTTGGATAATTTCCCATCAAATCTTTTAAATTTAATGAAGCAACGGATAAAATTAAATGCAATTAAGAAAAATTCCTTGATTAACTTTTAAGGCATATTTTCTAAGCAATATTATTTGAAACCCTGTCACCAATCAAAATATGGAATGGAATGCAATGGAATGTGTATTAAAAATTGAAATAAGGACGTCATTTGAAATGAAAATGTTTAAGGAAAATTTACAAAAAATTTCTAAATTAATTTTCATGATAATTTATCATATAAATTTTATTAAGTCTTTGTCATACTGAAATCTTTGAATGAGTTCTACGGGCCCATTGAAATGGAAAAGAGTTGAAAAGAAACCAAAAGGATATATGAAAACGAATCGAAACGCTTTGAAATTGGTCAACTTTAATGTTAAATTCAAATAATTCTGCAAGTAAATTGCAAACACAAATCGGTTTTAGAGTTTTACTTTTAGGCAAATTTCAAAATTTTTTAATGGGAATTTGAAAACTTTTTACAGCCACGAGGCGTTTCAAGAATTTATGGAAGATAAATGATAAGAATAGTGCAATTTAAATATATAACAAAATAGATAAAATAAAACAAGCAAAATTAATTATTTTTTATGTGTATAATATTTAACAACAACAACAAAACAAATAAAACAAATTAAATTAATATTAAATTTAATAATTGTAGTTATATACACAAATTATATTATTAATATTTAACAAAAAAAAAAAAACAAACAAAATCGCAGGGGTCATTTATTATTATAATAATAATAAAAATTAAAACAACACTCATACACAAACATATATATGTATATATATAAAATACACTAATTTTTGAAAGTAAACAAAAAAAAATTGTGTAAGAAGGACAAACGTTTATATAAATTGAATAAAATTTAAAAATGTCATATTTTATCTTGTCTATCGTCTTTATTACATATATGCAACATTCTTTATTATAAACTTTCTTTCTCTTTTTCTATCTCTCCATCTCTATCTCTCGTTGTATTATAATAATAAAAAAAATTTTGAAAAATTAATAAATTGAAATATGCATTACAAATAAATAAATAAATCAAGAAAATGAGAAAATTTGTAAAGCGTTGAAATTCTTTGGAAATGCACAGATATTAACATTTGAAATTTGAAATTTGAAAAATTTGATATGAAAATGACAAAAAAAACTCTGTCATACAATTTGCATTTGTATGAATGATTCATAGGCATTTCTTTCATTAATAATGTTTATAAACAATTTGTAGGTGCATGGCAGGTCTTTTCTACAAATGTTTCTGGCAACTTTGTATCAACTTTATAACAACTTTTTATTTACTTTGCACCAACTTTTTAAGGCATTATAAAATTCAATCTTCTGTGATTTGAAATTATATTGATAAGTAAGTCAAGCATAATTTCGTTGCAGTCATTTTCAATCTCCTATATTCTAATTCTGCCATTAGCAGAAGAAGTATTACTCAATGGTAAGTGATATTCATGGCAGAAAGACCGGCAATTCTCAGTTAAGACGCTAAATCGATTTACAATATTAAATGCATCAGCATCTAACATTAAAATTAAAAAATTTTTGATTTTTATTTTTTTTTCTTGTACTCATTTTTTATTTAGTTTTTAATATTTTTTTATATAAATTTTTTTTTGATTAATATAAAGTTATCGCCTGCTTCGCTTTATAATACGATAATTATAATTTCACATCATTTCTTTCATTTTAATGCTTTTCTAAATTTTCGTTTGTAATCTTATAATTTTTGGTAATATAAATGTTATTGTAATTGTGTATTATCGAATTATACATTATGATTATACAAATAGATTATAATTCGGACAATTTTAAATATAAATACGATGAATAAAAATTTTTTAATTTTTCTTTGTTTCTTTGTTTTTTCTTTTTTGGCTTTTCTCATTTCATTCTCTTCTATGTTCATTTCATTGCATTGATTTTGTTTTTTTTATTACATTTATTGATTGTTTGTGTGTTGTGATTAAAAAGGGGAAGGTGGCGTGACAGATGATTCTTGACTTAAGTTGAGTTTGAATTGTTGTAAAAATTTGCTTACGAAAAATTTTATAATCATAATTATAATATTAATTTTTGTTGTTTGTTTTATTCATTTTAAAAAAGTTTTTCTTGTTATAATGATCATTAAGAATTATTTGCATATGGAACTTTTAAAGTGACTTCTACATTTTCTGGGATATTTTTTTTACCATTTTAACTACAATTCTACAAATTAATTTTTAATTCAATTTGGTTTAGAGCTTTGAAATTTGGGAAAGACATTGAAATAGAAAAATTAAGCTATTTAATTTAATTTAATGTAAGTTAATTAATATTTTTTTTTAATTATCATTTTTATATTGAAAAAAAATTTTCAGTTATAATGCAAATGGATTGTCCTGATAATTTCAATGTTTTCTTTAAATAGAAAGGATTTAAAAAAATTTATATTTGCTAAAAAATTCAGAAATCTTTGTGATATTTTATTATATTTTCTTAATTATACATTAAATATTTAAAATAAAAATGTTATTAATAAAAAATATTTATATTGTTATCATAATGATGGGAGGCGGACACCTACACCCACCTTTCAGATCCATGCAACAAAATTGGCAAAGTAATTGCTGAGGAAAACAAAATTAAGAAAAAAATTTGTCTAAGCTAAGCAATTTAAGCTAATTAAACCAACGACATGTATAAATGTCTATATAAATGTTTGTATGTATGTATGGAGTTTTGAAATTTATTGATATTGTTGTAATTCAAATTTATTAATTATTTGATTTTACTTTATTAAAATTAAAAAAAACAATTATTAAATAATTAGTTTTGTTTGTGGAATAATTTCTAAAATTTCAATAAGTTTTCTTGGAAATGAATCAAAAAAAAAATCTTAACTTAATTTTTAATTTTAATTACATTTTTTTAATTTAATTTAATTTAATTTTACGCTGAATGTTGTATTTTGTTTAATTTTTTCGTCATTATTTTATTTTCATATATTGCGAAATATTTTTTTGTAATGTTTTTTTTTGTCCAAAAACAAATCAATCGATTAATCGTATATGTCTGTTAAGCATGAAAGTAATAATCATAAAAAACAATAAAAATTAAATGAAATTATTAAATTATATATAAATATAAACAAATTATACATTATACAAAATAGTTTGCTCAATAAGTTCACGGTATTAAAAATATTTTTATTTAATGGTTTTTTTGATTATTTATTTATTTATTTTTTTTTTTTGCTTTAACTGACTAAACTGTAAACTTGTTAAGGACTAAGTAAACGAATTAAAAAAATTTTAGAATTTTTTTAAGTTTAAAAAATAAAATAAATAACAACAAATCAATGACTTTTTACAAGCCTAAATAAATAAAAATATAAATGTGAATAAAAAGATGAGAAAATAAATCGAAATAAAGCCTAAAAATTTTATAGAAAATTTTATTGGCCAGATAAATAAAATCACATAACGAAAAAATTTATGCGTTGTATTATTATTATTTTTTGTTTTTGATGATGATGATGTTTGAATAAAACAATTTTTGTAAATTGTAAGATTTCTATTTTAATAAATTATTTTAGGAATAGCAAATCAGAACAAATGAAATTAAGTTTGTGAAAAAAAGTTTGCATATTTCAAATTGTTTAATAAATTTTGAAATTTTGAATGAAGACGATAAAATACAAAACCACAAGTTTTTCTATGAAATAAAATCTATCGAGTCAAGTGAATTCATGAAGAATTGTGTAAAAAAGAACTAAGCAATTGATTAAAATTGATTGTTTCATTTTTATATTTTCAAAAAAATTTTCAGATAAAATAAATATAAATAAATTGTAACACATATAAATTAATATAAAATAAATAAAATATATATAAATAAAACCAATTGTTTTTTTTGTTTTGTTTTTTGCTTTTTTTATTTCTTTTTAGATAATTTTCATTTTATATCAATTTTTCGATTTTTCACTAATTTTTTTTTGCAATTCCATACTGGCAGTTGCACAAATAAAATAATAACAAAAAGAAAAAAAATACGAACAAACCTAAATTTATTTTTTAATAAAATGTCTCAACTAAAAAATATTTATAATCAAGTAAAATTCATGTTTAACAAAAATATAAATTTTTATGTACATTAATGTTTTTAAATATATATATATATATATATAGTAAAATAAAAAAAATATATACATACATGTAAGAAATATAAGAAAATCTAGATTAACTAAAAACAATGAAAAAAACATTATTATAGGATTTTTATATATAACATTTTTATAAAATAAAACAAATTAAACGGCATTGAATCGTCAGCATTACACATAATAAATATATATACATATATAAATACGCATACAAATAAATGTTACACGAACATACGAATTGTACAAAATTAAGTTTCACATCAGATAAAAAAATATCGCATGAGATGATATACTTTACAAGAGATTACAACGCATGCGAGATATTTTTTTCCATTTTTTTTTTTTTGTGAAGCAAACATTGCTTGAGAACAAAATGTTTACAAAATATTTTTTTTTTTTGGAAAGTTTTCTTGTTATTGTTGTTTTCTACACATACGCCTCTGAACAATAATATCGCACAACTAATACAAATAGAAGGTTGTTAGGTCATTTAGAATTTAATTAGCATTTTTCGAATTAGATGAAGTGAACTTTTTCTATTGCGTTTATATCTTTTTTTCTTATGTGTTCATTCATTTTCTATTTTCTTCATTTCTTGTCCTTTTTAATGGATCATTTTGATAGATTTGATTATTTGCATTAATTGAATTGACTACCATGCATCTAAAAAACAAAAAATAAAAAAAAATAACAAAATGTGCAAGTAAAAAGTAAAAGTTAAAAACAAAGCAACATTTAGATTGATGTATTAATTAGAAATACATATAACTTTTTTTTAAATGTCACGGTGTTTTCATACGGCCGTTCGCAATTTTTAGCCACATTTTCCATAATTTTTCTATCTATTTATTATTGTTGCAGTATTGTTAACTACTAATTGATGAATGATCAAAAATCAAAAATAAAATAAAAACTGTAAGTGCTTTTGTGCCCTACACCATTTGTACCACAAGGTATAATAGTTTTCGTTAAAATGTTTGTAACGCCCGAAAGGAGTTGAGATTATTATTTATTGTATCAAGCAACTCAGAATCACTTTCTAAATTGATTAAGTCCATCTGTCTGTCTGCCTTCACATTTAATGACAATTTGGTACATAAGTAAAGAAAATTTTCTTTACATTTTAGGCTTTAAATGTATAAAAATTAAAAGAACTTTTCTGGAAATTTTGATATGACAATATTTAATAAGATTCATTTAGTAAGCGAAATAAAATTTCATGTCTAAGGTACACATAAGAAAATAAAACGCAGAAAAAGTCAGTTATGTTTTTTCTTTTTTTTTCAACAAATTATAACAAAAAAAATTAATATGATAACAAAAAAAATTATTAATAAATATTCAAAAGGAATATTACTTGAATAAATCTTATCATTTCCAAATTTTAACTAATCTATACATCATTTTTAGATAAGACTTTAGATAGGATTTTAAATAAGAGTTTGGTATAGTTTATTTTTTTAATTTTTTTTTTTTTACTTTTAAAAACAGCACACACAAACACATACACAATGTCAATCTCATATAAATTGTTTGTTGTTTTTGTTGCATCATTCATACAACAATAACAACAAATCAATCAAATCTATTAAATGATATTTTTATCGAAAAAAATGTTATTGCTATAGAAAAGTTCAAAATTTATCTATAAATTTTGTTGTACAATTTTTCTGCATATTTTTATATTATTATAATATTAAAGTAGCATTATCATTTTTCTTGCACAATATTGACTTACAAGTTATCAAAAAAAAAAAAGAAAAAATTAAAAAAAAATACAACCAAATAGATAATTGCTTCTTGTTGTTGCTTTTTATACGCATTAGAAAAATTATTTGATTTGTTTTTCCATATTTTATAATTATCAGCGGCTACAATAAATAATAACAATTAAATGTTACTAAAACACTTGGAATTATAGTTGGAAATGTGATGCTTCACTTTTGGACCAGAAGCAGAGCTACAATTTGTGTTTTTCATTTTCTTTTTGTTTGCCTTTGATTTCTTTCTAATTCATTTTAATGTTGTTGCATTGGATTATTTTGTTGATGTGACTTGTCGCGGTATTATTCTATTGTTATAGAAAATTTTTAAAGAGATTATTAAAAAGGTTAGTCTATTATTTTGTTTGTATTGTGGACTAAAATGGTAAGACTTTCATTGTAATTATACGTAACGAAGATGATGGTTTTTTATTTTTATTTTTATTTTTTTTGGAAAATCGCTGCGACTTTTCATTATAATGATTAGAGATTACTTTATGGCATATATGGCATGATGAATGGCCAATGTTATTAACTAACTATGGAACTTTAATATTTTTTGCTGTAACTTTTTGAACATAATTTTTCATTTTGAAATTATTTGATGTTGGCAAAATTATGATAATTAATTAATTAATGATAATTAAGAATTAATTCTTCTACATTTTATGATAATTATGTTAACATCAATATTATCAATATTATTATAAATTACTTTGATGTTAATGATGTGATGTAATGCGATGTGATATGATAATCAAAGTAGATTTCTTCGATTTTTCTGTTTTTTTTTTTTTTGTTTAATTTTCAATAATTTTTGTTTTTTCTATAATAATTTACGTTGTTTATGTTACTTATGATGTTTACGCTGATGGTAGATTATTATGATGAAGTGTTAGATGGTGTTTTTTTTTAGTTTTTTTTTTTAGTTTAATCGAAAACTTTTATATGTTGACATTTAACAGCTTTAATTGTATTCCAAACATAGTTAACTAACACCTACCTCGGACTGCGCTCAATTTTATCACGTGTCGGTGTAGTTGTTCTGGTTGTTGTTATACTGCTACAATTGCTACTACTTGTAGTGCCATTTTGCTTTTGATTCAAATTAAAATTGAAATTAGAGTTCGAATTGGAATTCGAATTGGTATTGGAATTTGATGAACGACGCAAATGTAATGGCCTTAATCGTTCCTCTAAATCGCTTAAAGCGCCTTCCGTACTGTGAGAATCCTCGCTGCAATATAAAAGATCTTTACTTTAACCTCTATGAAATCCACAACAGTATAATTCAATAAAAACTTTGTAGATTATTAAGATAGACTTTTAAATATTCGACCCACTTTCTATAATGTGATTATGTCAAAAAGGTGAAACAAGGTACCATAGTAAAAAATTGTAGTTTTTGTAATAAAAAAAAAACAAACTGAATTGACCTGTTTCCAATTTTATTTTAAGACCATTTTCATTAATAAATATTTGCAATTTAATTTTTACACTTAAAGACCTTTTTCCAAAAAAAGATATTATATGGAGCATAATGATCGAAATGATACGAAATGGTACGATTCAAAAAGGTTATTCTTTGGTTAAAAAAAGTGCTTGCTGTAAAATTTTAGCAAAATATACTATCAAATCAAACAATCACCAAACAGACAAACGAACAGGCAAATTTAAATCAAAACGAGAAATATTTCTGAAGGAATCACCATAATAAAAAGCGGATTATCTCGGAACATAGGTCTCGAGATAACCCGCTGTGATGTTGACATAATTGTAATAGGAAAAAAAAAGAGCTCACCAACCTTTCGGTTAGATCATCATCATCGTCTCCTTCTTCCATTGCTTGTTGTAAATCAGCGATGCGTTGCAATGCCAAGCGTAAATCATTACGCAATGCAGCACTTTCACTTTCAATTTGCTCCAATTTTTTTTCCAAATCCTTACGTCTAGTAACTGATTCTTGCTCACGGCTTGATACAACATGGAACTCTTCACGTAATTCTCTTAAATTCTTTTGCGCCTTCTTCAATGCATCCTGACCTTGCATTTCTCGTGCCTTTGATTGTGCAATTTCCGTTTGTAAACGATCAATAGATTCCTTGTGACGTGCCACTTGCACTTCCAAACGTGAACGTGTCGCCAATTCTAATTCTAGACGAGATTCTAACTCTTTGGTACGTAATTCCAATCTCTTGGACATCATGGCAACCGATGGATCAGCCATATTTTCAATATTATCTAAGCGATGTTGTAATTCATTAACTTGCTCTTTCAAATTATTACGTTCGGCCTCCATTTCTGACAGCCGAAATTCATATTCTGATATAGCAATCTGTTCCGCATTTAATTGTTTCACTGTGGCACTATATTTCTTCATTAATTCGGACAATTCTTCTTCATTTTCATCAATTTGTGATTGTAATTCAGCTCGATCACGTTGAGCAGTATTCACTTTATCTTCCATTTCACAACGCGCCCGATTCGTTTCTTCCAGCGTTAATTGTAATTCGTTTAATTCAGCTTCGGCCGTTTGACGGGCCTTCATCGCTATCATTCGTGCCGATTCGGCATCTTCTAATTGATTACGCAATTGTCGTATTAATGTTTTACCAGGAGTCTCAGCTTTCATACGTTCTAATTGGGCATGCGCATCTTTCAATAAAGCTTTATATTTGCGTAAATCGCGTCGCAATTTCTGATTGATAGCTTCTTCTGCTTGCCTATCGGTACGATCTTGATCTTGCATAGACGACAAACGACGTTCAAGTTCATGTTTTTCACGCAACAACAACGTACGCTCTTCATGTTCATTTTCTAATTGGCATTCAAGAGCTTTAATTTTCTTATAAGCACTACCGCGTGCCTCTTCCAATTCTTCATCTCTCTGTTGGGCTTCACGTCTCGCTTCTTTGCGCATCGTTTCCAATGTCATTTCTAAGCGTAACTTTGCTTGCTCCAACAATTGCACTTGACCAGCCATTTCATCCAACTCTTCTTCTTGCTCTTTCACTTTTCTATCCAATTCATTTTTACAGCGGCGCAACTGAGCTATCTCTTCTTCCGTACTACCACCAAATGTCATCTCTTCCAATTCACGTTGCAATGAAGCTAATTTCTCCTCCTTGATTTCTAACTCAAGACGAGTATCCTTGAAAAGAAAAAGGAAAAAGGACGGCAATTTTATGGATATAATTGTGTTTACAATGGAAAGCAAAAACATTGGACGATGATTATTGGACTTTTGATTATTATTATAAAAAACCTACTTGCAGTAAAATTGTTTTACACGTTTTATAATTCACACTCATAGCGTTTATCAAATTGTATTTTCTTAAGTACAATCACAAAAAAAACAATAATAATAAAAATTAACAAGAAAAATATGAATAATGATATTATTGAAGTAAAATCTGCCGTTAAACTGTGCTTAACTTCTTAACTTGAATGTGAAAATAATGATTAGAAAAGAAAGGAAGAACAAGAATGTATGAACAGAATAGAAGAACCGTTTTATTTTTACTCTTTCTCTTATTCTTTCTTATGATTTCCATTTTAATGATAAGCACATAAAATATGGCACAAAATTCGTAGAATTCAATTTGGAAAATTAGAAATAATTAAGCAAACTATTATAGAGAAGAAGAAGAACGCAAAGAGATAGTGAGAGAGCGAAAGAGAAATGTAAAGGAGAGGCCGTATCTTTTTGATAAAAAGATTGCTTAAAAAAGTTATGAAATGAATAAAACTTTATAGAATTTTTGAACTAGCCTAAATAACAATAATAAAAACAACAAAAACAATAAAAATAATAAAAACAATAATTATAAAAGCACGCAACTTGTTATGCGTGTAAACTAAGTATATAAACTTATTGTTCTTCTCTTCTCTCATTCATAATTTATACATGCACGGTAAAATCGTAAATAGATTAGAAGGGAATAGAAAAAATAAATAAGCAATAATAAGACACTTAGAATGTAAGAATAGACAGCGCAAATTAATTATGAAGCATCACATAAGCGAAGAAAACATTTTTTTCTTCTTTCTCTTTTCTGCACGTCTTGTTGTAACCGTTTTGCAATTTTACAATTTTCTTTTATTGAATTTTGTGAAATATAATCATAATAGAACTTTATAGTTAACCGGAACCGATTTTTGAATACCCTACACCATTTTCCCTAATGTAAATAAATGAGTTACAAGTCAAAAATGTGAAAATAAATTGTAATTTTTTTAACGATTTGAAAGTTCGTTATTTCAGTGAGGATGGTAAAAATGTCGAAGTATAATAATATGACAATATTCGTTGAATTATATTCAAAATTGTCACCTTTTCCTATATAACAACTTTTCCTCGAGAAAGGCCTTATAGGGGAAATGGTCGTAAAAATGGTCTCATAATAACTACTTTCAATGCGATTGGTATTTGAGTTGATAAGAGATTTACTTGGACAAACAGTAGCCCGACAGATAGATAGACAAACTTGGGGATGGATGGATATACGGTCCTAGGTATACACAGACGGGCTGATACGCCGTCAGGCAGATAGGTTTAACTCTTTGAGAAAGTGATTATGAGATAGACCATCGGTATAATAAAAGATGAGTCTATCTCAACTCCTTGTGGCTGTTACAAATATCTGAACAAAATTTATTATACACAAATTAAAGCAAATTCAATTGACGGCTAAAGTTACTTTACTTCCATTTTTAATACTAACTAACTGTTTATTCAGTGTTCATCCATTTTTTTTGGACTTTTATCCATATTACTTTAGTTATGAATATACGTATACAATCCGCCTATGCTTTTCATAAGTATTTAACCTTTCTGAAATTCACATTAAAATAGATTAATGTATAAAAATATTGTCACATTCATTTTAAGTATTAAATCTTAACGATTTGTTCCTCTTTTTAGGTAAAAATATGATAGAGAGGAATTTGAAGGTGTAGGGTTTATTTTGGGTGAGTAATTATAAATAAAAATATTTCTACGAATATTTTTATTTTATTTTTGTGCCATTTATGACGTGCCCATGCGCACCCAAATCGCACAAAGTGCAATTTTTTAAATTCTTGTGCATTTAAAAAAAAAGTTATGTATGTTTGATATGACTAAAGCAGAATGGTAATTAGATAAATATAATTGTGTATTGTGTGTGTGGCATTTCAATGATTGCAGTTGATAGATTTAATTTTGCTTACTTTACGCCTTTAATTTTAAACATTTATAGGACTTTTTTGCTTTTAATTTATATACTTTTTTTTGTATTCTTACAAACTACAAGCGCCACAGTTATAACTGCTTTCGCATAAAGTACAATGTAACGGTATTGATCTCATTATGAGCTTAATGAACCGTTAGAAAACTTCGTTTATTTGACTTCGGTTTTTGTGTCTTACCAGAGTATCAAATTTTCTGGTTCTTCAATTAACATAATTAAATTAAAAATTATACATGAAGAGCAATAATTTATAAACCACGCCCACATTTCACAAATATCAATCTCACTTACATGAAATGCAAATGATATGCCTCATAGTAAAAGTATTGACGCTTCAAGTAAACAAGCAAAATCTTATAATCTAGGTTAAGTTTTTGATTCATTTAAATAAAATTTGATTGTTTCAATTTAAGTCAAGTAATTTTATGATCACAGATTCATGTTCATGTTAAATAATATTATCCAAATTACATAAGAATTTCATTTATTTAAAAACCATTGTACAGAGAAGAATTGTTTCATATTCATCTTTACAACTTGACTTACCACTAATGATTGCTCTAATGTAAATTTTTCGGCAATTAGAACATCTTTCTCACGTGATAAACGTTCTTTTGCTTGCCGCTCTTGGCGCGCTGCATCTTGTAAGACTTGACATTCAGCATCGAATTTACGCTGTTTCTTTTCCAATAGATTATTACGAGAATTTTGTTCTTCCAATAACATTCGTAAATCGTTCATTTCATTAGTCATTTTTTGCGTTTTACGTTTCCATTGGCCAACAATTTGACGCTGTTCTTCAACCTCTTCATAAGCATCGGATAATTTTTTCTCTAATTGTTTTTTAAGACCAATCAATTGTTCCAAATCGTGTTCATGTTGAGTTTGTAGGCGCCTTTTTGTAAATTCTAATTCACGCGCCGCTCGCTCATATTTTAATTTATAAACATTACTGCTTTCCTCGTTGTCAGCATCTTCATCTTCCGAAATGCCATTAAGATCGGATTTTGCACAAATTAATTCCATTTCTAATTTCTCAGTTGTCTCTTGTAAATTACGCATTTTACTTTGTTGTTCGGATAATTCTTTCTCTAAACGTAAACGTTCACCAGTTTCAGCTTCTAAACGTTCGGGTGGCCATATTTGCTGTTGAACGCTCTTCGGCCAAGTCAACTGTTAACTCCGATAACTTAAAATATAAATAATTTTTAGTAAAATGAATTAAGAATAACTTTGCGCATCGAATTTAAACACAATTTATTACAATTTGAGTAATTGAAATATTCGATAATTTTTTTCAAATTAAACGAATTATACCACAAAGAAATTCAAAAAAATTAATATTTTATTTCATTATTTTTAAATAATACTTAAATGCGTAGGTAGTTCACCAATTAAATGGCATTGTTTAAATCTTTATCAAAATTTAATTATTCACTCCCCATCGATATAATTTAATGGATAAATATCATTTAAAGGCATATTTAGACTAAGAATTCTTTACGGGCATATTTGGGCGAATATTTCTCGTTTCAAAATGCCCAAAGCCATTTTATATAGTTTTCTATAGCAAACAAAAATTTTTAGAAACCTAAAAATTTGCGAGAATAATTGCACTTAGCATTAGACTATTATTATGATCACGCCCTTTATAACGATTAATTTTACAAAGGGTTGTTATTTGGTGAAACTTACAATTCTGGGCATTCCTTTATGAATTATTTAATAGTCGGACCTTTTGAATAAATATTTTTACATATTTAATGGGCTTTAGAAAATAATAGAAAAAATAGGAATAATCATTTTTTCCAATAATTTTCATTCATCATTTTTTCCAAAAAAAAAAAAAAATACCTTTTTACTTTCTTAACAATTATGGCATTCCAAATTTAATTTGGATTTGTAGTCTAGCATTTATAGAAGACAAGAGAAGATTGTTCAAAATTGCCTATAAAAATGTAATGGCTATAAATGTATTTCAGTGAATTTATAATTGAGTAAATGAGAAATGTTATAAACATTAGAGATACCAAAACTTTTTTTTAACAAATAGATTTAGCCATATGTGTATGTGTATATCGCGCATAATATTATTTCTATCTTGCACTAATACACTGATATATTCTTTAGCAAGTAATGACAAACTTGACACATTTTCCAAGTAAATATAAAATTATATGAAAAAAAAAAATATGTGAAGCCAACATATAAAAAAAGCAAGTCGAACGGAACCGACTTTTAAATACCCTACACCACTTTAATTAATATGATTCAAGTCAATTAAGAGAATAGCAAGCCGAAAAATATTTTAAAAAGTGTAATTTGCATCTATTTCAAACGTTCATTCTTTTTGCTCCCAAAAAGAGAACAAATTCAAAACATGTATCTATTTGAACCAAGTTTTTTATGTTAAAATAGTAGAAGACGTTATACGGAAAGTGGTTGTAAAAATGGACCAATGTGGACCAAATTTTCTACATATGGTTTTTATGTGAAAGTACAAATAATTGCTAATCCATAATAAAATATGGTTAAAATGGTAATTTTTTCCATACCACAACTTTTTTTAAGAAGGGCGTTATATGGAAAGTGGTCGAAATAATGACCCATTTTAACCGCTTTAAATAGGGTTCGTCTCCGAATCAAAATGAACATATATACTAAATTTTATTGAAATATCTTAAAAATTGCGATCTGTAGCTTGATTTAATTTGTATTTACATAGAGAGACCCTAGAAGGACAGACAGGCAGGCTTAAATCGAATCAGGAAATGATTCGGAGTCGATTTGTATAATAAAAGGTGGGTCTATCTCAACTTTTTTTGCATGTTACGTCTAATACCTTGCACCACAAGCGGTGTAGGGTATAATTATGGCGATATTGATAGTGAGAGTGAGATTGACGGTCATTGTTTTTTGCCTTTTTTTTTGGTTTTTTATACCTCATCTAAATCGCTGTCATTATCTAAGTCTTGCTTGGTATGATCGGCTGCATCAGTATCTGACAAATCTCTTGCCAAGGAATTTGAACGTGACGTCAGTGTACGCGGCAACGTTTTTACTAATTGAAAAGCTTTAGTGAGAATATTTTGCGTTGAACGGGAACGACCAATTGAAAAATTATTATTATAATAATGGCGCTCTATTCTATTCCGATCACGTTGACGTTCAATAAGATTTATTGTGTCATCGTAAATTTTATTATTTGATGTCGAGGGCGATGGGGATGGAGTGGCTCTGGAAGAAGTAGGCGTTAATGTCCGTGCTATATTCGATGCTGATGCACTACGATGGTAACGATGATTACAATAAAGCCCCAAAGCGGACCATTCTTCTTGTACATGATCAGTACGTTTAAGGAAATTTTGGATTTTCTCACTCAAATATGCTGACGATGTACGTGCATGTTGATATGATGGTGATGATCGTAAAGATTGATGTACTGATTGCTTTTCAGAACCCAAAACAAATGACATACTACCATCAAATATTACCGGTGATTGTTCTAAATGTCTTAAGTCATAAGCATTGATACCATCCCGATGTAAAGTGCTGTAGGTTTGTGGAAAAATTCGACGCGGCGGTGGTGTTTGTAAACGTGAATATGATGAGCGAGATGTTACACTATTAGTTACCATAGAAGAGATTGTCGAAGAACAATTACTTTGTGTCGAAAGTGCTGGACTCAAAGAACGATTGATATTATCAGATTTTTTGATTAAATGATCATAGGAACGACTTGCCAATTTTTCTTATCTAATAAAGTTTTTGTAGCAATTGTCGTAGCATCTGATAGGAGAGGAGAAAATTGTAATTTTAATTTAAGTTTGGCTTCAATCGGCTTTACTTCAATTGGTACTGCAGTGTTTAGTGTACAATTGATGACGTTGGCATTACCTGTTTTGTTTGAATCTTGTTTTGAAGGGCAAGTAACATAACGTATAGACTCCAAATTTGATGCAGCCATGCATTTCTCTCCATTTGATGGTGAAGGTGATATCGATGTTGGTCGTGTTTGTGGTGTTAATGGGGTTGTTGGTGTTAGTGGGGGTGTTGGTGTACACGTTGTCGGACTAAGGGCATATTGTCTAGAGTTAGGTAATACTTTTACTTGTTTACGCACACGATTTTGTGCTTGTGGCGGTATTGGAGGCCGTGGGCAAAGTATCGTTTTTGGCTGTGTTTTATTGGACACAGCCAATAAAGGGTCATTGGATAAGGCATGATCGGTCTTACTGGCCTCGTTAATATGTTTCGATGGTACAAGTTTATTTTTGTGCGTTTGGGTATTGCCGTTTTGTCTTGCCGTTTCGGCTGATGATTTTTCCACTGTCGATTCAGACAATTTTCTTACGATTTTATTTTCTATTTTATTGGTAGTAAGACTATTTCTATTACCATTCATGGCTAAAAGAACACGTTCTAAAAATTCTTTGTCTTTACTTTCTTCTAATTTTGCTTTTGCTTTTTCTTTTTCATTTGAACGTTTCACATTCTGATTATAGACAATCATAATAATTTTGATGGAATTAATTAATTTGCTAAAATTTGTTGAAGTGTTGTAATTTCTTCTCTGGACATTTAGAATCCATTATACATTATGTAGTTTTGCTCTAATGAGAGAGATTTGAGATAATGATATACATGCTTTTAGGCTCAATATTAAGTGCCCTTAAAAAAGATCGTCATTATCATAAGAAGTCAATTTCATTTTCTATAAATTTGTCATTTTGCTTTTTTCATATTCATATTTTTAATATTGAAATATTCCATGTAACTTTTTGCTACTCTTATAAGCATGGAATCTTCTCTCTCTCTATCTCTCTCTATCTATCTTATTGTCATTTTATTTCTATGTGTAGTGTATGTGTGTGTGTGCATGTGCGTGGAAATATTTATATAGAATACGTAATCTCTTCTGACGTTTCACACTAAATCTGCCATCAAATCTTCTTCTTTTGCTTTTTTTTTTTTTGCTTTCAGGCCGCTTTCACTAATTGATGATCGCAAATGTAACAAAGTAACATGCTCAGGTAACCGAAACTATAACGCTTTATGGCATTACACGCAAATAGAACGCATTTACATATTATGTGACACTTGCTCTTTCTTCTTCTTCTTCTTTATAGTAAAGGAAAATTTGCTCGCGTACAAGAAGAAAAAAAAAACAAACCGAAAATTTTCGCACACGCTTCACAACGTTCCCTAGACAACTAATTACATAAGCGTATAACGTTTAGGTAGTTAAATGGAAAAGCATAATGAAATTAAAGTGAAAGAAAAAAGAGAGAGGCAGAGGAAAAAATAAGACAACAACAACAATAATAAATAGGCGTCTTGATTTGGCGTCCCCTCCAACTTTAGCAGTACACCACTCGTACAAGGTATAGGGTATTATAAGTTGATGCGAATGTTTGTAACACCCAGAAGGAGCTGAGTTACATCCACCACTTTTAGTATACCAAACCATTCAAGGTCACTTTCCGATTCGATTTAAGTCGGTCTGTCCATCAGTTCATATATCAGTCTGCCAATCAGTCTGTCCATTAGTCTGTTCATCAGTTTGTCCGCTATTCTATCCGTCCCTCCCTCTGTCTCTTAATCTACTTAATCTACTTATATTATCTACTTATATTATTATCTAAATATACGGTATAATTTTAAAGCTTCTTCAATGGACCTTTTATATATGTATATGTACATTAAGCAAAAGATTCTCGAGAATATTTATTGGTAAGACCGCGACTCATAAAACTAACAATTTTCGATAGACTTTTATAAAAATGTGATGTAGGGTATTTAATTGTTTCATTAATTTTATTACATCATAATCTGAGATACAACGACAAATGTATAAAATTTTCATTCTATTTGTGTGAGCGGAACTGTAATTTAGCTTTTTTTTTTATATGCACCAGTCGTAATTTAAGAGTATATATCGAAGGAAGCATCGGAAATGTTAAAAAGTATTTGATAGAAATTCTTATTGAACTTCTGAACCGTCTCGTCTATCTGCGGACCTACTAAATATTATTATTTAAGATCTCTATGTAAAATTTGACATAAACTTTTAAAATAATTGTACAACTATTATAACTACTCAAATGGTGAATGAATAAATCTTAAAAAGGTAGGACCATTATTATAATCTAAACTAAGAACTAAGAATCTCGGCTACATTTTTTCTTCATAAAAATTTGAGAATCTTATCCCTTATGCAGAAATTACAAATGATAAGTGGATGAAAATTTTCTACGATTGTTGGAATCATGGTTGAACATATCATTTCCATTAATTATAATGTTTTGTGGTGAGCAGTGAATAATCAAAATTTGGCTGCGTCCGTTTTTTGTAAAATGCAATAATTATCACTAAACGCTGTTTATTCAACACAAACATGAGAATTTTTTTTCTGTTTTTTTTTTTTCGTTTTCTCACGTAATCTATATATACCCAGAGCATTTATAGCTTTTATAGCGCTTGCATTATATGCGCCATAAAAATTTTACTTTATAAACACCAGACGCACTACCAATTTAATTTCGTTATTCGTTTTGTCAAAAAGAGAGAGCGAGAGAAGGAGAGAGAGAGAGAGAGAGAGAGAGAGAAAAACCAAAGAGAACAATTTTCACAAATTTTTAATTTCACTAAATATATTTTTAAATTTTACTCGAAGCCCCTTTTTTCACATTTTTAATGATCTTTTAAGTTCAATTTTTCCATTATCAGCCGTCGCCATTAAACGGCCATTTAAGAATTCTACTACAACTGGGATTCATGACATTCTATTCCATTTTAACGCGGCGCTTCTTTAAAAATACTTTCACTCCCTTCTTCAAGCACAAAGGGTTTGACCTCTTTTAAAATTTCTAGAGTCCATGCTAAATTTTTGAATTTCTTTCTTATAACATATTTTGCTAACGCAACTTTTGCCAAAAAATAAAAGGAAAATTTCTTGAGAATAAATTGCAATAAATTTGGCCACGCCCATACGAAGTAGGCGAAATTTTAAGTGAAGCGTGCTTATTTAATTTCATTATATTTCCCTTTAATTTTCTTAGGATAAAAAATAGGCTGACTAATTCTATTTCTATCAAATTTTGGAATGGAAAAGACCAATATTTTTCAAGCTTCACAAAGAATCTATTTCTCTCCCTCTTTTAAAATATAGGCCTCTAAATAATGGAGTAAAAACTTTTAATAGTGATGCTATTATCTTTCCAGTATAATAATTCGAAGATGAACTTCACTTACCTTAGATTCCAATTTTTGATTATCAGTCTTCAATTCATTACGATCATTTTCAATTTTATCTAATTTATTACGCAAAAATGTTAACTCTTCATTGGCTATTTTCAATTGCTCCTCAGTACGATGGACATTGAGTAATGGTGTGATACGTACTAATAAACGCCACCATGGCCAATCTCGAACAGCTAAAAATGCTTTAACATTACGTTGTATGCAACGGACAGCAAGTTCCTGTATACGTCGTTGGGCCATTGCCTTGCGCGCCAAATAACCGCGACAATAGGCCTGTAATTGTATAATTCGGCCCGACAATAATTCATCACGTTTTGCTTCTAATTCACTTAAAACACCGGAACGAAATAATATCTGCAATAAAAGCAAAAAGAAAGAAATTTTTATAGCAATTAAGTTCATTACACTATTTATTTGCTATTTGCTATATTTTTTTTTTGCTGTTGTTGCTTATTGTTGCAATTCCTGTTAATTAGATCAAACTTTTACCAATATCTTATTGTAAGTTAATCATATTTCATAGATTTTAATTATCATAGCTAAATATTGAGTTGAGCCTAAAGTAATGCAAGATTTTCGTATACATTTTTGAAATTTCACGCTCTCTATTTCGATATCGAGATTTTTTAGATAAATCTTTACCAAAACAAAAAATTCAATAATTCAAGATTTCAAAGGCTAATTGTTACAAGATTTTTTAATGCAAATTGAAGAAGCCGTAGCGATGACTTTGAAATGGTGACAATCTCAATTATGATTTCGACTGAGATACTAAGAATTAATGCACCGTACAATGGACGCCCCAAATATTTTTCCAGAACGTAGTTTCGTAGAAATACACTTTGAAAACTTGTAACAGTGATGATACGAAGATCTGGGTCTAACAGAACCGGAACAGAAAAGAATTGTTTAAAAACCTACAGCAAAAGTCGTGAATGGAAAGCTTTTCTCGTTACCTTAAAGATATTAATAGTATAAAGAAGCAGCTTAAGGCTGGTGAGTTCCGAACCACTTTTTCGAAATGACTTTTGAGTTCACTCTTAAGGGTAAAATAAAAGTAAATTTGAGCCAAAAGCAAGGGAAGAAGAAATGTAACCAGCTACAGAGGAACTAATTATCAAAAAGATTTTTCCAAAAACTCGAAAATTCATTAAAAGAAACTTTTGAAAGCATCAATATTTGCCAGATTTTTCTTTTACAATTCTCATTCTAATTTGAATTTGTTAAAAGCTTAAATAAAAAAATATCAATTGTGAAGAAAAGTGTTGAGAATTTCGATTTCAATATCTTGACTGCTAATAGCAACAATTTTCATTCTATTTTAAATTTTTTTTTGAGTTTTTTTCAAAAATATTCATAAGCAAAACCACTCAAATGGAATCGATTTAACTAAATAAAAGAAAAAATTATGCATAAAAATTTTAAATCATGCGTATGAAGATGTTATTTGATTCAATGGCAACAACTTTTATGGTTGTTTGGGCGTGTTGTAAAAAAATAAATCTATAAAATCATTGAGATAAACTTTGAAAAAGAGTCTTCTTTCTTTTTCTTTGTGCTTTTTGATTTTGCAGTTTTTTATTTGCAGTCATTAAAAACGATGTATGAGATCGAATAAGACGCGCTATTTAATTAATTATAGATTTTTCTAATGCACACACACACAAACATACACATACATACACACATGCATACAGACAAACAAACATGAATAATGCAAAAGATGATCAATTTAAGTTTAATGAGAAATTTCTCTCTCTCTCTCTCTCTCTCTCTCTCTCTCAATCCATGTATCTCTTGAATAGCAGAAGCAACAGGAACGTACAATCAATCGTACGGACAAAAGAGTAATTTTATTAACTATAATAATTTTATCACTTATCACGTAAATAAATAAAATGCAAGAAATTTTTTATGCAATAAATGAAATAAATAAAATAATGACATGGCATAGAGTAGTAATTTATATTTTATTATGATGATTAAATTGAAATTCTTTTTAAGAATAAGTTCCTTCGTTTCTTTCTCTTACAATTTTTTGTGGCCATTTACAAATTTTATATGGCACATCATTTTTTCTTTTTTCACTTTTTCATAAATAATGGCAATTAATTTTTGCCAGACAACATATAACACAATAGTCATTAATAATAATAACACAATTTAATCGTGCAGTGCTTTTTATTTACTTATTCATTTTTTAATTTTTCTTTTATTACCAAAAAAAAAAAAAAAAAAAAAAAAAAACTAAAAGGGCGTTGGAAAAAATCGTTAACTTTTTTTAATGGTGAAGTGAAATATTTGCAAGAAGAGTTCGAGAGATCGCTATTTAGATAACTGAATTGAATCAGAATTATCAGAAAATCGATTTCTGGCACAAAATTATTTTCTTAAATAAAATTTTTCAATCAACATTGACAGCCTTATTCTAACGTATACATAAAACCCAAGAGCATGGCACATGCCCTTTAGCATCAAAAAAATCTTTATTATTAAACAACAATAATAAATGACTTGCATGCAAAATGGTCTAACCTAGAATTTTATAGAGAATGCGCCCTTTAAGTCTTCGCTTAAAAATTTAAATACACCAGAGGCCACTTTATAGTGTTTAATATGATAAAAAGATTAAAGAAAAAGGAATTACAAAAGTCGATCAAATGAAAAATTGTGATATTTTTTATAAATTTAGAAAGTCCGTTATATGGTTCGGAGGTTGCGTAGATTTGAAGTACTGATCTAGATCAAATTTGATAGATATATTTTTTTTTTAATAACTTTTTTCGATATGGCGAAAAAATAATTTTAAAAATGAACAAATTTTAATCAATTTTAATAGGGCTCAGTAGGATTTTTGGGTCACAATTTAACTTTGCAGCAAATTCTATTAAAATATCGAGCATAGGGACAGACAGATAAATGGACGGACGGTTAGCCGAATACATTGTCGAATGGAACATATACAGACAGATGGATGGGCAGCCAAGCGAACAGAATGACAGACCAATTTAATTAAAACGACTCAAATGTAATCTGATGTAATGAGTCGATCGATATACAAAATGATGAGCCTAACTTAATTCCTTCTAGTTAATATAAACATCTGCACAAACTTAAAAATACTTCGCGTTCTACAAATGTAAATGTAGGATATAAAAGTGCAAAAGACTAAAATCTTTCCCACTGCACGTATTTCATAGACAGCCTTTTGAATGGTTTATCCAAAAAGATAAAATAAAAAGTAAAAGGTGTAAGATGAATCACTTGTACACATCTGAACAATTTAGAATTTGATTATTATATGAATATTGCTAAGTCTCTTCAAAATATTTATGTACAAGCATAATTTACGCAACAGTCATTCTTTACTCTACTTCATGCCTCTTGAGGGAGAAGCAAAAAACAAAAGACAAAAAAAAAAGAAAAAGAAAAAGAAAAACAAAGGAAAAATGCGTAAATTTGCAATTTAATTTAGTATCCATCATTCCACATATCAATTCATAGTTTTTTAACTGCATCTAAAGCATTTTGATTCATATCACACTCAAATTGTAATAATAATAATAATGATAAATGAAGATGCTCCAACAGATTGTCTGCCATTAAATGAATTAATGAAATTTAACTTTATTTTACTCTTTTCTCTTCTCTCTCTCTCTCTCTCTCTCTCTCTAACTATAAGGAAAAAATAAAGAATAACAAAAAAAGGAAAAAAAAGAAAAAAAATAATAAAAATCCAATCAAATGGTCCAACTATTCTGGCAGACAATTATTTATAATGATTTGAAAGTCAATTTAGAAAAACACTTTTCAACGCATTAGCGCATTAATGCATTAAAGTATTACGTTATAATATCGTGCGATTTAGTTTTTATGTCCATGAATTAATAGAATCCGAAATGTCTACACTATGCACAAAACATAACGCTTGTAATAATAACATTGAAAACTTTCATTTCATGTTTCATTGTGAAATAATGTTGCTATACATTGTTGCTATATATTGTTGCAAACATTGTTGCAAACATTGTTGTGATGTTTACAAAGAGTACACATTTGCAAGTTGTATAGCAGAATTTATTTAGAATAGAAATTTTAAATAATAAATTATTAGGCAAAGAAATAATTATAATAATTATTAATTATAATTATTATTAGTGCATTTTCTCTTTAATAATCTTAATGAAAATATTTTCATTTTAATATGTTGAAAATAGTTACGAACTATTGTTGCTATACATTGTTGCCTACGTTGTTGCGTACATTGTTGTCACATTTCAAAAGTAACTTAAATGTTATATGTTAAAATGCAGTGAAAAGCAGGCAAATGTATTCAGAAAAATCTATTGTATATATAATAAAAGTTAAGCATATGGTAACATTATATAGAATAAATAGATAAACCAACATAACATCATGTAAACGTCAAAAAAAAACATAAATTATTTTCGCATACTTTGTGCGAAACATTTCACTTTTCTTACGCTATTCTCTTGTTACGCTACGCACAACACAATTATGAGAATTGTTATAACATTAATGGATTTGCCACACATAAGTTTCTGAAGAAGCTTGTGCTATTTTTGTAAATCAGGCAAAATAGATTTTTACTCATTTGCCAAATCTGATCGAATTTTCTAGTTTGATTGTACTTAATTTAACCTTAATTTTGAAATATCTCACAAATGTATTTCTTATATTAAACAATTTCTAAATGATATTAATCGTATCACTTTACAGCAATTTGAGTCCAGTGTTATCTAATTTGAGTATTATTTGAGATCGTCTCATTTACCTTGACTAAATAATAATCGAGCATTATTTATCTAATCTAATTAGGGAATTGATTTATTGAAACTTTCCAACAAACCATTTTGCAATTATTTCACATTTACTTTTTTATATTTTTTAAATTTTCTGTTTTCTTTTTTGTTGTTTTTTTTTTTTTGGATATTTTGAAATTGTTATGTATGGCTGGAAGTAGTATCTGTTTTGTATTGAAAGTGAAATTTTCTTAAATGTAAAGGCACCTGCAAAATAAATTTATAGATAATTGTTGTTGTTGGTTTAATGGTTTGGCCAGTTATTTGTTTGGCTGATTGTTCGCTTGATTTGATTTGAGTTTGGAATTTTAATCGTTAACCGATACATGTCCCAGAGCATTTTAACAACAATAACAACAATAACAACAATAACAACAGCAATAAATATTTGTTCAATAATTCAGTTATGTGTTGTTTGTTGTGAAAAATATCATAAGTTGCTTTGTTTTGTTTTGATTTACTTTGCTTTGCTTCAAATTACACAAAACTATGCTTCACATCATACACAACAAATTAACCAATAAATAAAGTAGAAATAGGATATGAAAAAAACAAAAACAAAAAACCCAGCTAAACCAAAACAAAATATATAATTGATTGGACTAATTTCCAATGCAACATTGTTGATGGGTGAGAAACAGAAAGAGACAATTAAATAGGGATAATATGAAAAATTTTCGTCTTGCTATAAAAAAAAAAGTTCATTTATAGCAATTTTTTTTTCGTTTATTATTATTGTTGTAATTATAATTATTTATACTTTTTTAGTAACATCAAATCACGTACATAACATCATTAGCATGTCAAACAACATGTTTCTAAACATAAAAATGTTGTTAAACATTTTTATGTTGCGTACAAACGGAATTACTTGTGACTTTGACATTTTATCTATTTTGACACTTTATCTATTTCTATAAAAACAAATGAATGAAATTTTATCAATTGGAATTATCAATTCACATTAAGATGCCTTAACTTGCGTCTGCGTTTTGTATTTAATGTGAAATAAACATGAGAAATAATTAAAACTAGTTTGAAGCCCCAATTTCAAGTACCTACCAGTCAAACATTGCATTTGCATTTGATGAACGCCACTAATTATTTTAAATTTACTAATTGAATGATGAATGATGGGATATAAATTGAAATTTGTATTTTAATTGAAAATCTCAAATTTTAGTGTGATTCAAAAAAGTTGTCTCAGTTTAGACTGAACTAATGACGTGGCACAACTAGTGCCAAGAATCATCAACTCAACTGAGAGTGGACCTATGAGTGTGAATTCAATACATCTACAAGAGTTTTAAAAGATTGGATTAGATTAAAAAATTGAATTTAGTAACATGAGGTCATCAGTTTTAATGCCCACTTGGAGGTCGGTCTTCGAATTGACTTCGCGATAATTACATTGCTTATATCATGTACCTTGCTCGTTCAATTGTATCTCCTAAACCTAGAAGTTTTAGAAAAGCTTCACTTCTCAGGCAAAAAGTGGACTTTGTATAAAAGGTACAATAATAAGCCTTGAATGACGGTACTACGTTACTGGCAGGATTACCAAAATCCAGAAAATATTTTGTAATTTAGTACTGCGTGTTAAAACTTCTATGGTACAGGTAAGCACGGACTCTACACAATGATTATGATACCATACAAAATTAGATCCAAAAATAACAATCCATGAGCAAAAATGGTCCATATTTTTTATTAAACTTAAAATCAATTTCTCAAATTTAGCTTTAAAAAAAATCTCAGTTCTTTCTATCGAGGTATTATAAAAGTTATAATGAAATGATTTTACTATCAAATTTCTAGCTAAGTAGTATTACAAAATATATTCCATTCCACAGTTTTGTATGACAATTATGAATGAATGTGGAGAAGTTAAGATTTCTTCATTAGCGATTCCAATTATTTCAATTATTTAGTTATTATTTTTGATTATAATCAATTGAAAATCAAATTGGAAATGTATCATATTTATAAAACTTCTTTCACTTTTCATTTTTTCATATTCACTCTTTACTTTATTGAATTTATTTCAATTTTATTTTGTTTTATTTTTGTTTTAAATACCACTTGAAAAAAAAATTATGTAATGCACGTTTAAATTTTATATGGGCAAGATAAGCTTCAATACACCAAAAAGTAAAATATAATTGAAAAGCAAAAATTAGAAGAGGTGATATTGATTATCTAAATGTACATAAACATAAATGTAGAGCAAATGTTATAAATCTAATCATTCATTAAGGAAGTAGTTATAAGTGAAAATATTTAATCAAAATGTATTAAAAATGTTTGATTTTTTTTTTTGGTTCATAATGATGATGCGCGCTATATAAAGTTATGTTTAATTGGCAATTTAGATATGAATCGCTTTTTTTTAAAAAAATTGTTAAAATACTTTTCAAAATAATTCATCTATTTTAAAATATATTTCAATTTAGGAGATCAAGTCCATCTTGGAGCTGTTAAAAAGATAATAAACAATTTACCAGCTTTTCCATGATAAAGTTAGAAATGAACTATTGAAGCCTTTGGCGCCATTGTAGCTTTATAGTGTATTCAGTACTGTATTCAGTACTGTATTCGGTACTGTATTCAGTACTGAATTCAGTAATGTAATCCGTAATGTATTCAGTAATATATTCAGTACTATATTCATTCTGTATTCAACTACTGTATTTCATACTGTATTCAGTACTGTATTCGTACGTAATTCAGTATGTATTCAGTACTGTATTCAGTACTGTATTCGGTACTGTATTCAGTACTGTATTCAGTACTGTATTCAGTACTGTATTCAGTACTGTATTCAGTACTGTATTCAGTACTGTATTCATTACTGTATTCAGTACTATATTCAGTTCTGTATTCAGTACTGTATTCAGTACTGTATTCAGTACTGTATTCAGTACTGTATTCAGTACTGTATTCAGTACTGTATTCAGTACTGTATTCAGTACTGTATTCAGGTACTGTATTCAGTACTGTATTCAGTACTGTATTCAGTTCTGTATTCAGTACTGTATTCAGTTCTGTATTCACTTCTGTATTCAGTACTGTATTCAGTTCTGTATTCAGTACTGTATTCAGTACTGTATTCAATACTGTATTCAGTACTGTATTCAGTACTGTATTCAGTACTGTATTCAGTACTGTATTCAGTACTGTATTCAGTACTGTATTCAGTACTGTATTCAGTACTGTATTCACTACTGTCATTCAGTACTGTATTCAGTACTGTATTCAGTACTGTATTCAGTACTGTATTCAGTACTGTATTCAGTACTGTATTCAGTAATGTATTCAGTACTGTATTCAGTACTGTATTCAGTACTGTATTCAGTACTGTATTCAGTACTGTATTCAGTACTGTATTCAGTACTGTATTCAGTACTGTATTCAGTACTGTATTCAGTACTGTATTCACTACTGTATTCAGTACTATATTCAGTACTGTATTCAGTACTGTATTCAGTACTGTATTCAGTACTGTATTCAGTACTGTATTCAGTACTGTATTCAGATTGTATACAGTTCAGTATACATTCATATGATTCAGTAATTTGCTTTCATTTAAGTTTCGTCGAATATACGTATTTTTTTAATAAAAATAGATCTGTCTAAATGGATTTCCATATTGAAGGACCTTTGAGACCACTACATTCATATTAAAGTCATTTGTCAATGGCAAATGTGGTTACTCAACTATTTGTTTAAACTCTATACCATTTGTGATTACTTATTTGATCAGATGTTTGTAACGTTCAGAATGGGTAAAGTTAGATCCAGTTTCTCCTGATTCGATTTAAATCCGTCTGTCTATGTAGATTTATTTTCAAAGGGCAGAGCGCAATTTTGCAGGGTTTTAAATGAAATTTGATATATGGGGTTGGTTTAGATCATAGGTGCCCGGAAAACATTGTGAATATAATCAGACTATTATGACGACCACGCTCCATACAATGACCACTTTTACAGAGTTTGCAAGAGTTTACAATTCTGAATATGCCTTTATAAAAACGCCCTAGCGACCGTGACGCATATACTTGCTTTCTAATGAAATTTTAAGTTTAGCTTAGTTTTTTGAGTAAAAGTATTTTGAGAAACCTAGCTTAAATTTTAAGAGACATTAACAAATCACAATATCAATGGAGAATTTTTAAATTTTTATATCTATTTCAAATTTTTTATAATTGTTTTTTAGTAAAACGATACCAAAACTATCGCCAACTAGTTGTGTGGATTGACTGCCTTCTATGAAATTGTTAAATATATAAATTATATAAATGAAATGTGGGTTTTCACTAAAAGGAGAAGAGAATTGTAAAAAGTATTCGTGCATGATAAGTCTGATATAAAACATTGGTCAATATCGATACGATTAAACATTATACATTTATTTACATAGTTTACTTGTTGGTTGTTGTTTTTTTTTATTTTATTTTATTTATTTTTTTTTTGAAATTTTATTTATTGTGTAATTGAGTTTACACATTAAATGAACTACTTTTTACTTTAACAAATTTTTAATATTTATAAATATTTATAAAGCACGTTAAATTTATAATTTCTGTTTTGATTTTCTTTTTTTTTTCTTCCTTTTTATTTGAATTCTGTAACATGTGGTTGCTTTAAGTTATGGAATGACTGGTTATAGCATAATGATTTATTTTCATGTTAGAAAAACTTAACATTCATAAAATGCTTAAACATAATTAAAATGTTGCCCCTCAAAAAAAACAATGCGACAACCTTTCTAATGACATTTTAATTTAAATGACACTTTCTAATGACAAAATCTTTCTTATCAAAGTTATAACAGAAAGAAAGAAATTGTAACTTATCAATTGATCGCATCATTTTAGACTCTTAGATTGTCGTTTCATATAAATAAAATAAATAAATAAATAATAAATAAAGAAATAAAGAAATAAAAGCTTTATAGTCGGATGGAACCGACTCTTAAATAATTTACACCATCCACTTGGTTTAAGTAAAGTTGCAATTCAAGAGTTTAAGAACATTGTAAGAGTGTAAAAAAAATTGTAATTTTTAAATGATTTGAAAAGTTCATTGTATCAGGGAAGGGTCTTCAAAAAAAGAAGAAAAAAAATTAAACGATATGGGTCAATTTTGATACAAGATATTTGTTATATCAAAAAGCAAACAGAAAACACATGAATTTTCATTAAAGAAAAAAAACTGTAGAAAAATATTTGTTTTCTCCTTTTTTCCAAAAAAATCGTTATGTGGAGACTGATCTTAACAATAATACGATTCTAATCAACTTCAATAGAATTCATTTTTGGGTCGAGGCACGGCTATGTATCAAATTTCATCAAAATATATTTTATAATAAAATCATATAATCAGAGAACAGAAGGAAGGACGAACGGACGGACGGACGGACGGTTAAGCCGCCCGGATTTAAAAGGTTATGCGGAATCGTTCGTAAAATGCAAGGTAAGTCTAAGTTAACATCTTCTGCGTATTTCAAACATCCCAACAAACTTGTAGTAATCCGTTATCCCAAGTGGTTTACGATAATGAAAAAGTCATCGGAACCATTTGTTAAATGGTTTCGATATTAATTTTCTAGATAATTTGTACATGACATTTTAAAATATTGTGACATATAGTTACCTACCTAAATGGCTGGAACATCATCATAAATATTATCTATCTTTGGAATTTTGAACCTTGGGAAAGTTACAAAATAATCCCAAAGTTGAATTAAAATATTATTTTGCAAATGATTGAATTTTCATTATGAATTTTTACCAATTTGTCAAAATAATAAAAACATAATTTTCCATTTATCTATTTAAATGGGAAATGGAAATTTTTCTTCTTCTTATAAGAATAATAAATTGAAAAGTATAAAAATATTGAAATTCAAGCCACAACCAAAAATCAATACATCAAAAAATATCCATTAAAAAAATATTACAAATGAGAGATAACAAGGAATTAAAATATGAATAGATTTTTACCACAATAAATTCATTTATAAAATATAATTTAGTAAAATTTCAAATTCTCAAAAGTCCAAACCTTTTAAAAATATTTATTGCAAAAATTAATACATTTATGGAAAATTTACTACAGGATTCAGGTTATAAAGGATTTCGTTTGTTTTTTTTTTTTTTGTTTCAATTTTATTATTTGAAAAAAGTAAAAAAGTAAAAAATTAAAAAATTAAAAATACATATAAAAATAATTAAATACATAAATAAAAATTAAAATTAAAAATTAAATAAAGCTGTTGTTTTTACAGGAAGAAGGAAAACTCTAAGAAAGTTTTCTTTGAAGACAAAAACCAAAGTAGGAAAAAAAACTAAGTATGAAACGCCAAGAAACCATCCCTCACGTATAAAAAAAAAGGTTCAAGGAGAGAGGATCACAGGCAGAGTGAGAAACAGAGAGAAAGAGAAAGGAAGAAGAAATAGAAGACGCCAAGGGGAAGAAGAAGAAGCCATATTTATCTCGTGATTCACTCCATTCCAAGTCACCGAATTGTGCTCACATCAATTCACTTGTGGTAAAGCCAAATAGTTACCTCTTTCGTGTAATGCGGATAAATTTCTACATGAGTTTGAACACGATCCACACCATCAATATCTGCCATTTTATATGTTGTACAAATATTTGAAGTAACAGGAGCAACTGGAGCAACTGGAGCAACTGGAGCAACAGGAGCAACAGAACCAGTGCCAGCAACATTTGATATGATTTTGAAAATATCATTACTTTTCAATGATTTCTCATGATTATCAACAACATCCTCATAATTTGTCATTTCATATTTCTTCATTAATTCTGAAATCTTTTGCGATCTATGAACATTGTTGTTGTTAGTGTTGTTAGTGTTGTTTGTATTCAAACAACTATTATTATTATTATTATTATTATTATTATTATTATTATTATTATTATTTGTAGTTATTGAAAATTGATTTGTATTACAATCATCCATGGAATCGTTTAATGAAAATGATTCACTTAAAGCGCTGCTTATTTGTAAGGAATCTGAGCCAGAATTACAAGAAGCCGATACAGCTGAAGTATCCAAACTGGATGTTAATGATGATATTGAATGACTTGGAGATGATGATATTAATGGTTCTCCTTGTGCTCTATGTTTATCATAAATAATGGAATTCTGTTCATGAGAATTTCCATTCGATATATGACCCGAATCATCTGAATCAGATTCTCTATGTTTATTTTCATTGCCACCATCGTTATTATGATTATTTGGCGATATTTTCAAATTTTCATAATCCATTTCGCTTATACTGCGATTTAAATCTTCCGGTTCTTGAGATGATCCATCCAAGAAAATTTCTGTCATTTTTTCCAGCTTATTATCCTTATGAATATTTGATACACTAACTTTTGCTGTTTTTAATTGTTCTATTGTTGATGTTGATGATAATGATTGTGGTGAAGCTGGCGTTATAGAAGATGCGGCTGACACTTTCTTTTCTTGTTCATAATTTAATTTTTTGACTAAAGTTTCTGGTGTTAACGTTTTACTAGTATTTTTATCAATTTTCATTAATTTGGCATTTTTAATTCGCATTGGTCTTTTCGGTTCCATATTCTGCATTTTGGATTCAATTAGGCGACGTCGTGTTGTTACATTTGGTTGGGTATTTAGAGTTTTTACGGTATGTAAAATTTGTTGCCCCTTCTTTAAACATTTATCCAATAATTCATCACTCGTTTTATTTTGTTGCAACATTGTGGGTAATGCATTCGATATTCTGGGGCTATTATTAACAGATGAATTGAGGCGATTTGTTGAATTTTTATTGCTATTGACTTTATTCGATTTCCAATGGTTTGTTATTGTTATGGCTTTGGCATCCAATTTCATTTTCGCTTTCATATTGAATGTTGCTGCATTCATTGTTGAACTGCTACGTCTTAAGATCGATTTCGATTTCTGGCCAACAGTTTTTTGAACATTACCCTCGGCTCCATAATGCTGATCATATTCCATGGCCGTTATAATTGTAGACCCGCTATTATTGTGTGAAACTGCAGCCGCTGTCTGTCTGGCAGTCATTGTTGACTGACAAAAACTATTACTACGCTTTTGTAAAGTTAAAGCCTTAAAAACTGGTATCTTTGTATGGCTGAATGGAGATGTAAGCGTTGCTATAGATGAATTTGTTGATATGGAAGAAGTTGGACTACAATTTATCAATTCAAATGATTTTGATATTGTTTTATTTGGTTGATGTTGCTGCTGTTGCTGCTGTTGCTGCTGCTGCTGCTGCTGCTGCTTAGAATTAAAATGTTGTTTTTGATTCTGTTGCCTAAATGTCGTTACATTTGTAGATAATAATTTGCTACCGTTTGACAATTTCTGTTGCATTTTCTCTAAATTTCTCTTTTCCTGTTCATGTTCCTGTTCAGTTTTCTGAATGCGATTTTCTATCTTACGATGCACAGCATTATAAGTGATATTGTTATTAGTTAATGTGGTTTGTTGTTGTTGTTGGTTTTGCTGATGCTCTACTTTATTATTAGGGTTTGAAATAGAACATGCCTCTCGGCGCAAATTTACTTCCTGCATAGTCCCAACTTCCGTATAAATTATGACATTATTGTCAGCATTATCGTCGTCATCGGTTTTGACTTCATATTCTTCTCCTTTTTGTAGTTTTTGTTCTAGTTGTTGTTGTTCTTTTAGTTCTTCTTCTTCTTCTTGTTCTTCTTCTTGTTGTTGTTGTTGTTGTTGTTCTTGTATAACATTATTAATAATTTCATTGTCATTGTTGCTGTTATTATTAGAATTAATTGCACTCATACATTTTCTATTAATATTTTCATTATTCTTATCAACATTTTCATATACATGTTTTTGTATACATGTTTCTAACGTCTTATCTGCAACATTTCTTGCATCATTGTTTCCTAAGTCATTATTTGATGTTGCTGGCATATTATTCATAATTATAGATGTTGGATTAGTTGCTGCAATTGGCATTGATGGTAACATTGACGTCGACGTTGACGTTGACTTTGGCCTCGACTTTGGCATTAGCGCTGGCATTGACTTCCCATTTGATAAATCTTGAAAATCGTGAGCGATTTTATCGAAAGTTTTTAAAGCATTCAATAATTTCTTCTCATCGTGAGCAACTTTTTCCAATTCTTCGAAAATTTCATCTTCCAATGATAAACCACCCAAATTAATATGAACATCATGATCATCGTCATCATGATCATCATTATCACTACATTGATAAGCATCATTATTTTCATAGTCATTTGTAGTCGGCTTATAACACTCAGCATATGGTGCTGCAATTGCTACGGCTGCTGCTACTGCAGCTACGGAACCAAAAGAATTATTCTTCCTCTTTTTCTTCTTTGGGTTTCCTTTTCAGTTTTAAGGGCTTTTCTTTTAGCTTTTGGCTTAATAACTTTTTATTATTTATTGAAGCTGAAGATGTTGCCAATGTTGTCGCTGATGCTGTTGTTGTTGTTGTTAATTTATGTAAATTATTATTACTTGCACTAGAATTTAGTGTATATTTGCCACTGTTGGCCATTACTGTTCCACCACCAATACAACTCAAAGCACTCATTGACATTGAGTGATTTTTATTACTGCGATACAATTTGCTGCCAACAATTTTTGGTGCTAAATTATCTTCAATTTTATGACGGATTTTTGAACAGATCTTGCCCACACGCAAACCACGCCCAACTACCATCGACGCATTATTATATTGCTGATTATGACTATAATTTTGATTCTGATTCGTATCATTACAATTTATGCGATTATGTTTTTGATTTTTGTCTCTGTTGTTGTTGTTGTTGTTTTTGTTGTTGTTGTTGTTGTTGTTGGCACATTGCTTGATTTAAATAAAATGATGAACCTTTCTTTTGTTTGCCGCCATCACCACCACCACCACCATCACTAAAACTTTCGCATTCACTTTCAGTTTCTCTTGACTTAATATAGAATTTATCCATTTTGCGTCCACTTTAATTCTTTATTATCCTTTCATTAATTATTCACCGTTAGTTTAACTTTACTTGCCTTTTAATGTGTAAATGCGAATTATTTTTGGTATTTTGGTTTTTTCGGTTTTTTCTCTGGTAATCAAGTTTTTCTTACTTTTAATTAATTAATTATAATTAATTAATTAATTAATTAATAATTATTATTATTTATTATAATTAATTTTTTATTATTAACTCAGCTAATAAAAAAATCATGTAATTAAGTTTTAATTCATTAATTTTATTTTTATTAATTTTAATTTTAATTAACTAATTAATATTATTTGTTATAATTAATTTTAAATTTTTTTTGTAATTATTTTTTTATTATTAACTCAGCTAAATAAAAAATCAAGTAATCAAGTTTTTCTTAATTTTAATTAGTTAATTAAGTAATGAATTAATTACTTAAATAAATAAGTATTCAATTAATTAATACTATTTATTATAATTAATTTTTTTTAATTTTTTTTAGAATTAATTTTTTTTATTATTAGCTCAGCTCTCCATTTAAAATCACCTTAAACATTTGCGAGTTACTTTGATTATTAAATGTCTTGTTTTTCTGTTTGTTACACAAATGAATTTACTTTTTTATGTCGATTTATATTTATTTATGTTCAAAATGTAAAGAGCAGCAACTCTCAGCATTTTATTTAGCATAAGTAGAGTGCTCTGATTAAATGCGTGGCAGCACGATTGCTCTGATTATTCTTGCTTTTATTATTATTGTTATTAATGTTGTTGTTGTTGCAGCTGCTGCTATTGCGACACATAATAAGTCATTATACCGTTATCACTTTCGTTTTCTATTTAAAGTTATGTTATTGTTACTTTCGAATTGATCCTCAAATATATGCAAATCCACACACACACACACATGCACACACGCACATACACACAAATACACTTACAATTATCAATGCTCAATTATCTATTCACGTAAGTATGAATTAGGAGAAAAGTAGCGAAAAACTTTTCTCATTCATTTCTTTGTTAAATATGTTTTTTTTTTCTTTTTTTTTAATTTCTTTTTATATTTAGCTTTTTAAATGAAGATAGAAAGAAATTCAATCGTAATAATAATAATCCGCCGCTTGATTATTATATTCAATCGTAGCGTGTAGTAGCACGTTTAATGTTTAACTGAGAAATTCATTTCAATTTCTATCAATATCAAGCACACTATCAACTGACTTCGCCGCCAACCAATGGACTTGACTTGAATGAAGTTTTCTTCATTTATCATGAATACAAACTTGCAAACAAAAACCATTTATAAATAAATTTGTGTGTGTGTGTGTGTATATATGTGTGTAATGTTGTGCTATGTTGTGACTTATTGTTGTATGTGTATGTGTGTGTTTGTATGTATATATGCACCTGTACATGTAGTTTTTATATTGAAACGTTAATTTAAAGAAATGAGCAAAACAGAAACACATTTGAAGCAAGGAAAAAAAAACACACATGAACGGTATGGCACGATAGATAAGCCCTCTAGACCCATTTCCCGTATCTCCCTTTCCCTCTCTCTCTTTCTCTCTCTCTTTCACTCTCTCCTCACCCATCAACCCCTTGTCTATCCTCATGCCCAACAATACACTTAATCATGCACTTTCTATCTTCCTTTTTTTTTTTAAACATTTTAACAGACTAATTTGCTGTTAATACAATCAAACAATTATGTTTTTCTTATGATTGGCCAAGAGAATCCAGCAAAAATAAAAACAGATGAATACATTTTTATTAGAGTCAGACTGATGGCTAATCAGCTAATGGGTTAATTTTAGATGGATTTAAACCATAATAATGCCACCATTTTTGCTTTGGAGTACTTTGAGTTTAACACTTATAACACTGGAAGTGGTTCCATGACGATCGATCGATAAAATTTTTGCTGATTCAATTTAGGCCTCTCCAGCCGACCATCTGATGTAGCCATCTCTTGTCAAGTTGCATATCACAATTTTCAAGATATTACAAAATTTGGTTCGTGAAAAGACTTTGGGCCCAAAATAAGGGGGAACGAGCAATTTTGCCGGGACCATTGTGGATTAACTTCGCCGAAGCATCGTTTGTTTAGGAAATTTGTACAATTTTCGATGCAATTTTTTTTTGTAAAAATTGATATTAAATAATGTATTGCTATATCCCCAAATCTATGGCTCTACAAAATTTTAGATAACCCTACTGCCCGCACACACACACATCCATAAAATGTAAAACAAAAGTTTCACAAAATATTTTAATATGTCCCATTTTTTTTTCCATTAATTCAATCTAATGATTTCTTTCAATTCTACAAAGTGAATTATCTCTAGGTTAGTGTACAGTAATTGAAAGTCGACCTTGATTATTTATAATTTTCTTTACTTCTTTCAGTAGAGATTTTTTGCATAATGAAACAAATTTTATGAAGCGACATTTAACACGCGCCATTATTTACATGATGTAGGGTACCTAATAAAAAAAAAAACAAATCATCATATCATCATGTATGTATGTGTGTGTGTGTTTGTATGTATGTGTATTATTTGTGTGCATGTATTTGTAATGTTGAATTTAAACGCAACAAACAACAACAACAAAATTTCATGTTAATGCATTTGTTTTGGTTTTAAGTAAAAGCAACAGTTGCTGGAAGAGCAGCAGCAACAGCAAAGTCAAAGCAATAGTCAAAACAGCAGCAGAGAAATGCTGCAGCAGCAATAGCAATAACACCAGTAAAACGGTAAAAAAAAGTTTTAAACAACAATGAAAAGTATTTCGTGTTTCATGTTTCGTGCTTCGTCTTTCTTTCAATCAAAGAAATTACAAATACAATAATAATAACAATAACAATGACAACCATATTAAATATAAAAGATGACAGCAAAAACAATCACAAATTTAAATGCAAATTAAAACTACAAAAAAGCAAAACAATTTACTTCGTTTGCTTCTTCTTTTAATTATTTTTCTTATATTTTTGCTGCTGTCGCGTGCTTTTTGTTTATATTTTTTTTTTTTGTGTAAGACAGATCAAGAAGAAGAAATATTATGAATAAGAAAAAATTTCTTTTATTTTACATATTGTCTGTTTAATTAACTTCCTCTCTCTACATCTTACATCTCTTTCTAACTTCTATTCTCATTATCTCACTGTCACTCTCACTCTCTCTCTCTCTTAGATTAAGGTTGCTATCTTAGGGGACTTTTTCCATAGAGATGTAAAGCATTTCGCATATGAATAATGTAAATGTTAATATGATTAAAAACACATCACACAAATGTTAACAAACACACATGCATACATACATAGATATATATAGATGTACATAAATGTATTTAAAACGTATAAAGTCCTGTTACTTTTTCAGCAAAACAGATGACTTTTAATATAAACATGTGTACAACACATTAAAGAAAAATTATTCAGATCAATATCGTTTGTAGTTTGTTTGTTTATCGCATTAGATTCCAAAGATAATTTTCTCTATCTCAACTTATACGCTTAACTTAAACTTAAACTTAACAGTTTTCATCTGAATTGATTTGTTTCCCTAAATGAAGTAAATTAAATATTTCAGGCATCTACGATTCTTTAAATATTAAAATTCTCTTACAGCATTAAATTTAAATGAAAATTAAATTTAAATGAAAATTAAAGTATGAGCCTAAAATTTTGGATGAAAAAGTTTTCGAAAAGGTAACACTGAGATCCTAAAATCAATAGATTCATAAAATTTTCAAGTGAAAAATATGTTCATCGAAAATTTCGGACTTGAAAATTGGTCATCAGGCCTCAGATTAATATTTTCCTTTAAAACAAGGTACTTCATTTATCGAATAGAGTTAGCAATATACCCAGAATAGTATTATTAGATGGATTTCAAATGCAAATCAAAAGGAGAAAAGAGTAGCTCGAGAGCTGCGGATTCATACAAAAGATTTAATCAATTATTAAGCGGTCTCATCCGAAATTCTATCAAATAATCAACTCGAAAAGGAGTTTGTTATAATTCTTCAAAAATCTTCTTAAATATGAGGCCTATTCACATTATAAAGAACAAATTTTGAAATGCATTAAGCGCATCCATCCATTTACATTCAATTTCATCTTTTAGCTTTATTGGAGATGTCGATATTATAAAAAGAAGTTTGTGTTAGAAAAAAAATGGCACCAGTTTTATTTTCAGGATTATTTAGCCTATTTTGCAATTGAAACAGAGAAATTTTCCATGTGTACTCCTACTTAGGCATTAGCCAATTCAAATGATATAAAGCGGCCCGAACATCAAAAATTTATGCAATTTTTCGATTTTTATAACTGATTAGCATTCATTTGGAAATAATGTGATAATAAAAAATTGAAAATTTGTTTAGAAAATAATTTAAAGCAATCTATGTTCTATTCAAAATTCCCAAGAAACTTTGGTCCCGCACATTGTACAATTATTAGAAATGATCTTAATAGAATTTAAAAAAAATGGCTTTAAGTACCTACTAAGTATCTGAAGTAACTTAACTTATTTAATCAAAATTTATATGGCCGATCTTACGGCCTTGATGCTTCATTTCCAAGCGGGTTATTCTGCCTTATTTTGACTTGGCACTATGGACATGAAAGTATACATCCCGTATTCCTTCATGAAGACTTTTGAGTCTTACATTTAATGAATATGCATTGAAAATATAAGCAATTTGTGAGAATCTTTCCAAGGTACATCCATATAAAAGGCAAACATTTTGGAATACTTCTAATGGAGCGCTTACAATTTGTATGAAATTTTTTTTTTTTTATATTTAACCATGAAATGTTAATGTTTACTAATAGTTTTTTTTTTTGCTTTTTCAGGTTCAGTTAATTGTTGTTGCTGTGCCTCTAATAAAAGTGCACTGCACTGTTTTTGTATGATATTTTTGTAGTTTTTTTTTTTTTTCTTTTATATGTTAATCTGACAGAGAGTTGAAAATTGATTTTCATGTAATATAAATGATTTGTTTGCCTACTTGATTGCTTCTTTAGCCTTTTTAATGTGGCCAGCTTGTTTGATCATTTGCTTATTTATTTGACGATTTGCTGGACTATCGCCTTAACAACCGTATAATGAAAGTTGTATGTCAAACAAGCAAAAAAATGCTAAGTAGTCAGCAACGGGCAGCGTACAATGAGCAGCAAGCAATCAGAGAGGCAGGCAATCAGGGAGGCAGGCAATCAGGGAGGCATGCATTGCTTGTTCATACAATTATGAGAATATATTTACACATGCATACATAAAATATATAAATATATAAACGTGTTTGCTTTTGTGGTTAGAGAAAAGAAAAACCACCGACTATGTGCGGTTGAAGAAAAACTGTTTTACTTTTTTTGCAGTTTTTGTTGCTTTTGGCTGCTTTTTTTTTTTTCTTAAGAGCCACCATTCAAAGATTAAATGTATACTAATTTTAACATTATGTTTGTAACAGCTAAAAGGAAGCAGCCCAAATTCTATAGAGACATGTCTTTCCGTTCGTCCGTCCGTCCGTCAGCCAGCCCATAAGAACTGTACTCAGGTTTGTACAAACTGAACTAGCGAGTTCAAATTTCTTAGAAACATTGCCAGTTAAAATTGAGCAAAATCGTTCAAAAGAACACGCCCACCGTACCTACCAAACCAAGTAAACTAAGAACACATTTGCTTTTTAAAAGAAAATTTGTTCGCTTTTTGCTCGCCAATGGCAAATGCCTATACAAATATAAAAGGTATTAGCCACGCCTACATGAACTTTATGTAATAACAAACTTTCACTTTTTTCATTTTTTTTTTTTTTGTTGTTCACATTTTCCAAGTGTTACTCAAAAACTGAAGCAGTTTTTGTATCGCAATTTCATGATGTTTAAATGGTAGAGATCTAAGATTTGGCCACACTCAAATATTAATTTTCTAATTGTTTTTTGTATTGTTTTGTTTTAACAGTTCAACGTGCAGCACACCATCACACACACATTTTTCCTAATACATTTTATTATTAATAATATGATAATAATAAAAAAAATATCTTACTCATTTTAAATGATAGAATTCTTCTTCTTCTACTATTTTCTATTTGGTGTTGTACTGCATTAAAACTTTGGTACAATGTACAATGCACAATGTCAATGTTTAATTTAATAGTTTCAGTTTGTTTTTTTTTTATTTCTTTATTTTTTTGTGCTTTCTGCTTCTTATTAAAGGTATTTTTTTCAATATAATCAATTTTCCATTTTAGTTTCTTCTACTTCAACTTTTATTCATTTTTCTATGAGAAGAGTGAAGAAACCTTTGGCCCACTGGTTAATAATATTTTGCAGATAATTTAAATTTATATATTTTTCTTCCTTAGATCTTGGAAATTTTAAATTCAGCTACTTGAATTTCAAAAAGTACACGAGTAGAAGTTTTAAGATGGTAAAGAAAGCAAGCAATTTGTATAAAGCCAGGAGTCGACTCTATAATCTAGAGAGTAATTGTAACATGGACTTTGCTACCTATAACTTTATTATAGACCTTTCTTATTTATTAGATGCCGATATCCTTCATCAACCGTATAAATCTTACAATTTAATTTCATACCATTTATTTTTATCTTTTTTAATTGAAAAAGAGAATTTTATACAAAATTTTTAAAAATTTTTATACAAAATTAATAAATAAATAAAATTTAGACTAAATAAAAAATCTCTTAAAAGTTATGTCCCCAGTTGCCAGAGTGATAGGCGATAGTTTCTCTGGCGTAAATGAAAAGGCAAGAGAAAAGTCTATGGCAACGAGAGTCGTCTAGCGGATGTGAAATTATTGAGTTATGCAAATGAAAAGCAACTTAGAGTCAGCAAAAAGAAGAAGAAAGGCCTCATATAATTATGGAGCGTAATTGTAAAAAATATGGTTCCCTTATCTAACCAAACTTCACTAAAATATCTAAAAAAGTGTAACTTGAAGCTTGATAACAAATGTACATCAGACAGACAGAGAGGCTTAAATCGTATCAGAAAGTGATTCTGAGTCGTTCAATATAATAAAAAATGGAATTACCTCAACTCTTTTTGAGAGTTACAAACATCTTCACAAACTTATAATACCCTCTATCACAAGCAGTATAAAATATAATGATACATGATCTGGGAGGGCTTATCAATTCCCATCATGCTACATAAATAAAAAATAAAGTAATATTTTTGATAAATAAAAATATAAAAAGTTGAGTCCTTCTTCCAAAAAAAAAAAAATAAATAAATAAACCAGAAAGCAAACCAGCCAATTGAAATTTTCGGAATTTTTTACTTTTTACTTTAAGGAATCTAAGAATATAAATTAAAATAAAAGTCACGCCCACATTTTAAAAATAAACACAATTTTTCATTATCAAAAATTCCCTCAAATGAGCCAAACAATGATGATTTGATTTTTATATTGTTATTAAAAATTTTAGCGCACATTTTATACGCAATATTTCCCATTACCCATATAAGTGAAAAGTGGACGTGCCCGCTTAATTGTTATCGTATCTAGGCTTAACTGTTTATGCATTTTTTTTTTTATATGGCAAAATAAAAATAGTAAATTCAAATATTTTTATGTGTCTTCAAAAGGGAAATTTTACAAATTGTTGAATGCATTGCAAACATTTTTTTTAACGTTTGCATTTTTGTTGGCCACATTTTTTTCACGCTCTTTGTTTCCTCAATTATTATTGATAATAAAACTATAAAAAAATAATAATTTTTATGGTCATTTTATATATTTAAACAAAAAATTTCTTAGGAATTTACACCAACAAATACAAACAAAGTTCAATACAGAAAATATTTGGCAAAATTTTAACAATTTATTTAATCGTCTTCACAAACCATAAGATGATGAATAGAAGTTTTAGATATAAAAATTTATTAAATTATAACACTAAGAAAAAGGCTTACAAATCGAGTATAACTTTGTTCATCTAGTTGTTTATCTATGCAGTCATGTTTTAGCTTTAAGTTCTCCCAAAAATAGTAACTGTAAATTGAATTGTACTCTAGTTAATCATTCTCTGTCTCTTAGACCCCTATGAAATTTCGAGCTGGTAACATCATTTTAATTTGTGTTTGGCAGCTCTCAAAACCGAACAATCGTGTTAATTTCGGGAGAAGTTGGAAAAAAAAACTTCGGCTACAGTATCGAGAATTATCTTTGCAATTAACTCTCAGCAACGCATTTGATGACTTGGCTTGGCCGCTAACAGTTTTGAATCGAATAACCAGGGTTTTAATCGAACCGCAAACCGTTTAAAGAAACATATTTTTTTATATAAAATGTTAGAAATTATCCGTTAGAGCTTTTGGACTTTCTTTCGATTCTTTTCGTGCCTATTTTTTGCGAAACAGCTTAAGTTAATGAGTTTATTCAAATCAAAATTGATTTACGATAATATTTGACTCTAAGACCACGCCCTCCTCTACCATCTTTGATTTTTAATTACATGCTTTAACTGAATAAAAAGAACTAAACTTTAAATAAATAAATTATCTTCGATGAATCATATCAATCAAACATATACAATGGTAATGACTGGAGGCCAATTTGCTCACAGATCTTTTTTTCTTCTTCTTCTTTTCAATTACTTGAATTCTTTTTAAATTTGTGTGTAGTAAACCGTTTGCTTTTAACAAAATTCATGAAAATTATCGAGATCGTTTAACTTCTTATTCATTTATTTGTTGTTGTTATTTTTGTTGCTTTTATTCTTTTTATTATTATTATAAATATCATTTAATTAAGTAAAAGAAAAAGTGAAATAAATTTCTTTAATTTTTATATAATTCATGGCATATTTATGTTATGCAGGCAGACGAACACACGCATATTTGTTGGAGTGAAATTATGTTAATGTTAATAACAATTAATACAAAACAATAACGAAAACAGTGATTGGCATTTATTCAAAGAAAGCGCATAAGTATACAATAGAAACAAAACGTACACAGAAAAAGAAAAATAAGCAAACGAAAAGACTTTAAGTATTTTATAAACCTTAATTTTCTACATACAAACAAACATTCGAACGCATGTGTATAAATGTAGATATATAAATATAAATACACACCCTAATGCATACAGGCAGGCATATATACATAAATAGTTTTAGTTAGTTATGACATGTCACTTGTTTATAACAGATCGTATATTTTGGGTGAAAGTCAATTTGTATGTTATGCGATATATAACCAAATAAATATGTGTATATATAATTTTTATAATTTATTGTTTCTGCTGCCATTACTTTTGAGTTTTGTTTTTTTCCTTTTTCACTTCTTTCTTTCTCTTTTTTCCGTTATACGATATGTGCATACGTACATTTTTGCTAACTAGAAAGACACTTAAATAAGTGTAAAGCAACAAAAATACCCGGCACATTATGCAAGCAACATTATGTTGAGTAAACATTTGTTGCATAAACATGTTGTTCAGATAAACAAACGATTTCGTAACATGGCAATACATGAAATTTGTATATTTAATAGAATAATTTGTATTCAAGCACATTGTTATTGTCTCACTAGAAGATAATTCTTTAAATTTATTTAATTTATTGGTACCATTCAAAAATATTTCAATAAACAATTCACAAATTTACAAAATGAATTAAAAAGTAAAATTATATGATTTTTTCAAGTTCACATACTTTCTTCAGTTAGAAGGAAAATTATTAACTAAAAACTAAAATTAAGCGAAAACAAATAAAGTCATTGAATGTTGAACAAAACAAAGCAAAATAAAATAAAGCAAAACAATGTAAATAACTTCAAATAAAATGTAAACATTGTCAATTTTTATCTTTTAATATGCATTCTGATTCTAATAAAGACAATAGAAATTGAAAATGATAATAAAAATGAAAATGTAAAATATTTTGTTTCGGTATAATTTTAAATACATCAAAACAAGTAACATCGTTTTTAATGTAAGCAGTGCATGAAATTGTCATTAAATTTATTTATATTCCAAACATTTATTTAATTATATTAAATAAAATTCTTCTTCTTAAATTACGAAATTAATATGACAAGACACACTTCAATAAGTACATTTTTTTATTCAATTCATTCTAGAAATGCATTAAACAAAGTCATTTTCATATTCTAAATTAACTCATGCTTCTTATAAAGTGGATAAATTAATTAAATGTTTCCATTTAGTCTGATTTATGTTAAGTAGTCTCTGCCCCATAAAAATGATTTTTCTAAATACAATTTTCTAAATTTGCTTTAAGTGTTCTAAGAATTCTGTTAGTTGCAGATTTGAAGGGTCCAAACAAATAAAAATTATTTTGGTAGAAATTCTTCAAACAGCTTTAAAGGATCTTTTTCAGCTGCATAAATTAAGTCTTATCTTATTCGAATGCCTTTAATTCTAAAATTGAAGGGTCCAAGGAAATAATTACCATTTTGGCAGAATTTCCTCAATCAGCTTTGAAGGATCTTTTTCAACTGATTAGATTAAATCTTATCTGATCCGAATTGTTTTAGTTCGTAGCTTAAAGGGTTCAAGGAGATAAGAACAATTTTGGCAGAATTTCTTCAAATAACTTTGAAGGGTCTTTCTCAGCTATTTGAATTAAATCTTATCTGATCCAAATTCTTTCAGTTATAAATTTAAAGGGTCCAAGCACAAGTTAGAAGAGTCCATTTGAATTAAATCTATTATGATCCGAAATCTATTAGTTCTAGACGTGAAAGGTCCACACAGTTAAGATACACGTAACTTAACATCAACAAAATGCTGTTGTGATTTAGAGATCAATCTCAATTATTCAAAAGGAAATCATTTTATAGGAAAAGTATTTTATCTAACAGTATTTTGCTTCTATACGTTTTAAAAAAAATCCCCAAAATGAGTGTTCCAATCTTTGCTATATAAACTAATCGCATGCATCGCAAATTGTCGTAACTAAGAAAAAAAAAATGATTCTGCTGTTCCATGCACTTGATTCAGATACAAAAAATTTGGTGTTCAGATACGATAGAAGTACATTACTCTTCCAAAAGCCTACAATAGTAACGTTTATAGGGAATGCTTTCGATCCTAAGAAAAAGATAAAGAGAACTCAAATAATCAATATAATGCTCCAGATTTTAAGTTAGAGGCCTACAGAAAGCAAAGCCTATAAAAAGGCCTTATATGAAATTATTTAAAATGATTAGACTTTCAAGATCTGATGAAACCTACCCTGATCTAATGGTAATAATTCTATATCGCAACATTGTGTAAGATATAGAAAATTTAATAATATTCATGTATATATAAATATGGCCCAATATGTGTAGGCAGATAGAATGCCTACTCATAATATCGATTTGACTATTAAGCCAACAAAAAAAAAAGCATATAAATGACCATGATGATAATGGCGCGCTCACTGTAACCATTGAATAAAAGAAGTTAATGGCTGATTTTTTGTTTATGTTTGGTTTGTTTTGCTTTTTTTTTGTCATCACTCTTTCACTCTAAAGAAAAGAAAAAAAGGCAAAACAAAACAAAAACTAAGAGTCTAAGAGATGATAGTGAAAGCGGTTTGACCACCACACCATCATAATAAAAAGGAAAAAATAAAGCAATAATGGTAATAAAAATGATAAAAAGAAACAACAAAAACAAAACAAACAACAATAAGAAAAGCTTGATAGTTCACTTATTAAATGAAGATGAGCGAGTGAGCCAGCAATCAACATAAAAACATTAACAAAAAAAAAAAAAAACTCTGCATAAAGACATAAATGTACATAAATTTAATTAAGAGACGAAAGAAAATTTATGCAAATTTAAGCAGAATGAATAAGTACTCTACACATCATCACAATATATAAGTAAATGATGACATTTTTCTATAATGTTTAGTAAAATATATAACGACACATTTTTAAATGTTTCTAAACATTTCTTTAGGCATACAAGCTTCACGTGAAACATTGACAAATGTTTACAAAAGTTTTTTTAGGCATACAAACCTAAGGCGAGCCATAAGCCACATGCCATAAGCAACAATTTAGAACGAAATCAAATAATTCTGAAATTTTATTGAGAATTTTATAAAATGGCATTGGATACACCATTTAAGGAAATGGTGAAATATAAGTCTAATACGATAATGCTCTTGAACAATAGAGGTCTGTAATAATTTTCCATTTATCTATAGGAGATCCCACTGAGATTAAAATTTTTTATAATATTTTATATAAAATTAGTCCATTGAACATTTTACAATATCAGAAAACAATCCATAATAGATATTAATTTTTATAGACTAAATTTTTCAAAGTAGACCCACTAACCTCTAAGTTATTATTTCAAAATTATCATTATTTATAATCTCTTTCCTATGTAGATGTAATTACAAATCAAACGATGAAATAATCATGCCTAAAAACTTTCATTAATATGTAGTTAAGTAAAATTATTTACCATAAGGTTATTGGAGGTTAAAAATTATTGTAAAATATTAAAACAAATGACATTAAATTAAATAAATAATTAGCAATAAATGTGAAGTAGCAGAAGCCATCATAGCAATCATAACATTAACATGAGCAGATGAAACATCTTAGCCGATTATCTTTTGACTATTAAATACCGTTTACTCCAACATCTAATAATGATAATGATTATGGAGAAAGTGAAAAATTTCAAATAATGAAAAATTCAAGAAAATTTCACATTTGCATAAAATGAAAGATTCTTTATTGGTAAAGAATTTCAAATAGTGAAATCCAAATGTTACATGGACATACCAACAAAATCGTTTCGCTCTATACAATATTTTAAGGCCACTAGTTCTAATAGTTTCACAAATCGATTAACAAAAGTGATTCGTACTTCACTTTCTTATTCCGTTATATGGGAAATTTCAAAATTATTACACAAATAGTTTCAACAATCCATTGGAGCTTGGGTAATAGTAACTACGCTTCTCAATACCACTTTGTACAAACTTTTAAGCCAAATGATGCTAAGTTAAGTTAGGGAGTGGCCGTAACAATCACTCATCATCTCAGTCTCTCTCTCAGTCGCCTTTCTAATGATGATGTCCGTTCAAATATCGAGCCTAATTAAAAAATTTCTCGATAACTTGTTACGTAATGCCGCATCACTTCCACTTTCGCTTCCGCTACTTTATCCAACTTAACAGAGCAGCGTAACAAATTTATGTAATGTTGCTTTGTCGAAGGAGCCTATGCGAAGTGTTTTAAGGCTCATTAAATTCTTTTACTCAATTGACCATGTTGGTCAAGACAAACGTTCCATTCTCAAAAACTTGTAGCCACTTTTAGACATAAACCACAAAAGAAAGTTTAACAAAATTTTTGTAAAAATTATCCTTTCAAGTGTCTCGACTTTCTTTACATCACAAATTCGTCTTGACAAAATTTTCATGGCATGGTATAATAATAGAAATGGATGTGTCAAAGGTCAACATATGAATTAAATCAATTTGATAAAATTGAAAATCTTCAATTTTTGAAGAAATTGAAAGAAATTGAACGAAATAGAAAGTTTAGACAAACAAATATAAAAACATTTAAAAGGGAAGTTTAGAACTGATTTTGTAAATCTTTCTATACATTTAATCTTTCAGAAAATTCACTTTAAATTTTAATGAATACATTTAATTTGTTAATAACAAAAAAAAAAAAAGTACAAACAAAAAAAACGACTTGCATTTCATTTTGATGAGCATTTCAAATAATTGCAAATAACAAAAAAGGCAACAAAAGTAACAAAAAAAAGATAATAATAACAACAACAAAAACAACAACAATATTATTATTATTATTATTATTATTATTATTTTTATTATTATTATTATTATATTATTATTATTATTAAATATATATAATTACTTCATTACAAACACATAATAACAGAACACACACACACACACATCACACACACACACACACACAACACACACACACACCACACACACACACACACACACACACACACACACACACACTTATATATTTATACAACAAAATTTTTGAATGTTGAAACAATCATTTGATAATGGTCTTCTTTTTCTTCTTTTTCTTTTTCTTCTTGTTGTTGCCATTATTAAAACTTATTACGTTATTGTTGTTGTTGTTGCTGCTGTTATTACAATTGCTTTTATTTTTTTATTGTTAATATTGTTATTGCTTATTTTCTGGCAAATGTTGTTGTTATTGTGATGTGCATTAACTTTTGTAATCTTTCAGGCTTCTGCTTTAAGTAAAAATTTTGATTTTTTTAATTTTTTGTTTTTTGTTTCTTATTTCATGGTTTCCACGGTTTCCATTTCCATTACTATTTCCATGATTTTTATTATTGGTGCTATAGCGCTTGGTGTTGTTGTGTTGTTGTTGTTGTTGTTGTTGTTGTTGTGTTGCGGCTGATATTGCTATTCTAACATTAACAACAATGACCTTAACACATTGTAAAAGGCCAATGGCCAAAATAATCCATACTCAAACACACGAAAATTCTATTTAACAAATAGTTGAAGGTATTTTTTTTAAAACTTTTAAAATTGAAGTCTAGAATTTTCATGTTTCTTCTGTTTTTATATACACACGCGCGCATACAAATTATTTCACGTACATTTAATAAATATATGTGTACATGTATATGTATTAGGTCATATTAAATAGTAACCGCATCGACCGCCACCTTAGCCAATAGCTATAGCATTTTATTTTGTTGGATTTTACTTTTTCAGCAACTGATCTCAGCCGAAAGGCCTCTTTAATAATAAAATTTCGTGAATGGAAAGAACTAGAAATAAATATTCTTAGGTCTGAAAAAGTACTCACGGTACTTATCGTTTAAGAACAACCAGTCCCTAGAGGCATTAGATCAATGAGGTATCAATAGGGTATCAACACCGTTCATGAATTCTACGAAAAATTTCAACTGCCAAAGTTATTAGAATTAACCTTGTGGTGCTTGTGATATGAATGTCGTGTGCGAGGCTCATTTGATCAATGGTTCCCATTTCCTTAATGAATAGCTTAATGAAGGTGCCCTTTAAAATGGTTCCGCTTCTTAACAAATTCATAATTAGACATGGATTTCAACTCTAATGCAAAATTTTGAATTTCAGCATTACACATTTAAGCTTACATCGCAAAGAAAAGGCGCCTATACCAAAATTTTGTGTACCGTTGACACAAAATTTGCTATAAAAGCTACAAATTTGTTTGGCGTATATTTTTGTGATGATTTTCATTAAAATTTTTTTAGGTGAATTTTCACATAAATTTTAACTTAAAAATTCTTAAATATCTTTCATTGCATTGTCAGATACTTTTTTAAATGACCTAATACGCCTAACTCAGTTCTAGGTATTAAGTTTTTCATGTGTATTGTGTTCAAATTTAGATTTTCTCAATTTCAATTTCAATTTCAATTTTTTTTTTTTTTGGTATTTTTATACTTTTTTATATGTTTATGTTTGTTTAATATTTTTCTTTATTTATCTGCTGCTGTAAATAAATATATAAAACGCCGCTTGCTATTCTCAAGTAATTTTATGTGTGGCATTAAACGACAATACGACAATATATCAACATTTAACTGGTCCCTCAACAGTAAGCAACAAACAAACAAACAAAACAAAACAAAACAAAACAAAACAAACAAAACAAAACAAAGAAAAAAGAAAAACAAAAAACAAAATCAAACAAAAATAACAGTAACAACAAATCAAGAGATAAATAAATAAAAATTGCAGCGTAATGTTGTTGCTATTTCATTCTATTGTACATCTAAATATAAGACATATATTTTTATATATTCTTTTAACTAACAGAGCATTTAAAAATTTATAAAAAGTTCATTTACAATCAGAACGCGAATCGATTCAGTTCCATTTTTTTTTCCAAAAAAAAAAGAAAACCAAAAAAAAAGAAGAAAATTATTGTCTTGACTTTTTTTTGGATATATTTTATATTACAATAACAATTAATTATCTTTGTTAAAATATAATAATAAAAAAAATAATTTAAAAAATTAAAATTTTTTAACAAGTAAAACAAAAGCAATTAAAAAATTCTCCATAAACAAAAAAGGTTAATAAACTTTAATATACGTGTTTTTCTAATGCGATAAACAGCATTAACAGCAATAACAAAAAGAAGAAGAAGAAGAACAAGAAGAAGAAGAAGAAGAAGAGGCAGAAGTAAAAGTAAAAAAAAAAATATATTCATAATTAACATGAATAATTATCGTATGTCGTTGTATTGTTATCATCTGCTTCTTATTAGCATTTATTTAAATGGTTGGTATTGAAAATAAAAAACAACTAACTGTAAACTTCTCAACATAAATTCAAATAACTAGTAATTTTCGCTAACGATTAATTGAATTCATTTCATTTAATGCATGATGCATAATTTAATTATTTTATTGATCGATTTGGATCGCTTTGTTCGTTTAATCGATTCCAAATTTTGTTTTCCATTTATTTATTTGTTTCTAAGTTTTAAGCGCTGCAAAATTTTCATATCATCGGGATGAATGTGAGACTTCAATATTAAGTGTTATACAAGATATATTACGGAACGAAGTTCAAGCATTTCTCGATCCCAGATTCCGTTTAATGGGTAGCCAATATATTCACTATGATTTGTATACATTAAATAATCCTTATGAGCGGCAAATTTTATATACAGATGATGTGAAGGCACTACGTCGTTCAAATTTCAATCCAAATTGGCCAGTGCGGTAAGTTTTTAGAAAATTTACCAAAATAAAATACAAAAAAAAAAAAAAAAAAAAATACTACTGGACTACTACTACTTTTTATTTGGACTAGGCAAAAAGATTTTAAAATAAAAAAAAATTCCTTTGGGAAAATTCAATATTTTATATTAAAAAGGAATCTTTCAAAAAAAAAGGTAACTTCAAACTACAAGTAAACCAATAAACTGATACAAAATTGAAATAATTGTTACAAGATTTCTTCCTCTTGCAAATCGGTAAAGCTTAACCTTTAAGCAATAAACAAATTATCATTACAAATGGACCAATCTATATAAATTCTAAATTTCATGTAAAATAATATCAGAAAAATATTATGTTGCACACGCAATATTGCCAAACACTTTTCACACAATGAAATTTCATAAGTCCAATAATATAAACCATTTCTCAATATCTTTATCCGTCTTCCTCATCTTATATGCTGCCCTTTGCTTATTTGGCGCAGTTTTGTGATACATGGCTGGGCTGGTAAAAGTACATCTTGTTCAAATGCTGCCATTAAAGATGCCTATTTATCGCGTGGCAATTTCAATGTAATTATCGTTGATTGGAGTATCACAGCGCATGATATTAGTTATCCACGTATATCGCAACAATTATCCGATATAGCTGGTCAATTGGTGAAATTCATTAAATTTCTACAACGTGAAACAACACTTAACATGGATAATATCTATTTAATTGGTCATAGTGCTGGTAGTCATATATCTGGTTTAGCTGGTAAATTATTAAAGCCTCAAATGTTGGGTGCAATTATTGCACTGGATCCGGCCGGTTTAGCTCAACTTGGTCTACCACCCGATTTACGTTTAGCACCAACTGATGCCACATATGTTGAATCTATACATACGGATATTGTTCATATGGGTAATCCAAGTATGGAATTAAGTCATGCAACATTTTTCCCAAATTGGGGTTACGGACAGCCCCAATGTCCGAATGCTACAACAGCTGAATTTGATTTCTCATGTGATCATTTTGCTGCATTATATTATTTTGTGGAATCAATACGAAATCCGAAATTATTTGGCGCCATAAAATTAACAAATCCAACATGTCTTCATACATTCAATTGTACATGTTCAACGAATTCGCAAGCGGTTGCGACTTCGAGTCCATATTCAAATTTTACAACAATTCGTTCACATTCATTGTATGAATGTAAAGCGCATACATTTATGGGCGGTGAACCGTTACAATCAAGAAGAGGCATTTATTATTTATCAACAAAAGCTAAATCACCATTTGGCATCGGTGATATGGTACGCGTGCGTAAAGTACGAGAACCGAATTTCTTGCAAAGCAATTTAATGACACATACGCCATTAACGTTATTACTGCGTGGCATTTATGGTCGTAAGAAACATTTTTTCATTTAAACTTATTCTCTTCCCAATTTTTAATGAAATTTTCACCTTCCTTATATTACATTTAATATTAACGTATTATTATTTATACATACATACATACATACATACATACATACATACATGTATAAATAAATATCACGCATTATCACAAAATAATCATTTGCTATTTGTTATTGTTATTTTCTGTTTCATAAACATATAAAAACTTTGTTTTCTTTAATAATGTTATCATTCGTAATAAATCATTTGAAAAACTATAACCTTAAATAGAAAAACTAACACAAAAACAGAAGTATGCTCACTTTGCCTTCGATAGTTGTTACAAAGATTTTTATAATATAAAAAAAAAAAATTTAAAGTTATAAAAATTATTATTTCAATGACAAAAAGAAGAAAAAAAAATTGATATACATTCGATCCAAAATCTGTTAATTCACACAAAATTTTAACAGAACAAAAGTTTTGCTTTTTTAGAACTTTTTTCTTATTAATTAACTACAAGATTTAAAAATTTCTTGATAAAGAGTTTAAATAAATAAAACTAAATTTTGAAAGTCGATATTTTAGTAAAAAAATGCTTCAAAGTTTTCATATACAAAAAATAAGAAGAAAAACTTAGATATTTACAATTTTAAGTTTAATGCGGGCGTGTCCTTTGAATGATTTAAACCATACTTGTACTACAAATGGTTTAAGGGTTGCAAGAATTTTTAATAGTTTTATTAAATTTGCAATAGATGTCTCAAGTTTCAGAATTTTGAAAATATGTACTACCCGAAGACAGACACACCGACAAATGGATATCTATATATAGACCAAATCATTTAAAAAGACCATAAAGACCCATAAAGATTAAATCATTTAAAACTTTTACATTGGTCAGGAATATTTTTTATAAGATATCTAGCTTTTCTGAATGTTGCAAATATTCCAATACAATTAGTGTATCATAAAGTGTTGGCCACAAAAATGGCTTGAACTTCTCAAAATAAATAGAAAATAATATTTTGTTACAAATCATGTTGCGCAAGTTCTTTTCATACAAACATAAGTTATTTTTTTTTAAAAAATTAAATTGTAATCTGATAGTCTTTTTAATTTCATTTAGTAGGCCGAAATTAGTAACTAGTAAAACATTTTTAACGAGTTATTACAAAAGAACTGTACAAATCGTACAAATATCTCAATTTCATATTTAAAATGAGTCTTTCTTTAACCAATTTATTAGTTGAAGATATAAAGTTTTATATTTTAATAATCTAATTTCATTAGATTTTACATATAATCAGTTTATACTAATTATATGTATAAAAAAAGCAATAGATATAAATTATTACGGAACAAATATAAAATGTAACAATTTTATATTCTATTAAGTTATAAGAATTTATCTTGTTCAATGCCTTACCTGACTAGGTCCGATACGATAAGTGGCAGGATCTAATTCATTTGCAGAAAGAATTTGCTCGATTGTTATATCTTTACTAGATTCACTAGCTAATAAACCGAAACGTCGTACGAATTCTGTTAGAGGTACAGATTCAGGGAAACCGAAGCGATGTAAACGTGTGGCTTCCAATATTTGAGAGCCACGCAACTATTAAATTATAAAATATAATGCTGATTAATTTTTAATCGTCCATTTCCCATAACATTAATATAAAATATATACCTGGCTACGTAATAGAGGAATGTTAACTAATTCTTCATTATTATTTTGGGTGGCCATAGAATTTGGTGAACTATTCACTGATAGTGTAGACTTTTGTCCAGCATTATGTTGCAATAAATAACAGTGTACAAAATGTGTTCCTGTGCGCCTTAATGTATCAATGATACCATCTACTGTAAATTTTACTTGTAACATTATGGAATTTCGCTTAACGCCAACCGATGTAAATGAACGCCGTACACTGGAAAGACGTCGTAATGATTGTGTACCTTCGAGGCCAGCTAATGAACCACAAAATACCATGCTGGCCGTACTACGTGTTAGAGAAGCAATATATAATCGATTGATTTCATCGCGTGAACTATCTTGTAATAGTGAACTCGCATTACGTATTGCAGGATGTTCACGACTATTCCGTACCCAACCATTAACTGTGTACAAAACTGGATTTGTTCCTTGTAAATGTTGCAATACAAATTGTCTTGTGCCCGAACATTTACGTAATAATGTTTGATGTTGTCGATCACCATAATGAGAAAATAAACGTTCAAGGAATGTATCATCATTGGCATTTGGATAAATGGATTCTTCATCTAGTAACCATAATAGGCCACGGCGATCTTGTTCTCTTAAATCCTTTTGTGATGAACGCACTACATGATTTTGTGGTGCTTTATCAATCAATGATACCAATGGACCCGGATTGGAATCAGGCATACCTTCTGTCATATCAATTTCGACAAGCTCTTGAGCATAACGATCTCTTGGCGATACTAGCGTATTATGATGGAATAGTAATTGTAATCTCTCTTGTAAATAATTATGCTTTAAATCAGATAATGTGGCACCCACTTGCGAACCACTACAACTGGCAGGATTTTGAAATCCGGGTGTATCTATTAACAATATGGAAGCTATAGTATGAAGCGATGTGCATATGACTTTATTTATTAAAGCCACAACAGCAGCTAATGCTTCCGAATATAAGCCAATAACTAAAGCTTCTAAACATTCCCAAGCCATTTCCACATTATCGTTGCAAGCTTTAGATGGACTCGTACTACCCGAAGTATTCACACTAAATGCCGCACCAGATAAATCTTCCAATGAAACGCCCAATAATGAAGCAGCCTTCCTAGCTGATGACGGATTGGCAAATTGTGTACGTGCCGTACAACCTGAACCCACAATTGTTACACCAGCTAAACCCAAATGATATATGGAAGCCAATATACTCCAAATCCCATGTACGGCTTTTGTGTCAATATTCAACAATTCAAAAGCATTTACCGTCCGTATAAATTCAGTTGCGGCCCGTTGAACATCTTCCAATTTTTGTGGTAGCAAAACAAATGGATGATTATCATCATAGGATATATTGTCTAAATGTAATTCTTTTTGCAAAGAACCACATGCTCCAGCCAATAAGCGGGCCATTATATGAAAACTGTATTCATTGGGTAAACGGCGACCAGCTCGTTGTTTTTCTGGCAACAAAATCTATTAGAAGTAAAAAAAAAAAAGAATTTTAATTAATTTTCAATATTAATTACTCAAGTAATTACCAAAAATAATTATTATACCTGAATTGAGGCCGACGCTATTTGGCCTGTCTGATCAAAATCTAGACTCAATAATTGCGTGAAACGAGTTGCATTTGTATTCAAACATGTTCTCGTATTACCAAATGCCTCCAATATTAAATTAACTGAATTCAATTTATCACAATTGAGAAAATTATGATAAGAACCTAAAAATAAAAAAACATCCAAAAAGAATTATTCTCAGCAGGTTAAAGAATTAAAGAATTATTCTTTGCAGGTTCCATATTAAAAAAAAACAGCAACAAATAACAAAATTAAATCATCATATTAGAAATTAAAATGATACCATTATGGGCATTTTGTGAGGAAATTATAATACCGAGAATCTATCAAAACATTTACAATACCTAACCTAAAAAGAAAGAAATTTTTGCCAGCGAAACGATTTTGAAATTGGGTCAAATCTCAAACCAGAGTATTCCTACAATTCTTAAGAAAACAAGTAACAATTTCGGCTCAGTAATGCTAGGATCTATTAACGTTGATACTACGCTGGTCTATTCAAAATTGTGAAAATAATAATTCAAAATAATAAAACATGAAGTTTTTAATGCTTTGTTTGTTACAGGTTTTTCATTTATTCGACTTGAATTATATAAGTTGACCACGTCCATAAAAATATGCCCATAATGATGGGTACTCAAGATCTATATTTAGACAACTAAATTCATTTGAGATGTGTAAGAATTTTGGCAAAAATGGGCGGAAGGACAGATTTGCTTGCATTGATTTATAAATTTGCCAAATCTTTTTAGAGTCTCCTCAAAATTTATGTAATTTAAAAGATATACAGAGAGTCAAACATAAACAATAAGCCTTACAAGAAAGCAGAAAACAATAAGTCAAAAAAAAAATTTATGTATATACCAAAAAATTTATTAAATCATGTTAAACAAGAATTTTCATTTAACAAAATTCTTTAGTAATTTTTTTAAAATTTTTATTTGTTTTTTTTTTGTTTTTTTTTTCTAGACTTTTCTAAGTGCATTTAATTATATAGCAATATAAGCACAATATGATACGTGTTGCACTAGTTGTATATAAAAATATGTATATAAAACTATTTGTATGTAAAAGAATGAAACTTACCAGCTGCTAATGATAAATAGTTGAGTGCATGTTTAAAACTGGTCGTTTTGCCAGAACCAGAACGTCCCATAAATATTAGACTTTGATCATGACGCGTCTCCAACATGGCTCTGTAGGCGGTCTGGGCAAGCGAATAAATATGCGGTGGCATATCTTCTGTTTTACAACCACGAAACATGGACACAACCTAATATTTAGGATAAATCAAATGAAACAGTAATAAAAAATTTTTATTATGCATTACAACAAGTAAATATATTTTAATGGGTTGCAGCCGACTATAAACTATTTCACCACATCATTTTACCTAATTCAATGAACAATTCTCAAAGGTGATTTAAAATTTTTGAGAATGACAATTATGGGTTTTCGCAAGATATTCGAGAAATGCATCAGTCTGATTAAAACTTTAGATGGGTACAGAAGTACGACTTTTGTAACAATTTTTCAAAAAATATTCATAAGTGTAAGTTTTCCTACACTCGAACTCAAGTCTCATTTTACCTATAACTATTTCTGAGCGCCTTTGTACTAAAACACGCCTACAGACCAAATTTCATGAAAATACCTCTAAAACTGCGCTCTGTACTTTAATAACAAATTTACACAGGATGGACAGACGGATAGACAAGTACACGGACATACGGATAGAGAGACAGACGGAGGGATAGATACACAAATGGACTGACACACGGACGTATAGTCTTAAATCGAATCAGAAAGTGCTTCTGAATCGCTCCGTATAATAAGAAGTACGTCCATATCAAACACATCGCGCCTGGTACCAGTAATCGTGTAAAGTAATGTACGGCCCACCACATTATATAAATGAATGAAATGCCTGCCTGTCTTACCTTTTCAGAGTATAAGCATAATGGTGCCATTGGATTAACCACTAATAATATGGGACCGGCTTTAGTGTGTATCAAATTGTTAGCATAACGTTGCCTCAAACAATGCAACACGGATGCTTCATTTAAATGCTTCAATTCACAAATGTCCTCAATTAAATCCAACGATGGTGAATTCATTTTCTCAATATCATCCTCATCAACAATCATCTCTTCATCATTATGCAATAATTTAATTGCAACTTTATGATTCTCCAGTGTCGTATGCGTTTTAGTTTGTGGTAAACGTAATGCACCACAAAATCCGCCACGATGTATCAGCCAAACATAATCATTATATTGATGCTGATCATCACCATCAACATCATCATTATCATCTTTAACATTTCGGTGATCAATATTCACATCAACACCATTCAAATTTTTCTCTAGAGGGTTGACGACTTTGCGTTGTAGCAACAAATCATGTGTATTATTGCGAACCTATAACAACAATAACAATAACAATAATAATAGCAATAACAACAATAATAATAGTGAAAAATAAAAATGTAATATTTTATGGACGCTTTTTATTATTTTGCCTTTGGTTAAAATGCTAACAAAAGTAATTTGCATAAAAAAATTACAAATGTCAAATATAAAATAATAAATATAAACACTTAAGTAGCGTTACGTTAATCATACGCATATACACACATCATTATATATAATACCTTAATTAATGAGCCTATAAGTTTTGAAATTCTATACTCCTTTCCCATAATTTTTTTTTTTTTTATTAATAAGATCAATTTATCACAACAATTTTGTAGCAATTTGTTTTAATTTTCACAAAAATCATTAGTTTCCTGTCATTCTATTTTGTACACGTAAATAATTGATCATCATCTATTTGTGATTGTAATAAAATTTAAGGTCCAACTGTCAGATATTTTAATAGAATAATCAAATAATATAACAAGATCGCTTTGAAATATCTATGAACAAAATGAAATATTAATACGTTCGTTTTCAAGCAGATATTGCACCGAAGCTCTGTTGAAAAATCTAACAAAAAATTTACGATGTTTATTTTTTTTTCCATTTTAATTGGCTTTAAAAATTCCCATTGAAATTCATATATTTTTAAAATAATCATCAAAAACTTTTTATAAACAAATAACCTCGATAGATGACTGAACAAATCAATGGCTTATCTAAAATTTAGATACAAATCGATTTGTGTCCATTAGGGAGTCATTTTGTTTGTTGTTCTTGTCAATTTTCGTAAATTAATTTTTTAATTAATTATAATTATTAATAAAAAAAAATTTTTAACAGAGCGAACTGAGATCAACTTTTCCTAATTGGCATGATAAAAAATAAATAAGAATGTTGGATTGAGGCCAAAACTAATTGAAAGCCCACATTATTTCATCTAAAGCCATATAAAGAAATTAAAATACAAGCAAAATGTAAAGAAAGATTTTAGTAGTTCATCATATGAAAGAAACGAATTTGTTGAAAATTTTACTTGCGCCCAAGTTCTGTGCTTCATAATTGCAATATCTTTAAGCCTTCCCTAATGGAATAGTATCCATACTTAATACCGTTATCTTGTCCTTAATGCTTTAGTTATACTTTTATCAGTTGAGATCATTTGAGTTCTTCAAGCCGCTAAATAAAGTGTATGGACTTAAGCCAAATCAATACCAAATTATTGAATTTTGAATCAACTTATACAATAAAAATTGAAATCTCAAAAACCCTAAAAACATTTCTCAAATATTGGCACAAGTTAATTAAATTTGGTCTTACAAGTAGCGTACTAAGCAAACTAAGAAAATCAAACATGATACCAAGTTAAACATAAAATATGAATATCTAATGGCCAAAGAAGTATTCCTTAGTTTTTGAATTAATTAATAGAAAGAAAGAAAAAAAATTTTTTTTTAATTATAATAATTCAAGACAAAATATCGAATGGTAAATTCTGTAATACAGAATAAAGAAATTTTTTTTATTTACTTTGCAATACCATTTATTTATTCTGCGCATATTAATTTTAAAGAAAAATACATATAAGAAAATTATATGTGATGGGAGCCAAATCTTGAATACCCACCATACGTACACCGTCCGACATTACGTCCTGAAACTATTTCAGTTTTTTCAATAACAAATAGAAAACTTGCAACATGTAAATATGAAAATTTTGTATTACATATAAGTTCGTGTAGGCGTGGCCGATTTGCATCATATTTCTATAACCAGTGTAAGACAATGGCCTTACTCGCTTGATAGCTTTCTATCTTTTGACGTTTGTAAAAGCGTAAAAGAAATATAAGTTTTCTCAGTTTAATTTATACGTGTAGCTCTTTGATCGATTTTAACCATTTTCAACCAATTTGCTTGCCAAGAATTTTCAAAGTTCCTGGGAAATACGAATATGATGTTACTATTTTTCCAACCTAAACAAACCACTTACAGAGGGATATACGGACATACGGACATTCAGATAAACATGTCAACGCCATTCAAAAGAATTTGATGTTGATCGAGTATACAATTTGTAGGATCTACGATTTTTCCTTTTAGCTGTTACTAACATAATGACAAAATGATTATAACTCCAACCTCTGAATAATGGATACAAAAATATATTGATCTAACTGATTAGTCATACATTTCCTGAGCACCTTTTTAATAAAATAAAATAAATACCTTGTATTTATTTGTCCATTGTATAATTTGTCCTTCTATCTTTTCCATTTAACTATCCATCTTCCCAGGCCCATTTAGATGTCTAATTATCTAACAATCTATTTATTTATGCGAATTTTGATTGATTAAACTTATTTCAAGCATAATTGATTTCCTTAAAAATGATTCGAATTGGATGATTTTTATGAAAGACTCTATTTTTACATGTATAAGCAATGCAAACAAAAAAAAAAAAAAATTACGAAATGAAACAATTTGTATCTATTGAATGAATATTTGTAAAATTTCAAATCGGTTTCGTTACATTTTCTTTAACAAAATTTCAAAAGTTAGTACTTGTTACTGTTTCTTGTCCTTTAAAAATATCTTCTTGCTATTTTAGTCATTACGAATGAAGTGAAACTAAACAATTTGATTGAATCAAACATTTACATATTTTTTATTCAATTTTTTTTTTTATTAATTTTCATAAAATGCAATTTGGAATGGACGATCGAACTCTTTCTCATGTTGAAGGTATTTCAGTAAAGTTTCTTGCCAATTTTTATATGGTGAATAACACATTTTCATATAGACTTTCATATAAATTGTCTTAATTGCAATATGCATAATCTTTCTAACAACTTACACTTACACACACATGTATATATTTATATATACATACATGCAAGTTTGTAAGATAATTATTATTCTAATGCCACCACCTTTGTGTAGCGTAAATGAACGCGTAAATTTAGAAGACATAGGAGAAAAAAAGCATAAAAATAAATAAATAATTAAAAAAAAATATATATGAAAAACAAAAGAAAAAACTACTCCATTAGGCAGAAATCTATTTAAAGGACGGACAGACAATATATATATATATATATATATATATATATATAAGAAATATATGAATAATTGAATTATGTATGTATGTATATTTATTGGGTACATTTTTAAGTAGGCATTAGATATAACACCAAAAACAACAAAAACAAAAATAATAACAATACTAACAACAGCAATAATAATAATAATAATAATAAACAGCAGCAAATGTATGAAATCAAGGCTAAAAAATTATACGTTTTTGCTTTGTTTGGTTTTTTTTTTGTTTAGTTTCTACCACCAACGCCTTTACGTTCACAACATGCATGCCAGCAAATTTAATTTAGAGATAAATGAACAAAAATTACATAAATTTATTAATAATTAATACAATTTATTTTATATCGTTTTTATGGAAGAAATCACACACACCAAAAAAAAAAGCAAGAAAAACAACTATTGTAAAACAATTATGTAAAAATTTAACGGTACTATACCGTTAGCTTTTGATTCCTTGATTCAAAAAATTCAAATTCCTTGATTCAAAAAATTAAGATAATTTTGTAATGCCATAAACATGAAAATTTAAATGTCTTGTAATCTAAGCATTATCAAATTATTTACAACAGGGCGTGCAATTAAATTTGATTTACTTTTTCTTTATTAAGAATGAAATCAACTTCTGAATATGTCAATTATGTCAATTTTGTAGCAAATAAGACTGTGATAAGAATCGAAGACGTTCCCATTTCTTATAATTATAAGGAAAAACAATCTTAGCCGCATATATTTAAGTCATGAATGAATGAATCTACTTTTCACTTTTCATAGAGAAGAAAATTTTGATAAGAACCGGCATAAGTGCCCCTTTTCTTATAATTATAGAAAAAAAAATCCTTAGTCTCATGTATTTATAGTAAGCCCGCTTCTAATTAAAAATGTTAAATTGCTTAAATCAGGAATGAATTCACTTTCCATGAAGATTAAGGTTTTGATAAGAATTGAACTTTATAGGACCGGCATACATTTGCCGTTTTTTATAATTATAGAAAAAACTCTTTAGTCAAGCAAGCCCGCTTCTAATTAAAAATGTTAAATTGCTTAAATTAGGAATGAATAAGTCCCCGCTTCACTTTCCATGAAGAATAAGCCTTTGATAAGAATTGAACTTAATAGAACCGGCATAAATTTAACATTTCTTGTATTTATAGAAAAAAAGCCTTAGTCAAGAGTAAGTCCCTTTCTAATTAAGAATATTAAATCGCTTATATCAGGAATGAATAAGTCCCCGCTTCACTTTCCATGAAAATTAAGGCTTTGGTAAGAATTAAACTTCATAGGACCGGCATACATTTGACGTTTTTTATAATTATAGAAAAAAAGCCTTAGTCAAGCAAGTCCCTTTTTTTAATTAAGAACGTTGAATCGCTTATATCAGGAATGAATAAATCCACTATTTACTTTCCATGTAAATTAAGGCTTTGATAAGATTTGAATTTCACAGAACCGGCATAAATTTGCCATATCTAATTATGGCAAAATAATCCTTAGGCTAACATTATTCCCCTTTAATCAGATGAAAATTATTCTTCTTATATATTTGTTTCGACTAATTCTAGTTGAAAGTGTTTTTATTCCATTTGAATGAGGAGTCCCCTTATGAGTCTTTCTAATTCCAATTCGCAACTGATTTGAAGGTATCGGTTTTTTTATTTTCTTTATACATTTACTCAGTTCCAATAATAATTAAAAAAAATTTTACATGACATCAAAAATGCAAAACCTATTTCGTTAAAATAAAAAAAAAGATAACTAAGGAAGCTGAACCCTTCAAGTGCATCGTGAAATATCTTTTACAATTTAAAGCATTCCAATAATGAATTTTATAAAAAATAAAAATCATTGAAAATTCTAAATTTATTCAATTCTAAAGCGCTTGCAAATACAATGAAATGAAAAGATGTGGCATGAAATGAAGCATTAGCAGAATTAAGAAGCGTATTTTTCATTACAACAGTTCACCGCTGTTTTTTATAACAAACTTAAATTCACTACAAAAAAAAAAAACTATTTATAGAAATTTCGTTTGCTTCGTTTTATTTTCTCTTAACTTTTATATGATATTTTTTTTCCTTTTATGTCGTTGCATATAAAACTAATTTAAAAGTAATAGAATTAACAGTGGTCTGGTGGGCATTTATTCAGTAACAGATGATTCAATTTAATGCGATTCTCACAAAAAACTTACAACTTTCATTTCAACAATTTTATTTTAAATTGTGAAACGATTTATGTTTTACGAAATTTATAATAGGCATTGAAAATGTTTCAATAGACACTTTAAAGTCTATGGCGAAATCTGTCAAAGCAAAAAAGGGCAAAAGTTTTTCCATCTAAAAAAACTTTGCAAAGAATTCTATGAACCATGCCTGCACAAATTAAATACACATAATTTAATGTTATGCAACAATAAATTTAACTGCATACACACAAACTTATTCAATCTCTCACGTTCGCCAGCCAGAACTGTCCCCCCCCCCCCTCCTTTTTTTTTGCCCCTTATTTCTCCTTTTCTTTTTTGGTTTGTCTTCAATGAATACAATGAACTTATTTCCTCTTCTTTTTTTTTTTTTGAATGTTTTCTTATTCTTAAGTTATGGCAAAGTTTCATTGAATTTGATTGTCCATAAAAAAAAATTCATAAGTCTAAAGTATAGTTAGAATAATCATTTTTGCCTCTTAAGCTATTTGCTAATAGAAATTGTTGAAAATCCTACAAAAAAAAATAAAAATAAAAAATAAAAGAAAAGAAAATAAAATAAAGGAAGAGAAAGAAAAATGGCCAACAAAAAGACAGGGCTATTAATTCCATGTCCGTCAAAATAGTGTGGGCAATGAAACATAACATACACTTCATTATAACTCATGATTTAAATGAAACACGAAACGAAAAAAAAACGCAAAAGGGAAACAAATAAATAGATTGTAGATGGTCTAAATCGACCATTAAATACACTACACAACATTTTTATAAAGGTCTAGTCAGAATTGTAAACTTTTTCACATAAAAACCATTTGTACGGGGCATAGCTAAAAATCGTTGTACGGGGCGTGATCTATCTTATCTATCAATAATTATTCACGTGGCATCTTTAGGCTAAATTACGCTTTTATATCAATTTTAATTCAAATAGATCTAAGCTGGCATCTTGTACAGCCATAACAGACGGACAGACTGACAGATGGACAGACAGACAGACGTATACACATTGCAGATGGGCAGACAAGTAGACTTAAATGCCATCAGAAATTGTTTTTAAATAAAACGGTATAATAAGAGATGGGTCCATCTGAGGACCTCTTACGTACAACCGTATGTACCACAAATCGTGTACAGTAAAAAATTATATTTATTCATAAAATGGCCCATTTTTATATCTCGCATCACTAACTTTAAACGTTAACGGTATAATTGATTTGTCAATAGGTTTGCAACATCCATGATCTATGATAATTTGAGAAATTTTATAAGTTTAATATATTCGGGGATTAATTATTTTTTATGGTATAAATAATATCATGTCCTGTCCTGCAGATTCTATCGATCACTTCAAATATTTGTTTTTTTTTTTCTTTCATTATTAGAGAGAGAGAAATTTTTTAGCAAACTTATACCTCTATTTGTCTAAATGTCATACTGACATTAAAATTTTTCATTAAAGTTTTCTAGGCCATTGTGGTCCTAGAAAAACCTTCCAAAATTTAGGGAAAAGAAAAAAACTACGACTAATGAAAATAGCAAAATATTTACATTTTCAAAAAAAATTTGTTACGTCCATTCAAACAATTTTCGGATTAATTAATTTTGAACTATTTTAATACAACAAGCAAAATAATAAACATGGCAACTTTTAATTTAATAATAACTTTAAATTTTTCAAACAATAAACCGAAAATCATTGAAAATGTTTTCAATTTTTATAACAATCAATTATGATTGGTAAGTGGGCGTACCTTTTTAATAGAGTTTACCTGCGAGTTGACCATCAAACCCGAATTATTTTAGAAGTTTGGTGACAACAATTATCGTAACATTATTCATTGTAGTGTTACAAACAAGTGTTATGACAAAATGAGTATACCAACTTTTTAACAAATATTGCATATAGAATAAAATGGTAAAAAGAAAGAACGAAAAAAAAAATTCGGGGCATAAAACTCAATTTATAATTTATAGTTTATACATATTTTATGTTTGTTTAAATCATTTATTACTATTATTATGATTATTCATGCTTAAAAAGTGTTAAATCATAAATGGATACTTCCGCTTAAAACAGCGCACGTACAATACATTTATACAGATATGTAAATGTAAATGTAATTTTACACTCAAACAAAAATCAAGAAAAAACAAAAAAAAAGGAAAAAAAGGAAAGCAAACAATAAAAGAAAAGTCATAAAATTTTGTCATTTTTTCCTACAGCAAAATTATTTCAATTTTAGATTAATTTAAACGATGTCAAACTTTTGTTAGCCATTTGGATTTGGGCATAGATCATAATTCATGCTCTTAATTTGTTTGTGTTAAACAATTGAAACATACAAATTTAAACAATTTACCGATATAATTAATCAAAAAGTTTTATTTACTATATTCGCATTAAAGAGGCCCCTTTATTCCTTTATTCATTTTTTATATCATTTTCAAAGATGTTGTATAAAAATATGAAAAAATTTTCACCTTGATATTGAACAACTTGAATTATTTCAAATTTCAAAATTCACTTATACTTTATGAATATATTTTCTCACTGCAAGGAGAAAATATGAAAGCAAAATTTTGAGTATTTACTTCAAACTTTACACGATTTCCTTACGACGTTCGTTTTGTCATCAAGTATTCGCAATATCGAAATTTCTTACTTTAGCGTAATAAGTTCGAAAATTCTCTTATTCAGTATGAATAGTTTACACTTTCCTACTTCAGAACGTCTCAAAAAAGTTGAAGATTCATCATTATCATTTTCTTAAATTATGCGACAATTAATTAATAAAATTTATAAATCGAAATAATAATAATAATAATAATAATAATAATAAGAAAAGTAATGCGTAAAAAACCAAAAAGTAAATAATCAAACCTTCATAATGGTTTTATCAAAATTTTTGTATAGATCACTGCTACTACGGTCACTACCATGACCGTAGCCACCATTAAGCATTGAGTTGTAGCAGCCACTGCGCATTTGTAACGAACGTTCCCATAATGTTTTCCATTGGACAATACTGGTATTGTACATTGCTGTACGACGTTTCCAAGATGAACGAAATTTATTGTGATTAAATGTAGAATTCGTTTTTAAACCAGCTGCTGCTGAGGCACTATTCCATGGTGGCCTTATATTTTCATTATTCTTGGCATTCGTATTAATATTATTATGAACAACTGAACCATGACTTTTAGGATTTCCAATTATACGAAAACTACGATATTTCTGTGTACGTTCAAATAATGTTCTTGCCGTAGTCTCTGTTTGATTATTTGTGATTGGCTGACCATTGTTGTTATTATTATTATGAAGAGTCGATACATGCTCTTCATCTAAAGCATCACGATCACCATCGCTAAGTAAACGGGTTCGAGTTACCGTTATTGCTTTTGTTGTTACCATTCCAACAGAATCTTCTCCGCCACTACCAACACTCCACTTAAAGCATTGCCAATGCCACCACCAATGCCACCACCAACGCCACCACCTTCTACTAATCCATTATTCAATAGAGGCCTTGTAATTGTTTTAATGCCACGCCTTACAACCAATGCAGATTTGTTAGCTTCTCTTTCACTACCTTGATGAAAAAGTTTTGATACACCACCTCCAGCTCCTCCAGCTCCTCCAGCTCCTCCCCTCCTCCTAAGCCATTACGTTGATTTTTCTGATTTACATTATCACACAAATCACGCCCCATAATATCTTGTGTAGCATGCGCCCATATTTTATTGGTAGATTTATCGGAACCACTATCACTTATCGTCTCTGAACTGATGCTATTTTTTCGTCGAGTTTTCTCTCTACCTCTTGAAACTGTTGTTGATGTTGCTGTTATTGTTGCTGTTGTTGCAGCAGCCGCTTTTAAAGTACCGCAAGCATGTGCTTTGCCCGTGCAACTTTTATGAAAATCGGGATTTAAACTGGCGCCAGGATGAGTTGGCGTTGCTGGTATAATAGGTGAGCGTAATGAATGCTCGAAACTTTTTGAAAATAGAAACATTGTTATGCCGTCAACGGAGCACTTTTTATTCACCACATTTACTTAATTATTCACTACACTTTGAATATTATTTTCAATTGTTGTTTATGATTTTATAAAATCAATTGAAATGTTACTCGAAATTCATTTGATTCACTTTAATTACTTAATTGAGATTTTTTTTAAGACTTTGGTTCTTCCTGCTTATTTATTTATGTATAACCAGTTCATTAATTGATACAATTGGAACGCCTCTCTTTGTGTAAAGTTCTTATCAAATTAAAATTTTAAAAACTTTTGAAATAGTTTTGAATTATTGTGATATGTAGGCCACCTTATGGCAGATTTCAAAATCTTAAAAAAAGTTTTGAAATTTTGAATATTTTTGATTTCACTAAAATTCCACAACATTTATCAACATCTGCCTTAGTATTCTAAATTTTCAACAAACAATGAAACAAATGAAATGGAGAAGTTCCAGGAAGACCTGAAAATTCTAGTAATTTTCAAATCATGGCCATTTAAGTTAAATGAAAAACTTAAACTAAGGCTTCTCTTCCTAAGAAATTTATCTCGCAAAAAACCTTTAGTTTCTGTTAAAAAAAAAAAACAACCTACCCGATTCGGTGCCATCTATTTTCCCTTCGAATTACAAAATGAAAAAGTAAAAGTATAGGAAGGGAAATGGAAAAGACAAATCTTTTAAAAAAGTCTAATCAAGTGAATGGAATATTTTCACAAATTGAACCTTACCTTATAAAAACGTAAAACTTCAAAGAGTCACATAAAACGTGGTATAATGAACGAATATCGAAATTCTAACTCAATCGATTCTTAAATTACAAGAACAGGGAATATTTAGGAAACTAGTTAAACAGCACGAATAAGAATCAAAAGCCTTCTATTTCAATTTTGAAGTTATACAGGAGAAACTATAATCTTTTTGCTTAACAGAAAAACCAAGGTGTTCTCAGTTTACATTGCACTGTGGACAGATCCCTTGCTCAATTTGGCATCAAATATCAATTAACATATATGAGTTTTTAATGTTTCTATTAAATTTAAAGTTGATATCTTACATTTTTTGAGACCTGGAAAAAGAATACACAGAGAGATGGATTACATGTCTAAATCAATTCAGAATTGAATGCTAATCAAAAATATTTATACCTGGGGTAAGCATAATGACAAAATGAGTATACTTCCAAAACCACTGGATGATGTTTTATATAAAACTTGAATCTAATATAAAATTCTGTCCATATTGCTAAAGGTCTACTCCCACTACTGAATGTCTACATAATGTATACATGTGTTTAATAAAAGCGACAATTATCTGTGAAACTATTTACGGAATGGTCGCATGCCTTAGCACAATCAATGAAAATGACAATGAATAATGATAAATAATGAATAAAATTTTAATAAAATAACGAAAACGAAACGAAATATTGTCAAAAACTCCATCTGGCATCATTAAAAACTCAAAGCTGTAAGATAAACACATAATTTTATGCAATGTGTGAGTATAAAAATGAAATATTATAATCTTTTGTACCTTGATAATTTACATTTTGTTAAATAATAATAGTATTGTAATAAATGAATCTACTTATGAAAAGCTTGAAAAGAATTATTAAATACAAAAAAATAAAAAAACAAAAGAAAAAAAATATGAAAAATGAGAGTCATATGGAAAAATTTCATGTGTAATACGCTTGAGTATCAAATAAGAATACAAATAGAATAAAAGAATATGTTAAGTTTATATATTTACACACATACGAGGATTGGTGTAAAAAATTTGCTTAAGGCACAAATAAATAACCACCAGTATAAATAACTGAAATGAAAAATAAATATTTTCAATTTTGTATGAGTAATTTCTTAGAAATCTATCTGTATGCGCTCTAAAGGTAATGCCGTTATCAATTTTTCGTTCTTATAAGAAACTGCATAAGAAAAAAGAAGCTGTCAACTATATGAAGAAGAAACTTATGAAAATCAAGCTGTCATAAGGAAAGTTTTAGAAATAACAGAGATGATTCAAATGTCACTTCTAACTTATTGTCATTTTTGCTCATTGACATTGAAGAAAACTTGGACAAGTGTTTATATTTATAAGTTCCAATGATTATTTATACTTCCTAGGCAGCCATAACAATTAAATTGTCTATACATAAATAGGAAGCTATCAATTATGTACAGAAGAAGAAGACAAAAAAAAACACGAGCTGCCTTAAGAAATATATTAAAAATATTAGAGAGGTATATTTTAATTTTAAGATGGATCTTATTATTTATTGCCATCCATGAAAACTTAGATAGATTTATACGCTTTATAGAGAGTTAAAATCTCTTTAGAAGTCCTAATACTTTAGTTGTCAGAGACTGTTAGAGATAATTTAAATTTCCATTCTACGAACGATCTTAGAATAAACATAAATTGTATGCCCTTAAAAACCCCTGAAAAGCCTCAAGTACTGAATAATAGTTCTCGTTTTTGCTTATTGGCCTAAAGATAGTTTAGATCTCTTTAGAAACTATGACATCAGACTTTCATAGGGGAATATTAGAGATAATTCAAATTAAATTCATTTCTAAGAAGAATCTATGTTTCTTTTTATCATGAGTGGAAACTTATACGTCCTAAATGTGCTTTAAACCTTTTTTGTAGCCACAAAAATTAAACTTTTAAGAAAGAATGTTAGAGATACTTTAAATATCAATTCGTGGAAATATCTATAACCGGCCCTATACACTCTACAATTTTTAAACTTTAATCTAGACGTGATGAAGCTTTCTTTATAATACTTCGCCTACTTTATTGCAAATATACAGTGCACTGGGCGTTTTACATGCATATCTGCCGTGAAGGCTCAAATGCATAATATACAAACGTACATAATGACCGCTAGCATTGGTAGTCATGTCACACAGGGTGCATGCTACCGTCACCTTATATACATGGCTTAATCTTTGGTATCAAGATTCGGAGCCTTCCTATTACTCCTAGGCTTAACTTAAATTAGCCCAATAAGCCTACCCAGCTACTCATTTTATTCGGGAAATGGGACCCTGCACGACAAACATATATATGTTTGAACGAGTAACGCCCGCAACATGGGCACCACAGCCCCCACAAAGCCAACCTCAATATCACCACAATGGGCATGTTAAAACTGGTGATCCCGTGGTACCAAATTAAATCTCCCATGGCAAATATACAGAAACAAAGTTTCCAAAATGATCATATTGTCACAATTAATTAATTAATTAATTAATTAATTAATAATTAATTTAATTAATTATTTGTAAGCATTACACTTTAATAAAATATACCACAAAGTGATGCGTTTATTCTCGTTATTTATAATAAAAGTAAAATTTTACAAAAAATTTATTAAACCACCCCCGTATGTATCATGTATAGCATGATAATTAAATATAGAAGTAGAAGAAGAAGATGAAAAAAAGGAGAAAATCTCATGTTACATCACTTAAAGTTGTTGTTGTTGTTGTTGTTATTATTATTATTATTATTATTATTATTTTCTTTTTTTATTTCATTACAGAAATTCAATCTGAGAAAAACGAAAAAACTATGAAAACCGTGAGTATTTGTGTGTGCATGTGTAAATGGCCATAGAATTAAACAATCACTAAAAATCACTCAACAGTAAAAACTATCATAATATTTATATGGCACAAGGATTAGAGAATGCACAAACGAGAGAAAAAGAGGGAAAGAGAGACATAAAATTAGAAAGTGATAATTTACATATTTGAATTTTTTTTAATATTGTTCCTCCAAAAAAACACAAAAAGAGAAAAAAAGACACTATTTCTTTAAAGAGTTTTTTTTTTAATTTCTATTTTAATTTTTTTTTTTTTTGCCTCTTGTTGTTGCTTTTTCCCTAATGTATCACAACATTGTAGCCAATAAATAATAAGCATTTTACGTTTTGTTTTTTTTTTTTATTTTGTTTTGTTTTGTTGTGTATGAAATTCTTATTATTGCAACTGCACACAAAATAATGCAAGAAAAAACAGCAGGATATTTTTTTTGTGCGACGTTAAACTTTATTCAATCAATGGATCTCTCTTTCTACTTCCCATCTCAATCAAACAAATCAAAAATAATGCTTAAGGCTTTAACATGAATTGTTAAACTATTGTTGCTATTGTTGTTGGTATTTTATTGGTATTATTCAATATATAATTGAAACAACAAACAACAAAAATTATATTCAAAAAAAAATAAAAATAAGAAATTAAAAAGAGGAAAAAGAAAAAATTAAATCACGAATATGCGAGATACGATTATTGTGGGATGGAAGGTGCTCCACCGATTAATAATAATAAATATCCCTAAAACTCCAAATCGATTCGCCTTAAGTAAATCAATAATAGAAATTTTTCAACTATTTGAGACAATCAGGCAACAAAAAAAAAAAAATAGAAACAAAAATAAAAACTAAGCAAAGTTGAAAAAAAAACAAGAAGCGAATTAGAAGAAAATTAGGTTTGTTATATTGACTGAGAACAATTTTTATATACTAACCATCTAAAGCATTTTCAATCATTTCATCTTGAACATAAAACTAACAAATTACAAATTACAAAGTTATTACAAAGAAAATGGCAATTTTTTAATGGGCTTGGTCGATTTCGTAGATATGCTGGATTAAATGAACGCGACCGATTAAGTGGATGTACTCAATTGGATGGAATTGATCGATCGAATGGGCGTAGTCTACTAGAGGGATGTGATCGATTAAATGGACGTTATCGATGATCGATTGCGTAAGCATGACTTATTGAACGGATGCGAAAAATTCAATGGACATGATTGAATGGACTTGATTAGTTGAATGGACATGATCAATTTCACAGACGTGGCCGATTCGCATAGACATGATCGTTTGAATGGGGCCTAACTAAATGGATGCACGTGATCGATTAAATGGACGTGGATTTCTATACGGACGTTACCGATGGTCGACTGCATAGGCGTGACCTATGGAACAGGCGCGTCAAATTGGATGGACATGACCAATTTCATAGACGTGATCGATTGAATGGACTTGATCCATTGAATGGGCCTGGCTGATTAAACGGATGTGCCCAATTTGAAAAACATCACCAACTGAGTGGACGAAATCGATTTTTTTACCAATTTTTTACAGATAATGTTTTAACAGGCAATTTGAAAGTAAATTTTCAATTGCAATTTATACGAATCGTTTTAAAAGTATGAGAAATCAAAAAAAAAAAATTTATTTTAAAATGTTTTAATAATGATTAGATACCGCCCCCGGGGCCTTTTAAATATTACAATATTAGCAAGATAAGAGCCAAGTGTAAACAACGAAACAAGTTTGACCTCTCTGTGATTTGTTGTTGAAAATTTGAGGATTTTTTTTAGAAATATGCAGACTTTAGACTAAACTGTTAACGTGTCACTTTCCTCTCTTGTTAATAATTTAATTTGTATCAGTGGAAAAGTGTTTTTAAAAGAAACAAAGAACTGAACAAGTCTTAATTATTTTGGCATGAATGGCATTGGCCCAATTTTGAAATGGTGTATATAAAAATAGGAGAAACTAGTCTAGACTTCTAGGTAGAAGGAGATAATTGTTAAATTAATGTTTCTAAATAAATTTGAATTTTTAAATTAAAACAAAAGAAAAAAAAGAGAAAAAAAGAAAACTAATACCTGAAATTTGAACATCAAAAAGGAAAGGTGCCTTATTTTTAATAAAATTATTCAAATAGAATTTTCCCTGAAGTGATAAACCCTAACATTTAACATTTCTATAAAAAAAAAAAAAAAAATCTATTTATTTTTAAAAATATGTTGCCATTTTGGACCACAAAGCTTTTGCAGTTATAATAAGAAATTTTTATCATGATTAAATGAAATTAAAATGAACTAAGTAAAGTGGCCATAAAGATTTGCAAATAGCCCTTGAAGAGAATGAATATCGATTTCATATTTTTAGATATTTGAGACAACACAAAAAACAATAAAAAAAATATCACACAACGGATTTTATATGGGACCTCTAATAATCTTTATATCTTTAATAGATGCAAGTTAATTGAAGAGTTTGTTATTGCTGCTGCCAGCATCAATCATCATCATTAAGCAGCGCAATATGCGCATCGATGCATCATTATAATAATAATGCATTTATGAAATTTTCGATTTTTTTTTTTTTTTGTGATTTGTTTTTTCTTCATTTTTTTTGTGTTGTCGATTTTTTGTTTTCTTTCAAAATATAACAATAACAAAAATTTTGCGCATACATATTCATACAATAACAACAACAACTATTCACACATAAATATATGAGATATGATTATTATTTTAATGTGAGAGATAAGGTTTGGGTGCACTTGTGAACGAAATGTATGATCACGATATGATGACAATAATGATGACAACAGCAACAGCAACAGCAACAACAACAATAACAATAGCAACAACAATAGCAACAATCATGTTATAAACACGCACATTACTAGTACGTATTTATTTTGTATATATATATATATATATATATATATATATTTTAGTGTGTGTGTGTGTGTGTGTGTATGTGTTTGCGTTTGTGTGCATCATATACATGTTTATTAAATGACTGACTGTTGGCTGCTGCTGCTGCTGCTGTTGCTACTGCTGTCGTTTGTTGTGCTTTTCTCAGGTGTGCTTTAATTTTTTTTATTCTTCTTTAAAATTCACTTATTTTTTTCACTTTGCTTGTTATTCTTATTGTTGTTATTGTTGTTGTTGTAATTATTATTATTTGTATTGTGTATTTCCAATGAAATGAGTTTATTTGGAATTGAAATAAACTCAAAATAATAATGAATGAATGAAATGTACTTTTTTCAAATAAAATTGTAAGATGATAGAAAAAAAAAGAAGAAGATAAGGGAAAACAGAAAAAGGCAAGTCAAGCCATATCGATCTCACAGTTTTAATTTATATATATATAAATATAGTTATATGATTTGTATTTGCACACAAAAAAAAAATTATCGACATGAGAAATTTTTTTATGTTTCTTTATATGCTCTTATCCTCTTATTCTATTACTAATAGTACTATTATTATTATTATCAACATCAGGACCAGTAACAGTAGCAACTTAGCATAAAATTATTAAATAACGCTATATAAAGTAATAATAATAAAAATAACAATAGCACTAACAATAATAAAACATTTTGAAATCAATCAAAATAATAAGATTATTGTCCTACACAATACACCAATAAACACATCACATATACACACATATATATCCTAAGCACTTTATCTTATACGTGTGTGGTTTCCTTTTTTTTCAAAATACAAATGAACAACAACATTTCATTTAATAAAACAAAAAAAATCCAAAGAAAACTAAACAAAAATCAAAATAAAAAGAAATTTATTCACAATTATCCAACACTTTAATTAAAAATACCGTCAAACAATACTGCTCATCGAAAGAGTTATCGAAGTACTAATGCAACACGTTCATTGTATAACATTTTCTTCTGTTTCTCTCCTTCATAATACAATTGTCACTTTATATTGTTATTGTTGTTTTTGCTGTCATTGTAGTTTTTATTATTACTGTCGCTGATATTTTCATTGTCTTGCACAAGAAAGACAGAAAGAAAAAAACAAAATCTAACTCTGAACTGTATTCTACAAACCTAAAAAAAAAACTATACGACTCGTTTCAATAATGATTGGTTCGTTGGATTGAGTTGCTTGATCAATTGAGTTGGTTTAGTTTAGGTTTGTTTAAGTTGCTGAGATATTGCTTGATCAAGTAAATTGGTTGTAGAGTCGTTGCTGCGTGTTGCTTTTTAGGTTGGTTTGATGTGTTCGTTGGTTGGTTGGTTGGTCCGTTGGTTGATTTATATGGCCCTAAAAATGCAAATGACTCCTGAGCTAAGGGACAGACGCAACAGCTGTTGGTTCGTTTCTTCTTAATTTTCTCTTTCTTTTTTTTATTTGCTTCATGTAGAATCGATGTTAAAGCATTAACAATATTGCCACGTACACAAACACACATCGTTTATACAGTTATTTATATGATCGCATAAATATTAACTTGCACTCAACAACGCGCATTTTCTCTCACATAAACTCTCAATTTCTCTCTCCCATTTTATTAAACTCTCTAGTTTTGCTAAATTTGTTTTTGTAATTATTTTTTTTGTACGCATTTATTGTTGTTAATGCTGTTCGAGCAGACTTTATTCCCTTGATAATGTGTGCACGCGTAGATGGAACTTCATTAAATCTTCAACAAAATGAAAATCCAAAAAAAAACAACGTCAAAAAGAAAACATTTTTTTTTACTGCAAGCATTTGCCATTTTTTTGGTTGTTTGTCGTTTGTTCGCCCCTTTTAAAACATCTCATTTCTGTACTTAGTACTACCCAACATTCAAGAATATTTCAATCTTCCGAATGTTTTCTACATCAATATAAATCAAATCAAAATAAATGGAAAATTTATACTTCCGCACGATTCTTTTCAATTGAATAATGAAAATTTATTGCTGCCCCTAAGAACTTGAAAAATCGGCAGGCTTTTGAAAGGTTTAAAAGGGCTTTCAGATGGATGAAGGGCTATGCATTGCAGTAACTGGGCAGTTCATGGCAAGCAGCAAGAAGCTTTGTAAAATCTTCCAGAAAACATTACAAATAATGGCCATTAAAAAAGAGCTGAGCGACCTTTATTTATTAACCAGCTTCTTTCATGAACCCTAAATCTCTCAGATATTAACTGAAAATAACGTTGTCTAAAGCTACTCAAATTATGTTATACGTAGCATAATTACTCTTGCAAAAACTTCTTGTACTTTCCTCGAAAAGCAAATTAAAAACGCTTTCAAAGAATAAAGCAACAATTTATTATTTATTTTGTTGGATGAATTTCTTTCGTCTTCTTCCCCTTTTGTCAGCTGCTCAAACAAATTCTCGTCTATAGAATCACAGAACTTTAATTTGATTAAAGGGTGATTTTTGCGTGTTGTGTAACAATAGTTCGAATGATAAAGTATATGTGCGGGCGTGTGTATTGTGTGTGTGTGTGTGTGTATGGTGAAGGAGGTTTGTGTGCTTACTAGCACCACCAACACCAAGCACATCACATCAAACCGCTAACTTCGGCCACGATCACCGCACAATAAACCACGCAAAATAAATATGTATTGAAAAAAAAAAAAGTAAAAGCAAAACAAAAACAAAAAGTGAGGCATTAGAAGTAAAAAAGTACATTAACACTCAAGACACAATTTATTAGATCATACATGCTTGGCATCATACATCAAGTTCTGTTAAACTTCAATTTCATATACATTTTATATATACATACATACATACATACACACATACATACACACGCATTTCGGATGTTGATTTTGTAGTTTACCAGAAGGCAGCAGAAGGCAGAAGTGAGTTAGGAGGCAGACACAGAAATTATAGAGAAACATGGGGAGAGTTTTTTTAAAATAAAATTTCTGTCTTTCTTATTTTCTTGTTGCTCTTATTGCTGTTGTTGTGTCTTCATTTAGTTACACTCTGCATAACTTATGGAGCAGGGTATTATAAATTTGTGAAAAAATCGTTGTAAAATGCAAATGAAGTTGAGAGTTATCTACCATTTGCCATATCAATCAGCTCGGAATTACTTTCTGATTCAATTTAAAATTGTCTGTCTGCCCATCCGTCTGAATGTCTACCTACCTGTTGTCTATTTTCTGTTCATATAAATTTGATATGAAGAAAGCGCAATTTAATTTAGTTCAACACAAAGTTCGCCGCAATATCGGAACATTTTTGGAACCATTGCCCTGGTTTTTTTAAAAACAAAGTCTTTATAGAGGAAAGTGTTGAATATATTTTGACAAAATATGTGTGTGCGTGTAACAAAATTTGATATAGATCAGCCCATGTAGGTAATCACGCTCTATGTATCGTTTTTTTCGACAAAAATTTAGATTATATGGAGAAAAATTAGAATTTTGAAATATTAAAAACACACAAATTTGTATTAACTTTAATTTCGATCGTTCCATGATTTAGCAGTCTGTCCCCTGTACAAAAACTTTACAAATCATTTTAAAATTTACAATATTTTCAATTTCGTTGATTTGCAGCTCATTTTCATTCATTATGAACTTCTTAATCTGATGCAGCAAACTGAGTAAAGAGTATTTAGGACTTCAACCATTTAACAAAAAAAACGGTTCTTATTTATTTTCATTTATTATTATTATTCGTATAATAATATTATCATCACAGAGAGCTACATAATATGTTTTCTTTTTGTTGTTATTGTACAGTAAATCTGTAAATGTAAATAATTTTTTTGTTTTTTGATAATACGTAAAATATAAAGGGTTTGCTAAATAGTACGATATATTCATGAAATAAATGGACAATGACATTATAAATCAAACAACAAAGACCTACAAAGAAAGATTGAAGAAACTTATTTGAAATCGCTCATACCTTTGTATAATTGAATTTTTTACGAAATTTTACAGTGAGACTAAAAAACAAAAAAAAAACCTCTATCAGAATCATGCAATTTGAAGGATGCTCTTTTATTACACTTCATACATACTTTCTAAGCATCTTTCTCTAACTATATATCTATATATCTCTATCTCTCTCTCTCTCTTACTAATTTTCTTTTTCTTTTTTCTTTAATTTTGTATTTCTCTTTCTAAATTTTTCTTCGTCTCCTTGTCATCGTGTGTATCTGATTTGTCTATTTGTATATGTTTCTCTACGTATTAATTAAGAATATTTTTAAAATGTATTTTTAGTTAAGTTATCGTTGACGAATTCACTTCTGCTTTCACAATTTATTTTATTTATTTATTCATTTTTTATTTTTTATTAACATTGGAAAACGACAACAGCCGCAACAACAACAATAACAATAACAGCGACGACAACAATCTCTTAAATTAAATTGAATAGAATTTTTAATTGTCAACATATGGATAAATTTATAATCGACTTCTACTGGTTAAAACTTCATGACATAAAATTTCACAGAATTACAGAAAAAAAATTTTAAATTTCTAAAATTTTACTTTTATAAGCCTCTAAGTTTGAAGCTTTTTTAATAAAAATAACTCACTAGATATTGCTTGGTTTCTAAAATAAAAATCGTCTTGGAAAAGAAAACGCCAAATTTATACAGAAATCTCCACAGTTGACTTAAAATGTTATTTCTTTTAATATTTCAAAAATCGTGAAAATTAAGGCAAACTCTTTAAAGCGAAAATCTACTTTGCCTGAATTCTACTTGAAAAAAAAAGTGAATAAACTTAATGAAAATATTCTAAAAAGACATTTCTCTACGGGGATTCGAGCAGAACAAAATTTTCATTACTAATCCTTTAAAATTTTTTTGGATATAAATCTCAGTGTAAAGAAAAGTTATACAAAAATTATTTGGGATCTTAAAAGGCACATTCAGAACAAAGAAAAAACTAAAATCTGAATAGATATTTTCTGATAAGATACTGTCTATAAGGATGAAAGAAAGATTATTTCAAAAAATGGATAAAAATGAATTAATAAGCGATTTTCTATCTTTGTTTTAGTATAAATTTCACTTGGAAACTTGAAGATTTAGAATAAATCGGTAATTCTTTTTCTTTTTTACTAAAACAATTTATCTATAAAATGAAAACCTTGAATGGGAGTTCTAAGAAAAGAAAAAAACCAACAACAACAATAACTATTTACATAAAATTATTTTACTTGAAATGTTCTCCTAGAAAGTCAAATATTTACATATTATTCAAACCGAACATATTCAAACCGAACATTTCATTATACAACAGCAGCAACAGCAACAGCAACAATAACAAACAGCAAACAGCAAACCAAATTGTTTGAATTGTAAAAAATTTTTTACATCAGTCTCTTGATTTTCATTTTCTTTTTTTCTTCTCTCAGTGTGAATAAAAAACTTAATGTAAAACGAAAAAAAAAAACTCAACATTGAATAAATTTTTACTTGAACACTTAACACTTTATGACAAAATAAATATTGTAGAAATGTAATAGAAAAAAAACAGAAAAGAAGAATGGAAAATGAAAAACAAAAAAAAAAACAGGGACAATGAATAAGAAGCAAATGTTGTAGAAGAAAAGTCAAAGAAGAAGAACGAACGGTAAACTATATTTATTATCACTCGTTAATTAAAGGAAATGTACAAAAAAAAAGCACGTGAAATAAAAAACTCAAATAAGAAACAAAAACATGAAATCGCAAATCAAACAGACACAACCCAAAGAAGAAAAGAACGAATACAGATATATATAAATATTTTACATATAGAAAAGATTATTTATATACAACACATGGGTCAATAAATTACTATTCTGAAATTTTTATATGCAACACATTGAAATGATTTCTCACTGTCGATCTTAAGGTCCTTTAAGTCATAAATGTCAAAATTCAACGAATACACTTAAATTACATTCAAAGCAACTCTACAACTGCTGAAGTTGACATAAATTACAATTTTTTATTGAGTTGACATATGATATGAAAAAAGATCATGACTTTGTGAGTTTGGAAAGATGACACAAATTCAAAAGTCTGTTGAGAAATCTGTTGTAAGGATCACATTTTCTTTAAGGTGTAACCACTTTGGAGTAATTGAATAAATGTGAAAGTCAAGTAAAAACAAGGCCATGTAAATCAAAGATTTTATTGAACCAAAATTTCTTCAATCTTGGCATTAGTAAGATATTTGTAGTAATTATTGTGTAACTCCTTTAAGGATTATAAAATCTAATATCTTTTCGATTTATATTGGTAGGCATTTGGATAAATTGGAAGGCCCTCTCGATTCCTGAAGTTTCTAGGCCATACTTTTAAAATGCAAAAGACAAACGTAAATGGATAGTTTTATTTTATAGTTAATCTCGCTTATATTTAATTCAGATCTTGGAGATCCAATTCAGAACTTTAGCTTATAAATGAATTCTAGTAAAAGTTTGAACAAAGTACAAACTTTACAAGGTAAATAGGTGACAGAAACTATCGAAATAGCTTTAAAAGCGTTTTAAAATATCTAAGTAAACATTTTTGAGGACAGACTTAATCATTGTTAATTTTGAAATAAGAAAAAAGCAATATTTTTCTTGTTGTAAAAGGCATCACTTTTACTTAAGGTGTCAATGCATTTCGATGACGACTTTAGCAGCAGCTACAAATGCATTTAAGAGCCTCGCATTATGAGTTAATATATTTAGTCATCTAACATTGAAAAATGTATATTATCTTCTTTTTCTTTTCTTTTTTCAAAATGAATTGTAAACCAAGAGATAACAACTCAGGGCCCACGACGCGCGAAATAACACAAAAATGGAAATATAAAAAAAAATAAGAAAAAGAAATTTAACAAAAAAAAAAAAAAAAAAACAAGTAAGAAAATTAGATTTCACTGGGGCCACAACTTGGATAACCACCACCATCACCACAACCATGACCACGACACCATGATATTACGATTCAGTGTAAAGAAATAAGAAAATTTTATATGTTCGAGGCCAAATCTTGGAGATTCACCCATTTAGACACCTCACTTGGTATATTAAGGTACAGGCAGATAGTTTGTACTTGTATAATTTGGGAAAGGTGTGTTCATTTGTAGATTAGCGGCATTAATATTTCAATTTCTTATTACAGTTTTGAAATTATGGACAAAAAACTCCAATTTCCTGCATAAAATAACAGTGGTATTATCAGTTTACGTTACGCAGAAGGCGTGTCCTTTGATCGATATGACGCCTACAAGAACTTTCGATGTTTCTCAAATTTTACAACAAGGAAAATGTTAATAACACACGGACAGACAGATAGACAGATAGACAGATAGCCAGATAGACAAACATGACTTACATGCAATAATGTACAACGTGCCTCTCAAATTGTTTATCACACATGGATAAATGGACAGACAGATAGACGAACAGTCATATCTAAATTTTTTTCAGAATTTTATGTTAATCAAGAATATTTACACTTTTTAAAATCTTGCCTTTCTAACGTTACATATATAATGACAAAATGAATATAACCTCAAACACTATGCGATAGGTATAATAACAATAATAAGAAGAGGAAATTAAATGAAACCGGTCCCTCAATCGTTATAAATCGATATATTTTAATGTTAATTTGAAGAATAAAAGTGACAATTCTTTTCAGTTAGTTCTCGATTGGTTTAGCTTGTTTTGTTTCTTCTTTTTTTTTATGGTTGCTTTTCGTTTAAACATAACCAGTCCAGTCCAGCTTTTTAATTGTTATAAAAAATATGAAAAAAAAAACCAATAACCTAAATAGAAAAAATTCAAATGACATATCGTTTTAAGAATTTCATTTTCAATAGCATCAATATACAACAATAACAATAAACAGCAGCAATAACAGCGTTAGCAACAATAAAAAAGAAATATCAATAAACATTAACTCACCTTTAATCTTTTATTGGCGGCGCTACGTTTTAATGTATTACAGCAATTGTTGGCAATTTGTGTATGCATGCGATCACTATCATCGTTATTAATTTGCATTGCCATACAACGACGACTCAATTCGACTAATTCAGATACGGGTTGTACCTTTTGAGTGTAAAGTAATAAAAAAACAAAAAAACAAATAAAAAAAAAAAAGACAAAAGCAACAAACAAAAAACATTAACAAAACGCACGAACAATTAAGAAAAGTAAGGTAATAAATATTCAGAATTGTTTTTTTTTTTGGAAGGTCGAGGCCGGACTCTTAAATGCTCTACACCATTTTGCTTAAACGTACACAATTAAGAAGTCAAGTAAATGAATTGGAATATCAAAAAAGTGAAAAAAAATTGTAAGTTTTTTTAAATGATTTGAGAAATGGATTCAAAAAATATACCAATCTGGGCTAAATGCGAAATTTGCCAATTTTTATTAAAATACTATGAAAATTATAAATTGTTTCCATCTAAAAATTTTTTTTCCCCATTATTTGAGGAGTTAATTTAAAAGTAATCTAACCATTAATTTAATTCTAACCATTTTCGATGATGTTCATTTCGGAGCCGACTGTCAGATAGGCCTAAGTCAATTTTGCAAATTATTCTGCGTTGATTGACTGAAGTTTATAATACTCAAGACGGAAAGTTAGTTATTCCACCAAAAAAAAAAAAAAACAAACAATATTTGGACAAAAATTTATCATCCAGTGGTTAATTATTATTATCAAATTCAAGATGAAGAAGAAACATATTCCATGAAACATATCTAACGTACCTCAACTGTAACGGCGTCATCACTATTCCGTATCATATCTATAATTATTTCACGTGACAAATCACCGACAGGTGTGCCATTCACTTTCAATAAACGATCACCGGGCAATAGCCCCGTTGTATTACCAATGTTACTATTGCCACCACTACCAGTCCCCGGTTCCGCTAATATGACAGGCTTCAAAACTGGTGTTAACACCATTTCCGTTGAACGATCTATACAAATCGCTTTACGCAAACTGAAACCGAAATCTTGACGTGGAGATTTTTGTCGTTGTATTGTCAATTGACGTGGCGGTGGCAATTTCACTAAACGTATCGGTGGCAATGGTAAAATAATATCTTCAAATGTTTGGACATGTGACCAACATTCAATACCTTGACATTCACCGATTGGACTTAAAGAGAATGGTGGCGTAGCAAATGATGAATTCGTTGTATCAGTAAGACTATCAGCACTCGGTGATGGTGATGTCATAATTCTTAAATCATTATTATGATTACTTGAATAATGATTATGATTATTATTTATAATATTATTAGTATTTTTATGACTATTACTATTATTATGATTATTATTATTAGTATTACAATGCGACATGACGTGAGTTGTATAACGTGCACTAGTTGGTAGAGTCATGGCTCTTTGCATAACGCCATCATCACTGCGTAAACTTTCGATTGATGTAAATGATGTGCCATGACCTTGACTGGATGCTGAACCAAGTGAACCACGACCACCATTACCACTACCACCAATCATGTGATTTTGATGACCATTGCGTCGGCCAACGCCACCACCATTACCAAACATTAATTCATTTTGCATTGTATTACGCATGATAAGCATTTGAGCTTCAGGCGATGTGACAATAATTTCCTCATGAATATTGCTAGCACTGCTACGGGATCCTTTAAGTATACCTCGTTTAGGTGGCTTAGGTGGCTGTGCCGTTGTTAAACGATCCTAATTCAACGAATCAAAGCATAAAATTAGAGTGCTTGTTACAGACTACAAAATATTTCATATCAAACTTTAAAAGGTTACTTTGGTAAAAAAAATTTTAGAATAGAGATTTCAAAAGAGAAACTTGAAAATAAATCGATTGATTAAATCACCTGCTTGAATTGCTTTCACTTTTTCCAAGTTCATAATTTATTTGGTAAATTCAAATGAGGAATTTCCAATTTTATAAAACTAAATTACAAATTTGCTGTTGTTTTGTCTGGTCATTAATAATACAAATAATCCTTAAAATTAAAAGCTCCAACGATTTATGACATTTAAAGTTCTTTAAGATTTACTAATCATATTAAAATTTGTACCAACATTTCATTTCATTTAAATTAAATATACGATTTCAATAGAATGGAAAACAGACATTCGATTCCCATAGAAACTCAAGGTCCCTGGCACCAATAGAGAAAAACCCTTTGTAATGAAAAAATAAATTCTTCTATTTCAACGTACTCACTTTTTCATTGTTTGCATTATTATAGGAAGATAATGCTTCCGATATGGAATGTATTGTGGAACCATTATAACATGTTTCAATAGTCGTGTTAACTGAAGCAACAATTTCTTCATTGCCACGATCTAATTCAAGACCTCCGCCACTGCCATTACCACTCCCACTGCCAGCACCATTATTATCAGCATTTAAAGCGGCAAAAAATTCTGCGCTATAATCAGCCGTTATACCACTGGGTAATTTTTCTTTCTCTTTACGTCTACCACGAATTTTCAATGATCGTCTTACCTACACATTGAATAAACGAATAATGATGATAATAATGATAATTGAGTAATGTTTGGTTTGTAAAAGTAAAATATTACTTACTTCATCTAAGCGTAAAAGTTCCTCGGTGCTCATTGTCCCAGACAAACTGGTTGAATGTTTTGTATCATTTTTACGCTGTTTCTTCTCCCGTTTACGTTTCTCCTTTTCTTCACGTTCAGCTTTTTCACGATCACTGCCACTACCGCTAATACTACTACTGGCCACAGCCACGCCTTTTTTCATAAAATTAAACATATCCCAAATATTGACTGCCTCAATCTCTCTCAATATCTCTCTGCCTCTTTCTCTGTATGTCTGCCTGCTTGGCGTCTATTTGGGCCGATCGACTAACTAGCCAACCTGCTAACTCACTGTTGGCTAACACAGCCCCCCAATGTTCCAATAATGAGTACACACACAATAACAAAAATTATACACACTTTTATTAACTGTTAATAAAGTTCTTGTATTTTCTGAGAAATTATCATTTAGCAAAATTATTCCGAATACGTTTTACTTGCTTGTCACTTGCTTGTCACTTGCTTTCACTTTATTGTGGCTTTTTCATATGTTTTATTATTTTGTTATAGCCGCTTTTGGAATGTCCTTTTTGAGAAATTTTCAATATATAAGAAAAACAAAATAAAAAAAGGCTTAATTTGATAAATTAATTAAATTAAAATAAAATTTGGTCAAACGAAGCAATTTGCATAAGCGGGAACATTTAAAAACTGAATAGAGACGAGAGTTCAAAATTTCGTATGACGTTTTTGAAAGATTCATCAAACTTTGTCAAAGCTTTCGATTCCAAAGCAAAATTAATTCTTATAAAAATGCATGCATTCAATCGAAAATTTATAGTCGCGATACAATTTTGAAACATTTCCAAATTTAAATTGCGGATTTCCAGATTCATTGATCATTGATTTTTTACAGAGTTAATTTATATTTCGAAAGAATTCATAAAAAAAAAATGGTTCAAATATACAAAAATAATCGATATAGAATTCTCTCTTCAAAGAAAAATCGTTAGGCAAATAAGCTTAAAAATAAATTTGAGCCCGGTTGTGGCATGCTCTTGAAAGCATTTACTTCTCTTTTGATTTCCTAATTTATTAACTTTAGTAACTTAATTCAATGTTTCTAGTGAAAATTTCAAGGCAATAACATTATTTATATGAACTGGAAACTTTTTATAATCAGCGATTAAGCACGGACGGACAGACCGACAGATGTTTTTAAATCGCTACAGATTCGAAATGACTAAGTCATAATCTACAATGAATAACCTATCGACTAAAATGTTGCAACTGCTGTATAATGAGACGAAAAATATGTTGTACAATAAACAACAACAACACACACACACCACACACACAACACATATATATATATATATATATATATATTATAATATATTTATATATATATATATATATATATATATATAATAATACTACACTACACAACACACCACCACACACACACACCACACACACACACACACACACACACACACACACACACACACACACAAACGTTTCACCAAAAACCTCATGTGTACAAAATAAAATTTTCTTCGACAAGAATATTTCTTTATGAGCATTAAACACAAAGGTGTGGCATTAAAATTGAAAAATAATAAAATAAAATAAACGTTTGACTTTATATTTTTGTCCCTACATAAATTAATTCGATTATCGCGTTCTTTCTGTTTTCATTTTTCCTTTTACATTTCTTTATGTTTTCACTAATTTCGTGAGACTTCCAAAAAAAAAAAAATACATCATACGATAAATTTTGCTTTTTTTTTTTGTTTAAATTTTTGTTGTTGTTTTTTACTCGAGCAATTTATCTTCTATTAACAGCGCTTATATATAAAAGGCATTAATTTTACTTTAACATTTAAACTTAAAGAAAGTAAATAAATAATTTTGTCCTCCATTGGGGCCGACTCTTATTCTGCTCTACAATAATTTGCTTAATGCCCGCCTAACGCTTAATGTGTGTAAAAAGTCAAGTAAATAAATTACAAATTACGAGAATAAAAATAATGGTCCGTTTATTATACAAGAAAGTATTCAAAAAGATGATGCATTAATGTACCAAACCAGAACTAACAACATCAAAATTTCTATTAAAATATTTAAAATTGTAACTTTTACCCATCTCTTGACTTTTTTTTTGAAAAAGCCTTTATTTCAGAAGTTATCCGAAACGTAAGTCGTTTTTAATAACTATCAGTGGACTTCGCCTTTAAGACAAAATTGAGCCTGTAGCTTGATAATAATTGATAAACATTAGACGGACAGACAGGCAAACAAATCGTTATTCTACATAAATGTATTTCAAATCCTTCCGCTCGTACCTTGCATTCATAAAATTCTAACAAATGAAAGTTATTAATTAGCGAAAATTTTTCCAAAATCCCTTAGTATCGATTTACATGGAAAAATCTTGAATATTCTCTATTTTTATAAATTTTATGCAACCATTTTTAGCAAATGTATATCGCTCAGAACTTCAGAAGAAATTGAATATAAATTTTTGAGAGTTTTACAACGTGACATACAATCATATAAAACAAAATTCAAGACCCTCGCCATTTGCCAAACTAAATCCAACATTTAACTAAACTTTAATTTAGTAGATGCTACTATGAGTGTGTGCATATATGTTTGTATATGTGTATACGTGATTCAAATACCCACTAATAGAATTTCGAAATAACTTTCTTCTAGATAATTTTTTGCATTCATAATTTTATTATAGAATTTTATATGTATGAGTGGTAAGCGAAAGAAACAGTAAGAGTATTAATGCGAGTGCGGGTGTTGTGTGCGTATGTGTGTATGTAGTGTATGTGAGTCTCTATGTATGTTCGATGTTTGGTAAAAAAAATTTTTTTTATGGTATTTTTTCTTTTTGTTATTTCTATTGTTTGTGTTCTACTTTGTTTAGAATTTTTCCAGCTTCACACAAGACAAACATTTTTGAAACTGTTAAATTAAAACCAGTGAAAATACAGTAAATGAAAAACAGATGAATAAAAAGGGCGTAGTATGAAAAAAAAAACAACAACACAAACCCAAATCAAAATCACTATCAAATTAAAAATAAAAATCACACAGAGAAAACAAATCAAACAATTTCCTTTATTGTTTTTTTTTTGCTTCTTTGCTTTTTTTTAACATACCATTTAATTTCTAACATCTTAATACTTCACTTTTTTATAATTGATCAAATAATTCAATAATTCTCACATATAAAATATTATTGCATTTTTTATCTCTTAAGTTTTTTTTAGATATTTTAATAAACTATTTTAATTTGAACAGTTATGTTATGTTGTCTTTTATGTTTTATTCTCCTTCGTTTTTACTACTTAACTTTTCATTTTTGTTTTCAATTATTTCTCTTGTTAATTTTATTATTATCTAAATCGTCTACTACACAAATGTCAAATTCTGTGAGAGGCAGAGAGAGAAAAAAATCTTAAGCGGTTAAATAGTAATTCATAAATAGGCAAAAGAACAATCAAATAAATAAAAGTAAGAAGAGGAAGATGGAGAAGACAAAACAATAATAATAATAACAAAAATTCAATTTAGGTGATTTCAGTTCAGTTATTTTTCTCATACAACGTAATTAACATTACACATATATAACGGTTTCTCTAACTATATGAATAGAGACAGAGAGCTAGAGAGAATTTTTTCTTTTATAAAAGCATTTAGCTTAAAAGTAAAAAAAGCGAAACAAAAACACATCAAAGAAAAAATAACAAAAATATTGCTGAGAAACCGTATTCAAAAACAATAAACACACATACACGCATGCATATATATGCAAATACAATAGTGTAAACTTTATATTAAGCCACTCCAATTCAATATAGAAAAGCAAAGAAAAAACAACGAGCAGTATAAGCGAAAAAAAACAAAATGTTGAAAAAGAAACATGAAAAAAAATCAATGCAATGCAATAAAAAGGCGTATTGAGAAAAATAATCATTGACCAATATTGCATATAACACACACACACATATAAAATGCACAGCACACACGCGCGCGCTTACAATCATAACCATGCACGAACACGCTCATATAAATGTATAGCATTTGTATTCTTATTTTCTGTTTCTTGATAAATATTTCATGTTGTTTTTTTTTTGTAATTTTTTCTTTATGCCGACGCAAATAGATAGAAGTAACAATAATAGTAATACTAACGACAATAATAACAATTTCGCCATCAATTTAATACTTCTACTTCTTTTTTCTTGTCTAATATTTTAATAATTTGCTTAAAAATTTGTTTCAATTTCCATGCATTAGCAAAATTATTACTTCTTAAAAGGAACACAATTTTTTTTTCGCCTTTTTGTTTTCCATGCATTTTTTGGCTGCACACCTTAGAAATATTCTTGTTTTTTTTCTTCTCTTTTCTTCATGTCTTATATTACAGTTATCTTTCCCAGACTTTTGCAAAAAAATATTGAGAAACTATTTCTTCATATTTCACAGCATTACATTTAATTGAATCAGCTGTACATTTATTGTTGCTAATTATTTGATGATTAATAAATATTTTTTTTAATGTTTTAAATTTAATTTAAAATTCTTTTGTGAAATGTATAATCAGCCTTTCGCAAAAATTTTTTGTTACTATTTATTGTGTTGTATTTCACGTCATTACTGTTTCTATTTTGTCGTTTCTTTTTTATCGTTTTGTGTTTACTTGTTAGAGCAATGAACTAAACAACACATACAAAAAATAAAACAACTTTTGAACAGAATGTTTTATACGTATTTATACGAAACTTTTATACGTATTAATATAACATCAAATAATGTAACTGTACTCAACCAATCAAGTGGTTTCTTACAAAAGTATCATACCTATTTTAGGGAAAGTGTCATCTCTGAGGAATATAAGTATTGTATAAGCATGTTATAAGCTGTGATAAGTACTTTAATCTCCAATAAAAAGTTAATAAATAATTTATATAAAGAAAGAGAAAATACATGGAAGTGTTTTAAAAAGGGTGGCGAGATTCATAAATATGGCAGCCGCTTTAAATTATGCAAAAGTTATTTCAACAAGTAACAATAATAACAGTAACAGCAATAGTGCCACGACGCCAACTGCAACATACCATTCAAGTGCGTCTGCGGGTGGTGGCGGGGAAATAGCGATATCAGCAACAGCACCACCTACTAATGTACAGGAATATAAAATTCGTGTACCAAAAAATTTGAGGAAGAAACATCATGTGATGCGTTTTAATGCCACACTTAATGTAGATTTTGCTCAATGGCGGTCAGTGAAATTGGAGAGGGAGAATAATATGAAAGAATTCAAAGGCCTTGATGAGGATATGCCAAAATTTGGTGCTGGCTCTGAGTACAACCGTGATTTGAGAGAGGAAGTGCGTCGTAAAAAATTCGGTATTATCGCTAAAAAGTATCGCCCCGAAGCTCAGCCATGGATACTGAAAGTTGGGGGGAAGAATAGTAAAAAATTCAAAGGTATACGGGAGGGAGGTGTGGGTGAGAATGCAGCATTTTATGTATTTACTCATGCACCGGATGGTGCAATCGAGGCATATCCTCTAAATGAATGGTACAATTTTCAACCGATACAACGTTATAAAGCCTTATCAGCTGAAGAAGCTGAAGAGGAGTTTGGACGCCGTAAAAGAAATATGAATTTTTTTACATTAATGTTACGGAAACGTTTGAAACCGGACGAAGAGGAGGAGCTGGATCCGGATGAAATAAAGGCGAAAGGTAATACGAAGAAATCAAAAGAATTGAAAATTAGTGAAATGGATGAATGGATTGACACGGATGATGATTCAGATAGTAACAGTGATGATGATGGCGATGATGGTGATAACAATAATAAAAACAAGAATAAAGAGAACAGCGATGATGATGGCGCATCATCGAAAAAAAAGAACAACAACAAGCATGATGGAAACAAAAAGAAAAAGCGTGATGTAAATGATGAGGCATTCGAAGAATCTGATGATGGTGATGAGGAAGGCCGAGAAATGGATTACGATACAGAATCAAGTTTAGATGAGCCAGATCCGGAAGCCAAATTGGATAAAGATATGAAATCGGTGGCTGAAGAAGATGCTTTACGGAAACTTTTAACATCAGATGAAGATGAAGAGCCTGAAAATAAATCTGAAGAATCAGAAAATGAGGATGATGAAGCAAAACGTAAGAACAATAAAAACAAGACCAACAAGGATGGCGACGTCAACAATAAAGATAAAAAGAAGAATTCATCTAGTGATTTCAGTTCAGATAGCAGTAATTCGGATGATGATGATAATACAACAACAAAAATTAAAAATTCAAGCAGCCGAGAACCTAGCACATCAAAAATCCTTAGCAGCAATCAAAGCAGTTCGCGTTCCACCACGCCCACATTTAGTTATAATGATGCAAGCAATGTTAACAATACCAATACCAATACCAATAGCAATAATAATAACAACAACAATAGCAATTATAATAAACGTAAATTGAATAGTATGCCTGGTGATTTAACGGGCTCGGAGAATAGCAATAGTCCGATTAGTACGCCAGCTAAACGTAATAGAATGGAAACATCATCCAATCATGTCATGCCATCAACATTTACAGGTGTTGTTAATACTATAACTAGCAGTAGCAGTGGTGGCGGCCTTAGTGGTAGTAGCAGCAATAGCAACAAAGAGTATGTAGTCAAATCTCTGTGGCCTAAACTCACTCAAAATATTGATTTTTATTATTTTTCATCTCTTTCAAAGTCTGTTTTCCTTCATTTTTCCACATCCTGATCTTTTTGTCCTCCTTCATTTTTTTCTTTTCTGTCTGATTTGAACTAAGTACTAAGATTAGTAAAGTCCACTTAGCGATACATTTAATTCGTTCGTTGACATTCACTTCTCTTCTATTCTTCATCTCTTTTTAACAAATTCAAGCGATTTCGGTATAACGGAAGAAGCTGTACGGCGCTATTTAATGCGTAAACCAATGACTGCCACAGAATTGTTAACGAAATTTAAGAATAAAAAGACTGGCGTATCGAGTGAACGTTTGGTGGAGACAATGACACAAATATTGAAGAAAATTAATCCGGTGAAGCAAACCATTCAAGGGAAAATGTATTTAAGCATTAAAGTCAATAAATAGTAATGTTTTCTCTCTCTCCTTTTTTTTTTTTTTTTTTTTGTACTCACTTTAAAGAGTCAAACGATTAATGTTTGATAAAAAAAAGAGAATCCTGTCTAGAAAATCAGAAAATAAGAAATGAGAAAAAAAATAATAAATGATGTAACGAAGTTAACTCTATAAATCCAGTGTTGTTCCTTTTTTTTTCTTATTAATTTTGAAAAAATTTTGTAACAATGTTTTTAACAATTTCTTAGTTCATAAGAGATGAATTATATGACTCATCTGTTTAATTAAAATGAATGCCCGCTTCATTGAAGGCTAACAATAATTGCATAAAATCATCTAAATCCATTGAGCGTGCACGCATTTGCGCCATATTTAAATCATTTAAGATTTTCATAACTTTCTCTTGCATATTGAAATTCGGTTCGACAGCCAAGTTCCTTAATGATAAATGCAATTTATAATTCTTTTCCAACATTTCCATGACCGCAGTAATTTTAAATGCGGCTGCCAAAGTTTTATTCTTCCTTAGAAATGCTATGCGTGTTAGACCATCCCATTCGATAAAATTGATGGGTGGCGGTGGATTTTTCGGCTCTAAACGTACTACACTCGATTCAACTTTCGGTGGCGGTTTAAAGTTATTCTTACCCACTTTCATTATCATATCTACACGGGCCAACAATTGGGTATTCACGCTAAGACGACAATATAATTTATCACCCGGTTTCGCTACCAATCTTTGAGCGAATTCTCTTTGAAACATTAATACAGCACAACGGAATAGCGGTCTATGTAATAATAATTTAAATACTAATGGTGAACTTATTTGATATGGTATATTTGCTATACATAAATCGAAGAAAGGTAAATCGCCTTTAAGGCAATCACCAATCAATAATTGCAATTTGGCTTGATATTGTGTACCCTGAACACGTTTTTGTAATTCGGCCGCTAACCGTGTATCTATTTCACATGCGATCACTTTTTTACAACGTTCCAACATACGTACAGTCATATTACCAGTGCCTGGACCAATTTCTAATATAACATCTGTTGGACGTATAGCTGATTTTTCTAACATACTTGTTATCACTAAAGGATTCTTTAGAATATGTTGACCATAATCTTTATTGAACATGATACCTTGCTTTTGTATTTCATTATGAATGCGTGTCCTCTTTTCACTTTTCACTTTAGGCATTTTGGCATTAATATAAATATTAGAGCTTCAATAAAATGATTTATTTATTATTTTTCCTATATTTTGTATTGTATTGTTGATATTTTTCACGAATAACGTAAAATAACAATTAATATTTTTTTTATACTTTTCTCTTACGCTCTTTATTGATTAATTACATTGCACGAACAATTAAAAATAAATGAATTACTAACGAATTACTTTTAACAAAATATAAAATATTTAAATAAATGATATTTCTGTTTTTATTTAAGCATGGAGGTAAAACCACAGAAAATTAAATGCCATGTGCAATAATTTTGTTACACTTAATGCGCGTGTAGTTAACAAATTCATTTTTCCAAAAGCGAAATATTTTGTAGTGTAGCTATTTCTTAATAAATTATAAAATGAAAACCAACATAGTTTCCACTTTTTTTTTTTTTTTTTTGGGTAAAACTATTTTCTATGTAAAATTCATACTTTTTATTAAAATTATTCTTAAATCATACGCTTAGGGTTTTTTGTATTTTAATGCATATATACGTGTAATTTAAATAGTTTTGTCTAAGAAGAATCGAAAATTAAGGCTTTCCAAGTGGTATTATGAAGCTCATATAATCAGCATATGCACCCCATTCGACACGTTTCATTTGAAATGTTATTATCCAACCAGTTAAAAGAATTAACCAGATACATGTACCAATAGCTGAATATAAAACATATTTTTTAATTTGTCTCTGCTCCGGATATTCTATTGTACGAAATGCTTCTTTAAAGAACCACCAAACATTTACGGCCCATACAAATGGCAAAAAGGCAAAACCAATCAAGAAATATGTTCGACATAGTGATAATTTCTTATCATTTGACGCTTTAGACAAATTCATTTGTTTTTTTCTATTTAATTTACTTAGATGTACAAAGATAAATATAAGTAGGAACACCTCGAACTTATATAATTGATATTAACCGAAATTACAGTACAACTTTTTTTATTTTACTTTTATTTTGCATTAAATATTTACAAGTATCAAAGAAAATAATAATAATTATAATGTTGCCCACTTCATCATTTCATCAGAACTATGTTAACGGTTTACTGTAAATGTTTAAATTATACGCTGTGTTGTAATAAAACTGTGCTTACAAGTAAATTAATACTCTAAATGTAGCAAAAATTTTCTTTTGGCTTCTAATAATTAAAAAATGTAGTTATTGGAATCTACAAGACTAATAATAATTTTAATTATAAATTATTATTACTTAATTGTAGACTTAAAAATATAATGACATTAAAAATCATGCCAGTGTTTATCAGTGATGCCCAGTTTTACTACTCTTTTACAGTTTTTGGGATCTTGTCTTTCAAGAACCTTGTTTTTCTTTTTAAAGTGTATGTGTATGTGCCTATGTATATATATATATATATATATATACATATATATATATATACTATTATACTATACTACTATATATATAAACTAAAAGAACAGTTAATTTTTAGCAGTATGACTGCATCGGCATCACTAAGCATTCATATATATATATATATATATATATATATATATATATATATATATATATATATGTAAATGTATATATATGAATATTCTCTAAGTGTATATATTTTCGTTCTTTATCTTCTGCCAAAAAAAATTGAAATTTTTAAAGTAGCAAGTAGAAATTATTGTTCTTTCATCATTTTAATGCACGGACAATAAGAGAAAACAATAAAAAGAAAAAAAAAGAAACTAAAATTAAATTAAATGAATTGCGATTAAAGTATAATTATTGTAAAATAATAAAAAGTATGGCGTACAGAAAAAAGTGAAAGAATGAAATAAAAAAAAAAAACAATTATTAAAATATGAATATGAAAATAAAAAATTAAATTAAAAATAACAATAATGAATTTAATATTGAAAATATCAAAACGAATAAGATTCGATTGAACTGAATTGAATTGAGGATACAAATGGGAAAATTTAAGAAGAATTTTTCTGGTTCTAATTGTTTGTGTTGTTTGTGTTTGTGTATATGATTTTTTGTGATAAATACCAGAAACGAGCAAAAAGTTTACACAAGAAATATAAAAATAAAAAAAAATTTTAAGAATAAGTATAAAACAAAATAAATTTATGTCAAAGTAAGACAAAGATAGCATTAGCATTAAACATAGACACAGGTACATACATTCATATTAATCATTAATATTCCTCTTGTCTCACTTTGTTTTTCTTTAAATTTAATTTTATTATTGTTGTTGTTGCTACCAAAATTCCCTTTTTACGCGCTCGATTGGCCCATAAGAAAGCAAAAGGGTGAAAAAAAGAACACCATAAAATTATGTACAAGCGAGAAAAGAAAAAAAATAATAAAGAAGAAAGTGAAAAGGAAAAAATAAAGAAGGAAAAAAAATGAAATGATAAAAGAAAATATGGAAAATAAATGGATACGGATGGAACGCTAAATCATATCATTGTTACAAACAAATGCATAAATACACACACACACACACACACAAAGGGGAAGAGAGAGAAAGTGTACTAGAGAGAGTCATATTGAGAACATGAGGATATAGAAAGAATGATAATCAATGAAAATAAATAAATGAAATATTGAATTGAAATTTTAAATGTTTTGAAAAGGAAATGAAACCATGAAGAAAAAAAGAAACAATATATTTTCTTTTTTCCTTTGATTCTCAATTGTAGCATCATAACATTTACTGTTCTTATAATCATTATTATTCTTTTTATTCCTTGTTGTCCATATAAGAGAATTTTTTTAAATTATGTATTTTTTGAGAATTATGTATGTATGTATATGCTAATGTTTTGTGTGTGTGCGTGTATGTCTCTTATGTGTAATAACACATTTCCATGTAACTGTAATAAAAAAAGTAAATAAAAAAAAAAACAAAGGATAAATAAGGCCAATTTATATATGCCCAAGTATATGTTGCAGTGCAGCATATGTGTATGTGTATGTGTATGTGCGTGTGTGCATGTGTATACATATATAACTTCATTATAATCATAATTATCATCATCATTATTATTATCATCTCATATTTCTGTTGCATTTGAAAATTATCTCTGGCCCACTTTGCGTGTGACCCATTTTACGACAACAAACATAGCATAACGTAACGTAATGTAATGTAACATTACAATTTAACCTCAAAATTTATCAAACAACAACAACCATTATAATCAACACTATCATAAACAATAATAATGATTATAATGATGACAATTGAAGGAAACTTTTATATAAATTTTCCCATATTTCGTTTGTCAGATCTATTTTTTATTTTTTATTATTATTGTTATTATTTAATTTTGAATGATTTTCTAATCAAGAACTATTAAATAAAATGATGGCTGATTTTTTTTTTGTACCAAAATTCTTAAATGTTGTCCATAAATTAACGGAATTGTCATTAAATGAAATTCTTTTATTTTTTTTTTTTTTGTTTACAGTAAAATCTCATTAAATTTATTGAAATAAAAATGCATAGAAATGTGCATACAAAGATGTAAAAAAAAATTTTCCATAAATACACGCACATATGCAAAAATATAAATATATCACCTTGGCCATTAAGTATTTGGTCTTATTAAGAAAAGTATTCAATTATTTACATGGCTTTTTTTTTTTCCAAATTATCGCCGAACTTTTCAATGCAAAATAAGGCTCGATGCCTTAACATTGCATTGGAAGCTTGAATTGTTTATTGTTGTTGTAATTAAAGTTGTAATTCAATGGCCTTCGAATCATTGCCTTTCTTTCCAGATTCCTTTCTCATAAAATTTCAGATTTATTCGCCACATCTAAGGACAACTATATTTGTTTAGATATCCAGAGAAATGAAGAAAAATTTCAGCAGATTTGTGTATGGGTAAAGCAGATTGAACAAGTTTCTTCAAGCGTAATTGAATCAATTTTAATGGATTTTTCTTTCCAAGACGAAGCTTTGATTTGGTCCAGTAACTCAATTGCGCTTTGTTACCCTGAAAAGCAATTTTTTCTTGCTACGGTTGCCTAATTTTATATCTCTCAGAAAATAAGAGTCAGTTGGGGTCTGTCGCTCGAGAAATTTAATACAAGATAAAAATGTATAAATGTAAAGTCTATGAAAACATAAATTATATCTAGACATATTTAGACTTCAATTTACAAGGATTGCTATTTTGTGTAAAAGTGTAAACACTTCAATTCGTCAATTCACTTTCCATTTGATTAGATTCCATTTTACAATCTAAAATTATTCTTATGTTTCACCGCTGTCAGACAATGGAACTTTGAAACATTATTTCAATGAGTTGAATCATCCAATTGATAATAAAATATTGTCATCATTATTGGTCAGAACAGAAGTATCACATTTCCCCGATGGCTGAAAAGATTACGAAAGTCACTTTAGATCCAGCAGTTACTGCAGATCAATAACCCTCTTGTTTTATTTGCATTACAATAAAGTCAATTATTATAGTTTAATCCGAACATCCGTCTTGTCATTAAGGTTATCATATTGGTAGAACTTCACAAAGAAACTTGGCAAGAGAGAGAGAGATTAAAATTATCGATGTTTTGTATGGTCACATATAATTTGACATAACTCTCAATAGCATTGGATTTCTTTTAGGTAGAATTTTTACATTGATTATAAGGGCCCGGTTTGGCCTCTAAAAGTGCGGAATTGTTTTTTAGTTTAGTACTCCTTAAAAAAGTATAAAATTGTTGCTTCCAGAAGATAAATCTGTTCTTCATTCCAATCAAAAGTAATATGAATTTGCCAAAAATCGCTAACTTGTTCACCTATGTGTTAAGTTGCATCACAATTTTTTCTATTTAATATTTCAGATTTAAATTGAAAGCAAAACAAAAGCAACAATAAAAAAAATTTTAAAGGAAAGCGAATGTATCACAATTAATTTCTTCTTTCTGCCTCTCTCTGACACTTTCTGGTCTATCTATTCGTTATATGTATTATTTTTTTTTTGTCTGGGTCAATTTTTGAGTAAATGAATAACGGTTGTTTGTGTGTGTGTTGTGTGTGTGTTTGTTTGTGTACACGTTTTTGTTTTTGAATTTTCGGATTATTTGTGATTTCCATGATGTATGAGTTGCATCAGTTTCCTTATTTCTTTCGTTTCTTTGACAATTAAATAATAAAGACACTGGGAAACGTTGGAAAAAATTACCGTTTGTCTTTTTTTTTTTTTTTTTTTTTTAGAGAAAAACTAAACTGAACTAAAATTAGAAGTAAAAAGCAACAAGTAACAACACGCGAAAAATATAAAGCGTAACGATACTTATATAAGAAAATAACAAAATAAATAATAAAATAATTTTTATTACACATACAAGAAGACAATTTTGCCAGCTTCGACAGGTTTTATTTGGAATAACTCGCAATATCATTATCTTCATATTATCGTCGTCATAATTATTTTGATTAGTTGTCATTAACAGAATTTTAGTATGATGTTTACGGGTAAATTACAAATTAAAGTTTGTGAAGCAATTGGTTTACGGCCGACAGATTTTCAAAAGCGTCATAATATAACATTTGGTAAATTAGGCGATGATCAACCAATCGATCCGTATGTATCAATTGATGTCGATGATTGTCATTTCGGTAAGTTGTTGTTCAATTATCATCTATCTATAAACATTTCTAATTTATTGTCACAATTTAAAATTATTTTTAATGAACACTTCATCATTCAATTTATGCACAATCCATATTGCAACTTTTGACAATTTTTATTTGTCCATTTTAATAAAAACATTTTTACTGTAAACATATTTTCTTGTATATAAACATTTTTTTGTATTTATGAAAATTTCATTATTAAAATATTATTACGTGTACATTTTTCTATAAACATTTTACTATAAACAATTTTTGTTGGATCTAAACATTTTTTTGTGTTTGTAAAAAAGTCCATTGTTAAAATATTAATGCGTGTACAAGTAACCATTGGCAACATTAAAATAAAACAACATTTTAGTATAAGCCAATGTATATTAACTATTATTTTATTTTAATAATTTAAAATAACTGGCAACATTTAGCTCATTGCTATTAAAGCAATATTTGTATAGGGACAACTTCGTTTAATGTGGAAAAATTCAATAAATCAAATGCAACATGTTTCAGGGGGTTGTAATGCATAAAGTTATTAGTCAAATGTTTTTAAACTGAATATTATTGTATATTAAATATATTAATATTTGGTGAATTCATTCATTCATTAAGTAATTATTATTTCATCAATATCATATAGATCGTTCAACAACACGTCCAAAGACATTTGATCCAATATGGAATGAGCAATTTGTACATGATGTTACGAATGCGAAAAATATTAATTTAACGGTATTTCATGATGCCGCTATCCCACCGGATGATTTTGTTGCCAATTGTATAATACCATTTGAGGATCTAATGCAACATGATACAGTAGGAGGAGTACCTGATCTATGGGTAAGAACTACACTACTACAATTTAATGTTTTGTAACATTAAGCACTAATTTAATTTTCGTTCCTTTCTTTTTTTTCTCTTTTTTATTCTCTTGCTTTTATTTATTTATTTTTTTTTTTTTTGTAGATAAATTTAGAGCCTCAAGGTAAAATTCATGTGATTATTGAATTAAAAAATCGCAATGATCAAAGTAAACGTACAGTTGAAGTGGATCATGTTGTTTGTTCCAGTAGTGGACTTGGTGGCGCTAATAAAGAATTCAAAGAACGTGCTGGCTTTAATCGGCGACGTGGCGCTATGAGGCGTCGTGTACATCAGGTTATAAATTGAAAATCTAAATGTTACATATTGCATGGCATCGATATATAAATTTAGCTGCATTGATAATAAATTTAATTTTTTTTTTTTTTGCGTTAGGTTAATGGACATAAATTTATGGCAACATTTTTACGTCAACCCACATTTTGTTCACATTGTCGCGAATTTATTTGGTAAGTGCTGCAGAACTTTTGTAATGTATTTTCTTCTGTAATTATTCATTGCTGCTACATTTCAATTCGATCGATCGATGACAGTATTTTAGGAAAGCGTTTTCGGAAATTTTTGTTAACCATTTATTTATTCATTTTACTCGTAATTTTGGTTAAATATGTTATTTTCTGTCAATTCTTTGTTTTTCATTTGTTCTCTATTCTTTCTATTAGCAAAATAATTAACAAAAACATAATCTTAAAAAACTTTTCTCTCGCATTTCATCCTTCAGAATTGCATACATAGATTCATACCTAAACATACGTTTTTATATTTTTGAAAAATTTATGATTGGTATAATTTTTAAGGGGGTTGTCTTTATGCCCACTACCAAGAGGTTGGGAATACATTCACTTTGACATTATGTTTGTAACGCATAGAAGGAACCGTTGGCGACCGATCCTCTAATGCACATATATTCTTGATCAACATCAAATTTAGGCATGACTTTCCGTCTGTCCGCCTGTATATACGGGGGCAACCAGTTTCGAAAAACACCTGCTCAACTGAGAGTGGCTCATGAGATGGTCGTTGGTGATGCCGGTCATCAGGAGGCATCATGGGTCACGAGATCCGACCAAAGATTTAACTTGGTACCACGGGATCACCAGTTTTGATAAAGCACATTGTGATGATATTGAGGTTGGCTTCGTGGGGGCTGTGGTGCCCATATCGCGGACGTAGCTCGTTCAAATATATGTATACTTGCCATGCAAGGTCCCATTTTCTGAATAAAATGGGTAGCCGGGTAGACTTATTGAGCTAACCAAACTAAGCCAAGTAGTAATAGGAAGGCTCTAAATCTAGATACCAAAGATTAAGTCATGTATATAAAGTGCAATACAAGCTTTAAATTGGAAGCTAGTCGTGATGGTAACGTGTACCATGTGTAGGTATTTACCAACCTTAGCGCTCATTTGTACAATTGTGTATCATACCAAGCCTTCACGGCTTGAATGTCCGCCTGTAGTATGTTGTAAACATTCTCTTGGTCATAAAATTTGAGATATCAAGCTCAAATTTTATGAAGCTTGATATCTCAAGTTCTTGCACGCGCGCTGATATTAAAAATGGATAAAATCGATCTAAGGACAAACTCACAATGCAACATAACCTGAGAACATTTCTTTTTTTTAACCAAAATATGGTAATTTTTTTCTCCTTAATCTGCAAATTGCAAAAGATAGAAAGCTGAAATTTTGCACAAGTAGGGAATTCGAGTGGCACATGCGAAATTATTTCAATACAAAATTTGTTTAACCTTTTTATGTAATATTAAAAAAACTGAAATAGACTTTGAATAAAAATATCATGTTGTCTGGGTGTTGGGTATCCAAGCTTTGGCCTCAGCCAAATATAATTTTCCTTTTTGTTTTATTTTCTTTTATTCTGGTGTTTATGGTAACTACTAAGATTTTCTTTACTTTTTTCTTATTATATTTCCATATAAACATGTTGCTGGTAAACATGTATATTATACAGCATATTGTACAGGATACTTTTATTTTATGTATATTACGTTTAGACACTTGCTTACTTGTTCTTATGGTATGTCGAATTGGATTAAGAAAGGACTTCTTTGAATTTGGAAACAAAAAGCAAACTCATAAACAAAGACACTAAAGAAAAGCGAAATATGAAAAAAGAAATTATATTTTATTGTTTGTTTATTTGTTTGCATTTTCGTTCATTGCACAATAGATTTATCGCATTCTCACTTTCTCTATCTATCGTTATTTTTTCATATTTAATTATTAGTCATACATATATAAATATATATATAAATACATACATATACATACATATAAAAATAATCTTTGCATTAAAATATCATATCAAATTCGAAAAAATTGAAAAAAAGCATCTGTCATACTCATTCTCTCGATCACTCTTTCGCGCTCTCTCTCAATCTGTCTATTTACGATACATCTCTCTCTCTCTCTATATATATATATATATATATATATTATATATACAAGCTACGGAAATTTTTTGCCTTTACAGGGGAATTGGTAAACAAGGCTATCAATGTCAAGGTATGTGTTTTGCTTAAACCAAAAGAGACAAAAAACAATATGTCAACAAAAACACATGCAACATATTTCCTTTTTTCTATATAGTTTAAAAAAAAAAAAAAGAAATTTATATGCTCAACTTTTTTACGTCTAATTGTATGAAATTCAAATTGATCTAAATTTAAATAAATTAAAATTGAACGAACTAATGTGATCGATGTTTTAAAAAAGATGTAATTTTAGAGCAACATGTTTCTGTTAGATATCTAGAAAATGTGTTTTATTTTCTTTCAGTTCAATATAATGTTTTTCACTGCAATTGCAATGTATGCAACATTTTGTTTCTTTGATTTTGCATCTAAACAAAATGTTTCGGAATGTGAATTTTCTTGTGCTTTATAATGCTTTTCTTTGTCATATTAATTAAACATGATTGTTTTATTTGCATGATTTTTAACATTTTTTTTAACAGCGTAAGCGTAATGTATTTTGACAAAAATCTAAATATCTTGAATATAAACGATCAATTTGAATTTTATTATAAATTTCAACTTATTTGAAGGAAACATGCTTAAAACATTTTCATTCATATTCTTTCCCTTTTTATGACTTTATGTTCATCCGTTTGTTTGTAAATCCATCACATAAGGCTTGGTGTGTTAAACGGGAATGCAGAGCTTTGAATTTCTTCATTCAACGACTCTTCCCCTCCCTCTCTTTTTGTCCACCATTCATCACACTGCTAATATTTTTTTTTTATTTTACATTAAATTCGGCATGTTCTGTGTAATGTTCAATATCTATGATCCTGGATGTGCGTGCGTTTGCGCTTGCTTGCTTGTTTACTTGTTTACTTTTTCTTGCTTCGTCTAATTTGTTTAATGTACGTTGTAGAAATGTTCTTTATATTGTTTTATTGTTTTTGATTATGTGATAATACTGAGGGAAATTTTCGATATTGAAGAAAAAGTTTTTAAAAATTAAGCTTTCACTGTAAACGTTATTCATTTTAATTATCATTTAAGTAACGCCGTTATATGTAAATTCTTTGTTTCTGTTAAGAAACTATATTATTAAGTTCCAGAATTTTAAGTTAAGAAAAATTAGGCAAATTGAAGTTTCAAAATGCTGTAGCAATCATACATTAGAATTACAATTCTGAATGTGTGAATGTCTCTTATGTTAAATGCTTTAGTATTTTTTTAACAAAACAAATCTCCTCAAGTTTTAATTTAACACTCAATTTATCTATTGTCAAAGTATACGAGTCTATAACGATTACCAAATCGTGAATTCATATCATTTCAATTGAAATTATTTTAATTAAAGCAAATTTACATGTTAATATAAATGAAAAATGTATATATACATTCTTTACATTGTATACATTGCATATTCCTGTGAAATGTTGCTGATATGTTAAATGTAATCTGTTATGTAGCAGTGGCAACATTTTTGTCAACATTTTCTTACATAAACTTAAGAAATATTAAAATTATTATATACTATGATTTTGTTAAAAAGATAAATGTTAACGCTTAAGAGCATTAGAATATTTATAGAATTATTTTACTTATGCTTTAGCACATCGTGTACCTTCATGAATGCAAATAAATATTAACGTGTTTGATTTATCGTTATCTCATTCTCTTACTTAATTCTTATTTTCTAAATTCCCTCTCTGTGTATGTTTTCCTATGTGCACTTTAAAGATTTTTTTGCACTTTTTATTTCGTGTTTATATGTACTTGGATTGTTTCTTCTAGTAAAGATAGAAAAAAAAAAATACAAAAACAAAAACAAAAAAAGAAGCGAAAACAAACATAAATTAAAATCAATGATAAAATGTTAATAATGTTGTAATTATTTGTTTGTTTGTAGTATGCACTTGTGTTGTCCATAAGAGATGCCATCACTCAGTGGTCACCAAATGTCCAGGTATGCGTGAAGAGGTAAGATTTTATAAACACCTTTATTCATTTAATCAATTCAATTCAATCATGGTTTTCTTTGTTTTTTTCTTTTTTTTTTTGCTTTCTTTTTTTTGAATTTCCTTGGATTATATTATGCAGCAAAGTAATTTGGAGCCGGTACCAGTTGGTCAAAGGTTCAATGTAAATGTACCCCATCGTTTCGTTGTACATAACTATAAACGTTTTACATTTTGTGATCATTGTGGTTCATTGTTATATGGCCTAATTAAGCAAGGCCTTCAATGTGAAGTATGTAATATGAATGTGCATAAACGTTGCCAAAAGAATGTTGCTAACACATGTGGCATTAATACAAAACAAATGGCTGAAATATTAAGTTCATTGGGTATATCGCCGGATAAGCATGCGCCCAGACGTTCAAAGGTCCGCACTACTAATTAATTTTATAAATTTTAATTTTTTTGTTCATTTTTTGTTTTTTGTCTTTTTTTTTTTTTGTTTTGTTAATTGTACAAGAAGAAATTCGAAAACAATGTTGTACCTAGAAGAAAATTGGCAACAATGCATATTTTGTTGCGTTGTTAACGCAACAATGTATCTAATGTAATACCAATTATGAATTGCTGTGCATTGTTGTGTATTGTTTTCAAGTTACATTTTAAAATAAAAAAAAAAGAAAAAAAAAAGAAATGGAAGAAAAGTCGAATACTAAATAAATAAATAGAAAAGTGAAAAAAAATAATTGTTTTTTTCAAATTTTTTTTTTTTGTCATCTATTTTATTTATGCTATCAACAAATGTAGTATTTAAGTCAACAGAGTGGCGGTATTGGTGGCATGGGTGGCATGGGTGGCATCGGTGGTGAAGATAATTATGGTACCAGTGTTCATAGTGATAGCAGTGATTGTTTATCAACCACCACGCGTAGTTCAACTATGTCCTATCAGACAACAGCATCATCATCCGGTTCAACAACATCTGGTGTTGTTGTAATGACGGGTGGCAGTAGTTGTTCTGATATGAATTCATCAAATATAAGCCGTTTCTTTGATGCTGCCTCGTCACGTTCTGGCGGCAAAACCACATTAAATGATTTTAATTTTATTAAAGTTCTTGGTAAGGGATCATTTGGCAAAGTGATGCTGGCTGAAAAGAAAGGTACCGAAGAGATTTATGCGATTAAAGTATTGAAAAAAGATGCTATCATTCAAGATGATGATGTTGATTGTACAATGACCGAGAAGCGTATTTTGGCATTGGCTGCCAATCATCCATTTTTAACAGCTTTACATTCCTGTTTTCAGACACCGGTAAATTTTACAAATTATTAAAAAAATCAATCTAACACTCACTGAAATTACAATTATTTACATTTTTGCCATGGAATTAGGATCGTTTATTTTTTGTCATGGAATATGTGAATGGCGGCGATTTAATGTTCCAAATACAGAAAGCTAGACGATTCGAAGCTGCTCGTGCAGCTTTCTATGCAGCCGAAGTGACATTAGCATTACAATTTTTACATTCACATGGCGTCATATATCGTGACTTGAAATTAGACAATATCCTGCTGGATCAGGATGGTCATTGTAAATTGGCCGATTTTGGTATGTGTAAGGTAAGTGCAAGTAGTACCTGCAAATCATTTTATATTTAATAGTTTTCAAATTTTTCTCGCATTACCTTAAAATTATTATATTTAATTTTATTTTACTTGTATTGGACTATTTTATTTGGATTATTTAAATAGGAGGGCATTATGAATGGAGTTTTAACAAGCACATTTTGCGGTACACCGGATTATATAGCACCGGAGATCTTAAAAGAGCAAGAATATGGTGCATCAGTTGATTGGTGGGCATTAGGTGTACTCATGTATGAAATGATGGCTGGTCAGCCACCATTTGAGGCGGATAATGAAGATGAATTATTTGATTCAATAATGCATGATGATGTCTTGTATCCAGTTTGGTTATCACGTGAAGCTGTCTCAATTTTAAAAGGTAAAGTTAAAAAAAAACATTTATAAAAGAAGTTAAAGTTATAGAGAGAAGATGCTAAAGAGAAGATGAGAAGAGAAAAATAGGGATAGAGAGAGAAAGACGTGTATCAAAATAATTTTCAAATTTTCATAAATTATCCATAATTTTTGTATAGGTTTTCTTACTAAAAATCCAGAACAACGTTTGGGTTGTGCAACCGATGAAAATGAAATACGTCGCCATCCTTTCTTTAGTAAATTAGATTGGGATGAATTGGAGAAGCGTAACGTTAAGCCACCATTCCGACCGAAAATGGTATTTTTCTTCTAACTTAATTAATTTAACATATTTTTGATGTTAATTTAGAAAAATTGCAATATTGTAATAATTATTTGTTAATTTTTTTTTGTTTTAGAAAAATCCACGAGATGCCAATAACTTTGATGCAGAATTTACAAAAGAGGAGCCAGTTTTAACTCCGATCCCCAATGATGTCATACGTTGCATTAATCAAGATGAATTTGCTGGCTTCTCTTATGTTAATTCAAAATTTGGACCTGAACGAAAAGTTTACTAAAAAAAAAAAAAAAAGGAGAAAAGAAAACGCTCACTTTTTTTAACGCTACCTTTCATTTTTTATTCCATTTCATTACATTTCCTTTCACTTCGTTTTAATATTTAATTTAATTTAATTTTTTTTTGTAATTTTTCATTTTTTTTATTTTTGCTCATTATTTGTTGTTGGCTTCTTAAAAGTTGCGCCATAAAAAAATGACATAGAAATAGAAAAGAAAAAGATGAAGAATAGGAAAAAGAAAGTGTTGTATACAAATATTAATAATGTAGCAATAACAACAACAATTACAACTACAACAATTTACATAGTATTTTTGTATAATTATTTAGAAATATGCACATAAACGCACACATATGCGCATACACAATCGCCAGCACAAAGAAACTAAAAAATTTAATGACAGTGAGAAAATAAACGATAGAAAGAGAGAGAGAGAGAGAGAAATGTTCATAGAGAATTGTAAAAGTAATTCATTATTTATGTTGTTGTTGTTTGTTAACAGAACTAAAGAGAGAGAAAAAAGCGGCAGGGAATGTAAATACTAAGTTTTAAAAGAATAAGAAAAAAACGTGATAAGTTGAAAACTTTTATAGTTGATTCTTAAATGCCTTACGCCAGGTTAGGCCAGGCCATTTGAATCCACTAGAATATTTCGTTGAATTTTTACAATTTGTAATTGTGAGTACTCAAAAAATGAAAATAAACGCTGGATGGTTCTTAAACTTATAATGCCTTGTACGACAAGTACAAAGTATAGAGTATAAATACTCCTAAAAATTCAAGATAGATGAATTTCTATATAAAAAAAAACTAGTTTTTCAGAAATCGCAAAAGTTTAAGAATATTTTTCTCGATAGAACAACAACAACAACAAACAAAGAATCTCTTTATTAATATTATACTTTTAGCTCTGACTCTCTTTCTCTCCCTCTTCTCTCTTGTTATTATTTTATCTCTTTGTTTAAAACTCTCGCATGCGAATCTCTTTTTCTGATTCTCGATTCTTTAAACTAATAAACTCACAAAAGTAAAAACCAACAAAAAAAAAGCAAAACTGTAAACAAAAAAAAGTGATAATGTACATCTGAAATCATGCAGAAAAAGAAGGATTTTTTTAACTTTATCACAAGTCTCAACATTCAACTTCAAGACCTTCGTTTTTGAATAGGAAAATCTGTTACTAAACAAAAGCAGAAAAAAGTTATTCTAAGCGAATTTAATAAACAATTCTATTACACACATCCATATATATATATATATATATATATATATATATATGTAGAGTATATAAAAGAATTCTTTACTGTGCCTGATAGTAATTTTTCTTATTAATTTTTAAGTTGTTTTGTTTTGCTTAAACTGCATGAAATTGAAAGAACAAAGAAGAAGAAAACAACTCATTAGGCTTAATTAGGGTTAATGAATTTTTTTCAGTTATTATTCACTTACAGAAATTTATATCTAAAAATTTTTTTTCTTTTATTTTATTATTTTTATATTTCATATTCACTTACTTGAAACAATGTAAAAAATTGCAAAACAAATGATTTGATAACTACAGTCATCCCAGTCTCTGCCTGCCTGTACGTACTTTAAATACTTTGTGTCTGTCTCTGAGTAGGCTCTATCAATTCTGAAAAGTGGCTCGCTCAATTATTTAAAAAGCAACTCAATTGGAATTCAGCTTCCGTCCGTTTTTGAATTGATGGATGAATGATTTCTTTAAGGCTTCTTATTATTAACTCACTTTGAAAAGAGTTAACACAGAAAAGAGGAAAAATAACAATTCCAGAATAAAAATCGCTAAATATCTTGACACAATTAATCAAATTTTAACCTTTTGGACTTTTTTTCCCCAAAAATGCAAATAACTGTTAAAAATTAACCATTTTTTTAAGTTAAGAAGCTGATTATTTAGACTTTTTACTTTAATAAAAGCGAAGCGAAAATGTGATGTATAAGAATAAGAATTCGTTCTCGATCGTCGGAATATTTATATACATATTCTTTTTTGTATGCTTTTTATTGCATGTCTATTTATATATTTTTTGTTTTTGATTTAATTTAAACAGAATTTATATGCGAGAATTCATGAAGAAAAATGAAGCCCAATAGTCTTAACAAAAAGTATTTTTTTTTAAATTATAATTAAAGTTTAACAAACAATCTTACTAATTGTTTTATATTGTACATTTTATTGAATTATTTTTTTTTTCGTTTTTTTTGTTTTGTTGCTTAGAATTCCCTCTTTATTTTAAATGTTTAGTTTATGTGTTTTTCTAGTCAAAGTGCTTTGTTTTATTTTATATTGTAAATTATTATTTCATATTTATAATTTTTAAGAAGCAAGTGTTTTTGTTAATTTATATTTTTTACAAAGCAAATAAGCAAAAATAGAAAATAGAAAAAGTAAAAAAGAAAAAATTTAATATTAATTCAAAAACCTAAAATAAAACCCAAAAATAAAAGGAAAAGAAAAGTATAAAGAGAATTATTTAATTAAATAAATAAATTAATTCGTTTGCTTGTTGATATTTTTTTGTATAGTTTTATAAAATCAAACATACCATTATAAACTATTGATAGCGGCTTTTCAATAGTCTAAATTATGTTGACCAATCTGAAAATTATCGAAATCCCATAATTCATAAAATAAAAAAAAAGCTAAATTCCGTAGATTTATTTATAAGGCCCAAAATAATCCTTAATTTTATGTAGAGCCTTAAAAAATGAAGACAATGTAATGTCCGATTCCTTTTGGCACTTTCGTTCTTGATGAAAAAATAAATTTTCAAAAAATTTTTTCAAACGTTGCCAACTGGATCTGCCTACAGGTCCACCTTAGAATGATAAATGAATTGATAGACAATTATTTTGAAAGAATTGGTACAATAAATCTCAATGTGTGGTGGAGAATTTGTAAGCTAATATGAAATCGAAGAGAAGAAAAGGGCCAACTGGAAAGTATCTTTTGAATTATTAAAGCGCGTTAAACTTGATTAGAACGCTATGCTAATCTCATTTTGAAAAAAGCAAAAAAATTAAAATTGTAATATAAATAATAATAATAATAATAATGGTTGAAAAATTGTTAATTAAAATGTTAGAATTATTGTTGCCCTGCATCTCTGACTTTTTTAAAAAATTTAGAATCTACTCTCATATTGAATTTGTAAAATATTTCGAATTTGATTTGCTCATTTCTATTGAATCATCAATTACTTCTTTCCTATCCATAGGCATATCTGAAGGAATATTATAACCCTTCATACCAATTTATTTAAATTTTTATTATTCGTTCCATTTGTGATTAGTCGTGATCATTCGTTACAATATAAAAATTATCTGCTTTTTATCATTAAAAAAAAAGAGGAAGAAGTAGCAAATTAAATGCAATATTTGGTTTCTAATTGTATGTCCAAAAAGTAACGACATGGAAAATGCACTAGGAAAATCAATTAGCTAAAATAAATCACCAGTAACCATTGAATTATAAAATTCCACTTTTTTTCAATGATTTTCAATTTAAAATTTTTCTCAAATGCTGAACTTTATTAACAGTGGACGTAACTTACATATATTTTTTTTTAATAAAACAACTTTAGGTATGGTGTAAATTTTATTAGACTCTTAATGCCGTTTAGACGAAAGCAAAAGAAAGTCAGTCAATTTAAGAGAATGATTGTGAAAATAGAATAGAAAAATGGGAAATTATATTCAATTCTTCTTTGGCAAGTTTAAATTTAAGTAAAATCATTTTGGTTTTTTTTCTTAATTTAATTAATTTATTTGTTCAAAAATTTTTAGTAAAATTTTTTTTTCCTAATTTATAATTTATCGTAAATTTTTTTATATAAAGAAACATCCGTTTTTGAAATTAAAAACCCACCAAAACAGTAACAAAATAAAAAAAAAGTAAAAACAATAAAAAAATTTTTTATAATGATAAAAAATTGAAGTAATTATAAAATCATGCACTCACATGAACACACACATACACAACTAAAGTCAGCCATATTTATTTTAAGATGAATAAATAATAAAATAAAAACAAAAGAAACTTTTTTAATTATAAGTGAATGAAAAACTATTAAAATTAAATGCTAATTAAAAAATATATCAAAAGAAGAAAATTAGAAATCGAAAACCAAATATAAACTAAACAATTTGTAGTTAAAATAATAGTAAAAAATAATTTACCGTAAATAAAAAAAAATTTACCAAAAAAGAAATTAATAGAAAGATAAAGGGAAGTAATTAAAAAAAATATTAAAAATTATTATGATTAATAGATATCGACTATTAAATACCCTACATTACATTTATATTACAAACTTTTTCCAAAAAAAAATATTGGCCAATCCCAACAAATTTTGAAATAAAAGTTTTTGAATGAAGTGTTGTTTTCAAAATTGAACTTACATGAAATAATTTATTTAGAAAGCGGGTATATACAAACAACAAGTTCAGTCCAATGGGTCCATATGTTATTACTGATGACTAACAGAAACCCTATTATCGAGTTTATATCAAAAAAATTAGATAACACGGTAAATTGCTAATCAAATGTTGAATTTTGCAAAATATCTGAACACTAGGATTAGCTGATTTTATATTGACCATTTTCAATTTTTCGATTTTCGAATACCCAGATCTAAAACTATTACGAAAATTAGTATCCATTGATTGTCACAATAAAATCGAAATAATTCAAGATAAATTTTATTAGAATGAATGTATAGCGTGTCTTTGGATAATTTACTTTATCATTTGACGAAATAATTTAACAAATAATGTAGGGTATGAATAATTAATTATAATATATATATTAAAAATAAAAATAGAAAATGTTAGATAAAATGAATTGAATCAAATAAAAGCGAGAGTAAAAAAAAGCAACCTCGAAAGTAATCCTTTTTGTTTAATTAATTTTTAGGAAAATTATTAAATAATAGTGAAATAGTAATCTAAGTCAAAACAAAAAACCAAACATTATTAAAATATAGAATAATAAGTAATATTAGTTAAAGAAATAAATAATAAAATAAAACATTAAGAAACTAATTAAGTTCTAAGAAAACAATAATAACAACAATAAAAACAAAATTCAAGCGCAACAAATATATTTATTATAATTAAAATCTACAAAAAAATAAGTTCATCAAAAATAAAGTATTAATAAATAAAGTATTAATTAAAACAATTTAATAATTAGTAAAAGAATGTAAAACATTTATTTAAGAAATTAAGAAATAACAAAAAAAAATTATATCCGTTTGTCTAAAGTCAAATTGTTAAATATCCTAAATTCATCAGATTACATAAAATTATATTTGTTAAGCCGTTTCTATCATACGTCATTAGATGGGAAGACATAGCACAAAATTTAAGATGAAAATCTAATATGAATGATGAACAAAAGTGCTTTCAATGGATTTTTAAAGCTTTCTTTTGTGCTGTTGTTCTAACAAATTTATTATACCATTTAAATTTTTTTTTTATAAAAGATTTTATAATTAAGTATTTTATGAAAATTAATTCATTTCATAAAATTATTGTTCATTTAAAATGCAATTTAAAAGATTTCTACTACAGGAAGAGGAACAAAAAATAAAAAATAAAAATAGGAAGCAGAAAAAGAGAAATTAGAAAATTTTATTTGTTATTGTTATTTAATAATTAATAAAATTTCATATGAAATATATGCATTATTATTTTGGGGGAAATAAAAATAGTAGAGAAAAAGGCAAGAAACAAACTGAAAACTAAAAATAATTAATGCATTTGTAAAAACAGAAAATTAAAAAATAATTAAAGCAAAAAACGTATAAAGGCAACGCGACAAGCAATTTTAAATAAGCCACCCACGAATTTTTCGTTAAAATAACGAAAAAAAAAATAAAATTATTCGTATTTTATTTTGATTTAATTAGTAATAAGTTCTAAAATATTTACATAGGAAAAAACAAGCTGACAAAAAATTTTAGACTTTCAATAACCAATTTTTGGCATTTTTTTTCAACAGTTAATATAGAATTTTCAATTTCATAAGAAATTTGTTTAACACAAATCGGCAAAGTTTTATTTAAACATGAGACAGTCTTATGTCAATTTATGCTGTACTTGATGTACAATTTTTCATCCGCAAAATAATTATTTAATATAAAAATGCCTACACGAATTTCCAATATTAGTTTCTAACATAACTTTTAAAATTTATCAAGTTAGAGAAAAATCTAATGATAAAATCATAAAATAGGGTTCGATCGTTACAGATCTATAACTATTGTTCCATTTCAGATTCCCCACTTTATTTACAATAAATATTTACTTGAACTGTATAAGCATGTTGCCAGTTTTTGGGTAGTGGTTATAAAAGAAAATGTTGTCAGTTAGTGAAGATTATTACATGCACCTTATACCAATGTGGTTCAAAATTTCAGGGGATTCCATGTAAATCCAAATAAGATTTTCTTACTATATAAAGCTTTATGGGCTTGTTCAAGTAAGAAGAGTACAGTAAACTAGAAAAAACCAACATTCAAGTTTCTAATGATTCCATGAAAAAATCTTCATTTGTAAGGCGTAAGAAAATATGTTTTTTTAAAATTCTTTGCTATCTTTTGTTTTTTGTTCTTTAAAGTAAAACTTCCCTACTTTCCTCTTATATATAAAAAGTATATATAAAGTAAAAGTGTATATATATATATAAACTAGTTGTAGAACACCATTAAAGCAGATCAGAAGATCAAGTGGCAATTGCTTCTGCTGCATTGTACAAAACAGTAAATAATAAATAAACAGATTTAAATAAGTAAATAGAAGAATTATGTGTTTGTATATATAAAGAAAAATTGTTATCTTAAGAATTATATAAATACACATATACATATATAAATAAATATATGAGATGAATTATAGCATAATTAGATCAATTAATCAAGCCAACATATGTATGCGAATCCAATAAACAAAACAGAAATGAAATTCAATTAACAGCTTTCATTTTGTAATTTACAAGAAGTTTTCCTGCGCGATTTTAGGATTTAAAGTATTAAAAAAGCACTGTAAAGACTTTTATTCTCTGCGTTTTGTTATTACTTAATCTCCGCCTTCCTTCTTCTCTTTAATAGCATCTTTAAAACGTTCTTCAAATAATGATAATTCAGCCAATAGATCCGTGATAGCATTCATGAATGCATCGTGCGGTGAATAATCAGCTGTAGTTTGGATACGTATCACAAATTTATGTTCCAATGGATGTGGCACTTTATAACCGGCAAATAATACATTTGGATCCTTTAACAATTGATTTCTTATCATATTGCCCAATGTGTGATCTTCTTTATTTACTGTAAATATTGCAGCATTTGTTACTTTCGTATCCAATTCCTTAATTATCCTAGATATAATAAAGTGTACAAAATAATATAGAATTTTTAAATTATTTTTATTAATGTTAATTTGTTTATATGCAAACTTCTTACTTTTTTTCACCTTCGTACAAAAGAAATGATTCAAATGTTGGTGGAGCATTCATTTTTCTATGTACTTTCTATGTATTATATTTTAGAAATACTTCACTTTTTCCTTTAAATAAATAAAATAAACTTAAAATAAAATTTATTATTTACACAACAATGTGTTGTAAAATAAATATTACAATTCTTCACTTTCTATTCATGGTATTCTTCTTTGTATTCATGGTACATTGATACCCTAATAGTTTCTTTTTTCCTTCTTATCTTCTTCTTTTTTCAACTTGATGTCTTAAGCACATATGAAATGTACCGTTAAGCCGACCTTAACGGTACATTCCCGTTGAGCGTACGAAGTAAATTTCTAGACCTAATTAATAAAGTTAATGATTAGTTTTATTAAAAAAAACTTTAGCAACGTTATCCATTTTACTGGTACAATATAAAAAGAAGAATCACAGTTTAATAGCAGCATAATGTAATCATTTTCATTTGAATGTCTTTCAACTAAGAAATTATTCTTTACTTGCTCCACAATTTAACAACTGCGGTATGCGTCTTATGATAGCTTGTCGCGTAGTCAATTAAAGCGCATCAAACAAGTAATAAAATGTGTAGTAAGAAAAATTTATCTATAATTTTGGTTTAATTTCATTAAAATTAATGAAAAATAATTAGTTTGTCTATGTGCACGAATGTTCCATGGAAAAGAATATAATGGAAAATGATAAAATTTGAAATTAACCTGCAAATGTATAAAAAAAACTAATGGTTCAGAAAAATCAAGTTTTGTTAATTCTGTCAAAATGGTGGTGATAGTAATAAAAATGAAAAAAAAGGCGCAATGTCTGTAAAATGTTAAATGTACAGGAAAAAAGTCATAATATTCTCACTGTAAGGCGTGTTGTTTGTATACATGAATAAAAAAAAAATGGATATTGATGTGGAATCATCTCAGGATAATGTGGATGATGGACCTTCGAAAGAACAATCCAGCCAATATGCCATACAAAAGTATTTAACGCGTGCTAAATTAAATCCAGCCAAGACTGAAAATGAGAAACGGCGTCGTAAGGATATCACTCGTAAAGTAATTTATTAAGATTTCATATTTTTTGGTAATTTTTTTTTTCTTGATAATTTTTCTTTTACCGCCTTATTTGAAATCAGAGACTAGAACAGAAATTTATAGAATAATTAAAGCTAATTAATTTGTATATATATATTCACATCTACATTTTATGATGTTCATGTACACATGTAAATTTTGATTAGCATTTTTCTTGGATAAATTAAATAATTCATATAAAATGAATTAGACGCGCGAACACACGCATACATTTATAAATAACATGAAGTTTTAAAGCTTTGAAATATTATTGGTGGAGATTTTCATAGAAATAGAATTAACTATTATGTACATGAATATAATGTATAAGCAAATGTGTTATTGCCTATAACTAAAAGAAAAAGCAGCGCTTTTTAAAACGTCAGATTTCAAGAAATTATGAAATCAATGATTTCACGTATATTAAATAGGAAAAAAAAAAAAAACGGAAAATTCTTAAGAAAATTTTTCGTATATACAGTTACCCCTAAGCTTTATACATGAAAGTGGCAAATGGTTTGCATTGTCAGTGAGCATTTGAAATTTAATATGTATACGTAATTGAAGAAGTATATATGGATACGCACGTATACACAAGCAAGCATTTGTTGAGGCTAGCATGTGCTTGCATCCATCAATCGATAAGGATAATATTAAAGTTTTATTTAACGGACAAAATGGAATAATGTACACATATTTAAATGTTTCCCATTTTGTTAACGCTTCTAATTATACATAATTCAATTGCTCCTACAGATTTCATTGGTATACAAAAAATGTGAATCGTTGCGTACAGTTGAAGAAAGGCAATTATTAGAGAAGAATCCAGATATTGTGAAACAAGTGAAGAAACGTAAAGAGCGCATTGCAATTTACAAAGAGCGTGTAACGGAAAAAGAAGATGACACATCGGTTATTGAGATGAAAGTTGAAGAATTGGCCAGTATAATAATGCAAGCAAAACATTTAATTTGTTATACGGGTGCTGGTATAAGTACGGCTGCTTTAATACCAGATTATCGTGGTAGCAAAGGTATATGGACATTATTGCAAAAGGGTCAAGATATTGGTCAACATGATTTGTCAGCGGCAAATCCCACTTTTACCCATATGGCTCTGTATGAATTGCATCGTCGTGGAATTTTACGTTATGTAGTGTCGCAGAATTGTGATGGTTTACATTTGAGATCGGGCCTGCCGCGTTCATCCCTGTCAGAGATTCATGGCAATATGTATGTTGAAGTATGTAAGAATTGTAAACCGAATGCTGTATATTGGCGTTTATTTGATACGACGGAAATGACAGCACGTTACTGTCATAAAACGAATCGTTTATGTCATCATTGCTCGCAGCCTTTATATGATACAATTGTCCATTTTGGTGAGCGCGGTAATTTGAAATGGCCATTAAATTGGGCTGGCGCCTGTCATCATGCGGAGAAAGCTGATGTTATTTTATGTTTGGGTTCCAGTTTGAAAGTTCTCAAAAAATATACCTGGTTATGGCAAATGGACAAACCATCAAGACTTAGAGCGAAAATTTGTATAATTAATTTGCAATGGACACCGAAAGATAATTTGGCTAGTATTAAAATTAATGGTAAATGTGATCAAGTTATTGAAATGTTAATGAAAGCATTAAATATAACAGTACCCGTGTATACGAAGGAGAGCGATCCTATTTTCACACATGCCACATTACTAATGGCCGAAGAATTCCATACATTAAGTCAGCCATTATTAAAACAAAATGATGTGACAGATGGAGATGAAAAAGGAGGGTTGGAACAACCATTTAATAGTAATAATAATTCTTGTAGCAATCGAAGCGTTATCAATACAAATGACTATGAAGATAATAGCTTTTATAATGACGATGACGAGAAGAATGGTGGACGTTGCAATGGTAGCTGTGCCAGTGATAGTGGTATGAATAGTTATAGAACAACACCTCCTCTGATAGGTAAAGGGCCACGTATAAGAACTCCTTTAAAGCAAATTGTTGGTACCCGAATCAAAACAAATTTGGATGTAAAGCAAAAGCGTAATATTGAAAGCAGTTATAGCAATGAACAACGACAAAATCCACAAATGGACTATCAAAAATCTATATTACAATTAAGTAAATTGATTAAGACTGAAAAGGGAAAAGAAGATGATGATTTAGAGAAATTGAATGGTGCACAAATTTTAACAAAGAAAAATATTAAAGAAGAATGTTGTTCACTCAGAGTAAATGATACAGAACGCAAAATTAATATGACATCAATTAAGCAGACTAATGATCAACTTCCGTCCCAGATCTCATCTCACCTTCAACTTAAATCTCATAATTTTGATATAAAGCCATTTAATCAATATGCAGATAAAAATATATCCTTGAATAACAGTACCAATACAAATGGTTTAGTTAATGGTCATAAATTTATAAAATTGGAATATTGTGCTGGCAACGGCGGTGGTTGTGCTGACGTTAAAGAAGAAGTTATTGAAAGGTTTAATAAATTTGAGAAATTACAAACTAATGACAAAGTATTTGTTGAAATTGCTGAATTATATAGGAATGAGCAAATTCTAATACGTCAGGCAACCGAGCTGACGAAAAATGCTGAAGAATTTCTCAAAAGATTAGAACAGCAAATGCGTGAAACAACTACTGCTGCAACAACAACACTGATATCGCCATCATCACCAAAATCAAGGGCAACAATAAATGCAGCGAAAAAATCTTTGTTGAAAAAACATGAAATACATTTCAATGAAGTAAATTCTCCTATGAGGGTGTCTTCCAATTGCGAAAATCTTCTACTACTACAAGAAGAGAAAGGAAGTGGAAAAGAAAATAAGAAGGCTGAAATATCGAATACTGTGAATGAGATCGATGATTATAATGGCAATCATGATGGTGATGATGCTGAAATGAAATCCTTAATAGTTAAAAATTGGCCGCCACCATTAGCACCATTAAAGAGAATGGACTTGTTGCCATCAATAAGAAAAAGTTGCAATATTTTACGGTCACAGGTACAATCACAGTTGCAGGCACAATTATCAATATCGCCACCACCAATATCATCCACAATCGATTTTTTAGATGAAGAAACTTTGTCAGCTGATGAAACTTTATTTCTGGATAGCGATGACATTGATAATGGTTACGCAGGTGATTTAAAGACTGAAATTAATTTCGTTGCCCAAATGGATATATTGAAAAGTATCACAACAATATATCCACAAAAGAAATTTTCATGTGCCACCACCATCACCACAAATAATATGCAACGACGCCATTTGTTGCGTAAAAAGTTACCAACATGGTATAATAATGTCAAATATGCCTACTCTGGTTTACATAGTATTGTATTTCCACCACCTGCCGAATTGAATTTATGGAATTCACAAATTATACCGATTTTCGCTATGAATCGTTCAGCTGCCAATTGCGAATTCTGTTTTGATCATTATGCGGAACTTGAATGTCAATTCTATCCAAGATACGAATTGATTAAACGTAAATATCAAAAGCGTACAAATAATGGCCATTTTGTGATATGTGGATGCTGTCCATATACTTCCAATGCAAAGGCAACATTAGTTAATCATATGAATGTTAATAATCATCTTAATCAGCAACATAAACATAATAAAGTTGGTGTTAAGGTTCCAGATGTTGGCATTGGTGTTGATACCGGTGTTGATATTTGTGTTGGCTTTAAGGATTCTCATATGGATAAAATGGATGGTGACGACGATGATGATGATGAGGAGAATCTATCATTGGCTCGTATTGCTGCCAATGAATTAGCTAAACGGCAGTTTCAACCAATTCACAATAATAACAATAACATTAACAGCAATAAATATAATAATAATAACAACAACAGCAGCAGTAATAGTATCAGTAGAATCCATCAGAATAGTTTTCCACGCAAAATGGCCCGTACACAAGCTGGTTGGTATGGCAAGGGTTATAAAAAGAATCGCCGAAGAAAATAGTTTGCCTACATTTACCTGCGCTATTTTCATTTTTGTGGTATGTACAATAACAACATTTCATTATGACTGCTTTCACTTTTCATATTTAAAATACAAATATTAGAATAAGCAAAACATTAAACAAAATCCATTTTAAGATTTCAGTAATATTCATTTACAATGAAAGTTAAATGATTTTTACAAGACTTAATAGTAATATAGTTATGTAGTATTCGAGTTTTAAAAGAAAAATATTCCAGATTAACACTCGTTTTTTTTTTTTTTTTTTTTTTTTTTTTTTTTTTTTGAAAATGTCGTCCTTATCAGGTCACAGTGACTCCTCTAAGTGAATTTTAAGGAGAATTTCATTGCTGTTGAAGTTGGCATAAAAAATTTTTAATAAATATCTCTCTGTTTGTATTAAATTTTGAAAATATTTCAAATAATTTGGGCACTTTAACTTACAACTATTCTAGAGTACTAAATGTTGCTTAAAACTAGCATATTGAAATTTGGCAACGGCGCATAAAAATGAACTCTTTTAACTTATTTTATTTTAAAAGCAATATTTATTTTTTTTTTATATTATAAGAAGGTAATTTTACAAAATTTTATTTATTATTTCTATTTGTATAAGAGTGGTAAATAAGTTTTTCTTTTTTTGCTTTAGCAATAATTTTTCATTAATTATTATCAAAGACAACTTGGGATGTGCTAATGTTTAATATTCTTGGCATTACTCTATAAATAGAGCTTATTATTGTGACTGAAGATTCATATAGAAGTAAAAAAAAATCTTCATTTGTATAAGGAGCTTATTAATTAGTTGCAATATGAAATTCCGTTTATTAAACTTAATCCGCGTGGCATTTTAATGTTCAACTTTTTTAAATGATTGAAAACTATTTGAGGATTAATACCTAATTCTATAGAGGCATGTCCATACTACTTATGTGTCTATCTTTCTCTATTATTTTCATGGTTTCATCGACTTCTCTTAACAATTGTTTCAACAGGACGTGGTGCATATTGTACATCAAAATTTTCAGATCATTTTAATCGTTACAGCATTGTTTCCTTAATCTTGTGAAGTACAGCGTTGCCTGTCTTAAGTTATATTACCTGAGGTATATTTTAGAATTCTCGACCTACAATTTTTTTTTAATGAATTTTTTGGACAAGTTCAATGACAGTGACAATGACAAGTTCTTTTTCAAAATACAATACAATTCATGTATGAAATATTGTAAATTCCCATAATGTTTGTCCAAAATGGAAGAAACGTACAACTTTTTTTTTTAAAGATGAGTAAACAAAATTCTTCATGGCGATACTCATTAATACCATTAGCTTTACTTCTAGTATGAAAAATATTATTATATATTTTTCTATGTATATCCGAGAATATTTAAAAAAAGGACGTTTAGAGGAACTATTGTGAAAATATTTTTCAAACATTTCTTTCCTTGTGAAAGTAATATAATTTTCCTAAATTATGCCTCTATTTTGCATACAATTAGCCTTTAATGAATTTGAATTCGTAGTAAAACGGTTTTGATTTTAAAAGACAAAAGCAAAATGGTAAATATATGACGCAATCATATTTTCGCAATAGTTGAATAAAAGAGTTTTAAAAAACAGTGGTATACGTCTCTTATTGACTTCTCTTGTTTTTATTTGTGGTTCTATATTATACTCTGTTACGTTTAGTTTACAAAGAAGGTATGGAAAAATGGAACCTAAGAAAGCACTTGGTTTATCCGATTGTACTGCGCGGTAGCTGGACTACGAACAGTTTCTTCTTCTACTATTCATTATGTTCTATCACGCTTTTCTCCTTCGCGTTAGTTGAAATTTTCTGTAAATTCTTGTGTGGGTGATCATGTTTTGCGTGAGTGTGTGTGTGTGTGTGTGTGCATATGAGATAGGGTTCAGTAATACCGTACTTTGTATACGGTGCGTTGGTATCTTTGGAATGAAATGTAAGGAGATATGGAATAGTTGGTGTGAGGGAAAACGGTGGACGACATTCCCCATCATAATCCCCTAGCCTTATATGTACTTTTCAAAATAGAATCCAAATCTTGGCACATAATCTTTACATCATGGATTTTTTTCCATTGCGATCGTTTTCGTCAGTATTTTGTGATACGATGCAAATGAGCGTAACCAACAATCTATTTACATAAAAAGGCCATTTATATATACTTTCGGAAAAAAGCCATTTGAGCCATTTCATTAATCCAACATGGAATACTCCATTTGGTAATCCCTCCATGATTATCGGATGTACAGGTTCCCTTGAAGATCGCTCCAGTGTATACCAGGGAAGACCTCAAAGTTTTACTTTTCCAGTGCCATATCTCTATTATTAGGCAATGAATGTAAAAGAAATTTGTGCTATGTGTAAGATAATAAGAAGTACTTTTTACGTTCCATATAACCCCATTTCTGTGTATTGAATACTTTTCGAGTTATTCAAAATTTATACATCAATAAAATTCCAATGTAAACACGTTTCCTTTAGTGTTAACATCTGCATCTACGTAGTTAGTATTGCTTTTTCATTTACTTGTACTTGCGTATTTAACCGAGTTCACTTTGCTACCCTTTTATAAGGATTAAACTCCACTTTTATTATTGTTTTGTAGAAGAGCAAATTCTTTACGTGGTATTTTCGAATTTTTATATAATAATGGCAAATCTTATTGAGATGATGAGGTCGTTCCATGCGTTCTCCTTTCCCTTTACTTCGTTATGCTTCTTTTCTTTATGAGAAATTCTATTTTTTATTGCTGCTTTAGATTTTCACCTTTGTAGCTTTCAACTACTTCTCTTTTTCAATCCGAATCCACTTCCCTCTTGTAAGGAAGTAAATTTTCCCTCTGCCCTGGGTTAGCACAAACGGGACGCCAAGTCTCAATGTAAGGTTCCTACAAACAATTTGTTAGATGCGATCGCGTCGCCCAAAGAAAAGAGATCCTTGTTGTGATCCTCAGTGTGGGTTTGTGTAAGGGTCGCCCGGGAGAGTGAATCTGCTTGCGGCTTTGTATTTCTTTTTCTCGGGATAGCTCGTCCTCTTCCTTTCAACGGGGTGAGATTCAAAACAACACTGTAACTTGATGTATACATCTATATATAACACGGATTTCAGTTCTTTTGTTCCTTGTTTGTATTTCCATTAATTTTTATTAAGTCCTTTTGTTCTTTTAATTTTTTTTTCAAATGATTTATTTCACGTGTTTCTTTTTATCCTTTTCACTTGCGTTACTTAGTCCAAAATTTTAATTTCCTGGTACTCGTGCGTTTACGTTATATCTGCGTTTAATATTCTCTGTGCTTTGCGATCGAGCCCATAATTGCCTCCTCTCTTCTTAATGTAATGCTATAAAGATTCTTTTTCTTTATGTTGCTGGGGTAGCTTGCTGCCTCAAAGTTCCGTGCCTTTTCTTGCTACTTATTCGTTTATTCTAGCCTGCCTTCTTTACTTTGACAGTCGACTGCGTACAAGGTTTCTATTAGACTGCGTATTATATTTCTATTTGTCTGCGTACTGTATTGTTTCCTTGCCTGCGCACTCACTACTGCCTCTTTTTCAATAGACCGAGCTACGAGCTAATCTCAGTTCCTCTTCATTTCGTTTCCTCATCTTTTCGCTCTTTCTGTGGCAGTGTTCTTAAATGCGCATGTATAAGAGAAAACAAGTATGCGACTTTCTTTCTCACAATACCAGTTTTCTAATGGTACTTGACATTTACTATAATAATAGGATCGTAGAGAGGCTCAATGAGATCTAAGTGTGAATTTTTTCATATAGTGATATTTAAATTTTATAAACTTTGTATGGCATCTAATTCAGCGATGCTTAGAGTACTGCACAAATTAAAGTCTAAGTGGTACTTACTTATATTATCCAACATTTATGGTAAGGCAATGTTTTCTAATGTATTAACAGACTCCCCATTATCTATCTATGAGGTACATTATCATTTTTTTTTATCATTTTCATCTCTCTATTACTTCTACGTAAACTAATTATCAAAGGACAAAGAATACTTTTAGAGCTTTCGTTATGTGGAAACTCTCACAGTTATCCATATTCTTTTGTAAAAATTGTAATTTTTAACTTGCGTAAAACGTTCTCCTTATATAAGGCGAGGTTCGTTCAGTCAGGTACTAGGTACAGGACAGATACCAAATTTGCACTTATAACTTTTATATCAAAAATACAAAGCACTGCTGTTAATAAATTTCTTGAATATATTAAAAACTCTAATTTTATCCATACGATTTTCTTTCGAAGAAGTCTTGGAAAAAAACGTCTTACGTCTGTTTACATTTCTCTTTCTCAGAATTTTTCTCCAGAAAAATTAATTGATTAAGTTAGATCCACCAACGTTTATATTTAACTCAATTTTTAAACATATCAACCTCTCAATTATCGATATATTCAATTGTTTTAAAAATTGTTAACAACTTTTTGAATTCACTTGAATTTCTTTTGAACTAGTTCCTCCCGCTCTGAGTCAAACTCAATCGGGACAGCAGAGTTCTACGGTCTTCCTCACAGACCAAGTTAGATTTTTATATATAAGGGCACGATCGTGCATGTACGCTGATGCTTGCTACGGAAAACGGAAAATAAAACTTCACCTGTTGCCTTTAGCTCTGATCACCTGTACGGTTTTTTTTCTTTTCAACAGGACAATCTCCTCCTTGCTAACAATAATCACTCTTATTCCGTTTTTATTTCATTTTCTGTTAATAGTTATTTACTTCTTCTCTTTTTTTATTGTCTCTTTTTATTATAATTATTTATTATTATAATTTTGTAAGGAAGTACTTTCAATAAGTGTTCCTCCCGCTGTGGGTCATAATCAACCGGGACGCCAAGGTTCCCCGAACTCCCTCACAGACTGCGATTGGTTCTTATATCTATGGGGACACGAGTATGCACTTACCGGTATACTTGTACTTCACTCTTACACTAAAATAAGTGTGCAAGACTTAATTTAATATAACATGCAAGTGATTTTATTTATTTACGATATTCATGTACTTTGAGAATTATAATTCTATTTTTCAGTTCACTTGCGCACTCATTTATGTGCTTTTATTGGTTTTTATGTAAATCCTTTGATCCATCTTATTGTTCAACTTGCGCATTTGTACGACCACTCGCTTTGATCACTAGGCAACGAATGAATCTTGCTGCTTCTTTTCTACATCTCCACCTTGAATGCTAAACCACCGATTTTCTCAATTTTCACCTCTTTTCTCTTTTAATAAAAAACTTTGAACTTTGGCACATGAAAGCTCTCACAGTAAAAAACAGCAACGGCTAACAGGACTCCTACGAGGGATGATTTAGGAGGCCGTAGACAGAGGAATAGTGGTTAATAGGCGTGAGAAAAACGACACGTCCGACTTTTCCCTTATATCTTTTGCCGAACAGCCCGTTTGATTCAAGTAGGAAATATTTTCTTTTATTTTTATGCGTGTACTACCCAGGTAGTCAAATATAGTTTTCTATTTTTGTCTTGATCTCTTTGTTGTGAGTTCTTCTAGACTTCAGTTTTAGTTATCTTCCAACGCATTTTACTCAAATACCTGCTGATATCTGGCTATCACGTAAAATACTTGAAATATTATGGTTATATATGATCTGATGATGTGGTGAAGTTTACCGAGTGCGCACTAATATCTTTAGGCCATTTCTCACTGCGTAGTTTGTATCTAAATGTTTACTTTATTTATTGTTTGATTTATTTAATGTCAATTTGACAAACTGATTATTTTCTATTTTGTTGCGTAATGTACATTTTAATATTTTATATTTGGCCATTATATATTGTAACCAGAACATTGATCTTTGTTCCTAAAGATGACACTCTAATGACACGATGAAATTGTGCCTATTACAAAAGTAGTACTTTTTTTGTGTTGTTTGAAATCTCAAGTGCATGTTGAGGGTAGGTAATAGATGCCATTCTCAATAGATATATCTCAGTTTTTCCAAATTTGTATAATTTGAGTGGCTGCAATGTTAGAATAAATTGAAATTTTTATTTGTAGTATTTCTATTCTTAAAGTTTTTATTAATAACTTGCAGCCACACTATAAAAGCCCCCCGGATATTTATTAAAAATCTCTTACCTTTAATGTGCTCCTTTTTTTAGTACTCGCACTTTATTATTTATTTTTAATATTTAAAGCATATACAATATTTATACATACTGAGTTCTCCAAGACTTTCGTTTAAAAGTTTAATTAGAAAGAAAGCGCCTTTTTATTATATTTGTGAAGATTTCAAACGGCGCATATTAAATGAAATGTGCATCGTTTTGAACAATGAGCTTTGGCCATTTTTAGGCAAAAGCTTGCTGTCAAGACGTGTAATATACTCCCAAAGCCCCCAAAGAGTGGTTGTACTCAGTCAGGGCTCTAATATTTGGAATTCCCCTTTACAGACTATTTCCAGGCGGCGGCTGGCTCTTGTGTGCTTATGCAGCCAGACCTAATGAATCACCTTGTGTAGTTAAGGTGAAGCTTGACTTACGTGGTCTCATATCGGGTAATGTGGCTTTTGTCACTGGTTAAACTTCGGACCAATATAACTCCATTTGAATTTGATGTTACCATTTAGGAATAACCATTTCATAAGTAAATTTCTTTCAACTTTATTGAATTCGTCGATGCATTCGAAATTATTGTATAATATAATCTAACAATGTTGGAAGTTTATAAGAATGTTTGGGGGTTTTTGTTCACTTACATAGTTTCAATATAATAAATTTCTCTTTTACTTTCTTCACTTGATGTTTGTGTAAGTTTCCGCGAAATTTATTTATCTTTTGTAAGGCGTCCATACTTTTTCAAGTTGCATTTTGTAATTTAAAAAGAACTACATAAAAATAAATGCAAATTTATTAAAAATAGCTCTTGTAACACTAATATAAGAAAGAGAGCTAATATAAGAAAGAGAGAGAGTTATAAATATTTAAAGCGAATTACATAAATTGTGTGAGTAAAAAATGGAAAACATATGAATGGAATAAGGTACAAAGGCGAATTATCATTCACCACGTATACACCTAATCTTCTACATAAAGTTCTATGAATGACTTGGGCGTGAGAAGCCTGAATATAGTGCAACGGCGGACCATCGTCCATCACGTATGCACTTATACATATATTATATATATATATATATGTGTGTGTATACGAGAAAGCATACACAAAGACATGTAACGGTGAACCAACATTCACCACGTTTACATGGGTATCTACATTCACCCATCTCAGCACCTCACCTATATGTGTACTATTACTAATCTAATATAAGAAAGAGAGTGAAGCTGAGTCTGAGTCTGAGTCTGAGTCTGAGCTGAGTCTGAGGCTGAGGTCTGAGTCTGAGTCTGAGTCTGAGTCTGAGTCTGAGTCTGAGGCTGAGAGCTGAGGCTGAGACTATAGTGCATGCACGCGCCTTTTATAGGGAAGAAAACATGATAATGGTGTGTTTCTTATTTCAATAGTAACAGATAGTAATTTATCGAGGAAATCAGATGGTCGGTCATACATTAGCAATCTTAAGTATCTTAAGTACGGATATGATACATGTTATCGAATCTAGTTCTATTAGTATTATACTAGCATATAGACAGACATATATATAAAATAATTAAATCAGCTGCATTCTTTATTTGTTGAACTTTCAGATTAGGTAACAGTGTCCATTAAGAAAATTATTTCATGCGATTTAATTGAATTTTTTGGTTTTGCCTTGAAATTTCAGGTTATTATACATAACTTGAAATTTCAAGTGAGAATAGGTGAGAAAATTTTTGTAGAGGTTCTAATTTCTAGAAATGTATAAATATGTCTATGTATGGCGTGTAGGCATTTTTTTTTTTGACAGACTTAGCTTGCACGTTTGTTACTAACTTGACGCCTAGCACAAGATTGATTTATCTGCTCTTCGTGCTTGAGTGGCAGCAGTCAGTTAATAGTTAACATAACGTTATTTTTCGATTCAGTAAGATGTAAAGGAAGAATAAGTAAGGGATGGAAAATGATGGTAGGGAAATAAGGTAAAGGGAAAGCAAAAGCAACCTCACAATTTCACTTGATCCTATTATTGGTGAGAGCATTTTTACTACAAACCCTCTTTGCTACAAAGGCAAACTTTTTTTTGTTCTACATTTTTTTTTATGTCTCTTTGGCAAACCTGTAAGCTAGCTAAATAAACATTGAAAGTGAGAGTCACGTGTGAGTTTAAAAAAAAATTCTCTACTCCTATTGCTCTAAATTAGTTTAATTCGCCGCGCGATTTTTCTCTTTGACCTAACGGTAACGCTATTTCGAGTGTTGAATGATGACGAATAAGTAAGATGAGTTAAGGAGGACAACGAGCACAGCGACTTTCCTCTTTATACGGTACAACCATCCTGTTCAGATTCAGATTCAAGTTTCGATAATTTTGACTTTAACTTATTTCAATTATTCATTTTATTACGATTATGTTGATATCGGTGTTGTCGGCCCAATGGATTAGGGTAAAATGACGGTCCGTAACTCATGTGCGTGTTATATTTTTTATTTGCAAGTTTTCGTATAGAAAACTCAACCGTTTTTTTTTAATTAAATTTTTTTAATTAAATAAAGTACGCATATAAAATAGTGCCCGCTGCTTTGGGCCACAAGTTGTCTAATATAATTGGTAAAAAAAAACTGATAAAACTTTTTAATATAACTATAAAAAATAGATGTAAAAATCACAAAAAATTACAGAAAATTATTTTACAAAAAAAAAAAAAAAGTTAAGAAAAGGAAGTAGATTGTAAAATTTTTTATACATTTAAGTTTAAAATTTTTTTTATTAAATTATTTAATATGGAAAAATAAAAGAATCAATAGCAAAAATTATGTTTTATAATTAAAAACTTAAAAAAAAATTCGCCTTACATTTATTGCTTTTTTTTTTATAAATTCATAAATCAAAAAAAATGTTTGGGGGTATACTTATTTTGTCATAATTTTTGCAACACCCAAAAGGATACATCGGAGTGAACTCTGTAAGATAAAAATATGTATACTCCTAATCAGCATAAGATTCTTAACCCATTTAGATATGTCTATCTTTCCGTCTGTACATGGGTTATTAACATGCCTTTGATCGTAAAAGCTGAGATAGTGAGCATAAATTTGGTGCAGTAACATTGAAAATTCTTCCGTATAGGTTAGTACTGCATAAAATTAATGGAAGACTTGTCCACAGTAAAAAATAAGAAAGAGAGCATTTTTGATTTTCAGAGAAAAACTTTTTTTTCCCTTTTTTGTACATTATTCGCAACGCCAAAAGATAACTGAAATTTTATTCAAATCGTAGAGTAATTAGTCTGTAATGCTTGTCGAAAAATTATGCATATCGTCTACACCTACGCATCATTCGAAGAGGCATACAATTTTTAACTTTCTCTTTCCTATGAATAAGATTAAATTAGTTGCCGCGGTTGTAGCGTGTTTGAAGGTCCACTCTGACCGTATGAAACTATTGCTGTAATAAACAGTTTTAAATAAACTATTTACTACATAGAAATAAAGTAATTATTGGTGGTAGATCGCGTAACTGACGAAAAATTTCAGTGGAGTGGAATGTGGAGGTACCAAACACCACGTACTTGATTAAAAAGATTCCTTTTAACCGTAAAATATAAATGAAAAGAAATTCCATCGTAGATATTTTTTCCTTTCTTATATTAATTAATGTATTTAATTTTTATTAATGGATTTGGTGGTGTTGCTGCTGTGATTGCTTTTTTAAACACTAAATAAAAAAGAATAAAGTTTTTCAAACTGTATTCTGTATTTTGTGTTTTTGTGGTTGGCAACATTTGCATTTCTTGATGTTTATATGGCAATAATGTTTATATTTGCAGCAGTTTTTAAAACTGAAATTTTTTTATATTTTTAGTGGCTGGCAATATTTGTTTTTTTTAATGTTTGTTATGCAACAATATTTATACATCAATATATATGTAACAAAGTTTCTAAATATGTAATATATAATTCTATTATTATAAATTCTATAAATATTGCGGTTTAAATTAACTTCAATAATCAATGAAAAGAGGAAAATAATAATAGCAACAACAATAAGGTAAAGGTAATAGCAGCCGGTCATTTCCATTTTATACTATTGCCTTTAAAAATGTATGCTAACATATTTGACATGCTAAAATGATTGTTATATCGTCTTCTTAATTTTTATACCTACCATCCAGATGTTGGTGGTATATTCTCTTTGTCATTATGTTTCTTGTCTTAAAGGAAACGTTGATACATATAATCTTGATCAGCATCAAATTATGAGCCTGTGTGTCTGTCTGTTATAGACATTCTACTGCTCGCCAAATTTGAGATATCAAGCTCAAATAGCTTGATATCTAAAATTTGGCAAAATAATTGGATGATAACGGCACGACAGGTTGAAATGAAAAATGAGTAAAATTTATCGCAAAGCGATAAGTAACATAAATTGAGAAGAGCTTATTGCAAATCGCAAAACAATAGAAAGCTAAAGTTTTGGACAAATAGGGAAGGTATCAATCTACAATGTGTGTCCAAAAATCATGGAAATCTGGTTAGTGACATTATACAATAGCAAATTTTCATTTTTTTGTGCTTAAGCCTTTTATTTATTATTTGTTAATAAATAATTGTAAATTTCATTCTTACGAAGGAGTCTACAAATATTTGAAAATTATAATGTTAATATATTTCGCACTTATTCTTTCCGTTTGACATACATGTTTATATGCATATATATATATATATATATATATGTATATATATATAAGAAAATTGTAGTAAAAAATATTCGCAGTAAAAGAATTATTTATATTTTCGTCCTCTTCTGTTGACAACAACGAACATTTTATGTTTATTATATGTATACATAACGGTTAATTTAACGGGACTTTGCATTCCTTTTTAATATTTGACATTTGCTTATTTGCTTGTGCGGTAAATTCAATTCAATTCTATTCTTTATTTCCCAAAAATTTTAAAAAACATAAAGCATTACAAGAATGTTACATAGGTACATAATTTTCTTTGCATGCTAGGAGCATTTTTCAAAGAATTTACAGTTAATGGCATATTACATCTTATTTCTTTCTTTGGTTATAGTATACTTAGTACTAAAATAGGATGTCAAAGCCCCAAAAAAGGAAATGGAAAAAGAGGCACTTTTAATAATCTTAATAACTAACTTAAAAGATACAACTTACAACTAAGGCTAAAACTAAGACTAGGTAAATAAAAAATCAAAAAGATAGTATTATTCTATATCACATAATTGCGTGGTATTATACACCAAGCTCGTCAAATTATAGGATCCCTTTCTTCTGTGGTAAAAAAACCAAAGAGTTAACGTTTAAGAAAATACATTTAAGCCCATTAATCATATAGACGAATAGAGAGTAGCAGCTCGAATAGGGATCTCGTCCTTTCTCCGTCATCTTTTAATTTATTATACTGAGTAGCAAATTGACCTATTTTCACTAAGCATGTTTGAATATCTTTTCCGAGTAGCCTTTTACATTCATTATCTAGGTGCTTAATCTCGACGTTTCCATGGTTTAGTTGATGATGTGCTACGTTTTTTGTAGATTTCACGCAGTCCGCAAATGATAAGCTATTGGAAACCTGATAAGCATTACTAGGCTTATTACGGTCCTGCATTTTCTTTAATATTTGAGCACGTCTAGGACAGTTCTTGTCACTGGCCACGTGACCTTCAGCATTGCAATTGGCACATTTTATAGGAAGACCAACTTGCTTTCTAACTTCACCCGTAACCGCATCAGTTATAAAGGTTTCAGCCTTGTTTTCATGTTTGGGGGGAATCTTACACTTGCCAGGACCATGATCACCACTACATTTCACACAGCGAAATGGCATCTTGCAATTGGAAGAAATATGCCCAAATCGTTGACAATTCCTGCACTGTATAGGACCTCGTTGCTTATGTTTCCTCAACGATATTTTGCAGTTGAGGATGTATTTAATTTTAAAAAATTCTCTGATGTTGCTTGTCCTATCGAGTTGAACAAGCCATTTATCGCCTTTCAGTTTAATCACTTTTAAAATTTGGAACTCGTTTGACACGTTCCTTAAGTATTGTAACACTTCCTCCGTATCATAAGTACTAGAGAGTCCCTCATTGTGCGGTAAATTCCATGCTTTTCTTTTTATATAAAATCTAACGGTAAAAGATAAATGGAAAATTCCTAATGCTTTGAGTTCTAATAAATATTTGCTTACCGATTTATGTAAATTTACAAAGTGGTCTGTAATAATATACTATAAGAAAGCTAGTAGATATTATTATGAAGTAAAGGAATGATAATATGCATATACAAAGATGTAAGAGTCCACACAATATAGTCCAAAATTCGAAAAAAAAGCTCAACGAAACAAATATATAAATTCTGTTACATATGTGTATATACATACATGTGTATACATATATATTTTTCCATCCATTAAAACGTAAATATTTTAGTTACAGAAGGCCCTTAAAAAACTGTTCATACGTAACTAACTGCGTAGACGAACGAGGGAGAAAAGTAAAAGAATCAAACGTCAAAGTTATGCTTTATAAATAAAATATTAACCTGACTTAATAGAATTCAGTTATTCTAGAAAAATTAACTAATTAAATATTTAATATTTAATAATAGTATAATAATATAATATATAATATTTATATTATCAGTTTTTAAGGGAGACAAATATTCGCGCATATAAATAAAGTAAATTTTTCCATAAATCTGGACATTTTGATATTAAAACAGTAGCGCTACATGCACTCAAATGTGTAACGGTATATTAATGGAACATTGTTTTTCAAAAAATGTTCTGTTAGCTTGACAGCCTACGTACATGTATGTACAAATATATATATATATATATATATATATATATACATAACGGTTAATTTAACGGGACTTTGCATTCCTTTTTAATATTTGACATTTGCTTATTTGCTTGTGCGGTAAATTCCATGCTTTTCTTTTTATATAAAATCTAACGGTAAAAGATAAATGGAAAATTCCTAACGCTTTGAGTTCTAATAAATAATATATATATATATAAAAATATATATATATATATATATAATATAATATATATAATATATATATATAAATATATATATAATATAAATATTATATATATAAATATATATATATATATATATATATTCTGTGCCTGTACGTGCCCATTTAGTAGAAATTGAAAAGTTAAAAAAGTTTCTTATAAATTTTCGTACTATTAACGGTAAAATATTACACACATTTATATGTGGCGATGTGTATTGATCTGAAATACATAACGGTATATTAGCGGAAAAAATACATGTATATGTATATGTATGTATGTATATAAATATATATTCTGCGTATTTATAAATTCAACAGTTATCAACAATCAACATAAGAATAACTGTGCATATGACGTGTATATGTATTTCTTAGTTATTTTTGATTGGTTGTTGATTTCTGTCTCACAGATATCATTGGCTTTAAAAAAGTTATGTTATATTCGCTGCTGCGCTGAGTGAAATAAAACTTGGCATTGGATAAACATCGTGACAATTATAAGTATATAAAGAAATTCAAAATGCGTAGGCCATTTAGTTGAACAAAAGCTGTCGCTGAAGTAGCATCATTTCAAAGTAAGAGGAGAGTTCAATTATAAATATTAGTGAGAAAAAGAAGAAATATTAAATGGGCTAGAATTTCATTTAATTGAAAGTGAAAGAAAATACTAAACATTATTAGAAATAAGAAAACGTCAAACATAGTATTTTTCCAATACCGATGAAAAGTGTATGAGGAAAATTGCATCAAGTACGCAAGTCTAAGGACGTCATTTTCGATGTTAACTGAAATTTCAAGTATTTCCTGATTAGTAGTCATAATAACAATACCATTTGAAATGATGTAAATTAATAGATTTATAAAAGTGAAATGTTATTAATAGTGAAGCAGTTACTAATAATGCGGCTCTTGAAAAATTTTACTAAATGCGGAGACTTAAAAACCAATAAAAGTTTACTTAAGTCACTGAATTTTTTCGAAACGACCAGATTTTGGTACGGTAGGCAAAAGAACTGAAGAGAAGTCAAAGAAAGAGTCTTTCTTTAAAGGCTGAGGGAGGAATGTTGTGAAGTAAAGTTCTTTTATTACTATAATGAGAATAGTATTTTAAACGAAAAAATCTTCAGGTGATGTAAATTTCTTGCTACTACAGGAAGGATACATGAGAGAAAATGGAAAAGCTTTAAATAATAAATATTCAGAGGAAAACTGACTGATAACTATAATGAAAATTATGATGAGGAAACTGCTGAAACCTAATCCATAGTAATTAGAGCAACAAATTTGTAGATGAAGAGAGGCACTTTTTTATGCTGACGAAAATTTATCTCTGAATGACGGCGCAGCATGGGGCAGCAGTCGTAACGTTTGTATCAGTTATGCGGATCGCGTAATTGCTGAAGTTCATTTTCTCAATGCGACAACAATTTATCATAGTGACAATAATGTAATTACAACAAGATTGGCACTAGTAAAATTACGGTTAAGTAGCAGCATCTTCACCAGCGCCACCATTGACGGAACACTCCAAAACGGTAATTTTACTACTTTTCCTGTTGTTTACTTTTGTGGTATGTACGATATTTGCTATTTGATATTTCCAAATTTAGAGGAATAATATTAGAAACAAAATTCTGTTTAAGATTTCAAAAATATTCATTTACATTGAACCCCAAATGATTTGTACAAAACTTAATAATGTGGTTATGTAGTACTTTTGTTTAAAAAGTGTCAAAAACAGAACATTTGGCCATAAGAAAAAAGGTTGCAGATTGACAATTTCAATTTTTATTAATTTTCAATTTTTTTTAAAGTGAAAATTTAACTGCCATTGTCAGCTCTATCAAAATTAATCTCGTAAAATTCTTCGTACACAATAAATCTTCAGTGTTTTTTTGTTTGTTTTTGTATATTGCATATAAAATTTGGTAACGGCGCATAAAAGTTAAAGAATTTTTATTTTAAGAACACTGTAATTCATTATATTATTAATAAGAAATTTTAAAATACTAGGAAAGATGTTTCTGCACATGTAATAGTTCTAAATTTATTATTGTTAAGGACAACTTGTGGTTATTTCATATTATTGGCATTATAAATTTCATTTTTGTGTAACATGATTATGTTATGTGCTCAAAACTATTAAGCGCGCATTTTGATATCTTTTGTTACTTTAAAAACTTCATTTAACATCCTTTAATAACGTTAAGTTGACATAATGATCAACGAATCTTCAGTTCTGCACTCAAGTCAGCTTTTTGGCAATGTTGGACTTGCTCTGAGATAAAGAACCGTAGTTAAGGACGCCAGAAATTATTATATTGGATTAACCCCCACATTTTTGATTTAAATCTAAAGTGTTAACTTTTGATATACTTTGAAATGTTGACTTGCTCCAATCGCTCGCTTGACATTTTTCTACCTATTTCGCTTGCTTGTTTGTATTCTATTTAGTTCTCTCTATTGTGCCTTGAGTAGCTTTGTTATACATCTTGGACATACTAAACTTTCCTTAATTCAAAACATGTGCAAAATTTTATTATTGTTATACTCTATTCTTACATTTTCTATCTTATTACGTGTAGAAAAGTCAAGCGTATTTTTCACGGCTTGCTTTTTTCATTGATTATTTAGAACCTTTTGATGTTTAAGGTCTTAAAATGTGAAGTGCATGAATTAATGGACTATGGTTTGTTTTGACGTTCTTCTTCTGAAATTTACGTTACTTTCATTTTTTTCTTGTAATTATACACCTCCAGTATATTCCCTCCTCCTCTGCTTGTTGGGTTGTAGTAGTTTTCTCTTTTAAAGAATTTTAAGGACGTTCTTGGCCACCATGTTGTAGCGTTACTTCTGGACATCGCCCTCCTTTTGTTATTTTTACTGGGAGTTACGAACGAAAAGTATTGAGTTATTTTATCGTCATTTGTTATACCTGAAGCTGATGCCGACACTTGAGAAATTTAATAATTACTCAAGGACTTAGCTCTTGCTCCTGTAAGAGTAAAATCTTATATCTGCAATTTCAACGATTTTATTTTTATAAAGCATTTACGCTTATAAATTGACATATTAGTCTCGCTTTATCTCCCACACACAATTTTAAAAGAGAGGTGCGTACTCAAGAGGAAAAAAGAGTCTGGTCATTTCTAAATGTAGAATGCGATTACATTGTCTTTTCTGAGCTGTTTCTGTGACGCAGGATCACACAATTTTCGATTTACAGCATACAATCTAAAGAAAATCTTTTGAAGAACACATGCCTTTAAATAAGTTCCCAATTAGGTTCTCGTTTTTTAAACGTTAGGCTTTTTTTGCAAGAATTATTTGCGATTTTCTTGGAACTGTGGAGTTTCCTTTTTTATGTACTATTTTAAATATCCAAAATAGTAATATTTGTTTCATCTTGAACGGACAGTGCCTTAATTTTCAATAATAAAATTCTTGATTTTAAACACATTTATTATGATTAAGTGTAATGTTTAATTCTCCAAATGGGCTTCTTTATCCTCTCATATTGCACCAATATTTGGTAATGCTTTGTTTATATAACATGCATAAGCTTTAGGGAACGTAGAAAATATACTTGATTGATTGTCCGTCTATTCTGTTTCAAAAACAAGCGCCTGTCAAATTATTACCAGTTCTCTCATATTTCTCGGATAATTTTACCTTTTTATTATTGATTACTGAGTTAGCATTTAAAATTTCTTATTAGCTTTATTCCATTCACTTGTTTAATTTTTGATACGAAATTTCGTTTAATCAAATCGAATATTCATTTGAACTTTTGGATACAATGAAATTTTGTTTGAAGTTTTTTGAGATTTAAAAATTTGGCTTTAATCATGCTATAGTTTTCCATTCCATGTCAACCACTGCCATATTAAATACTTTTTAAACACTTACAATTTTTGGGCTTTTTGAATTCGTTTAAGCATCTTCTGTACAGCTTTTTACATTTATTTTTTATTGTAAAGGGCCTTTTTTACTTTATGATCTGAAGTGATGTTTCGTCTTCCAGGTATAGTTGCATTGCTCCGCAGCTTGAATTATATTTTTTATTTATTTCTTCAAATAATTTTATCTCGTATTAATATTTCTATTCTAAATTTTATTTATACCATTTCTATTTGTATTACTTTGCAATGGAACTTGGTTAACTTAATAAATTGTACATTGAAGTGGAATCTTTTCTTCAATATTTCGTACAAATTTGTCGAGATTGTCAGTGACAGATGAAAGGTGATAAAAAAAAATACACCTGATTTTTTCTTTTAAAACAAACTTCTTCTAAATGGAGTAATAATAATTGTAATATTCTTTTGCTTATTTTGAAAAATTTCGTCACGATAAATTGTGATATTGCTTTTTATTTTCTCTAAAACTATCGTTTTATTTTCACTTTTTATATTTCTGATTCTTCGTAAACGAAGTAAGCATGGAATTTGCATTACGGACTTAATTAAAATGTTTGTTTTTAATTTGCAACATTCTTTTTTATAAAATTCTTTATCGATGCAATGCGCCGATTAAGTTGTACGCTTTTTTTTTTATAGAGGTAAGACCTGTTTTAAAGTAGCCTGATACTAGTCTTTTTGATGTTTGGTTTTTTCTTATTAAATGAGTTATAAGAATTTTCTTTTTTTTTGATATTTTACTTTATATTTTTTGCTCGTGAGTTTTGGTTTGAACACGCCACACAAATTATAAAAACATTTCTATATGAATTTGATTAAAAGGATTATTCAATTTACAAAAGTTTTTCATTATATAAAACTTTGTCATTTGTTTAATAAATGAAATTTTTAAGTAAACGTTAATTTAGCTGCTTTACAACTCAAAGGGTTCTGGAGAATTTTGTTGATTTCTTTTGATTTTATTAGTTTCAAAATGAGACCATTTTGAAACTACCTCCTTCAGTTTAAAATTGAAAATTAGTATCCATAAAGAAAGTTTCAAAATTTCTTTCACTATATGCCTGAATTTTTATCGTTTATCGTTTTATCTTTAATATTATACTTTTTCCTTTAAAGTTGAAAATAAGTGCATATAGTGTTACTGTTGTTCTGTTTTCTAGTAATCTTTGAGCCACTATATTACTCATTTGAATCCTTTGCAATCTACGTGATTTTGAATTTTTTCACTTTAAAATTGAAAATTATTATCCATAAAGAATTTTTTACATTATTAATTTTAATTGGTTTCTTTATTATATATTCGTTTGTACAACAGATGGTATTTGTTTGGCAAACACTTGTGAGATATGACACCGTAACCCCATTTTTGTCCTAATGGGAAATAAACAATAATTGTAACTTTTTTTCTTTAATATTCCTCAAATCTCGTCATAGCGTATTTTTCCATTTCTTACAATTCAAATAACGTAACTTTATAAATAAAACAGAATAATAAGACGTCTAATGTTAGATTTATTTAGTTAGTTACAAAAGCGTTTACATTAATATGCCTTCGTTTGCATAATCGCGAATAACGGAATATATTATATTGCGAAGTTGACAGAGCAGGTGAAGTAAACAATTTAGGTTGGCTAAAATCTTAATAGATTTTCTTTTCTTAATCATTCCATAAAATTAAATTTGTTTTATGAAATAAATTTCTAATGAACGGACTTAATAGAAATGCTGCATAGATAGATGGTCATAACGAATGCTTGGAGTGGTTGCTATTAAATGTAGTGTTCTAGTAATTGAATAAATGTTCACTTCAGTTACTTCATCAGAATTAAAACACATGTATTTTTACATTTTGAGGAAGAATAATTTTTTGCAGCAACGGAAAATTCATATCTCTCTCAATTGCACTATGGATATGATGAATTAGTAGATCATTTATATACCGGCTGTCTTCGCCTTCATTTTATTTATTATTTCAATAAAAAATGAATAGTTTCAAGAAGTTCCAATTATTACTATTATATTTTTATTCAAATTCGTGTTGTTACCAATGTTTTTAATAAAAGCGTTTTTTAATGAATAACTTTTGAGAAATAAATTTTATCATGCGTGATTATAACTAACAATTTTAAAATGTTCAACTTCTTCAATGTTAATGTGGTAAAATAAGATCATTTAAACATTTCCAGAATTTCTAGATCGACCACAAAGTTTTTATTTATTCAAAGACCACATTTGTCGTTTGGGCAACTTTTTTCCTTCCCGTCTCGATAATCGCTGATAAGAAAAATAGCGATTTATGCTTAAATTTTTGCAACTCACAAAAAATACTCACTATCTACCGATTATCGTATTCATAAAGTATTAGAACGGTTGATTCCAACTTTAAAGAAGTACAGCACGCGTAGAATATCTCTTATATATGTAACTTTAGATTTCTTCACTCCTTTTTGTATCCGAAAATTTGGATTGCAGTGAAACTTAAAATTAAAAAATTTGAAGAAAACAAGTTCAAAAATTTAAAGTGACATTGGAAAAAATTCTTAAATTTATTTTTTTATATATTGCTGCAAAGGTCCGCGGTGACCTTTTTTTGTACATCGTTGATTCTTCGTAGAATTAATGGAACATATTAATTGACATATTAGTTGATTAATCTCTTACAGAATTATTACGTACGAAAAATAATTTCAAAAGTGAGCTCTATTTAGTGAGCCAAGAGTTTAGTCTGGTTATTTCTAAATGTAGAAAAACCACTTGGATTGTCTTCTCTGAGCTGCTTCTGTCACGCAGGAACATACAATTTTCCATTGGGGGTCATTACATTTCCTTTAAACAAGTTACCTAATTAGGTGATCCCCTCAAGTTATTACAAAAAAAAAAATGCATTTTGTATTGCCACTTTTTTTTATACTTCTGGTTGGTTCTTTGTAAACGAATCAAGAAACGGAGTATTGTGCAATTTCTGTTCCCTTGTTTTTTCTTTATCTCAGATAAATCTCAGTTGCCTTTAATTACGTTCCCTGAAAGACCGAATCGATTTGCAGTTGATTTTATTCTTTCTAAATTGTAAAAATATCAAACACAAGTTAATGCCCCTTGCTTGATGAGATGACCACAAGTTTTCTTAAAATAATTTAATGTGTGTATAAAAATAATTTAAGAAAAGCGGATAAAAAAATTAATAAACACGTAAAAATGAAAATTAAACACTTTAAATTAATTTTCATTTTAAAATTTATTTAAAATTAAGTTAAATGAGAGAGATTTATAGATTTAAGTTTAAAATTTAGATATTAATTATAGCAATGAGAAAAAATAAAAACAAGACAATAAAAAATCAACTGAAAAATTCATTTCATTTATTTTATTCACGTGCTGCTTGTTGTAGCAGTTTTTAGGCAAAATTTTATTTTAGAGGGCTTCATTCATCTTCACAATTTACTTTCACCAGCCTACATATTTTTTTCTTTTCGCCTTCCTGCGTAAAAAAAAACTTATTAAAAAAAAATCTACTTATGTGTGAAGCCAGCAGATGGCGGGACAACACAGTACAGTACACGTGGAAAGAAATCAATTGAAAATTGTTGATAAAAATTTTGATATTGGAAAGTTGTGTTATTACTTAGTGATGTCAAATATTAATGTAAAATAGCGCCAGCCACTGTGAGAGGTTCCACAATTCTTCAATTGTTTTCGTCTTTTCTAAATCGAACTCATTGCTGCTGGCGTACCTTTAACTTACTTTTTAAATTTTTATACTTACGAATTTAATTAATGGCGTACGGTGCCTATAAATTAAGTATAATCCAACTTTTATTTAAGCTTAGAGAACACAGCGCTATTTATTATAGATTTTCTGCATACAATTTTATGCAAACCCGTTGACACTGACTGGTGATGCGTTTCAACAGCTATTGATTGGATTGATTCCTACATTGTAGTTTCCAATTTACGAGCATTATGGTAGATAGATTTGAAAAGTGCGCAAACTATTTATGCTGTTCTCTTGGTCTTAAAACTAATTATTTTGTTATGGCAACTTCATGCTCTCTTCTTGTTCTCTTTCTCACACCGTGTAAGTATTGCAAGTTTAATAATTCGCTTTAACTGTATTCGGTGCTCTTATTATTTCAATGGTGCAAATCATAACTAAAAATATGAAATTGTGTGGTAAATTGAGTTGTAAATTATAATAAGCTCTTGAACTCTGCTAAAGATTTTTATATTTTCTTTTAACACTTTTTCTTCTCATTTATTTAAAGATAATAACATGATTAAAGCTTTCCCTTTTTAAAGAAAAGGTAAATTAAATGACTGATAAGAATCGATCGATTATTATCAAAAAGACATTGATCGGTGATATTTGCGCAACGAATTGTTCCACACCAGTTTACCTTACCACCACCACAACACCCTACAAATTAAATTGAAGGATTCAAAGAAGCACGAATTAAATAAAAATGGATTTCCATAATAAAGTGATAATTATAACTGGTGCTAGTTCTGGTATTGGAGCTGCGACTGCTTGTCATTTTGCCAAGCTACAAGCTTATCAATTAACGATTGTTGGACGTAATCATAAGAAATTACTGGAAATTAGTGATAAAATTCAACAGTACAATAAAAATAAAGCAATGCCATTAATGATTCAAGCCGATATAACTAACGAAAATGATGTTAAACTTATTGTTCATGAGACATTGAAGAAATATGGTAAAATTGATTTATTGATTAATAATGCTGGCATCCTAGAAACGGGTACCATTGAAAATACTAACTTAGAGCAATATGATCGTGTCATGAATACAAATATGCGTTCTATATATCAATTAACAATGCTAGCGGTACCGGAGCTAATTAAGACGCGCGGCAATATTATAAATGTGAGCAGTGTTAATGGCATACGTTCATTTCCCGGTGTATTAGCTTATAATATATCTAAAGCGGCTCTTGATCAATTTACACGTTGTGTGGCTCTTGAATTGGCTGCAAAAGGTGTCCGTTGCAATTCTATTAATCCGGGCGTTATTATTACTGAAATTCATAAACGTGGTGGTATGAACGAGGAACAATATGCCAAATTTTTAGAGCATTCACGTTCGACGCATGCTTTGGGTAGACCGGGCCAAGTCGATGAAGTAGCTCATGCTATAACATTCTTAGCCAGCGATCAGGCTAGTTTTATAACGGGTGTCAGTTTACCTGTAGATGGTGGACGTCATGCCATGTGCCCCCGATAATTTTCCATTGAGCATTGGAATCATACAAATTCTCAAACTTCTTTAGATCGCTTTAAAGTTATGAATTATATTTGATCATTTTTTATATAACATTTAATTAAGAATAAAAGCCAAAGAAATTTAAACTTCACATCATTTGTGCAATTTTTATTTTTTATTTAACAAAAAGCAAAACAAACTGAGGTGAGAGACTGGTCACAGATTTTTTAAGTTTAAATATTGTTGGAAACTTTCTTTCATTGTTTAAAAAAAAAAAAAAAAAAAAGGGAAAAGCAAAATAAAAGAACTAAAGATATTTTAACGTGGACACATAGCATGACGTCCACCATCCACAGGCAGACTGGCCCCAGTGGTAAAAGTGGCCATATCGCTTGCCAAAAATGTTATGGCATTGGCCACTTCATCTACTGTGCCCGGCCGGCCCAAAGCATGAGTCGTTTTTGAATGTTCCAAAAATTTCGCATAAGTTTCCGCATCCATGCCGCCACGTTTATGTAAATTGGTTACCGTTACACCGGGATTAACACAATTCGCTCGGACACCTTTTGCAGCTAATTCTAATGCCACACAGCGCGTAAATTGATCTACACCCATTTTTGATATATTATAAGCCAAAACTCCGGGGAATGAGCGTATACCATTAACACTGCTAACATTCACAATATTGCCACATGTTTTAATTAACTCTGGCACGGCCAGCATGGTTAAATGATACATAGATCTTAAATTTGTATTCATAACACGATCGTATTGTTCTAAGCTGGTATTTTCAATAGTGCCCGTTTCAATAATGCCAGCATTATTGATTAACACATTCAATTTACCTTGCTGTTTAATCGCATCCAACCATAATTGTTCAGTTTGTTTTATATTCGATATATCACCCACAATTAATTGTGGTGATTTATTTGGTGATTTTGTATCACCATCACAATTTTCTCTGCTTACTTCTTCACATTCGGCAGCTACTTTTTTTAAATTTTCAACGTTACGACCATTTAAAGCTAATGTTGCACCAAGCTTTGCAAATTTTATTGCTGTCGCAGCACCAATACCAGAACTGGCACCCGTGATAAGTACAACTTTACCACTAAAATTCATTATGCATATTTTTTATTAATAATAATGATAATGAGAGGAAGACTGACGTGCTTATCTAATAATTTATCGTTTTGTTATGAATGTTTCTTTCTTTCTTTTTTTCTTCTAACTTTTAATTGATTTATTTGTTCGCAAAAAAATAAGAAAAAGCCAATAGGAGCAACCTGCTGTCGTTTATTCCGTTTCTATGAAATGTTGTAGAACCCTGATTAGTTTATAATGTAATATAGTTCAATTATGTAGCCTTTGAAATATTAATTGTGATAAATAAATAAATGAAAAAGTTGAACTTACCATATAAAATTACATATAATATAAAATGAAATAAATTGCTTATGTGAATATGTGTGTACTGTGTATATACATACATATATTTTTTTTCTCTTATTTTTATATTTGCGTCCATTTTTGTATAAATTTTTTATTGTTTTGTATATATTTCCATTTTTCCTCAAAGTCTATGGTTTTTTCTTTGAGTGCATTCTTATCTAATAAAAAAAGGAAATACGCTAAATTTATTTCAAGCAAACAGTCAGGTTTTTTTTAAATTAATTTTTAATATATCGTAAATTAAATTTGGTGCACAATTAAAGCCCGATTTTCTCAAAGTGTAATAAAACAGGATTGTTATAAAGAAAACTTTATAAGGAAAACTTTTGTTTATATACTTTGACACCGAACGTTGTTGCTTCAATATAATGAAAACAAAAGCAAAAAAGGTTGATGAAACATTAATTGTTTTGTTGCATAGTTGTTAATTGTGTTTAACAAAAATTTTCAAATTATGAAGTTAACTTTTTCCTATATATATATATTTTATAGATTTTGCTTGTAATGCTACAAAAATATACTTATATGTTTCTTTGTTTAGTTTGTTTTTCTTTTTCTATATATTTATATATAATTATTTTATTATTTCTATTTCATTAAGAAGTGTTCAATAATTTTTCGAATCTTCGGTTATTTTGTATAGTTGAATGCCATTATCCTATTTTAAACATCCATCATAATTTAACAAATGTGGTAAGTGTGTACGGGTGTATCTATACGTACATATTTTTAATTACGTTGTATACATATTTTTCTAAATATACATATACATATACATGTACATATATGGCTTATTGTATATATTATGTAAAAGTTTGCTATGTAAAGAATGCTTTAGTTAATATTTAGTGCTTTCATTGCGACTTTTATTTATTTATTTATTTTGTTCCGTTTTATAATGAAGTAATGTAAAAGTAAAGAAGAGGAACGGAGAGAAAGAGAGGGATGGATAGAGTGAGAGTGATGTGGAGATACGGTGAGTATGATTCAGAGTAAGAGAGAGAAAAAAACAATAGAGAGTGTAAAAGAGAAAGGTAGAGCGTGTGCATGAGAAAGCGTTAGACATAGAAAGAGATAGAGAGCGAGAACAAGAGAAGAAGAATTTAAGAGGATTCCTGTAAATTTTATGGCGCATTTTATTTTTACACTTATTAATATTGATTTTAATGGAAGTTGTTGTTGTTGTTAATTACATATTTCTGGTACATTTACATTCTCTTTATTCTTTTTTTTATTTACTGTTTTATTTTTAATGTATTTTAACATGAAATTTTCAAAGAAAAATGAAATTTCTTAGAACTTTCATTTCACTTTAAATTGCTCAATTATTTAGAATTTTAATGGGTTGATTAGAAAAAACACAGAACAGCAACAATAAAAGCCTTAAAAAATAACAACAACAAAAAAGCAGCGTGGTGAAATTTTACAAAAAAAAAAGAGAAAATGTAAAAAAACAACTAAAGAAATGAAGCAAGAGAAAGTAGAAACGCACATGAAATGAAATAACGGTACCCTATTTATGACCCAATTTTGACGTCACATAATTTTTGTTGTATAAATTAGCGCTATTTAATATAAATGGAAATTATTGCATTCTGGCATGCACGACACGTGCGCTACATTTTATAAGCAAATTATTTACGGATTTTTCGTAGGAGCCACATGTGTGTGTAAATGTATGTATGCTTACATGATTTTAAAGAGCACGGGAGGAAAAAAGAAGCAGAACAAAATCAAAGAACACTTAATAATTTTTTTTCTTCTTGTTCTTCCACCTGTTTCATTTACATTATGTTCATTTAGTTTAGCTAAATTTAATGTTAACTTTTTAATTGTTTTCTATTGTTATTGTTACTATTATAGAAAGGAAAACCAAGTTCTCTTTTTTTTTGAATGAGATCAATATTTTCTCAAATTTCTTTTGTTTAGTTTTTCATTCATTCATTTACAATTTTGGTTGTAATTAATTCTCTTTTTAAATGAAATTATTTCCATTTTACAAAAAAGCAAAAATATTGCAAAAGAATTTGCAAACTTTAACACGCAATTAGAAAAATTTTCCATCTTCATGTATCTAACGGTAAATATTACATTAAGACAGTTATGTTTTTTCATTTATTTATTTTTCCTTTGAGAACTTTTAAGCAAATCATGTAAGTTTGATTTAAAAAAAAAGTTCTTTTTTGTTAGAATTTTTTAATGTTTAAATTTTTTTTAAATTATAAAAATATATATATGACAAAGAAATAAATAAAATAAAATAAAAATGAGAAAAAAATTTTGTAGAAAAGAATTTTTATTAGAGCATTTATATTTATAAATACAACAAAAAAATTTATTACAAAAACTTTAAGAACGCCCTCTAACTTCTTTTTAATCTTATTTATCTAATAATTCTTTTTGTTTGTGTTTTTGTTTTTCTATTTATAATGATTGCTTTAAAATAAATTTCTTATATAAATTTGACGAAATGGAAAAATAAAATTAGATAATAAGAATAATTTGAAATAAGCCAAAAAAATTAAATTAGTAATGAAATTTATATAATTTTTGATAAGATTATTGAACATTATTATTAATAATGGCTTAATTATACATACACACATACACTAACATACATATACACACATAAATACAAAAAAAAATATTTATATTAAATACTGCTACCAGTTTTTTATTTATGTACACATGAAATGAATCAATCAATCAATCCATCAAATTGTATGAAGAAAAAAATTTAATTTAAAAGAAAATTAAATTGAGGTTAAATCGTTAATTTCGTACTCCGCTTTACGCTCTTTCTTTCTGTTTTTGCACTCGATTGTTAGTAAACACAAAAAATGATATTAAAATTAGGAAAACATTTTTAAATCAAAACAAAAAGCAAAAAAAAATTAATAAAAGAACAAGGAACAAATAGCAACACAACAGCAATAACAACAACAGCTACAAAAATTTAGTATAATTATGATTTAATTGAGCAATTTAAGTATTCGATTATTTGATGTAAAATATTGTGATACTAGAAAAACTAGAAGGCAAAAACTAAGAAAAAGAAGAAGAAGAAGACTGACAAAATGATTTAAGAGATTTGCATGTAAGTGCGCTTTTTCGTTTCTCTTTTCCTTTTTTTGTTTTTGTTCTTTCTGTTTTGCTTTTAAAGCAAAGTATCAGTAGAGTTGCAGATAAATTTTTTTCACATTTTAAAATTGAATCATTTATTTTTTTTCATTAACATATAACGCATATATACACATACATACATACATACATATACATAAAAAGCAAGCCTTACAAATAAAATACATTAATTAGAAAAATAAATTACATATAAGAACGAAAGAAAGAAGAATCAAAACCAAGAAGATTTAAAATTATAAGAATTGTAAATAAAAAATTGTAAATAAAGGAGAAAATTTATGAGCCCTTAAAAATGGAGATTTTTTGTATTTTAATAGTTGTTGTTGTTCTTTTTCTTATGTTTTCAGTTTTTAGTTTTTAGTTTTTTATTGATTGCTGTTTTGTTGCTTTTTCATATGCGACTGGCACCTGAAATTGAAATTTAACTTGAAATGGAAAACTTCGTGTTAATGTAATTGAGTGTTGATTGTTGTTCCTTGTTCGTAAACACAATCTTTTTCTTTTCTTTTTTTTTATGTTAATTCTACATTAATTGATAATTTTTTATACTTCCAAAAGAAAATGACAGCATTTTGAGGAAGCGTAAGTGAGATTGAAACTAAAAAGCAGATGCCTAGATTCGCTTAGATACTCTCTCTCTCTTTTTATATAGAAGGGATAAATAACACACACACACAACATACACACACACACACACACACACACAGAAGAGAGAGAGAGAGAGAGAGAGAGAGAGAGAGAGAGTCTGAATGAGCTAGATAGATGGATTGATAGGTAGTAGTGTCACCATCAAAGCGTTTTACTTTAACTCTCTTGTCCTTGGATCAATTCATCACATATTTTCATCAGTTCCGTATTTTCTTTAGTTTTTTGCGTTAATTGCTCTGCTATCGATATGCGAGCGATCTCTTCCTTTTTTAATAATGCTTTCAATTTTGTTGTCTCTATCGCATGCTCTCTACCCAAGGTTTCTAATTTCTTATTAGCTCTATATTTTCAAAAATTGAAGAAGAAGAATAGTTAATGAAGATTTTCGTTTTAATTTTTCCTTTTTTTTTTGTTTAATTTTTTTATGCTTACATTTCTAATTGCTGCATTGCATGACTTTTCATTTTCTCATACCGTTGCTCCTGTAATCTCAGATTTTCCATATATTGACGTTTCTCACCTAATAACACTTCCTCGTTAGCTTTCAATTGTGATGTCATTTCTTTACTTTTCTCGTATTTTCTATTTATGAAAATTGTGGCGGAAAATGCAAACAAATATGGAAAGAAAATGAAATGAATTTTTTTTTTGTAAATTTTTGTTAAAATATTAATTAATTAATTTCAAATATATTTTTAGCAGAAATACTTTTAAATTAATTTGGTTAAAATAGCGTTATCTATATGTGAAAATTGCACTTAAAATTCAACTTTGATTTTATAACTGCTCAAACTGCGCCGATGACTTTAACAAACAGGCAAACTCTTATCAATTCTTAGGCAAACACGCTCAAAATTATTTTTCACAGAAATTTTCTTTTTTTTTTAGTGAAAACAATTTAAAAATTCTCTTTAAGCAGCCGGAGAAAGTGCAATAAAATTTATAATTAATAAAAAAAACAAAGAACAGAAAAGAAACGAATAGAGACGAACCGGAAATAGCTGCCCCAACAATATATAATAAGAGAAAGAATTTTTAACAAATAAACATACACATGTAAACGGAAAGAGTCGTTCTAAATATTAATCCAAATGATATAATTGGAATCACGATCGCTTTTCCACTTCGCAAATTGTTTTTCTATAAATTTTTTTTTGCATTTTTTCAATTTGCTCTCTTTTCAGCAATAAATTCAGCTATGGCTTTCTCATATGCTTCGATCACACCACTACAATTAATAAATTATACATAACAAGAAAGAAAAATGAATAAAAATGAAAATTATCTATTTTGAGTTATGTCGCTTTTCAATTTTAATGTACTAACTTCATTTTTGATATTGTTCTATCTTTTTCTGTAATACGTTTAATTAAAGCTTCTTCACGCTGTTCAGCATCCTTCAATTTCTTTTCAATATCTTCTGTTTTAAGACTAATAAGAGAAAGAAAGAGAGTAAGTTGCAAAAAGTGAAAAACAAAATTAAAAGACAAAAAAATATTGAAAGAAAAAAGGTCAAGCATAATTTGGAAAGAAAGATAGAGGAAGAAAAATTACTTCTATCTATATCTTCCTTATCTTTTACAGCAAGAACTTTTTGGAAATGGCTTTTTGAATTACTTACACTTCATTTTTGATTTTCTTTTCAAGTTCATCCATTTTATAATTTGACTGTTGTTTGTCTTCGTTTTCTGTGGAACTTTTATTTATTTTTATTAAAAAGAAAGAGTAAACAGATGGAAAAAGTAAAAGAAGGTAAAACAAAATGAGAGAAAGAAGGAAAAAATTGGTTAATTTGTTTCCTTTTTTTTTTTTTTTTGGGAAAATTTATATTTACTTGGAATTTTCATATGCTTTATTACAGTCATTGTCCAAATTCATATCCTTGATAACATCAACGTCAACACTCATTATGGCATGCCTCTATATAAACAATATATATAAATTTTATTTATAAAAAACAAAAGAAGAAAGAGAACATAAAAAGCAAACACACATAAAAATATTGAAAAATCGCTTGCATGAAAATGTACAGAGAAAATTAAAGCACTGAGTATATTTATCGATCTACAATTTTCTACATTTTCTATACAAAATAAATTTTTGTATCTTCCAAGTTCAAATGATTAATTCAATTGTTTCAGATGCAGTCAAGAAGCATTCAAAAGAGAAATTCTGTTTGTCCTTTTGGTAAATAAAATTTTATATGTGTTTGTCTTTTTATGTGGTCAATTTTTCATAATTCGAGTGGCCAAAAATAAGCTCTATTGCTTCTACTTTATAAACCTTTCGACCTTTGTTGGATCTTAATTCGGACAAATCTACATTTCTCAAGATTCTTTAAACCTTTTTTGGCAATGAAAACTTTTCGCATTATCTGAACCAGCATCAAGCTCCGCAAAGGCGCGTTTTACTCATAGTAATTTGCGCAGTGGTTCATCATTTTTGACATGTCTTAGCCTTCGTTTGTTGCAACATACAGCCGCGGTGTAACTGATTTAAGAGAAGCTTGGAAGCTTTCTATCTATTCTGAGACTAGTTCTAATAGAAAAATTTGCGAAATGTTTAACCTTGGTGAAGCATAGTGGCCCAAAACGCTCAACGGAAAATTGTGAAAATTTTCTTGGAGCCTCTTCTATTGAAGAACCGGCTTTATAAGGTTGCAATAGGAAAATGACATATGGCAAAATTTCGGATTAGAGTAGTACATTTTTAGAATAGAACCACGCTTTTCATTACATTTTCTAGGAGACCACTTTTCGAGATTTTCTGCGAAATTTTCTTTCCGACATGTTGAAGTTTTTACTTTTTTCGGACTTTTGTTCCTTAATTATGTTTTCAAATTAAAATTTTAGTTGTGAATCATAATAGATGACATTCGCTTTGAAAGAGAAAATGAAAAGATCAATACAAATGTAACTTACTTTCTTCTCCTTATCCGTTAAATCGTATAGTTTTTGTTGTAGTGGTTCAAGTTTCGGTTTAATCAATTGCTTTCTTAATGGCTCTATGGATTCAACATTAGCTGATGCCTGAGTATTTTGCATTAAATTTTCTTCCTCTGTCAAATGTTGCTGAATTTCTATTACATTTGGATCATTATGGCTCTTGTTCTTATTATGATTTTCATTTCGATAAATTTGTTGATTTTTCTCGTTAACTTTAATGATATTTTGATTATTTCTTGTTGCTTCACACGCTTCTTGATCTTTCTTTTCTTCTGCCTTCTGCACTTGGTCTTCTTTTGCTTCTTCCTCTTTTACTAAAATTTCTAATGAATCCGCCTCTTTCTTTTCTGCTTTGCCTTTAGCTTCTTTTTTCTCGTGCTTTATGTGTTGTTGTTCTACTTCTTCTTCCTCCTCCACCTCTTCAGTAGGACTTAATAGTTTATTATTATTGTTGTTGTTCTTAACAGGCAATTGAAGAAACAATTGTTGTTGCTGCTGTTGTTGCTGTTGCTGCTGATGTTGATTAGCAACAATAACCGGCACTGGGGCGCCAATTAGCGGATCGAATTTCAACAATAATGAACTACGATCAGTAACGATTGGCACATTGTTGTTGCCTTTACTTAATAGATAGTCAAAATCATTCGGCTGCAATATGACTGTTGTTTTATCCCATACGGTTAATTATTAAGTGAGGAAAAGAGAAAGACAGAGAGAAGTTAATAGTTACATTGGTTTATTAATTAAACATTAAATAATCGAGTAAATATAAATAAAATTCTTAAGAAGTCGTAATAATTTACAACTATAAAACTGAGATGCTCCCATTTTACGTTTTACGGTAGGTGTGCCTTTCGAACGATTAGGCCCATTTTCCATACCCATTTTGGCCATTTTCCAACTTCCAACGTTCGAAACAATTTGAGTTTCCTATTTTGTTTTTTTTTTTTTGGCGACCAGGAGAATGTCAATAATACGCGGACAGACAGACCGACATGTCTAAATCGATTCTGAATTTGATGCTGATCAAGAATGTATGCAATTTGTGGCACCCCCGACGCTTCCTTTTAGGCGTTATAAACATGATGACAAAGCGAATATACTGTCAACCTCTGGGTGATGGGTATAAATTGATTCTAGGGCCCTTTTTCTTAAATGGTAGTATGAAGTTTGTGAGAAATTTCTTCTTATATAAAATAAAAGAAGAGGAATTACATCAGACTGATGTCAAATCTTACAGAGCCATCGACCAGAGATTGCACTATACCTAGTGACCTGAACAAGTTTTCTTCCAACTTTGAATGTATATTGTAGAATGATGGATAGAAAAAGTTTGGTTATCCTTTGCTTACATAATTTACGGTAGAAAGTAAAAATTTCTCAATTTTTCCTCTAAAAAGACAAATATGCATTCCTATGGGCCTATCTCTTAAACAAACAACGACAATCTACTTGTGAAAAAACTCTGGATATTTTTTTGTCCAATTTACACAAGAAAGATATATGAACACATCGAAATTTATTTAGAATTTGTAGTTTTTCAACAAGAGTAATTTGCGGGGTCTGATCTTTACGGTTTTCTTCTTTGCTCTTCTGAATCCAAGTGTTCGAAATATTTTGATTAAATAAGTTAACTCAGAAATCGATTTTTGCATACTTTTTATAAGCACTCATACATAAAAGGCAAAATATTTTGTGAATGTGCAAAACGGGTATTAGATGTTTTATACGACCAAATGAAACCTGTCATTTGTACATTTATACAAATAAAAATGCAATGCATATGTATGAACTTATGTGGAATTATCTGATGATTTCAACTTAAACTCTAGAAAATGTAAGGAATTTTCAGGTTTATTGCAAAATATGAAAAAAAAAAAAACAAAAAAGGAAAAAGGAAAAACAAAATAAAAGAAAGAAAAAAAAAGGAAGAAAACTAGAAATAAACTTATATTTGATTGGCTGACGGGGGAAATATTTTACATCCGCCGTTAACTATTTGTATTATCTTGGTGGGTGTGTCCGCAGCATTTATTTCAATTAACGACAAATCAACTTTGCTTGACTTTATAAATCCAAAAGGAAAGCAAAAAAATATACTTAATGTTCAAAAATCTACAATTTTTCACAAAGCATGGCAGATTAAAGATGTGATGGGAACTGCGTAACGTAATTGTCACATAAAATCTTGAAAGAAAGGAATTGTTCGATTGAAGACAAAAGTTATGTTGATCGATTCTAAAAAAAGGACTTTCTAAGCGACTTTAATTCAAAAGAATTTTGCTAAATATGCTGTTTGATACCTTCAGTTCATCTCAGTCGTATTGAATTAAACTTCAAATATAGTTTTTTCGGTAAGCGCCTCTATGGGCGATTTTCGAAAATCTTAAAGAACGGCAATAAAAACTAATTTTAGTTTTTAACTGAAATTTCTTTTTAAATTGTATAAGCCAAAAGAAAAACTAAGCAACCGAAGGATCAAGAAGGAGGATTCTGTAGGTACACTCCGTGTATGCATAGCTGTTCCATTTCATTTATGTGCAATTTTCTAATACGATTACGGTAGAAAAAAAACTATAAAAATTGAGGAGTTATCATAAAAAAGGACTTAGGGGACTTCATTTCACTTTTGGACTCGAAAAATTGCACAAAAGTGCTTGTCTCAAGTGATCTATACAGGAAATTAAATATGTTAAATGTTAACTGTTAATTTAATGCTTTTTCAAGTCACTTTCATCTTTCGCAAAACAAACAATCGCTACTCTCTGAAAGCAATTTGCTTAATTTTGTTCACAACTTTGATCTTGAAAATCGGCCCAATTGACATTTCCTTCATTATTGCTGTAATATAAAATTAATTACGAGAAAAGTGAAAATCATGATCAAAATTTCCCAATAAATATTAAAGAAGTTATCATCGTCTCAGAAGTATTCGAATTTATCCAGAATTTACAGCAGAAAATTTTATCTTAAGAAAGAATAATTTGCTTTTTTATGTGGTGTACTTGTCGTTTACATTAAATTAAAGGAAATGATAGAAAAATAAAGTAAAACAGGACAAAAAAAAAAAAAGACGTCCATTCATACAAATGATGATTTTTTTTGATTGATCATGACTAATTGAATGAATATTGTGTATACAAGAGAGGCAGCATATAATAAGCGTAAATTTCAAGCACGACACACATACATGTGCATACATACATAGATAGATAGATAGGCAGACAGACAAACATGCAGACAGATCGACAAAATATTATAAAAATTAAATATCTTCAAAGTTATAGTAGAAGCAACATAAAAACAACAACAACAACAACAACAACAACAAAAAGCATTAATAATAATATTAATTTATTCCAGTTGCTTAAGACCAAAGAAGCGATTGTGTGGCCCGCCCGATTACAAAATTCAATGCGTGGGATGTTTAGAAAGCAACAAAAACAACAAACAAAGAAACCATAAACCCACTGGCACACACACACACACACACACACAAAGCACGTGTAGGCAGGGAGGCCAAAGCAATTCCTCTCTCTTTTCTCTCTCTCTCTCATTATCGTAGATATTCATAGTGCACATGTTTCGCACAAAAATCAATTTTTTCATATTAAAGTAGTAAACAAAAAAAAAAAAAAAAAAAAAAAAAAGAAAGAAAAAGGAAAGGAAAATGAGATGAACTTGAGATGAAATTGAATTGATTGAATAATCACACACACACACACATATTTACACACAAAGGCCAGTCTAAGTTTTAAGTAAAATTTTGTTTGGCATTTACTTTTCAAATTTTGGGGTTGATTAATTTGTATAAATTTTTTTCTTTTAAATTAGCTCGTTGTATTTATTTAAGTTTTACTTTAAACTTTATTCACTTCACTTTAAGCGAATTAACTTTAATTGCTTTTCCTTTATTTCTTCTTCTCTGTTGCATTTAAATTCACGAAAAAAAGCGCTTTGTCATTTGTTGTTCTTATTTTTTCTTTACCATTTTCTTTTAATTATTTTATTATTATTGTGATTATTTGTATTGTTTCACCGAATTGTTAAATTTCACTTTTAATCTTTTCTTTTTGCTTTGTGCTGTTGTTTTTGGTTTTTTTTTTTTTAAAAGATCGATTTTATAGGCACCACAACACTTTTGATATAAATCAATTCGTAATTGCACACACAAACAACGCAATTACTTCATTTCACTCAAAAAAGAAGTAAAACATAAACCAAATTGCTTTCAAAGATTACTTGAATCAATTTAAGCGTTGTCTATCCGTCTGTCCCTTCATTAGTCCGTCTATTCATCAGTTTGTTTCTTTGGTGTTTTATTACAAATGACTAATTTTATTTGAGTCGAAAAAAAATATTGATTAATAAATTTGATTAAACGACTTTTAACATGCCCGCCCCGCCCGTCAAATTAGTTAAATAATTTCATTTATTATGCGAATCAATTAAGCAAAGTAACCACTAAATTTGAGACGTGGTTTTGGTTTCACGACTGCACATTTTGTCAATCAATTATTTGACTGCCGACCATTGGAAAAAAAATTATGAAAATCGATTTAAGCATATCCATTTTTGTCTGGCCACTCATATTGTGGGGCCAACCAGTTTCGAGAAGCACCTGCTTAACTGGGGGTGGCTCATGAGATGGTCGTTGGTGATGCTGGCCAGCAGGGGGCATCATGAGTCACGAGATCCGATCCAAAGATTTATTTTAGTAACACGGTATCACCAGTTTTAATATGCCCATTGGGGTGATATTGAAGTTGGCTTAGTGGGGGCTGTGGTACCCTGCGGGCGTTGCTCGTTCAAACATATATATGCTTATCGTGCTTATCGTGCAGGATCCCATTTCCCGAATAAAATGGGTAGCCGAGTAGGCTTGTTAAGCTAACCAAACTAAGCCAAGGAGTAATAGGATGCTTTCGAACCTGCATACTAAAGGTTAAGTTTTGTATATAAGGTGCAATAGGGGCTTTAAATTGGAAGCTAGTCATGACGGTAATATGAACCAAGTGTAATGATTACCAATGCTAGTACTCATTGCACAATTGTACTCCATGCAATTAAGCTTTCACGGCGGGTATGCATGTAAAACACATATTGAACTGTCCACTCATATTGTTTACCCATTTTAAACGGATTCCTTTCTTTTGTAAGCAACAAAATGATGTAAAAAAATTTTCAAAAGTATCTGAAAGTCTTCTTCGGAATCTGTGCACTCCTTGAAATGGATCCATTTCTTAAAACTATTGATTCAAGAGTTATATGGAAACATTACTAGTTCTATCAGCTTGCGTGTCTATTCAGCCAACATCCGTCCATTCATAGATTCAATTATAATTTATAAGTACAATTTTTCCGATATTTTAATAGAATTTAACACGGAGACCAATTGCGATTTATCTAGATAAAAAGCTACTTAAAAGTGGACTAACATCATACATTACATTTAATTTTGAATTATTGATGGTAAATAATTTGGAATACTTTATTTTGATTTTGAATTTTTGCGATTTAGATCATTTTTTTTTTTTGTATTTAAATTCTTCATATAAATTCTCTTAAGAAATGGCAATAATTTCATTATGAACACGGTTTCAGAACAATCTGCCATTCACTAAGGTTAGAAAAATGAAAAAAAAAAACAAAAATATGAGGAAAATTTGAGAAAGTTAGAAGGAAAGAGAAAGGGGCAGCCAGACTGAAAGTGACGTAGATAAAGCAAGGGAAAGGTAGAATGGATAAATTCAAGGCATTTACACGCACAACATTATTTTTTCTATACTCTTCTTCTTTTTATTTCATAGATTTTTATATCTCATTTGATTTGAATTAATTTCATTTTATTTCTTTTGACTGGAGACTGGAGATACAGCTTTGAGATGAATTTGAACAAGTTCCGTCAATACAAACAAGCAAACAAACAAACACACACACACACACACACACACACAGAGAGAGAGAGAGAGATAAGTAGACAACAGGAACACACAAATGTCACGCACAGTCACTTAGAAATATTTTTATCGAATTTTCACTTCTTTCCATCTTTCACTCTGTTTTTCTTATTCAGATGCATTCTCTCTACTTCTTTCTCTTTTCTTCTTTTGTTAATTATTTTAATTATTTTTTCAAATTAAAATAAAATAATTAATAAAATTATGCTACATTTTTGCTTTTCGTTTTATTTTCATTCATAAAAAAAACATGTTTTGTTCAAACTTTTTAATTACTCATTTAATTAATAATTTCTCTTTTTCTTCCTGTCTCTCTCTCTCTCTCTTTTACTGTTTTTATTTATTTAATTTATTTACACTACACATTTGTGTCCGCTCTCTCTCTCTCTCTCTCTCACTCTGTTGTACTTTTTCAGTTGTTCTCTTTTTTTTAATAGTTTTTTTTTTCAATTTTTCACTTTTTTTTTATTATTATTTACTTTGTACTTTTCTTCTCGCACTATTTTTTTGTTCAATTTATTGAAATTAAAGTGTTAAAAGTAGAAATGGAAAGGTGGAAAGTAAGAAGCAGACAAAGCATTAAAATCCATTTAATCAGAATCCAATCAATACAATCAATTTAAACAATTATTGCAAGATGAGAGCCCAAAATTTTTAAAGCAGAGTTGAACTAAATCCAAACAATTTTGCTCGCTTCTTAGTTTACATTACTAATGTGTTTGTTTGTATGTGTATGTGTATGTGTACATTTTCTATTAAGCTTTTTCTATATTTTCATATTTTTTTATAATCTGCGTCTTCAAACATTTACTTCACTCAATTTCTTTTGCTATTTAGTTTTTATGCTATTTGTTTGTCACTTGTCTCTTCTAAAAATTGACAACAAAACAAGAAGAAACATCAAGCAAAATTTTCTTTAACTTCTCATATAGAAAAATACCCACTTACACATACATTCGCATATATACATATAATATATTTTACACAATTGCAGCGAATGAATGAAACGAACAAACAAATCGAACGTATTAATTTGAGTTCTCTTACTAAACACAAACCGTTGGCCGTCACAATCTTCATCTAACTGAATACAATTCTCCAAATAATTCCATAACAGAGTATAGCAAAAAATGGAGCTACTGCTTGGAAAGCATTACAATAACAATAAGAGTAATCATAATAATCATAATAATACTACATAAACAGAGAAATAACAGCAACAGCAACAGCAACAATCAACAGCAATATTATCAAGCAGGGCAAGAAATCAATTACACAGTAATACTATTATTATTACTAATGTTATTATTGTTGCTACTGCTGCAGCTTTAGTTGTATGACTGTTTAGTTATATGGATGACTCAGAAGAGAATGAATCTCATGTGTTATTTTTAATGTCATCAATTCATATAAAGCATATAAAGACTAACAGAGAGAGAGTGAGCTTGATGTGAAATTGTAAATATAAAATAATTACATTTGCCGTGTAACAGTTAAAAGAAAAATCCACTGAGAGTTGATCTTTTCCATGTAAAGAATTTAAGATAGAGAGACAAAGAAAGACGCAACTTATGTGAAAATACAGCGTGTGAACATTGAAAGAGAAATTGAGAGAAATTATGAATGAGTAGTTGCGCATGTATGCTTGAGAGGTTGAAGACTAAACGTGCAAGGTGTAATTTTTTCCTTGTAAATAATTGTGGTCGGCAAAAAAAATTATAACAATTCACCATTAATATTTTGGAGAGATAGTAGAGTGTGAGTGACCTCTCTATGTTGTATTCTCTTGGGCGAAAATTATGAATTATGCACTCGTCTATGCCAGACGGCAGTGAATTCTACGTCATCAGCTTTTATGTATTATTAACACTTGACACAGAAAGTTTTAAGTTAATACCCAAAAACCTAAAAATATATTACAAGTTTCGTACATATTTACATTACATAGATTAAATTAACAAGGAAAATGAATTCTTGAAAACCTTAAATGTTACCCTTAAATCGCTAAATATCGTTAGAAAGTTAAGAAAGTAAATCAAAAAAGGAATGAATCAGATTGAAATTTCGCAATCGTATTCAATATGTCAAAAATCATACAACAATTGTCAAAAAAGGATCATAGTGATTATGAAAAGTTATACGACTTTCTACCAATTATTTTTTTTTCAAATTCATAAATTTACAATAATTGTAAAATTAAGGTTTGAACTTAGTTTGATTTATCCAATTCACATGCTTAATTTAAATCTTAGAATCAGAATCAATTGGTGTAATAACAATTTCAAGCACTTTTGAAAGTTGCAAAGCCCCCTCTCAAACTTAAAGTACACTGTACAAGAAAGATATAAGAGTGGAATGAGAGTTACAAAGAGATAAAAAGTAAAGAGAATTTGTAAGGTAAATAAATTTTTTAAAGCCTTGAAAAGACGCGACAAAAATGAGAGACTTCTCTTCATCTCAACCTTTAAATTATAAAGATATGACAAACAACTATCTCAAGATAGAGAGTCAAGAACATTTCTTACTCAATGTTTTAGCATTATGCTCATAATTCTCTAAAGTACTAATAATAAAAAAAATTTTTAATGCGTTTATGTGATAATGAAGGAAAAAGTACTGAAGTAATTAAAATTGAAGACTCCATCCATTTATCATGGATACACATCACACCTCCCACACTATATGCACACACGCCTATATCGTGCAGTGTGTATGAAAAATCAGCTGTTATATGGTGAATCAGCTGTCATTGTTGCGATTGAAATATTTATCAGTAAAAATTCTTGTTTTTCTTAAAGAGAAAGCGCAAAAACAAAAGTAGAAATGTGCTAAATTGTTAGATATTGAAAGTTCAGTCTCTCTTTGTAATCTACATTCATATTTTTTCTTTGCATATGAAATTAAATTGAACTGATGGCGTCACAATGCAGCTTATCATCACATTGTCATCTCACTTTTTTTTATCTACTTCTTTTCCCTTTCTCTCTCTCTTGTTTTCTCTTAAGACAATTTCTCTCTCTTCCACTATTTGTGTCTTTCTCTCTATTGAGTTTGTTCGAATTAGATTATTGAACCCTTTTACAAACGACCGTTGTGTCTTATTCTCATTATGGAGGCACAGAGAATAACAAAACTATTAAATAAATTATAAGCAAAAGTTATAAAATTTATGTGTGATGTATGTATATATGTGCAGAAGAAGTTTATTTACGATTTATATTCATAATGTAACTTGAACAGTGTAACTTTGTTGCTTCATTTTTTATATCCACCATTCAGAAGTTGGAAGTATATTCATTTTGTCATTATGTTTGTAACCCGCTACACGCTACAATGTATGTATACTTTTGATCATCATCAAACTCTGAATCGATTTAGTCATGTCTGTCTGTCGTCTGTTTGGGAGGAACACTTGAAGTTCTCACATAACCTTAACATTTTCTATTTATTATTCAATAATTGAAATAGACCGCGAATCGTAATAAAATAGCATTTTTTTTTAAAGAATGATAGAAAGAGTGGCGTTATGTACAGATCGATCCATTATTTTGATTATGTAGTATCCATTTCCAGCTGGTGAATATTTATTTACATATTTAATTTAACCAAATAAAATTTTCTTCGAATGTTTTTTCTGTTGCCCTTTTTTTCCCATAGTTTCATATAATGCACAAGAAAAAGGACTAATAAGAAGAAGAAGAAGAAGGAGAAAGATGGATTCGTACATAAAGTTTTCATATGTAGCAATGCTCTTTCACACACACACCACACACACACACACCACACACACACACACACACACACAACACACACACACACACACACACACACACACACACCACACACACACACACACACACACACACACACACACACACACACACACACTTATATTAAATACGAAAATTTCGTTTAATGAATTTTGGAATGTACGGCCCGTTGTCTTGTTTTGCTGGCTCAAATGATGAAGAAGAAATTTGTTAGGATTTTTATCTTTGGTTTTTGTTATTTGTTTGATAATTTATTTATTTTTGCTAACAAATTGTGACGCCGTAACATTTCACATAATCGAAACGAAAAAGCAAAACAAAACACAACAAAACAAAGAATTTGGAAAACAAAACAAACTTAAACAAATTGAAAAAAAAGTACAAAGGAAAATCTAAATAAATGTAATGTAAAAGAAACAACAACAAAATAATAACAATACACACAATGGCATGGCTGCGGCGACAGCGCAAAACTATAAACTATCGCTATTAAAATGTAATGGTTGCATGTGTGTATGTATGAGTGTGTGTGTGCGCATGTTTGTGATTTTAGTTTTGAATTCAAGTTCAAAAGTCGTTGTTTGCTTGGTTTGGTTTTTATTTTATGTTTGCAACGCACGAAACACGGTATTTACATTTAAAAGCTCATGTATGTGTGTATGTGTGCATATATGTATGTGTGACTGCGTTTTGTCTATGGATTATTAAAATTTTTCGTTTTTTCTATTTCTCTATTTTTCCTTTGAGTCTAATTTTTTTTTTGCACCCTTTTTACTACTTCAAGGTCTGCCCGTTCATTCTGCCTTCTCTTCGCAAGGAAAACAATAATAGAAATCATTGTGAAAGAGAGAGAGAGAGAGAGAGAGAGAGAGAGAGAGAGAGAGAGAGAGAGAGAGAAAGAGACAGAGACGAAAAAAAATTGCAAACAAAATAACAATAAATTTAATTTCTCTAAGGAACGCTCCAATCAGTCACTGTTAGAAGAAAGTCTATCAAAATAGAAAAAGAAACCAAGAAAACAAAAAAAAAATTATTTTGAATATGTTTATCCGGTCTAAAGGTAGAGGATCCATCGCAATGCAACCTGCAACATTTGTTTTCAAATCAGGCTTAATTCTAATTTTCATATAGAAGATTTACAGGTTTAAGTAGTCCACTATTGCCGTGGATTCCTCACTGTATAGGATACCTAGAATGTTTCTATGAAATCAAATCTTTTCCTAAATTAATTTTAGAAGCCTTCTTTGATAGAATCGTGTCTATTTTAAGGCATGAGATTAGAAAATATTGTACTAAAATAGTGCTTTCATTTGTTATTATTCCTAAATGTCCTATATAAGAACTTGAGGATATTGGGCTACTTGAACCACGCCCATAAAAGTAAAATTATGAACTAACAATAGTTTTTTGAGTTTGTTGTAAAAATATTTTATGCATTTATTGAAATTTCGAAATCTACAGAACTTTATGGACCACCGCCTAAAAAGAGACTTTGACGATGAAAATTGCGATAGTTTTATAAAATGTTGCTTTGGCATCTATACAATTTCACAACTTTTTAATTTATTAATAGTTATAATTCTTTAATTTATAATGTGATGGAGAAAATTTGATGGCGAAACAAAAAAAAATTCTTCAAAACAACGAACAAACTTTGAAATTGATTTTCCAACTTTTAGACGATAAAATAGAAAATGTTTGAGAAAAATTAAGTAATAATAATATTTAATTTAAAATTCTTTTTGCATACATTTAGAAGCTCAAAATCATCTTATCATTCCACCAGAAATATTACTACTAATAATATGGCTCTATGCCAAAAGAAAAGCAACTTCATAGGCGTAATGGTGAGAGTTTTTATTATAAAAGGGTTTGCTCGACCGCAAATTATATATTTCATATAAAAGTGAGAAAGAGAAAAAGTTTAAAGAAAGGGAAGGAAAGGGAAGGAAAGGGAAGGAAAGTTAAGGGAATGCTGCGATGGAAATATAAAAATACCCTTCACAGTTCTTCATGCAGCAAATGATTAAGGTACTATTTTCCTTAAGCCAATCTAAACTTTATTGAAATGTTTTACTGAGATCTTCTCATAATTTTGATATTAAGCACCAATTAAGCTATCAAGAATGTTGAGACCAGTTGGAGAGGACCAAGTAACGATCTCACAATTTTCATTAAAATAAAATTGCTCTAGATATCAAATACAAATCATTTATGTTAAATAATAAAACTGTAATAACGGTAAAGTATTCATTTCCGCATTTTATAGAATACGCACACACAGTCGTACACATACATATCCATCAAGCACACAAAAATATTTATATTTAGTTGCATGCGATATTTTCAATGTTAAACCGATAAAATTTGGCATAGCGAAAAAAACGTAGACAGACAGATGGATAAATAGACAGTCATACACGTATATCAAAGAATATAAAATTACTTAAATGACGAAAAATAGTGGTGGTATTATAAAAAAGTAATGTATAAATAATATTTTACTGATTATAATAAAAAGGAATAGAATAAGAAAAAGAATGCAATGTTACTGTTTCTGTAGAACTTTATAGTCCAACAAATTCAAAAGAGATTGTAATCGAGTTAAATTCTTCATTTTAAGTTACATAAAAATTGGCCATAGATTATTTTGATATCGTAAGCTATCGTATTGGTACAGCTAGAAGGATTTACGGCAAATTTGCCGCCTTTCCGAGATGTTCTTTTAGGTCATTTCCAACTGTTCATTTTTTTTTTTATAAAATTTCATATTAAAATTTTTATGATATTATGATAAGCATTTTGACCACTTGTTCCACAAAACTTCATTTGAATAAAATTCAGTCGTTCGGTTTCAAAATCCTTGAAGCCTACTCCAATTATAAGGCTCAATGTGCTTAAAAACTTAAGAAAATGCCATTCGAATCAAGAAAGTAGAAAATGTGTAATTCTTGGAAGATTTAAAAAGGCGGCATACAAAAAATGAACCTAACTGAACCAACTTTGATTTAAATTTGAAATCATGATGCATATTCGTTCAATTGATACTTTTCCATAATTATAAAATTCTTCATATACCGGCTATTATTAAAAAGGTCACGCGCGGAGGAGTGCTCATACAAAATCTGATGCTGGTCTATCCTATTCTCCGTTTTTGAATCAAAACAAGTCCCTCAACTTGAACGGACGGATTGAATAGTCTGATTCAAAAATGTGCAAGGTACTTAAGCAGCGGATCCAACCGCCTGTAACGTTTTTACTTCTATTTTTTTTTTCTATTTATTTGACTTCTTGAAGAAAAAAAACATTTCATTTATGAGAAAATGAAACATGATAATTTCTCAAGTGGAATATAAGTAAAGTATAAACAATCCCCAAAAACGCCCCACTTTTAAAAAAGATAAGCGGAACATGTTATTTCTATTAGAAGACCTTTAAAAGATGAAAACATAATTACATAGGATTTCGTATTTTGTTAATGAATGTAGAAAATTTTCATTGAATCCAAAAAGCAGACTTCAAGAAAGCTTTCACCAAAACATGAATTGTTGTTAATAGTATTTTATGGGTAGATTTTCCATATGAAAGAAACAATGGATTATACAAAAAAATATTATAGTTTTGTATTCATGGCAGAATATCCATTTTTCAGAATATCTTCAATAGCGTCAGTTGTTTTGAATATTAATTTATAGACTTAGCCTTAATGAATCACAAATCCCTAGAAATGGAATAGAAATACGTAAGAGAAGAAAGAGAATTTTTACTTACGATTGTTATTATTAAATTGCTGCTCAAATTCTTGATCATAACAACCAGATGATTGTTGCTGTTGTTGCTCATTTGATTTTATAGCATGTGACAATTCTTCGAAATTATTATTGTTGGATCCTTTAAATACATTATCCATCATAGAAGATGGTTCATTATTGCTCTTTTGATTTTTATCATCATGTTTATCTTGATCAGTGATTACATTCATTTCTTTGGTTGAGTGATTTCCCTCATTGCTGGATGATTTCTTGTAATCTCGAATAGAGGGACGTTTTTGTATGGAACGCATAGATAACACTTTGGCTGTCAATTCATCTCTATTATTTTCAGCATTGCCATCATCATCATCATCATCATCATCATCATTCACAACTTCGACATTTCTAACTATTGCAGAATTATTATCCAATTCTGTAGACTTTGGATTATTATCTAATGGATGATTAACTTGTTGTTGCTTTAATGTTGGTGATAATTTTCCACTATGTACGGTCACATTTACATTTGAAGTAGAAGAATTCGGTGATGATGATACACTGATGTCATCATCTATATCCATTGGTTCACAATTATTATCTACTATTTCTTGTTGTTGTTTTTGTTCAATTACTTGATCATCTTTAACTTCTTGAGATAGGTTAAAAGTACGCCGGCGCCCATCACCACTCTTTTCAACATCTTCATATAATTTACTTCCGTTTATGGTTTCATTCAATTCACATGTATCATTTTCCGATATTTTCTTTAAAGGTATTGCATTCAAATTACCCATTTCAATATTTGTTGTATTAGAGGTTGACGTAGAAGACAGTTGCACATTAAACGTGCGCCGTTTATTTTCTGATTTTAACTCCAAAGATTCATTTTGAGTAATTAATGGAATTTTAGAGTAATTTTTATACATTTCATTAATAATCTGATTATTCGTTTGCTCATTCTGATTATTATTACAGATTTTCGTGGTGGAATTGTATTCACGAATAAAATTTTCTTGATCAATTGCAGGCGAAATACATTTCGCGAGATTAACATCATTGATATTTGTTTGAGTTGGATTTTGGTTATTGAGATTTAGAGCTACCGTACTGGAATCATTTTTCTCAGCTTGCGACTTAAGATTTTCGTTTTCTTTTATAATTTCTGCTTCCTTAATATTGATTAATGTTCTAGATGTTGTTTGTTGTTGTTCATCTGGCATTTTTACGATGTTGGACGATGATAATGATGATGTTGATATTGATGAATTTTCATTCAAATTATTTACTTTCATTTCATTATTAATGATCGATTTTTCTGTTTCTCTTTGATTGCCGTTCTTGATCTCTTGTGATTTCAATGAATTTACATATTTTGCAGTTCTTGATTGAACATTTTCTTTCCTTTGACGTTCCGTGTCATCATCATAGGATTCTATTTGAGATTGTTCATGTTCCTTTGCTTCTCGTTTTTCTAAATGTATTTTATCATTTTCATTTTCGATTATTACTGCTGCCGTTGCTATTGTTTTTGTAGAATTATTTGAATTATTTAACATTTCTAATGTTACATTCAAATCAATATCCATTGGCTCCTCTACATCATCTTCGATAATATCATTTTCATTCTTATTATTTGCCACATGTAATGTTGCATTATTTAGATTTGAGTCATCTGCATCATCCATTGTGAGATCAATAAGGGAATCTGCTGTATTATCAAGAACGTTACTTTCATTATCATCATTATTGTAATCATTGTAATCATTACGACGAATTTCTATTTCATTCACGGCACTACAATATGAATCTAAATCCGTATTTGTATCATTTAATAGCTCTTCTGTAAGATGTGTATTCGATAAGGGATCTTTTTCAATCAATTCACCACCATCTGTACAATCGGTATATAATTCATTATCAGATGATGGAGCTGTATCACTTTCATTAGGTATTATCAAATGAGATTTTTCTCTAGCAGACGATGCTGCCAATGGTTTTGAAATATCTGTAATATTTAAATTTCACAATTATTATATATATTTTTTACAAATAATTAAATCGATTAAATCGTGCTAAATCAAATTTTTAATATAATGGCCTCAATTAACAGCTTGGGGAAAGTAAAAATTCAATAGTTTCTTAAATACTCATTGAAATTGAATTGTAAAAGTAAATTTACTTGTAAAATGTAATTTTCATATGCAATTCAGATATTTTACATTCATTTAATTGAACCATTTTTACATGCTTTTTAAAGAAAATTTTATAAAATCGTAAAATGTATTTCAACACAGAAGGTAACAGTTTTGGAAGTGAAAGGTCTCTACCACACTAAAAGGAGATTTAAAGAAATTTCTTTCACTGATTTATTTAAAAAATTTAATTGATCGCTTTTACTCAATTCTCCTAATCAAATATTACGCACTTTGGAAGGCATTGCTCTACCATTTCCACCTTAACTGAACAAAATGAGGTAATTTTTTTGCAACTCATTAGAGCATTTTGTCTATAAATGGAACATTGTAGACCTAACCTAATTGGAAATTGATGCTTTTAAATATGATCAATGATCAATGAACAACAAACAAACAAATCGCATTTTAGTGATTCATTTTATCTTATAGAACAGAATATTCCCTGGTATAGATGCGCAAGGCATTTCAAAATATCGTAATTAATGCATTTATTTACCTTCCACGGACTCTATGTTTAGCTGCATTTCTGGTAAAATACACTCTTCAAAATTGATTCGTATTTTCTCTAAAAAGAAAAAACGTTGAAAAAGAGGTGTCATATTAACAAAAATTGGTGTAAAATACACTACATCAAATTAAACACTGAAAAGAATCGAAAACATTCGAGCGTCTTATAAGATCGTTTGAAATCTATTGAAAATATTTACCTTCATTAATATGCTGATTATCGTCCATTTCCTTTTTTGATGGTGACAAAATTTCATTTACTTTAGTAATTTTGTTGAAATATAAAATAAAAAAAAAAACAAAAAAAAAAACGAAACAATTAAAAGGTCAAAGAAGAAAAGAGGGAAAGAAAGCTGCCAATATAGAAATTAATTATTCATTAAACTCTTACCCACATCCAATTTATTATTAATCAATTTATTCATATATGTAGATGATTTAATATTATTTAAATCTTTAATGTCTATTGATGTTGCTGGTGTTGTCCTATTATGGCCATTTAATAAGGTATCACAATCACCATTAGCATTACAATCATTTTCTAGATTAAAATACTGTTGCATTGTATCACTGTTAGATATTCCGGTTCTGCTTTTCAACGATACGTCGATCATGGTGTCAGATGTTGTAGGCGTTGTATTTATTGTTGTTATCTCAAATGAACGTGACATTTTATTTGTTGGTTTTGAGATAGCAGCGCCAATGCCATCGCTACTGCCATCAATGGTAAGTTTTAATGGTGACGTTACTATTGTTGTTCCTGTGGCAGTTGCTGCTACACTTTTCGCATTAATCAAAGGTGATATCGCTTTAGTAGCCATTAGTGGACTGTGCTGCTCCCAAACGAAAGGAAACATGAAAATTGTACTTGATTAATTGAGTCAATGAGAAATATTCTTAAAGAATTTGCTTCTCTTGAAGCAATTGCAACTTAAACATTTTCTAACTTATATTTATTTATTTTTTATGTTGTGTGCTCCATTTAATTTTAGTTTATGAGAATTATGTTATGTTATGCGCTTTAATTACAAACCAAAGGCTATCAGAATTTCATGTTAATTTTACTTCTCTTTTTTCAGAGGCGCGCCGTATGATTTTAAGAAAAATCATGGAAAACAATTTCCTCATAAAATTTTGATTTTATTTAACTTATATAAATAAATTTTAATAATATCTGTTTATCTGTCTCTAAATGCCTTCATCTTATAAAACAGAAAACAATTTAAAAAAAATATTTTTACAAAATCCACAACGCTCCGATATTATTAGAACAAAGGCTTATTTGATCGATTGAAACTATTTTAAATATATCTCTCAACTTTTGTATAAAATAAAAAGAAACACTTTGAGCAAAAATTATTGCTTCAATTATCTGGCAATAGAGACAATTGCCCCACGATCTAAGAGACTCAGATCCATTGTACTATTCAGAGTTTTTACTTCGAAAATGTACACTTTAATAAAGTCTGTTAATCTTTTTCGACTTTCTCGGCATTCGTGAAATATTTTTATAGGATTCTTCTAAAATGGTACAAATCTTTATGCGTTCCAACCGAAATATTGTCCACTTTTCAAAGCGTTTAAACTATCAATCCTTTCATTACCTTCGACACCCAAATTATTTAATTTAGTTTAGTCAGTTTCACTTATTATGACGCTACAACTTGATATCAACACAAGATACGAGTTTCTCAAGCGGAACTCATAACTGAGAAAAAAAGTCACTTCAAAAAGTCAGGCCAAGGTCTCTTTGAAATTGCCAAGAATTCTATATTTTAATAAGTAATTGGACAAGAATTTTGTAAATAAAAATAAAATCTATGAAACGTTTGCAAAAAAGGGAACTGTGGACTTTCCATACCACAAAAACTTTCACATTCATCATGATCTTGGTTTTTTTTTTTTTTAAATAAAATTCTCATATAATCATCATCATCATCATCATCATTGCCATCATCATTAGCGATGTACATGATCAAACTTTCTCAAAAATGCTGCATGCAACATACAGTTCATTAAATACACATTTGTGAGTGTGTTGCAATATGCATATCTATATACATGTATATATATATATATATATATATATATATATATATATATATATATATATATACATATATATACACATGAATATGAAAAAAAAGAAAAGAAAAACATTTCATAATTTGCATATTTTCGTATGTTGCATGTAGCGAAAGCGGCATCACAAATGCAACCATCCAACTCGGGCATCCATGCCAAATATTGAGCAAACGCGAAACAAACATGACATTGACTTTGTTTATGCGGTGATTTGATATGCTGGGCTGACTGAATATAATAAATTAAATGTCATTTTAGTAGCGACACCCTAGATTTTACACATTATAAATATCTCTCTTTATATTCATACATATAAATATACACACATATGTACGTATAAGTATGGATGAATGATATTTTTACAAGATCATTACTATTATTTAATGTAAATTTAAAACAGACATGACGCATATTTTCTGACTGCCGTAACATCGAGAAGACAAAAAAAGAAGAAAAAAAATATTTAATGAGAGTGAAAATTTCGCCTTACTGATGAAATGATGATGCATAATGGAACGAACATCACCATCAATGGCTAGAAAAACTCATATTATGTACAAAACTTTTATGATGAGACCTCATTCGCAAATCAAATTTTTCATGGTACTTGTGCTTTTTTTGTATTCTTCTTTTGAATTCCGCTTCTTATTATGAAATTCAATCATTTAATGATGATTTTTACTGCGTTAAATATCAAGGCAATTCCTTTCGAAGTACATGCTGTTAGTGTTTTACATGCATACCTGCCGGGAAGGCTCAAATGCATAGTACACAAACGTACAATTGATCGCTAGCGTTGGTAGACACGTCACAACAAGGTGCATGCTACCGTCACGACTAGCTTCCAATTTAAAGCCTGTATTGCACCTTATATACATGGCTTAATCCTTGGTGTAAAGATTCGGAGCCTTCTAATTACTACTCGGCTTAGATTAGCTTAGCCCAATAAGCCTATCCAGCTAGCCATTTTATTCGGGAAATGGCACCCTGCACGACAAGCATATAGTATAACACATAATATAAACATAATATAAGTCGAGCTATGCCCGCGACATGGACACCACAGCCCCACGAAGCCAACCTCAATATCACCACAATGGGCATATTAAAACTGGTGATCCCGTGGTACCAAATTAAATCTTTGGGTCGGATCTCATAAACCCATGATGCACCCTGATGGCCGGCATCACCAACGACCATCTCATGAGCCACTCCCAGTTGAGCAGGTGCTTCTCGGGACCCCCTCCTCTCGAAGTACAGAATTCCTTTTTGAAAGCCTTTAATGTTTTTCGATATATTCAATGATATCAAAATGCCAGAATGCCCCATTATGATTTTGCATTGCGCGATCTTTATTGTAGGATCCAAAATCTGCCACACTTTGTCTTGGAGCGGCACTCGTTGACTGAACTAAGTGGTTGAAGCGTAAAAATCCTTGTAGAACCTTGCTTCCCAAGACCAATGACAAGAACTTTATTTTATTTATTTTGTTAATGGGTCTCAGAATCCAAATGGCCAAAATATATGACGTTGAAGATGCTTAATGATAATTTTTACATTTAAAAAGCCATCAAAAGGTGCTCTATTTTTTTCACACTCCCATTTTTCTTATTCGATAAGCGCTTCTTTAGCTGCTCATTTGTTATTTGACATTTTACCTTTTACATGATGATATAAAATTTTTTATCATTAATTCATTTTCAAAATGTACAAGTGACAGTGGGGACATACATTGCGAAATCTACACGACAACAAAGAATCTTGTGCACACATTTCGATTTAATATTTTACAAATGTGAAATGTAAAAGTTGGAAATAGGCGGCAGGCAAAGAGAGATGAAATGAGGCAAAAAAAGAAATTTGAATGTATAAATGAAATCAACGACCCACATAAACATAAGTATGTGATTGCTGCTCTCCCATCCATCCCTATCACTCTCATTTTCTTGGTAACGAAATGAGTCCAATGACCATTATTTGATTAGTATGTGACAAGTGCAAATTGGCAGCGTAATATGAACATAAAATGAACGAAACTTGTAAATGCAACAACAATAAAGGAGAAGAAGATGAACAATAATTATTGTTTACCTGATTAGGGGACTTAATTAAGGTATTAAAATTGAATACATCATCAAAGGTGACAACCCCCGGTGGTATCGGTGTTGTTGTGCCCACAGCTTGATTGATATTATCATTAATTTCAATTAACAATTGTTCGATAGTTTCCGAAGGTGATATATTTCGCATTGTTGATGATGATGATGACGACGATGATGATGTTAACGATTGCCGTCGTCTTGATAGCGTTGGCGTTTTCTGGCTGCCAAACGGTGTTTGAATAAAGCTACTACTCGATGTTGACGATTTCAAATCGATTTTTAATGGCGCTAACGGTATATGTTTATCATGAAATTGATCAGATAAATTAGGTAGATTATTAGAATTGATTGGTATTGATATGGCATTGCTAATTGTATTTGTTAAAGTGGAAGTGCTGGAAGAAAGTGAAGATTGATGACGCATTGCGAGCGTAGATGTCGAAGTTGATGATGATGTTAAAGATAATAATTGCCATGGATCTCTGGTCTCGATTAATGGTTGATTAAATGTTTCATTCTCATTGATTATGGCATGACGCTTGCATTTATTATTATGACGATTCTGCATTGGTGGGCTCGATTGATTGCGACCAATCATCTCAGGTTGCTTATCATCTTGTATTTGTAATTTTGTTGTTGAACTACTCTCAGTTGCTGTGGATGGGTTAACGGTGGTAGCTCCTGTATCATTTAAAACCATACTAATTGGACGTTTGATCAAATTCGATATAAAATCCATTTAGCCCTATTTTTTTCTAACAATTTTTTAAAATTTATTTGTTCACAAATTTAAATATTCGAGAGAAGACGGCGGCCTCACTCTACTTTTTCTTAATTTTTTTTTTGTTATATCGTTTAATTATTGTAAAGGAAAAATATGCATTTTAGTTTATTTTATTTATATTTCTTATATTTTGCCATTTCATTCCATTCACAAATTTTTCAATTTTGATTTTCCTATCCTTTTTTCTTTGTACTCGGTTTTGGAAAGTTAATCCAGAAGGAAAAGGAGTCGCCCCTTTCTTTTAAAACACTTCAAATAACGTTTTATTAATTTTCTTTTTTCTTTTGCCTTACTTCATTATATAATTAATTTCCTTTTTTCTAAATATAAATTTTTGTGTATTAATTTGACAAAATCAAAATGTTTTGTTAATCTTTTTTCTTTCGTTTTTTTTTCTTTCTTTTTGTTTTTTGTTTTTTTTTTTTTTTAGTCAAAATAAATTACAAAATTATTTCATTACCATGAAGGAAAAATCTCCTGAAGAAAATAATGCGCTTACAACATTTAACAGTTTTCACCACACGGCCAGATCATTACATTTGTCTAATGCAAAGAATAATTGAAATGTAATATGTAGTTGTGATAATTGTTGTTGCTGCTATTGTTACTCTTACTGTTGTCTGAATTATTTTAAGTGATTTCGTATATAATACAAATTTAACGCTTGAAATGATTTTTCATTCCAATGCGCTTTTTGCATGCTTTCTTCTTTCTTTCTTTCTTTTAATACAAAATATATAAAAAGCTGAGAGAAGATAGAAACAAAGTGAAGTGAGACTACTACGCTCTTACAGTTATAATTATGTTAAAAAAAGAGATCGGTAATATTAGATCTACATATGGTAGCACTTTCTATGATATGTACCATTATAGCTATCATATGTAACGTGTGGCATTCAGATTTACGAGAAGTTGAAATTTGAGTTTTGCCATGGACTAATTTTAAACTTCAAATGGTTCATTTCTATGGTAGAAGATTGATATATAGACTGGCTGTTTGGAGTATAAATAATATCAATAATTTCGGGGAACATTTTTATCCAACCTTTTTGTTTTGATTAATCCGATCGATTTTATATCGACATAAACTTTTTAACAATAATCTATATGCGAAATTTGTTAGCCAACGTAGATTCATATATTGTCATTTTATACCCGTAGCGGTAATGTAAAGGCCAGAATAAATAGTATGATTTTCATAGGAACAACAAATTAGCCATCTAAAATAACGGAAATGCAGTCGTTGTAGAAATGTAGTGAATATTTAAAGTTTGATTGACTAAAACGATCGATACATGTAGATATGGCAATGTAAATTATACTGACTCTCCAAAGGGATCAAGTACTATCGGTACGTTATATAATAATTTGAGTATAAATGAAGTAAATTTTAAGACCTATCTGAAATTCTTATACATTTAATTTCATTACGCATGCTTCAAATGCAATGTCAACGCTAAGGCAAACTTTGGTAACAAAGTATTATCCGATATCAAAATTACCTTTAGATTCTCTAAGCGTAACTTAGCGGTATCATTGAGGCAGAGCAGTTAGGATATGATCGATATATAGGACGCTTACTTTAATCGATTGATTCTGAAATTGTTTAGGCCATGCGTAGTGTAAATTTTAAATATCCTTGATATCAACTCATTTCTCTTGCTTTAAATAAGTCATCGTGATAGGTGTTGATATGTTCGACTTTTATCAGATTTTAAACAGTGTATGAATGTCATTTAGTTGTTTGTTATTAGTATTTTTTGTAAATATATCTGACGCCCCAGTGCCTGCTCTTGATCTCATTTAATGTTCACACGAAAATTTCATTTTTTTTGTTTTTCTCTCATTTAGTATAAAATTACGTATAAAAATTATTGAAGAGGGGAGGAAAAGAGCTTGAGAGAAATAAAAACTATATAATTCTCAGGAGAATCGCAACACATTTTATTGCGGTTTCTGGTGCAATTTTCTTCAACATAAAAAAAATTTTAATTTCTCCTTTGACCACAATAATTTAATGATCACTTTAAGAATAATTCTTTTTACATAAGAAACTAAATGGGGAATTGACGATGGAAGAAATAATATTTCCTTACGCGTTGATTCAGGCTTTACATGAAGATAAATGAAAAAACGCCGTCGAGTCTCTTGTAAAATTATATAATTCTTTCGAGAATCATAATTTGAAATTCGAAAAATGTCTACAAATAGTTTTGAAAGAGAAGAATTGGACTCTTTTACACCATAAAGTGTCAAAGATTATCGTTATGCAAAAGTATGTTTAGATTGGGACCGCTTATTGGATTAACTAAATCTTTCGGCTCTCTATAAAAGTTACGCCTAAATTTATGTAATAATTCAGAGACATTTATTAAAAATAGAGTTAGAAAAGTGGAACACAAGTAAGATGTCGTTTTTAAAATAGAATGATTTACTTTGTGTCAAATTGATTCAAAGAAATTTCGGAGAGGTTAAAATTGGGCTTCAGTAAATGAGTCTACATATTCACTTTCTCCCGCATATTTACCCTAACCAACACTGCACTTGTATTTACTCTGTCTAACACTGACACAAGTAATAAGAAATGGGGAGAGGAAAGAAAAGTAGTAAAGAAGTAAACCGAGGTTAGCTCGGCAGTAGAATAAACGAAAACAGTTAGTCGAGCATAGGCCAGCATTAGAATAAAAAAAAAAGAAAAGGAAAATAAGCGAAGAAAATATAATGAAATTTATAATTAACTAAAAAAAAAAATCGCCCTGAAACATCCCGGAACGACAAGCTGCCCCAACAAAAACATAATAAGAGAAAGGATTCTCTACAGAGTGGATAAATAAATATGATCCCATCTCTTTAAATTTACAAATATAATGTAAAAAGTTGATACGGTTGCCCACAATACTAAAGGATAAAAATTCGTTATTTGAGTAACGAATTGGGAAAAGGGAAATATATGATTACGGTAACGAATGCCAATCATCTGAATGAATGCTAATAATCTGATTGCCTAATTTTAAATTACAAAAGAAATGTAGAATATTTCAAAATTATGGGTGAATGAAATCAAGTAAGTCATCCAGACCTACAACCTATCTAAACCTAACTAAATTATGTTACATTATTTTAACTGTTATTTTACAATTTTGCATGTATGTTATAGAATTGATGTGAAAAATCTTATCTGGTTATTAAATTTCGATTCTGAAGTCAAATTGTCCTTTCAGTTAATCTAAATTCCAAGGACTCATTAAATTATTAAAAGCGATTACGGAAGTGTTTCTTATAGCGATAACGGAAGACCTTTTATAATCCCAGAAACTTTTACAGAAAGTGGTGGAGAGTTCAGGAAAAGTCAGAAAGAAAATATTCGAGAGAGAGGGGTAGGGGAGGAGGAGGAGGAGGAGGAGGAAGAACAAAAGATGATGCTATTAGAGTTCATTTATTTACTATGAGGATGAATTTTCTTTTAATAACATTTAAGAAAACATCAAAAATGGAAAAATGCATAAAATTAAAAATAAACGCATAATTTTATCTATGAATGAAATGCACGTCTAGGCCAAATATTGTCGCTGCATCATTAATGGAAGAATGGAAGAAGAGTAGCAACGTAAAAGAGTAACAAGTAATAAAATGTTTTTAACGAGTTCTTTGATGACGCATAGAGTTCAATAGCGTGTACTTATTTTAAGATGGAAGCACCACATAAAATTATGCAGTTGAAATTTGAATAAGCACTAACATTTTATAGACTAACAAAAATGGATAGTAAAAATAATTTTTTTTCTGTTTTTCTTTTTCTTGTTTTTTTTTTTTCTTTGGGGTGTTGTGAAATATCGCACGATTGAATGCACAATTAGGCGCAATAATAATAATAATAATAATAATAATAACAATAACAATAAATCGCTTCATATATTTGATGCGTGATGGAATACGATGCCATAAATAAAATGATTACTGAAGAAGTTTTATGTTTAGACAAATGAAATAGATATGAATGGACACAGACAGATAACAAGACTTGCGAATATTAAGTGAAATAGGCATACTCATTAACTCATGGCTCTGAGAACTTATAAGATACTGATATATTTGACATTTTCACAATAAAATAATTCCAATGACTTCAATTTTCTAAACTTTCAGTACACTTTGCCATTCCAATTTTCTCAAATTAATCATTATTGAGTGATAAGTAGAATTTCAAAGCGGTCAAGTAAGCATTGACAGAGTTCGAATTATTATTTAAAATCTCCAATTGATTTAAACATTTTCAAACTAAACTAAAAGTTGACGCCTTCAAAATATTATGGAACAATTTTAAGTGAAATTTGAAACTAACGCAAGTAACTTTCGTTATTAATGCCGCTGATAAGTGAATCCATATGGATTTCGTATAACCCATCTACTTTGCAAAAGTCATGCGCTAAGTAGGAAAATAGTTCAAATGGAAACAAAGACTTTAAAAAGTAATTTGGTAAAATTATAGCATTCGCATTTCAGGGATATTTTCCATACATAAAAGACAAAAGAAATGATTAAGGCCACAAAAAAGAAGCTCAGTTTGATCAGAGGCTTAGTACTTCAAACATTTCTTAAGTAAGAGATTATGAGATTACCAAGAAACCTGTTTGATGAATTTAAATGAACATTATGCATGCATGAAATGCTTTCTAACAAAATTGGAATGTTTATCATTCTAAAGGGTACAAATATGATGGATGTAGTATCATGTGAAAAGGTAAACAAATGATTCTGATATACATAAAATTCATATTTTTCGTGCACTTTTGGGAGAAGGCAGAAATGTAAACAGGCCAGGCCGTCAATCAAAATGTAGGCAAACAATGTAATTTTCCAATTGAATAAAGTTGAACAATTTTTCACACAATTTACAAATATACATACACACACATGTGTCTTATGTAACATGTGTATTTAAAAAAAAAAAAAAACAATAACAACAACAATAACAACATGTCATTTTAATGTTCACGTCATAAACCAAATAAATGCTTATTACGTGTTAAACATTTAAAGCTATAAATAGAGGTCACATTCATGTCATGTCATGTCATGTCATGTCAAAAGTCATAAAATATTCAATGATCGATTTTGGTTAAAAATTAGTTTAACTTGAAGTCAAGTGACCTAATGTCAAAGTATTCCAGAGGAAAATTAGTAGAAAAGTTTTTATAAAATTTATTCAGATATTGGAAAGGCAACGCACGGATAATTTCTTGATCGAATAAGAAATATCCAGCATTGACGAAATTTTTGAAGCTACTTCTTCTATTCTAGAATTTTAGCAGCTTCTTTTTATTGGTTTTTTCTCGCTAAATTCTAAATCTAAATTTCTCTTAGCCAAATTGTGAATTTTGACTCAAACAAATCTTGTACACTGATCATATCCGGATACATCTAGAGACCCGAGGGTCTTTGTATACATCACAACAGTAACAAAAAAACTAAATTTAAATGCTTTGTAATTTCTGGTGCGTATAAATCGTTCTTTGTGAATATTTGGACAGACATTTGAACGTTCGTTAGCTGATAATCAGTAACAAACGTTAAATGAAGAAAAGTTGGCATTTAATGTTTCGTAAATTTAGGAAGGTTTGGCCATTTTCTGGAATTTTTAGACACTCGAGCAGTGACACCAGTTTGTACATCTACTGGCAAATTTTATAATTCTAGATTATACAATTCGCGAACAATGCATCAAAAATCATAGACGAAAAGCTGGACAAACACACAAACGGCCACATATGCCTAAATCGATTTGAAATTTGATGTTGATCAAGAATTTACATAGCTTAGAAAGTCTTCGATGCTTCTTTTATGATACTGCAAATAAGTGTACCCACAATCCAGAAAGGCGGGAATTAGAAATCAGAATGAATCTCTAGCATAGTTATTACAGAACTAGACTTGACAGATTTTTCAATTATAAATAATTACGTAGGCCTCATCACGATGCAAGGTGAATATTAAAACTCATGCTTTTAGAGTGGGCACTAAAACAAATTTTTTATGCGTTAAAAATAATTCAAATTGTGTGATCAAAACGGCAATTTAGAGTCCATGCAATCAGCGCCATCTGTAGCATTTCCATAAATTTCAAACATGTATCGTAAGACTTCAAAGGCTTCTTTATTTATAACAACAGCTTTCCAAAGAGATACTTTGACGCTTCATGCATCAGTAAATCCATGACGATGCAAAAATAATTATTGCGTCACATTCGTTCATATTCAGAATTTTTTCTTCTTCAATTATTGAATTAAAGCATAAAATATTTTATAGAAATGCACACCTACCTTCACCTCTCGTTCCGGTAAAGGTGTTGGCAATTGTTGTTGCGATTGTTTGCTACCGTAACCACCCATATTTGGGTTAAGTGACTTCTTCTCTGTTCCCGATATTGATATTATGGTTTTTATTATTATTGTTGTTATTATGATTTTTGTTATTATTATTATTATTATTTTTAATAAAGTTTAATGACTTAATGCGTTTTCTTTTTCTTATTGATTATTGAAATTAATATAAACAATAAAATATTTATAGAATTTATTTAAAATTAATTTTGTTTTCATGAAGACTTTCTTATTACACTCATCATAGAACCAACAACAAAAATATCTTACACAATGAAAATTTAATTTATAAAAAATTGAAAATTACTTAAACGTACGAATAACCGGACGAACGGACAAACGATCAATGGCAAAGAATGATCAAAACAGAGCACAGTACAACGCAAACGCATGACCAACTAATAAATAAGGCAAAAGCAAAAACAAAGAATAATAATACCAAACCAAATACAAAAAAAAGGGAAGAAAACAAATTAACAAAAATGTTTCTTATTAAAATGTTTACGACAAACTGAAAAAAGCATATTATTATAATAATTATTAAAGATTTTCTTTCACACATATATACATACACACATGTATATTAATATGGAGAATGAGATAATACATACATACACATAATAATAGACCGCAAGAGTAAGGTAAATAAGGCTAAATTCGTTAAATTATAAAACATTGATCGGATCGATTGTCATAAGAGCACAGACTTTCTTCATTAAATGCATATGATTATATGTATATATGTATGCCTTAGGATTGTTTTCGTTTTGAATAATCATTATAAATTAAAAATAATAAACAAAAGAATCACATATGTACGAACAAATCAGACAAATATCAACAAAAACAAGTATTATAAAAAAGAAAGTTTGAGAAACTTTGCTGCCCTGTATATACTATTGAGTTCTATATGACCATGTAAACATTAAAAAGCATTAATAAAAAGCAATATCGGCGAAAATAAACATATTACAATTTTAAAATGTTTGCTGAAAATGTATACTGCTTATATATTATTAAGTTGCGTTGACTACGTAAACATTAAATAAAAATGTTTCCAAGAAAAGGTAAAACACATTATAGTTTGAGAAACATTATTGCAAATATATGCATCAGTATAAGCAAATGTTGGCAGTTTGAGAAACTTTGTTGCAAGTAAGTGCCGTACACATATTGCATGCATTTTAGTTTCGTTTTCGTTTAGAGTTTCAGAAAACAATCACAATAACAACAAGAGCAAATTCCTTGCCAAACAATTATGTAAAAGTTGGAAAGAACCCTATTGTGGAATTTCTCATCGTTTACATTGTTGTGGTTATAAAAATAAAATTAGTTGATACCTTTATTCCGCCGCTTTTTCTTTTCATCGTTTAAAAAAATCAGTTTATTCCTACTTGGCAAAATTTTGCAGGCACTTGGTACACATTCTTTCTTTATTTCTTTCCTTAAAACATTGCACTAAATATTTTCTCATTTTTTTGCATATCTGCCAAACCAAATAAGGTTCTTCATAAATATGCTCAACACATTCACATATAATAATTAAATACAATAAAATATATAGTAAGATTTTGTAAAATGGCATTTTATAACTGTTTATCATGTAACTGTTCTGTTGCTTCATGAAAGCTAAAGAAAAAAATGGCAACGCAATAAACGCTTTATTTTTACTTCGATGTACTGATTGATTGCGAAGTATTTGCCTTTTACTTTAGAACTTACCATCAACAATGTATTATCTAAATCATTAAGTTCTTTTAAGGCTGAACGACGATTGTGACCAGATGTTAAATTATGTTGTAGCGATGAATTTTTCTTTATCGTCATATCTTCTGTGGGCATTTCATTCGAAGTAGCCATAATTCAATATTAACACTTTTTCGTTTCAAGAAAAACTTAAAAAACTTATTAGTTAAACAAATTTATTTTTAATTCACTTTAAGACAAAAAACATAAATAAAATAAATACACACAGATTAATTTCACTTTACTCGTTCCGTTTTTGGCGGTGAATTGAATTTTTTTTAAGTGCTTGTTCTTTGTTACACTTTTCTAAAAAACACAGGAATGCTTAATAAATATATGGTGAATTACATTTCACGTGATGAATTAGTTCCTTTATTGAACTACAAAAAAAAACTAGAACTAACGGCAGCATTTATGTTTCACAATGAAACTTATCAAATGAATTTATGAAACGATTTCCATAATTATTTTATATAATCATTTTTAATTATGGGTTATGCGGCTTAAATTTAATTACTAGATTCACTTTCTAAGTTGCAATATTTATTTACCTATTTAGTATAAAGTAAGAAGAAAACTTTGCAGACAATCCCGTTATTAATTTTGTTGTTGAATTGTAAAATCGAAATAAAAACAAATTTGCCAGCAACTTGTATTGAAATAAATAAGGCATCAATAAATAAATAAAATTGTAATTTAATTTTTAATTTTTTATATCATACATATATATTTATTTACTTTAGAGTATTGATTATGAAATTATCATATAACATTAATTAACTGTTTACTTCTGAGAAACTATTCGTTCATTTCTGAAGATCATTGCTTCCATTATTTTTAGCAACATGCTATTTCTAGAGGCATGTTGCTAAGCATAATTTGTTTCAGAATGTTGCAATATTGGATTACTACAATTTACAGTTAGCCCAAAAGTTCTGTTACAATTTCAAATTGACATACTGTAGCACGTACATTTAAATATATTTTTTATTTTTATCTTTTTATATATTACTTTAATAATTTTATAATGATTTTTTTACAAATTCCTAACATATATGTGTATCATGTTTGTGAGGCATTCTTAAAATTCTCAATTGTCCATACATTACTTAATCTTCTTTGTTGTTGTGTTGTTTGAGATAAATATACAGAATTTCCTAATATATTTTGATGTGATTCTAAATGTTCTGAATTATTAAATACAGGCGCAACAAACATTTTACCATCCATATCAAGAGTCTCATTCCCAGTATGTTGGATTTGTGTTGCTGTTGCCATATTATTAGAGATAATGGTGCTGGCTGTTGTGCCATCTTTGCTATGGAATTTTTTCCGTCTTGGTATTGTTCGCGAACTTGTGATAAGTGTACATAATAAGCCACCCATAATAGCTAATAAAGCGAATATTGATTGTGGTATTAATTGGCCAAAGACAACTGTTGCACCTATAAATGGTGCACCCAATAAACAAAATCGTGCCCAACAAATTGCAGAAAAACCACAGATTTTCCTTTTCTCCACGCTAACCAGTTCTACGGTGCATGTGGTGAGTATGGCTAATGTACATGAAATGGCCATTTTAGAAATCATCGCTGTCAACATTAATAAAGTGACGCGTTCATCTATTGAAATATTCTGTTCTGGTACCAGCCAACTAAGATAAGCTATAAAACCGGCAACAATATTAAAGAGACCAGTCCATAACCATTTACGCGTTGTGCACAATATCAAATAAAGACCGAAAAATGTACCCATTATTTCAGCTAAACCAGCAATAACAGTATTTATAGATAAATGATCACGACTAAATGAACGGATATTTAATAGCATGCCATAATAGATGACAATATAAATGGACCAACATAAATGGACACAAATGATATGCCGTAAATTATTTTTATCTTTCCATAGACTCAACCATTTAACATTGGTGGGTGTGTCCATTGCAGTTTCAGCTTGCCGCTGCAATTGTTGATCAATATCATAAGGTAAACTAAAACGTGTCCCATTCATTTCGGAGCACTATGATATCCAATAAAAGAAATTATATCAAAATAAAAAGTAAAGAAACTTTTTTTTTGTTTTTTTGCTACATTTTCATATTATTACTGAGAAATTATTGGACGAACTAACAATAGCAACGAAACTAACCTCGATTAATATTTTTTTGGCTTCCAAAACACGACCATGCAAAATCATCCAACGTGGTGAATCTGGTATCCATCTAAGAGACAGTGAGAATTAATATTCGATAGAGTAGTTTCGTAAGGGAGAGCATTATATATGTCGAGAGAGAAAGAGAGAGATAGGGAGAGAGAGAGAGAAAGCGAAAGAAGGGTAAACTCATAGTCCTTACAAAAAAAATTAAGACCTGTTTTCATTGTCCATTTTTTGCCTTTTTACTTTAGCTCCCTGTTGTCTCTTTTAGGAAGTACGTTTAATAAATGATTTGAATTGCTTATACAAATGAAACCGTCAAGGCCCCTTAAAAATCATCTTAACGAAGACAGGAATGAATTTTATAGTCTGCTTTTATAGGTTCATGTAACTTAAAGGATTTTATTATAGAAAACCCTAATGGAGTCGTCATGTTATAATTATATGTTAAAAATGTCAAACTCTCAGTTTACTATAAAAACTATGGTCTTAATGGGTACTGAAATGGGCTTAAAGTGTTTCAAAAGAAAAGAAAAAAAACTTCACAACTTACTGCCATAAAAATATCAATATTAATGTTGGCCATGAAATAGCCATGTACAGATCATTCCAACGGCTAAAGAAACTGGCAACACCTGGCAATAATATTACACCAATTGACCAGAATTGTTCAAATAATGTTGAAACACATATCCGATAAGTTCCGCCAGTTATATCAGCCACTACAAAATTTATGATACGAAATAATAGAAAATATTAATTTCATATTATGAGAAAGAAAAATTCATAACTTACTTATCATGCCACCGGCAGTATACATTTGGGCACAACAGACAGCCGATAAGCAACGGAATAGAACATGTAATTCATACGAATTAACATAACCGGTTAAATTGCCACAAAATATTTGTGTTATCATGCCAAATAGCATGACATTACGCGGACTGAAACTGCCAAAAAAATAAAGAAAAAAAATTCATTACTCGGTGACCGATTTTTAGAAAACTTATGCATTTTATCCTTTTAAGAAAATAAATTTTTAAGTTGGAATTGAATTCAGAAAGCTGTGTTGTATAAAAAGGGGCTTCAAAAATTTTTAATTAATTTTGGATTAAAATTTTCTTGGCTCGAAATATTGAAAACTTTATTCTACCGTAGACATCAAAATCAAGATTGTATTCTACTTTGCCTGTTACACTACCTACGCTAGCTTTGGTTTTATCCAAAATGTTTTGGTAGTGTATAAAACTATTGTTAAAATAAGTTTTTAGATATTTGAACAAACACTTCACTTTACAAGTGCTACAGTGCCTTAATGGCGAGTTAAAGGTAACCTCAATAACAACAAATTAAACTTCTCATCTGATCTTGTAGCCCATATAAAAGGGGCCCATCTGAGGATCAAAGCCACAGCTGGTTTCAAATGTTCTTAAATACGGTTGATATAAGGAATTTTGAATGCCATATTATTATTAGAAATTGAAGACTTAATCCACGAGTTTGAGAGTTAGATTTTTACTTACTGTTTTAATAAATAAAAGGCCAATATGCCGCCAGTTAATACGCCAAATAAATGAAAGAATTGTGTCACCGATACTAAAATATCGCGTGAACAAACCAAATCGTATTGTGTTATAATTGAATGATAATTTGTTTGATGTTGAAATTCTTGGCATGGTATAACATCAACTTTATCACTTATGGCAGACGGTTGTTCCCAAACACGTGGCTCATCAGCCGGATTTGCATATTTGTAATATAAATGAGCGTGTTCTTGGGCATCTTTATAGATATTACAAAAATCGATATTGAATTCTTGATCATCAGCTTCTTCCTTCTGCGGATGTGAGATTTTTATCCATAATGTTTGATTTTCAATTCCAATAGTTTGAGGTGGCTTGCAAAAGAACTCACCATGCTTTGGTGCTGGCGCGGTAAATATAATGCAAGCCATAAACCAGGCTGATGGTATTTTACATAAGAATATTAATAGAACGGCTCGCAATTGCCAACGGCCCCATTCACCAGTTACTCTGCCCACAGCATCCCCTTTATGTTGCATTTTTGGATTGAATTTTGGCGCTTTACCCTCTATGTTCCAAAAGAAATCCCTAGGATATAGATTACAATTTTGCGTATAACGTCGCCCCGTTTTTGACCTATAATTCGTGCTTTCTCTTCTTTCAAATCTCATTAAAGCTGGTATAGATTTGCGACGTTGATATTCTCCGGCCGTTTTATCCCATACATTTTGCAGTGGTTGTGTTAAATTTCCTATACTAAGTTTACGTGTGATTGGTAATAAGGAGACGGGTATCGAGTAACGTTTATTATTGTTATTGGTATTTTTGTTATTATTACTATCATTTAAATCGTTAAGGGCCTGGCTAACAAGACTGGATGTAGATGGTTGCCGTAGTAGGGGAACTGGTGACGTAGATGGTGGCAACGCCAGCGTTGGCGTTGCCACCATTGGTAGAGGTTGCGACAGATTTGATGGTATATCACTCGATGATCCAGTTATGGTTATGGCAGGTAAGGTGGTGAAAGGTGGGTTAACAGCTATTGTTGTCGTTGTCATTGTTGGTGCCGTTACTGTTGATTGTACTGTTTCTGCTGCTTCCATTGCCAAGGCATTGTCCAAATCCTCGAAACTCTTACCTTCTTGGATTGGCTGCAGCACTGATTTAGGCTGTAAATAAATGAGAATCGAATATTATATTGTATGCTGTTGTTCCTGTAATGATAACTTATTTTTATAATTAATAGCCAAGTGACACTTATGAAGTAGCTTTTCCATTCCTTTACTCTTGCACGTTGAACCTTTGCTTTTTTCTCTTTAACTAATTTATGGGCCCACTTTGTGAAAAAATTTGCCCTACCTGGTCATATAATTTTCACCTTAACCTTAAAAGTGAAGAAATAACAAGATTTTCAGCAAAATGTTTTAGCCTCGATAAAAAATTCTTGGTATAGTAATAATACATTAGGATTATCACATATAATATACATATATATATATGTATATATATGAAAAAGAAAATTTTCAAATGTAAAAGTGAAAAATGCAACAACATTTGTGCTATAAAGCGTTGCACATATCTCGATGAGTCTAATCGTAAATACATGTTATTCAATATAATAGTATTCGTTAGAGTGAAATTAAAAGATACAAAAGGATCTACATTCCGTTCTATATGAACAATACATTAAACAACAATAAAATATACGACATAACGGCATAATACAACAACAGACTGTAGAACTCATAATGGACTATATTGATATTGATATGTTTAGATTCATAATGATTAATATGTATAGATTTATGGTAATTTTATCAACATTACGTGATATTATAACGGAAAAATGAAATATGTTTAGACTCATTATACTAATGTTGATATATTTAGATTCATAACAATTGACATGTTTAGAGTTCTGGCAATTTTATTGATATTCTTTTATAGCAACACAATTAAAATGAATCTAGAGCTTCACTTCAAATATTCTCTTATTATACAATGTATTTAAGAATGCAACGAACTTTGCATTATATATGTGCCTTACATATGTGCCTTTATAATCTCATACAATGTCAATTTACTTAAATGCGTATATGTGTCATTGATATATAATTTACGTATTGCGCCTGAAACAATATAAAGGGTAACTTGCTATATAAAAGATAATTTTTATGTATGGAGGCTGTTTGGTTGGTTCATTAGTCGTTTATTGTTGTTGGTTGCTTACTTATGATACAATGAATTGAAATGGTTGAAAGTAAATTGTTATTTTTGGTGCATTCAACTTTATAAGTGAACTCATATTCTAGAGAGTAGAGAAAAATTGTGAGTCAGTAAGTGAGTCTGGTTGGTCGTCTCATTAAACATTAAATAATATTAAACATCTAGTTCGTTTGAGTATCTGTGTCTGTGTGTTGTCTCTGCGAGTCTTCCTTTATATTTATAAGGCTTTTTCTTTGAGTAATAAAAACTTCCTTATTATTACTCATGGCCTTGAATATTTATTATAATAAAATTTAATAATGTAATAATTGTAATAATGAATATGCACAAGTATGACATTTGATTGGAAACAATTCATAAATATCCTACATTACAAATTCTATATGAAAAATGTCTTATATGAAAAAGTTAACAAAGTTAAGGCGAACAGACAGATCGGTATAAACTGCATAAGGATATAATTTCGAGCCAAGAAGTATAATAAAAAATGAATTTATATCAAAGGTGTCCAAGTATGCTCTTACAGAATCACAATCTCCCATTAAAGAATAAGTCTTCAAAAGTCTAATATTTATGCACTCTTTGTATTAACTTCCTTTTTTGCTTGCACTTGTTAAAATTAATAATCAAGCATACGCCGTGTGGGACAACTTTACTTCTCTTATTTCAATTATTATTTACATTATTTCATTATTTAAAAAAAAAATATTGCAATGTCAGAAAAAAAAGGTAGAATTCTACTTCCTGAAGAAAGGAAAAATTCTATTTTGATATTTTAATACAAAATGGGTGAAAAAGTCTCAGCAAGTTGGAACAACTTTAGCTTTAATACTACAAAAACATTGCGAATAAATCTTAAATTAACTTAATGTTGTCTGAGCTATGTCCGGCTCATATGGCGATGCAAAGTTCTTCAAGGAACTTTTCACCTACAATTCCTTTTGCAGCCTTAAAAATATGGTCCAGAATTTTTAAGAAAACTCAATTTATATATTTGAAAATTTTTACGCTACATTAAAGTAATTATGATTCTTGCTTTTCAGGTTTCCTTTACCCTACACTATTTTTGGTATAAGGCATTATAAGTTATTAGGAATTTTCATGAATTATTTTAAAAAATTTTTCTTACTATATCTGAAAGCATAAAAAAAATTATTTCACCTTATTTCTCTATACCTCTCTCAAGCACTCCCGGTCAACATGTCTTTTTTCATTCCAATCATTATTTTTCTTTAAATTACACATAAATTATTTCAAATCATAACAATTATTATAATAATTAGTCTAATTATTATAATTACCGTATCGTTATCCTTAAAATAATTTATTTTGCTCACACTTTGATTTTTCTCATTATACGCATAAATGCAATCACCACAAATACCATTACATTTATTAATTTTTGTCATTATAAATAATTTCAAATATTTTGAGAGTAATTTTAATATATTTTAATTTTTACAAGTAATTTTTTTTCACGATTTAGTTTCACGATTTTAGTTATGCCTAAAAATAATGTTTTGTTGAAATTATTTTCTATTAAAGTTTTTGTAATGTAAGTGCAAAAAGAATTTTAATTAAAGTAAAATATAATAATTAAATAAGAATAAAGTACATTACACACTCTATATATTATAAATAACATTAAATGTTAATTTCATGAATTTATTAATTTTGATTAAAATTAATTTATAAAATTTTAATAATAATATAAAATTTTGTAACATTTATTCATTAATAATTATTATATAATTACTAAATAATTACTCTTAGATTCAATAAATTTTTAAAGTAAATATTTTAGTTTATAATTTTAACAATTTTAAAATTCTATTAATTCAAAAATTTATAGAATTTTGTTTACAAAACATTGAAGATTTCATTGAATTCCAAGTATATTGAACTTTGAACCTTGAAATATTTAATTTGAATGATCTATAAATTTTAAGTATATTTCAAATAATATTTTCATTTGTTATTGATCATTCATATCATAATTCATAAAATTTTTATTTCAATTAAATAATTTTTAAAGATATATAATTAAAAACATAAAATTTTATTTTTAAGCAATTTTGATATCGCTTAATTTAATGTACTTAAATTATTTCAAAATGTACTTAAATTCCAATTATTGTAATGTTATTTGTATTTTTCATTTTATTTTAAATTTTACATTATGTGGAATTAAGACAACATGAAATTAATTTGATTTTATATTTAATGAGAATTTTAAAATAATTTGAATTGAAAGTAATTTCAATTCTATTGAGCGTTAAGTTCATTAATATAATTCCATAAAATTGTACTTTTTATAAAATTCTTTGAATTTTTTTTCTTATTGAATTTTAGCATAAAAGTTATCACAAAATTTTATAAAAATTTTTCTAATTCCAATGTTCAAGTAAATTTTATTTATTATACAAATATTTTATGAAGAATATTTTCGATTTCTATTTTGAAAAAATTAGAAACCAACCAAATGAACTTTAATTTTCAAATATATGATTTTCATTTCCTTTCTGCTGTTTGTTGGTTTTTCTTTTTTCTATTTTGATTTTTTTTCGCTTTACTTTTATTATAATTCACATTTAACGTTATAACATTTTTGTAGGATAAGTAACAACTAAACTGACTGAATTATTGTTAACTAAAACTTGTTTTCTTTTGTAGGTAAAAAAAAATTTTTTTTTGTACATTTTTCTTTTCTTTCATTCTTTCACTCATTTGGTCTTTTTTTTGTTGTTGTTCTTGCTATTCTTGCTATTATTCTTTTGTTGGTTTTTCCAATTTATCTTAACAAAGTTTGACTTTTCAATAAAACATTAAATAAGCCAACCAGTCAATCATCCAGTTGGGTTTAGTTGTAAATTCAATTTTTTAAAGCTTTTTCTAAATATTTGTAAATGTGCATGTAAATGTAAAAGATGAAGCTTTTTTCATACATCTATATATTTTTACAAGGCAGGACAGACAGCCTTTAAATGCTTTTTATAGTTTCGCAAATGGAATCACTTTGCATGGAATAACGCCTTATAAAAAGTTGATAAGAAGATATTTAATTGTTAGTTGGGTTTTTAAAATTTTTTCTGTATATTTTTGATTTGAAAATCTCGTCTTAAACGATTTAACTTAATAGATGTTAAAGTGAAATCTAAAGGCCTTTTAAAATTTAGAGACTGTTAGATCATTTTTACGTTCACTTATCAGAGAATTTTTGCAAAATTTAATTATTTATATATTTGAAATTTTAAGTACAAATTTTTTTTTTTAGTTAAAACTTACTGCGGCATCTGAAACTCTTAATGTTACTGTTAAGAACTCATATCCATTTTTCGATTGCATTTTTTGCAATGAAAATAAATTTTAGTAGGACAACTCCGCTTTTCTGAATGTTATTATAAAAATGTTTTTATTCCAACTGCAAATTAATTAATAAAAATTTGAAGTCTATTGCATCATTCTTAAAGATTTGGGGATTCAGGGTTCCAGGTTAGATCCATCTTCTACTATACCAAACGACTCAGAAATTACTTTCTGAATCGACTTAACCATGTCTGTCCGTCTGTCCATTTGTTTCTCTCCAACAGACGACGCAATATTGAAGTTATTTAAATGAAATTTGTTATGTGAACATAATTTAGCCCAAAGAGGCGCTAGAATGATTATGGCTAAGATCAGATTATTATTACGACCACGCCCCATACAATGTTCTATTTTACAAAATGATTTTATATGGAAAAGCTTACACTTCCTGGTATTTCTTTACGAAAATATGTTATAAGGTATTTGGGATTAAAAATTAAAAAAATTATTAACAAAGTTTCCATGTGAATTAAAAAAAATTAAATATTTAGTAATTATTATTGTATTAAGTGGGCGTATCCTGTATTTTTCAATCAATTTTTCAATCAATGAATTATATAAAATCATTAATCGTAGAAAACGATTAAGGAACTTTGAATTATATATAAAAATTGAACAGAAGAAACATCTTATTTTGACTTTTGCTTTCAATATGATCTATTTGTACCCTACAACACTTATAGTACAAGGTATTATAAATCCAACTTTTATTATAACGATCGACTAAAAAAATTACTTCCTGATTTCATTTAAGCCTGTCTATTTGTCTGATGTCCGTCCATATTAATTTGTTATCAAGCTACAGAGATAATTTACTAAATAGTTGCTACGTATTTGTACGTATTTTCATCCAGAGATGAATTTTATAAAAAAAAAAAAAGTTAGAACCAGACCATTTGTACGACAACGTCCCGTATAAAGGCGTTCTTACCTTGCTACTTGGAAAACTCGTAAAGACTTGCAAAAAATGACAATTTTAAATATAATTTAATGAGAATTAGCTTATTATTGTATTTTAATATGAAAAATGTGTGAAACAAATTTCATTCAGATCGGTCCATTTTTTTAAACCTTAACGCCTTTTTCGAAAATACTTCGAAAAAGTTAATTTTCTTTAATTTTTTTAAAGCAACTTGACTTTGCCTTGTATTATGATATAAAAAGGACGTGTACTAAATTTTGGTCCAGTTTGGGCCATTTTTTAAACTTTTTTTCACGTAACAAATAAATGACAAATAATTTAAAAATTAAATCTTTCTAAATTTTGTTAATTTGTAATTGATTTCTTTGATTTTTTACATTAAGTAAAATAATGTAAAATTTTTATAAGTTGTTCTTTGTTTTTTTTTTGAAATTCAGAATTGATGATTAATAAATTAGTATATATTTTCAAAACGTTATACAAACGAAATGTTACAAATGTTTTTAATAAAATAAATATAACGCATAAATCACATAAATCGGGTAAAATTTTGTTTGGGCAATGCAGGCAACGTACAAATCGATTGTTTTACATGCGAAAGATCTTACAAAAATAATAAAAGTAGAATAATAAAACAATAATAATAAAATTATTATAAATATTTTCTCAAATAAATATTAAATATTAACAAGTGCATGTCATTTACTAATCTGAATATGAATAAAATATATCAAATATATTCGAGAATTATTTAATGCGCACGAGATTTAAACATTTCACCACATTACAATTCATTAATCTGATTCAGTTTCCTTAACACTTTGAAATATTGGAATATACTCAAGTTAATATAATTTTAAATATAAAATTAAGTAAATAGTTATTTTGAGTACGTCCTCGCATTGATAATCAAATATTCAAATATTCAATATTCAAATATTCAAATATTCAAATATGTTCAGAGTTTGAAATTATAATATTTTATTTACAAAATCTGATTAAATTTCATTAATTGAAATCTTTGAAATCTTTTCATAGGAAAAATGGGATATGCAAGTGGTATTTCAAATGCAGTACAATAAGAAAAATGGCCACGTGAAGTCCAGCAGAGTTAAATGGTAGTTCCATAAAATTTATTTCAGATGTGGGAAATTTACTTAAAATTATTCTTTCCAAACAAAAATCTAATAAAATTATAATAAAATTGTCTTATTCTAATTTCGTTTAAGAATTATTATTTGGAAAATAGTTCAACCAAAGCATAACGTGAAAATGGATTCTATATTTTGAATAGAATCCATTTTAGCCTTTCATCAAGCAACTAACAATTGCGCTTATTAAATAAGTAAAATTGCCTTAAAAATCCTGAAAATGTTACAATCAGACAAAGCCGCCTCTAATTGGCCTATATCTGTTACTTATAGTGGCCTTTAAGTACTCTGCCAATTTTATTATTTAGTTAAGAAAATAAATCAATACAAAAGGAGGTGGTATTGCTTGAGGAGTGCTTCTAAAAAAATTGTCTAATCTTACTTGTCTTCAAGTCTATTCGGACTCGGCCCAGAATAGAATATATTTATCAAAGTTTTTTCAATGTATTCTAAAAATTATAGCAATACTTTGCTAACCAAATTATATGAACAGTTATCAGGTATCAAATAATCCAATCAACAGGTATCATTTTGGTAAGTCCAAGTTCCAAGTTGAATAATCACTTGCAAAAGCTTAGACATAGACCAGTCTTTGAGAATGCCCATCAGATTATTGCCTGAATTGATTTAAGCTCGAATTATTTTTTTTTATTAAAAATTATTCAAATCATTCATTCGTAGGATCAATTCTCTTATGAGGCATTATTTGAAAATAATATACGCTTAATTTTTCCATTGGAATAAATTTTGACGAAACTTGGCATTGGACAGTTTTTGAAAGTTCTAAACTTTTTTAAAAAAATTTGCAAAAAAATTTTGCTTCCCTAAAGAATTTATGTTTTTAGCAATTTTTTCATACATTTTTCTTTATCTGTTTTGGAAGTTTTTCCATTTAATTCCATTTCCATTTAACGGTAACTGCCACGTTACGCTAAACGATGATGACGTAGGTCATTAAATATTCAACATTTATTAAATGAAAAATCTTTACTTGTTGCATAAATTTATGAAATATATCACCTCAATTTTACTCATAAGAATTTTAATTGCCATAAAATCCCGTTCAACATCTTGATCAATTGTCAGTGGCAAAGTGATGAGTGTTGGTATTGACGTTGTGAACTCTTCCACCACTTTAATAATTGGCAAATCCAATGGTAAATGATAATCTTTCAAAATCTTGAAATTATTATTCCTTTCATTGTACTGAAACTGTTTGTCATCCTCTTCCGAACTTTCATTTTCGTAATAATTTTCATTAACACTTTGATTTTCATTGCCGCATTCATTGAAAACATTATCAAATTGTATGAAACTCATGCTTCTATTTCTTCTTTCTTTTTACTTCAATCTGTAAATATTTTTCAATGGATCTTGTTTAATTTAATTCTTTTTCAATCTTCAATTTTATGCGAAATTTATTTTGATGTTAAATCACTTGATTATAAATCACTTATTTTATTTGGTAATTTTTGCATAGAAAATGAAAGTAAGACTTTCTATTTAAATCATTTATATAAAATAAATAACAAGAAAAAAATTGTAAACCTTTAGATAACAAACAAACAGTAAAATAGGAAAAAAAAACCAAACGAATTCAATATATTTTCGGATCTACAAGAAAAAAGCAACAAAAATCTTAGAAGAAGAAAACGTCATGAAAACAATTCAATTAATACAAAAAGATACAATTTTTGTTTTTGTTTAGGTAACAATTTTAAATATATACATACATACATACATACATACATACATACATACATATAAATTCAACAAGAGAAGGAAAAAAAAATCGCAAAAAAATAGCAAAAACCTAGCAAATCACAATAACAACAAAGTTATCATAAAAGAAAATATTTTCGAAATAATTGAATCACGAGCATAAACGAATCCCTACACAATTTTTAGTTTAATTAGTAATGCATTCATTTTGAAAATTCCCTTTAATTCATAGATTTAAGTTTTTTAATTAAAAAAAAAAAACAATTAATAAAAAAAATTAATTCCTTACACTTTACTTAATTTCTTTTTCTTAATTTTAAATAATACTCATTTAAATTGTTAAGTTAAATTCATTGTTAATGAAATGTTAAATGTTAATCTTTGATAATTAAGTCCAATTTTTTAATTCATACATAAATTATTATTAGGAATTTTTCAAAACCTTATCATCTCTAAATCTAAATCTCTCTCTCTCTCTCTCTCTCTTATTACATCAATTCGTTAATTATATATATTTGAAATTGCAAAAAATAAATTTTTAGACTTAATTTATAATTATTAACATTTAATCATTACTTAAGAATTTGATAATTTAACATTTTATTGAATAATAATAAAAAATAATAAATTGAGGAGTCTTAAAAGAAGAGGTATTTCCATTTGGCTACAATTAAATCACAATTATTGAAAATTTTAAAACAATTAAGAAAATTATATTTAACTGAGTCTGAATATTAAATACCCACCAGTCATACACCTTGATATTATGATTCAAAACCTGCTTCAGTTTTCTAGAAAAAACGTAAAAGTAAATAAAAAAAAAAAAAGGTAAAAATTTAATATTTTATAATATCGTGGCGTGGTAGGCGTGGCAGGCGTGGCATTATTAGATGTTGTAGACCAATATTCTTAATACTTATACAAAATTAAAAAATTAGGGAATTTTGCTTAAAAACCGAGCTGTTGATTAATTTTGCCTATTTTCAATATTAAACTGCCTACAAAAGGCTTCCAATGTTTTGGCCAAATTTAAATTCAATATCGATTATTTTACAAATGGTAAAATGTTAAGAACACATGGACAAATGGACAGAATTTGATACAAATCAAAAATATATAGACTTTGTAGGGACTCTGGCACTTTCTTTTTAATGTTACAAATATCATAACAAATCGAATATAACATCAATTACTAGATGATGGTTATAAAAAGTATGTTTAGGGCACGATACAGAAAAAAATTAGACAAAAATTTGACAAAAATGAGAATTTTCTTCTTTTTTTTTTTTTAATTACTTTTTTTTTTTTTTGTATAAATGTGTTAAATGTTAAAATACAAAGATGTCTACATTAAGACATACATATTTTTTTACATGTTATTATTAGATAAATTACAATTTCTTACAATTTCTTACAATTTATTACAATTTGCTACCATTTGCTGCATTTGCTGCAATTTGCTACAATAAGAAACCAATCATAATTCTTTAGCATCTGTAGCATCTGTAGCTTATAATTTGTCTTATGTAATCACATTGGCCCATGAATGTGTTATAATAACATAAAATTGCATTTTAAAGAAGAATTCATTATAAATTTTGTTTAACTTATTCATTTATTCACATATAAAATATATAAAGTTAAAAGTAGTGTAATTAATTAAGTAATTAAAATTTATTTAAAATTGTTATTTGTAATTTACTTTGTAATTTCCCTTTTTTTTTTCTTAAGTAAAACTTTAGTTGAAGCTTGATTGTAAAAATTATTCAAATTTAAACATTTCAAAAAAAATTTTTCAATAAAATTGCTACATGAAAGACAAATGGACTGACATATCGAAATTGTTTCAGAAAATGATACTAAATCGATGTTACAAATATCATAAAAAACTGTATATAACATCAATTACTAGATGATGGTTATAAAAAGATGATGGATATAAAAGATCGATATAATAACATGTTGGGCATGTGCCTTCACCATTTTCCATAAATGTTGTAGGGTGTATGTATGTCTTGTTAGATTGTCAGTACAATCATAATTGCAAAATTTTTCATGATTACAATTTCATATTTCTAAAGCAATTCAAATGAAATGTAAAAGCAAGTTCAAGGTCATTGCAATTGAATTTAACTAATGAAAGACAATTTCTCTATTTAACAAAATTGTCTCAACTATTAATGTGTGAATTATTCATCTAATTAACAAATAATTAACAGATAAATGTTAATGTTAAGCTATCTCTTTCTTTATCCCTCTCTCTTTCTCTCTCTTTCTCTGCCTTCCTTTGCCTTTAACTATCTGTCTGTTTGTTTGTTTGTTTGTTTGTTTGTTTGTTTGTTAAGAGATGAACGAAGGTACAAATAAATAAAGGAATCAATGGAAATATGAGCACATTTATTATATATGCCACCTTTGTCCAATTTTTAATTAATTTCGTATAGAAGTGTTAAATGTTAAATAAAATAATCCATTTGTAATAACAGAAAGAATCATGAGAGCTTCCCCTAATCATTTCTATTTCACTAGAAACTTGATGATGATGATAATTTTTTTTCTTTTCTGAAAATTGTTTGAAAACGAAATAATTTTAATTTGAAATTAACAATTAAAAATTCATTTAAAAAATTCATTCACTTTAAATTGATTCACTTATGATGTTTGTTATAAGTTTTTTTCTAAACTTTAAGTAGATTTCTGAAATTGTAGTGTGATTTCCTTATTTATTTGCCTAATGAAGCCATAATTAAACAATAAAAAAATTGATGACGTCACATGCTTAATTATAAAATGCACCTTTTTTTTTTAAGGGCCAGTGTAAAAATAAGTTTGTGCGGAAAGACACAAATTTGTCTTAGAAAACTAATTTAAGTTAAATTTTTTGAAACGCTTTAAGCCTGCAGTTGAACAGAGGCATCTATTTGCTTATCTAAATTTTATTCATGTATCCTTAATTCTTAATTATTAAAATGAAAATTATCATTTTCAAGATATTTTAATGAAATTTTAATAGAGGATCACATTTGCATTCAAAGGCAAACATTTTTAAATTTTAAAAAGTATAAGATAATTTTTCTGATCGCATCTCACATAATGTTTTACTTTAAGATGCGGCTCCTAATGAATAAAAAAATTAATAATTTTATGAATAATCCATTAGAAATTATGTAGCTGTATTTTTCTGATAACAGCAAATCCTTGATAACAAGTTTAATAAAATTTTCTAAATCATACCAATTTCCTAAATTATTAATTAATTAATTAAATTAGTTTAGAGCCGTCTCTAACACTCTACTTTTTTTTACTTTATTTATTAACAGATTTCTATTGGAATAATTTTAAAAGAATTCTCCAGCAAATTACAAACTGATTTTAACAGAAGTAAGTTTTAATTTCAAATAGTTTTTGTTTTTGTTATTCTTGTAATCTAAAAGCACATACAATAAAATCTGCATTAATCAAGTAATTATTCTTGATTGCATTAATTATAATTATTATGAAATTATCCGAATTGATATTTATATTTATATTTTTCTATTGGTATATCACATTGAAATTCATGCAAGTTAAACTAATCCAAATGTATAAAATTATTCAAAATTCTTATTGTATTAATTCCGATTTGATGGATGGGCAATCTTAAATATGATTTTTAAATTTGTCTCATGAATTATTCAATAATAACAACAACAAATAACAACAACGAATATTTCAATTTAAAACAATTAAAATCTCTTATTACCTGAATTAAAATGTTACATTCAAGCAAGATGCCATTTGAATTGAAATTTGAATTTAAGTTTGAATTGTATTAAAATTTCTTAATTTAACATTTTTTTTATCATTTTACATTAATTAATTGTTAATTTACAAGAAATAGAATAAATTCTATTAATTCATCAGTTATTTATTGTTCCTTTTTTGTTTTTTGTTTTGTAATTCTATTTAAACTGTTTAAATTAATAATTACATTTAATTTAGTTTATTCATACATTTTGGAAAATTAAAATATTATATTCAAAATTTTCCTCATAAAAATTATTCTTTTAAAAAAAAATTTTTTTGAAAAAATTTATTTCAAATGACACTTCAAAATTTCGATATTTTTCGAAGAAACGTACGTACGAACTTTATGCGATTTTTTTTTTGTATTCAAACAAATCAATGTGATCACTTTTTTTTTTGATAAATTGTTTAAGAAATTTTCTTTTAGAATATTTCTTTTACAAACTCGTCCTTAAATAATTTGAAAACCAAAAAATTAATAAAATTTTATTTGGAAATTTTATGATATAAATTTATTCGATGATAATTGGTTTTCCTTTTTTTTTTTTAGGAAAGTTTTCCATCATTTTTAGAATTAAAAATAGAAATTAGAAACTTGAAAAAATTTAAATTAATTTATTTGAAACATTTCTAATAGATTTTTGAAACATTTTTAATATAATTAATAAAAAATTTTGTTTAGAATTTTTTAATAGAAATGTTAAAAATTAATTTGCTTTTTTTTTGTTTTATTTTATTTAATTTTGTATTTGCTTTTTTTTGTTTGATTACAATTATTACTATAAAATTATATAAATTTAAATATATATTTCTTTTTTCAATCTTAAGAGAAATTATTAGTAAACGGTTGTTGAACGTTCGTTGAACGTTTGTTACTTTATAAACCACTAAATCGATCGGTTGATCTTAATTTTAAATTTTTTTTCATAATTAGTTCTTTTGTATTGTTTTTGTTGTTGCTGCTGCTGCTGGTGCTGCTGTTGTTGTATGTTGTTGGTGTCTTTATTTTTTTTATTGGTTTCCCCTGCTTCCCAGAATTGATATTAATTTTAATTTTTATTTTACATTTACTTGAATTTATTCTATTTTTTCTACTTATTCTTATTGTTGTTATTTATTTTTATTATTATTATTTTAAACGAGAAATGTTGAATGTAACCACAAAAAGATTTCATAATCATTCAAAAAAAAAGTATATATAGATATGTATATATAACTACAACTCTCAATATCAGCGAAAGAGAATTATGCACCATAAATAATAAAATCAATAATAATAATAATTAAAAATGTACTTTTCTCACAACTCTCTCAAGAGAATTATTTTATCGTTTTTCCTTTTTTATCAAGGTTTTTTCTGACATTTAATTTATTCATTTGTTTTTATTAATTCCTCTTTCTTTCTTTTTTTTTCCAAAGAAAATGTTTTAACATGTTAATTCTATGAAAGAAACATAACTGGACATAATAAAAGTCGCATGCGACTTAAAAATAAATTTATCTTTAGGTATTAATTATTATAACATTCCAAAGCCATAGAAAGAAATATATTAAGATTTTAAAATAAGAAACAATATTTTATAACGCTATTTAAATTTATCAAAATAATTGTGATAATTTAATTTAACGTGCAATTTTATGTTGTAAAATTAGAAAAGAGGCAGCCAAATAATAAACATATGGTAAAGCTATAAATCTATTTTTTATGTATAGAGGGCGCATGGCGCATCTCGTAATATATAGTAAATTTAATTCATAGTAAATTAAATTGATGCTAAAAAAAATAAAAAAGGTCTTAAAGATGGAAATAAAAAGTGCGTGCAACAATTAGGAGATAGGCAAAGAAAATTGTTTTAATATAAATAAAAATAAATGTTAAGATTTAAGAAACAAAACAGAAATGTGTTTAGCAGTGCGCTCTGCACTTTGCTTAATTGCTAATTTTCTTTTCTAAAATAGTTAAAATTTCCGTAACATCTAACGCGAATGTTTTTTTCACTTGTCAAGCAGCAGCAGCAGATAGTAAATAAAAAAAATAGAAAAAAAAAGTCGCACATAATTTCTCTTTAAAATAAAAATCGTAAAATATAAAAACATCAAAATACATAATAATAATAATGCCACCGACAATAAATAATGCTACACCGCCAACAGATAAACGGCCGCAAAGACCCAGTGAACGAAAATCTGATTTAATATGTCGCGTTAAGTACGGTAATAATTTACCAGATATACCATCCGACTTGAAATTTCTACAATATCCATTTGATAGTCATCGATTCGTTCAATATAATCCGACATCATTGGAACGCAATTATAAGTATGAAGTCTTAACAGAACACGATTTGGATGTTACGATTGATTTAATCAATCGTGATATATATCAAGCAGATCCATTTGCTCAAATGGATCCGGCTGATGAGAAATTATTGGAAGAAGATGTTCATACGCCACATGATTCGGTACGTTCCAAGCAGCATTCACGTAGTGTTTCATGGTTAAGAAAATCCGAATATATATCAACGGAACAGACACGATTTCAGCCGCAAAATTTGGAAAATGTTGAGGCGAAAGTTGGTTATAATGTAAAGAAATCGTTACGTGAAGAAACATTATATTTGGATCGTGAAGCACAAATTAAAGCAATTGAAAAGACATTTAATGATACAAAAAATGAAATTACTAAACATTATTCCAAGCCGAATGTGGTGCCTGTAGAGGTATTACCAGTTTACCCGGACTTTAAAAATTGGAAATATCCATGTGCTCAAGTTATATTTGATAGTGATCCGGCCACAGTTGGTAAAAATGTAGCAGCACAATTGGAAGAAATGTCTCAAGCAATGATACGAGGTGTTATGGATGAAAGTGGTGAACAATTTGTTGCCTATTTCTTACCAACTGAAGCAACATTGGAGAAGCGACGTAGTGATTTTGCTGAACAAATTTTTTATAAAGATAATGAAGAATATGAATATAAAATTGCTCGGGAATATAATTGGAATGTGAAGAGTAAAGCATCAAAAGGATATGAGGAGAATTATTTTTTTTGTAATGCGGCCAGATGGTGTTTTTTATAACGAATTGGAGACACGTGTCCGTTTGAATAAAAGACGCATGAAAGTTGGCCAACAACCGAACAATACTAAATTGGTAGTTAAACATCGCCCACTAGATGCTAATGAGCACCGCATGCAACGTTATCGTGAACGTCAATTAGAACCGCCAGGTGATGAAGATGAAGAAGAGGAGGAGGAGGAAGAAGAAGATGCACAATCTCAAGAGCCAGACAATGAGAAAATGGATGTCGATGAAGTGGCGGATGAGCAGAAGCAAGATGAAAAGCAGCAATCACGTGAGAATAATAATAAAGATGTTGAAATGGAGGAGGAACAAAGAGAGCGAAATTCGCGTTCACGCTCCAAATCGCAGGCAACGTCACAATCACGATCTCGCTCCCGATCACGCTCTATCTCTGGTTCTCGTTCTCGTTCACGCTCTCGTTCACATTCGGCAACACCTTCTGACGCAAGCTCAAAATCGGGGTCACCCTCTGGCGGTTCCAGAGCATCGTCTCGATCACGTACACCGTCACAATCCCGTTCTCGTAGTCAAACACCATCTCAGAGCCGTTCACGTTCAAATAGTCGTGATTCTCATTCACCATCTCGGTCACGTTCCAAATCTAGATCAAGATCAGCTTCGGCAGGAGAACGTTCTAGATCAGGTTCTGCTTCTGGTGGTGAATCCCGTTCCAAATCAGGTTCTCGTAGTCGTACACCAAGCACCAATCGTAGTCGTAGTGGTAGTCGTAGTGGTAGTCGTAGTCGCAGTCGCAGTGGCAGTCGTAGTCGCAGTCGCAGTCGTAGTCATTCCCCATCGGGAAGCCGTTCACGTTCACCATCTGTTGAAGGTACTAAATCTGGTTCAGAATCTGCATCTGGAGGTTCTCGGGCATCTTCACAATCACGTTCCCAATCTCGATCACCATCACCGTAAATATTGTAAATGAACTATACGAAAGAAATTTTGGTTTTTGTTTTCCCTTCTCCATTTTTTTATTTGATGACAAAGTTTAAATGTGTAGGTACGAAAAGAGTAATAAAAAAAAACGATCAACAGTAAATATGATAAAATTTTAATTCGAATTCATTTAGTTTTTGACAAATTTAAAGATACCACACTCATTGCCAATTTAGATTCTTCAGAAATGCCAGATCGTTGAGAAGATTGTCGATCAGTTTCTTCGGTTTTACATGCAAAAAAAATTTGAAAAAGGCAAGTTATATGTGAAAAAGAAGAGGAAGAAGAAGAGTGTTATAATAATATTGATAAAGAGTCGATTGGAGGGGCATACCTATGGTCGATGAAGTCAATGATATATTATCCAATGCGGTAATATCGCTTGTTGTACTGCTACGCCAAGAAATCGAGCTACGTGATTTTTGCAATGTATGCGGCATTTTCAAACCACGTGACGCTAAATGTCGAGCAATTTGTGGCCCCAAATGAAAATCATTCTCAATAATTTCAGCCAATTGATTCAAGACATTCATATTACGCTTCTCCAAATCTTTCAAATTTAAATCACGTTCAAATGCTTGTAAAAATTCCACACTAATTGTGGAACGTTGTCGTGCTGCCTTCATAGCTAATTTTAAATCACGTTCCGCTCGCTGCAATTTCAATTCTTGCTCGTTCAATTCATTTTGTAATTTCTTTAATAAAGTCTCATTTTCATTTCTAGAAAAAAAAGTATCAGGGGAAGAATAAAATTAAAATGTGAGGGTTGAGATGTGAAAGTGAAACTGAAAGAATACAAATAATGTGCAAAAGGATGAAGATTCTTCCATTCATCTTTACTTTTTCTCTTCTGCGTTGGCCAATGTCTTCTCTAAGCTATCTCGTTCTTTTATAGATTCCTCAATATTTCGATGTATTTCTTTATATTTCAAACGTAATTGCTTCAATTTTTCCAAATACTCACAATAAGATAATTGTAAAGTTTGAAGCTCCTTTTTATCCTCCTCTGGAATATATATACATATATGTAGACAGCAAATCATCGATTAAATGAAAATGAATGAAAATTAATTGATTTCATCATATTGTTACCATTATCTTTCGTTTCTTTAGATTTCTGACGGAATTGATCATTAGCATTATTAAAAAGGGCCAATGTATTCTCCAATGCTTTAATTTCTTCTTCAGCTTTAAGGACACGCTCATTTAATTCATTACCTTCATCCAAAAGCATTTGTTTCTCTGGGCCGTTTCCACGCGCAATTGTGTAGCCGTAACTAAAGTCCCATCTTCATTTACACCTAATAATTTCGATGTTAATTCAAAACGGGCCTTCACAGCATCAATATGTTTTGTACGTTCACAAATATCGGCTCGCAATGTACTTAACTCTTCATTTAAATGTTTCCGCTTTAAGTGTAATAGATCCATTTGACTTTTCAAATCGATCATGCGATCTTTAATGATACGATGCAAATGTATACGATGTTTCATCAAATTGTAAGTACCTTCGTCGCACTCATTTATATCATTTTCGAATTCTCTAGCACGCATTTTTAATAAACTTAATTCAACAATTAATTCCTGATTTTGTTGATTAACTTCACGTACACGTTTCACGCCACCTGCATAATATGCCTCTGACTCCTCGATCTTAAAATTGATCTGATCCAATTCATGAAGATCATTATCATAGATTAACGTCAATTTACGCATATCATCATCTAATTTCTTATTCTGTTGCAAAGTCGATTGTAATGTTTTCGTCATTTTAACATGTTGATCTTCCAAATAAATACAATACAAGCGATTCTTCTCTTCAGTTTCTGGATCTTTAAAGCCACCTTGTAAAGTAATAATATCGCGTTCTATATTCAAAATTTTAAATGACTAAGAACAACAATAAAATTTTTTATTTTATGGATGTATTGATGAATTAATAAAATCAATACAATCAATTCATTTACCATTTCGTAACTTATTTGAGTTTGACGTTTCATTTCATTTTGCGAATTTGCCATATTTCGTGTTACAGCTGCAATAGTACTTCTAAGGCCTTCCGAAGATATCTAAAATACAAATTTCGACAGATAACGACTAATGGTAATGGCTTTAAAGATGAAAATCGAAACTCATTATGATAATTTTGAAATTCTTGCATACTGAGAATTGTATTGCTATTGAATTGCTCGCATAATTGAGGTCATCGAAAGTAAATGGGGCCTATGTATTACCCCAATTAAAATGGCCTATTGTTATAAGCTTCATACTTTTATAAAATGAAAATGTAACTTTGAAGATTATGACTTCAAAAAGTATCAAATTTACCAAAATTTACAATTCTCAAATTGAATGGATCGATAAAAACTTTCTACTTTATAATTAAAGTATTTTCAATTATATTTTGAAGACTCCTTTGAATAAATTGTCAAAGAAATAGCAGAAGATAGCAAAATAGCAACAGCTGAAATCCTAAGTACTTTTCCAAACATTAGTGACATGCGATTACAATTTCAAATGATAAATTAATTACTTACCTTCAAAGTTTTATTCTCATCCCTAAATTGTATTAATTCTCTTTCGGCACGATAAATTAAACTATTAATATGATCCACTTCTTTACCAATCGCCTTATTCATTTTCTCCTCTTCATCCATTATTTCTTCTAATTGTTCTAAACGTTGGGCGGCTGATAAATTACGATTTTGTTTATCTTTAAATTTTTGCTCCAACTCTTCGACCATCGCATTCATTGCTTTAATTTGACCTAAACGTTCACTATACATTGCCTGATTGCGACGATTCTGTGTACGTTGCTCTTCCACTTGATGGCCCAAAGTTTGTAATTCTTTTTGTAATGCTTCCACCTTAAAAGTACCAAAGAAAAAAGAAGTAGACGCATAACACGTAGTCCAAGAATCTTAATCATTCGAAAATATGGAATGAATAAAAAAATGGAAAGCAAAAAATTTAGAATTGATCAAGATTGTACCTCGTTCGCTTTCAAAATTGCCATATCCGCTAACATTTGAATTTGTTCTTTAATTTGTGATGTCTCGTTATTTAATTCTTCAATATTCATTTCCACTTGTTTATTATTCTCGATAAGTCCATCTAATGTCTTCTCCATATCCATTAATTCATTTTTTTTCTGTTTATCTTCCATCTGCAAATCCATGAATACCATCTCACTTTGCCGTATATCGTATTCACGTTGCGTCATTTGACTGACAGCACTTTTCCATGTTTCGACCATTTGACGACGTTCCGCATGACCTGTACGATATAGGCTTGCCGTACATTCTAAATTACACTCCAATGTTTTCTGTTCATTATATAAATTCACTAAATAATCACGTGTCTTGGAAATTTCTTTATGGATAAGCTGTAATTTTTGATCTTGCTCTTTCGCTTTCAATTGATCATCTTTATAATACATTTCAATTAATTGATAACCACGATTTCCAGCATCCATTGCTTCTTGCCATTCCGTTAGAACATTTTTCGCCCATTTAATGCGGCAAGTTAATTTATCAATATTCTGTTTACGTTTATGCATTTCCTCTGAAATTGAATAAACATAAGATGTAGAATATGGGAAAAGATTAACGCGGAGATTATACGATTTTAGATAAAAAAAAAAAAAAACAATTATTATATAAAATATCATCATAAATTTTTTATATTTTAAATACTGTCAGTATTATCCACAAATTTTTTATAAGTATTCCAATCGCGATTTATATTCCGTAAGTCCTCTTTAAGTTTTGAATGGGTCCGCTGCACCAATTTATATAGATGAGCCTCGTTACGTACTTGAGATTGATAAGCTTCCAAAAGTTTCTGTAACCAAAAACAAATCGTAAAAATTAAAAAAAAAAGGAATTAAATTAGTTTTTCTTGCAACTTTGATCTTAAAAGTAAAATTACATGTGTGAGGAACGATTAAATGGGCAAACATAATTTTTATATAAATATATGGCAATCGATTTTTTATTTTAATTTCTATTTGATAAATTCATACCAAATTATGATTAATTGTTGTTTCGGCATTTTTTGTATGCTGTTGTAATTTCTCAGCACGGGAACAGATTTGTGATTCATTTTCCAATAATTTATTTTTCTGATTAGTTAATTCATTCAGTTCATCTAAAAGTGCCCGATTCTCTTCATTGGCCATAGGCAATACGGAATTTGTATTCCAGCCCATTTCATTCATTGCTCGAACCAATGCTTCATCATCCATTTTTCCTTCTTTGTTGCTGCTATACAGAACGTTTATGATTGTATTGAGAGAAGATTTCTTCTTTTAAAAATTGATTGATTTTAAAAAAATAAAGATAAATAATGAAAATAAGAAAAAATAAAACATTTTGTCTTTTTTCGAGTTTGGGTTTTATTATTTTTTATTGACAGTATTTGAAAATGCATATTGATTAAATACTTTTCCTTTTTACATAGCAACAGTTTTCTTACAATTACAATAATATTTTACAAGCATCGATTGTTTGGTATGGAGTTTGAACCTATAGAAAATCGCTTCTTATGTACCTCCTATAAAAAGAGAAAAGCGATTTTTTTAGTAGCGAACAAATGAACGATTGAATTCAATATCTTTCACTACTCTTGGCAATTTCTCGAGCTATTATTATCCACTTACATTAAATTCGCTTCAATTGGCCTTTCGAAAGGTTCTGTGAATTATTTTTAACATTAAATTTTCATACGTAGAAAAACAATCACTCTGACTAGGCTTCTTATTCAACATAGTTTTAATGCCTTTAGTGTATTTTCAAAACAGTTTTAAATGACTTTTCAGAAAGTTGTCCCGTTAATTATAATATTAAACTTAAAGATTGGGAAATGGCTTTTCAAAAATCTCTCAGAAACTAACTACTTGATATCCCAACCACAGATGAAATGTCGTGTCAACTTGAAAGAAAATTCCTCACCAATGCACGGAGTACATTTCTAGGTCTGAATAAAGGAGGCCATTAGTATCAATATAAAATTGGGGAACCCAAAATAATTGAGAGATTAAAATTTAGACTTATTAGCTCTTAAAACATCTGTTTCTATTAAAGTTATACCTCCTAATTGGATTTACGCTTGCCTATCAATTTGTCTGCGTGCATGATACAGGTCACACTTTTCGAAATTTTTTAGTGAAGTTCTATGCATGTGTGTTTTGGCTGAAAAACGAATTCTACTGAAAATGGTTAAAATCGGGCTAGTCTGATAAGCGCGCCCCATATAACGCCTTTCTGAAAGACATAACAATTTTGAATATATTTACACGTAAATTGTGGCTGGATTTTATTTTAACATAAAAAACATACGTACCAAATTTGGTCCAGATCGTTCCATTTTTTTGACCCCTTCCAATATGCCTTTTTTTAAAAAATAAGTCGTTACATGGATTAGCAGTTCAATTTTGTATATATTTTAAGGAAAATCGGTAGTGCTTTGTATATTGGCAAGGAAAATATGCGTACCAAATTTGATCCAAATCGATCCACTGTTTAATTCGCCTGTCATACAATGAACTTTTTAAATAATTGTAAAAATGCGGTTTTTACAATTTTGTTGTCTTATAATTCTCATATTTGATTTTAATCATATGAAGGAAAACGGTGTAGAGTAATTAAAAGTCGGCTTTAATTTAAATGTACACTACTTATTTATTTCAATTAATTTAATTATATATTTAGAAGAAAAAAATTTGCTTAAAATCCAATTTGATATAATTTTATAATGAATATGTTGACTTCACATATGAACTGAAGAAGCATGAAAATAAAAAAACTACAAAAATGTTTTGGGTGGTGAAAATGAATATATTTCAGAAGATTTCATTTGATAGTATTTTCATTTCACTTTACCTCTGCCGAAAACTATTTATAGAAAAATGTACAAAAGAAATATTTTGCGTCTTCATTTCCTGCCTCTCGCAAACTGCTTTTACAATGTTTGCCCAATCAAAACATAAAAATTATTTCAAAATCATTGTAATATTTAATTTATTCATTCAAAAACATTTTAAAAACATTTGAAGTGTTGAAGTCACAAAATAACGGCACAATTTCAGAAAATTAAAGTGAATGTGAAGAAACAATAAACTCCAATAATTTTGCATTAAAAGCAAATTAATGTATGTAATTAAGTAAATTAATATGAAATCAAAATCAATAAAAAATTAATTTAAAAAATTTTTTCTTGTTTTGTGAGACGTATCGTAAATAATTTAAAAAAAAAAAAAATGCTAAAATCGCACTTAAAAAAAAAATGAAATTGAAAATATAAAAGAAATCGCGAAAAAGCAGAAAACGAAAGAAAGTGGGAAACAGTAAAAATGTGCTCCATAACATCATCATTATTGTGTCCATTATGTGCTCAAACGACATTTTCAAGTATTGATGCTTTACGAAATTGTTTAATTAAAATCGCCAATGGCCCCTTAGCGTGTCCCATATGCCAGGGGCAATTTTTAGGTTTAGATAAATTAACTATACATTTATTTAGTCATAATACAATGATGATAACAACAACAACAACAACAACAACAACAAGTACAATTGCAGATTGTAATCCAACAACAATCGCCATGGCCAGCAACATTAAAGATCAAGTTGAAAATGTAAAATCAATTTCAAAAATACAACAAAATTCCGAGATATCATTAACAAATAACTCAAATGATAATGAGAATTATAAGAATTATCAAATGGAATCATTATGGACGATAAATCAGGCAGTGGAGAATTTTGAAAATACTCACCACCCAGCTATAATAAATGAATGTATGCAACATGAGAAACATGGAAATGAGCATAAAAATAATGAGATTACAAATTTTATGCATGTAAAACAAAACCAACAAATACAAGAACAACAACAACATTTACAATTTACATCAGAACAAACTCAACACATTAAAAAACAATTACAAGGAGAGCAGCAGCTGCAACACTTGCAACATCAACATATGGATATAAATATAACAACAAAACCAACAACAACACAAATGACAATACAAGCAATAACTAGTAACAATGATATGGAAAATATATGCAAAATATGCAACATAAATTTCTCGAATAAAGATTCAAAAGATATGCATGAAATGTTAATTCACATTAATAATGAAAATAAATCGAATGTTCGGGATTATACTTTGCCATTGCCATCTTCCATTTCCTATGTGAATGGTTTAAAGGAGACTTCAGTCATTTTTTCATCGCTTGCAACGGCTACAAATTCTTCTAAGCAAATAATCATTAAAGATAATTATGAATATAAATGTTATTTGTGTATGAAATCGTTTCGTATGAAAGGTTCATTGCGTGTCCATCTCAAAGTTGTACATTTAATTGAATTAACCGATTATAAAAATAAAAGCAAATTGTGTGAGCCAATGAAGAAATCAACGAAGAAAATAACTACTGAGAATTTTTCAACTAAATTTGACACTAAAAAGTTCTCGATAATGATTTAAATTTCTTGCAATCTATGCCCTACAATGATCAAAAATTGTATAATGCAACAATTAAAAATTTACAAAATTCGCAAATAGTAAATTTAGAAGAAACTATTGCCAAAAAACAAGCACAAATTTCAATTGATAATAATAATAACAACGATCGTGGGAATGATAATAATTTTAATACATTACAATCGAATATATTTGCCATAGAGAATTTGAATCCGAAAATTTGGGAATGTGATATCTGTTCGAAATGTTTTACAACAAAATACTTTTTAAAAAAGCATAAACGTCTTCATACTGGTAAATTTAAATTCATTTGTATTACCCTTTGATTGAAATTTTTATCAATCAAAGTAATTCCAAAATTAATTGTCTTCTTTTTGAGATGCCAGTCTAAATTTTAAGGATGATATTTTCTATAGCAAATCAAAGGAAATCCAATCAATCTGAAAATTCCACAAAGTGATTCAATTCATAACGTTAAAATCGCAGGATTTTATTTAATGCGCTGAAAAAGTTCGATATAAATTAAGAGTCAAACAAATGAAAAAATATCAATTTATGAAAAATTTGAAAAATACAAAGAGAATTTTAAATTTCAATTTAAACTGGAGGCACAGATTTTGTCTAACAAAATACTACTTTTTTAGTGATTTGTTTTTTATAAGTAGAGGGAAAATGTATCGATGCTTTCAGGGTCCTTGATTTGAATGTGAAACCGAACTTTTTAAATTTCTTATTTAAAAAAATTGAACAGGGCGTTTTTGTGGAGAAAAAGTTTCAAGGATCTGATTGAAAATTTACACAAAACATATTTACACCAATTCTCTTGAAAAAGTATTCAACTTTATAAATATGTTCCTTATAAAAAAAAAGCGTTTCATCGAAGATCAAATGGCCTTGAAAATGATTGAAATTGAGCAATTTTTACAATCAGTTAATTGAATCGTCATGACTTGATCAATTGATTTTTAAAAAAGTATAGTGTATTCTTCAATGAATATTATTTTCTTGGCATGCCAAATTTTTCTACATACTTTAAGTTTTGTACTGAATTTCGATCAAAAGAATAAATTGTTGATACTTTTTAACTATTTTTCACATTACGGGCCTGTGCCAAAAGTCTTATTTTCCACATAGTTGGACTTGAGTGAAGCGCTAACATTAATTGAATCCCAGATATACCACATTACTCCTTCTCAAAAATTTTTACTTCTTAATAAATTTATTGTTACTTAAATCATTTTAGGGGAAATGCCTTACACTTGTGAGTTATGTGCAAGAACCTTCACATTCCAGCAATCTTATCATAAGCATTTATTATATCATAGTGATGAGAAGCCTCATATATGCCAAACATGCGGTAGAGCCTTTAAAGAATTATCAACTTTACATAATCATGAGCGGATTCACAGTGGTGAGAAACCATACAAATGTGAAATTTGTGGTAAGCTCCTGGTAGTTAATTTAAGCATAATAATTTAAGCAGTAGTTAATTTAAGCAAAAAATTCCAAATTTGAAAAAATCGATCAATAATATTTGTAATTATTGGAATCTGACCAAAGTAGCTTCAATAAATTTTAAATTTCTCTAATTATGCTTAAACAAATATTTTAAATAAATTAATAGAGATCCAAAATGATGGTTCAAAAAAAAAAAAAAAAGAAACAAATAAGAGTTGGTCGAGTTCGACTCTTAAATACCCTAATATGCCTTAAATGTCTAATATAATTAAAATGTTGAATGAATGAATTGAAAGTAAATAAAATAAAAAATTGCCATTTTTCAATTATTCTAAAATAACTGGAAATGTTCGTTGTACGGCAGGGACTTCATGCAATGGACCCAAATGTGGTCCCACATTTGTTAAGCATGTTTTTTTATGTTAAAATATAACGTAGTACCAATTATTGTTAAATTATTTTGTTTAAAATTAAATCTTTTGTTCATGCAAATATATTTCTTCAAAAAATCAACCTTCTCTTGAAAAAGTCGTTATTTGGCAAGTGGTCATAAAAATGGTTCAATTCCAACATTTTCAATAGAATTCGTCTCATGGTCAAAACATATCTCCATACGAAATTTTATTAAAATATCTACAAAATTGCGACCTAGAGCTTGATAACAAGTGGACAGACGAACATACACGTTTAAATCAAATCAGAAAGCGCTTCTAAGTCGATCTATGTAATTAAAGATGAGTCCATCTCAACTCCTTCTGAGTATTACAAACACCTGCACAAATTGCGAGAGCACACGCCTTGGAATTACCCAAACCATTAAATATTAGATTATTTGTATATCGAATGCCATAAATCATCATAAATCGCACTAAATTTTAAAGCAATAGATAATGGAACTCTATGCACGCTTATTAATCATTAATCATTTTTGATCTTAAAAAAAAATCGAGTTGACACTTTTCTTCTTCAAACGTTTACAATCAAATTAAAATTAAAATTTACTATGATTTTCTTTTACGCTTTTAAGGTAAATGTTTCCGTCAAAGGGTCTCATTTTTGGTACATACACGAATCCATACGGGAGAATTGCCATATAAATGTGAATTATGTGAGAAAAGTTTCCGTTACAAAGTGTCACAACGTACTCACAAATGTCACGTGTTATTAGTGAATAATAATAATCATGATAATAATCATGATAATAATCATGATAATAATCATGATAATAATCATGATAATAATCATGATAATAATCATGATAATATGATAATATTAGTGACTGTCATAACTTTTTTGAACAACAAAATAAGAGGCATGATATCGAAGAAGCCACAACTTTAGAAGAAATAACTGAAAATATTTTGAAAACGATTTTTAAAGAAAGTACAGAATATAATATAGAACAATTGGAAGCAAAAACATTATCACAATCAAAACAACAACAGCCAGAATTAGATTTATCAAAAAATTTCGAAATGTTACACAATATTCCCATTCTACATGATGATAAAATATCTTCAAAACAAGATAAGTTTAATGTAAATTTCAATATGAAACCAGATCATTTGTCACAATGTTATGAAACTAATCATAATAAATTTACATCGCCAATAAATCAACTTGAATTGAAGATGATTGATAATAATAATACTGATAATAACAAAATTGATAATGATGATCCATTTTCACCAATTGAACAATTACAAAATATGCGTTTATATTCACCGCAATTACATTTATACGACGATAGTGATTTAACGCGTTTTTTACTCGATCATACAGATGAATTTACTAATAAAATTTTATAAAATATCTATTTTTTTTTTTTTTTGGAAATTCACAAAAATAGAAATAAAATGTAAAATGAAATTGAATTATAAATTGAAAAGAAGATTTGGCCATAGTTATTACTGTCGTATATTTTGATAATAGCAAAAATTTTATAATCGAACAAAACCAATTTTTAAATTACTCTGCTTAAAAAGTCAATCAGATTAATTACATGTCAAGAAAATCTATTAAGAAATGTGGAATTTTTGCGAGATCTGAAAGTAAACGGGAAAGTGATGAAAATTTTATCAAACTGGAGAATTATAATTGGAATTAACTTGTACAATGAGTAAAGTTGATTCGAAGGTCTTTCTCTTTCTCTTTCTCTCTCTCTCTCTCTTCCTCTCTCGCCAACCGCTGCTACTTCTAGCAAGCCCAACATGGAGAAGAATTATATTACGCCTAATAATTTAATAAAATTATCAGGCGATATTCATCGTTATAAGTAAATTAATAATTTAAACTAAAATTCTGAAAGAAGGAAGAATCTCTGAAAGAAGAACATAAAAAAATGCAATTTTTATTTTTGCTGCTTTTTTTCTGCTTCTTTTTTTTTTGTCAATGTTTTTTATTTTCATCTTTATAATGATTTTAATTTTGTTTTATTTTTGTTAAACTTATTAATAGTAATTTGTTTAAGTTTAGATTATTATTATTATGTTTATTGATTATATAATAAACTTTTCACATTTATTAATTGGATCAATCGGATCGATCGTTTAATTCATATAATCCTACACTTATATATATATAACATATTTATATGTATTTATATAATTTTTATTTATATTTTATTTATAATTCCATAATTAAAATTTTTTAATGTGCTTTACATCCATTTGTGGTGTTAAAGTCGCCAAAGATTAAAAGAGAAAAAAATAAATGAAATCATAAAATTAAATTATTATTCATACTTTTTTTCTTCTTCTTCATTATATAAAAAAAAAAATTATTTTGTCTCATAATTAGTTTTATTTTAATAATTATATATTTATTGTATATATTATGATTCTTCTCTTTTTCACATTCGCGCAGAACTCTGTACCTTGTATTCCATATCTTCTGTAGCCTTACTCTGTATGATTAATTTAGAATAATTAAAAACAAAAATTTTCTATTTTCTTTGTGTGGTGGGAATGACGCAAAAGGGGTGGGTGGAAAGCTATGGCATAGAGGGAAGGTGGGTGGACTATGTGCGGTGATTGGCGAGAAATAAATGTTGTAAATATTCCTTTTTTATTTTTTTTTTTTTTTTTAATAAATTTTCGCAATTAAATTTAACTTTTAATTAAATTTTCTTGTCTTTGTTGAAATATTTTTTGATTTTTTAAATTCTTTTTTAAACTACAGCTTAATTTTTCTTCTTTTTATAACTAGAGCTATTTTTATTATTTGTAAATATTTTATACTCAGTTTCTTCTTTTTTAACTCTTAATAAAATTTTTTTTTAATTTTCATTGCTAAAGCCAAAATAAATTTCGTATTGCAAAAGAAAACAAAAAAAAAATTCTCCAAAAGACAAAACACAACAAAGAAGACACAACAATTTTTTATCAAAGATTTTTAAAAACAATTAAAATAGGAAAAAAAAATATTCGATGGATTAAAAATTGAAGGGGAAAAAATAATAACGAAAATGAAGAGAAAACAATATAAAATTAAAATAAAATATCAACAAAAAAAGTTACAACATAAAAATTTTTAATTAAGAAAATTATAAATTATAAAGTGAAATAAAAAATGTTAATTTAAAACCATTTCTTTTTTTTCAAGTTCGTCACTTTAAAGCCTTTTATTTAAAAAAAAAAAATTTTTTTTTTATTAAAATCGAAAGGTAAAATATGAGGAAAACACACACAAGCAAAAATAAAATTAAATTTTTTTAATGGAAGAAATTGCATAATTATTATTGTTATTACTTGTCCTCTTCACTTCATATTTATATTAATTTATATAATAATTTTAAAAATTATTTAATAATTTTTTAGAAAGGCAAAAAAAGTAAAGAAAATCAAAACTAATAAAGAACAATTTCAAGAAAAGTAGTAAAAACAAACATTGAACTAAATTTTCTTATTTTTCATTTTATAAATTCTTTTTACAGCTACAGTTACAGCTACGAACCAACAAGAAGCTCGCCCAAAAATTTCCATTTATTAAAATTGTCATATGTATGTAGTCATACATCATTCCGTTACATTAAACGTAAAATGGTATCAGTGTCGCAACGATCGTTTTCCTCATTATTCCTCATTCATCCATTTCTCATATAAAATTTATATGTTGCAGTTTTATTGATAAAAGAAAAAGAGAGGCGACAAAAGAGTGAAAGGGAAATAGCGCTTGGCCTATCATGCTCACTCTCTTCTTTCTTTCCTCCTCCTCATCCTTCCCGATATAATAGATTTGAATTAATTTTTCTTTTTCATTTTGTCCTTAATCTTTTCCCTTCTTTTTTTCTTACTTATAATATTTTTTTTTGGATCTGTTGGATGAAGTTTTATATATAAATTGGATGACTGCCCTTCATTTTTAATTCAATTTAAGCTTCAACTCACTACTACTACTCCGCCTCTTCATCTTCTTCTTTTAATTTTATCTTGTTCTTCTACATATTTGAAATACTTCTGCTAGTTAATAAAGTATTTTTTGACAGAAAGGCAATTTTTTACTTTATGGATTTGTTTTGGTTGTTCAGTTCAGTTCGATTCAGTCTCAATTTGATTTGAGTTTAGTCCAATTTACTTATTGTAAAGTTCTTCTCATGATCAACTTTTTATATATAATTTTATATACATATACATATACATATACATATACATATACATATACATATACATATACTAATATATATATATATATATATCTGTATGTATATGTAATTTATTTATATTTTATAATTTATCGAAGAAGTTTAGAGAACATTACTTATTTTTTAGTATTTTCTTGACGTTTTCATTACTGCGCAATTTTTTTTTATTATTATTATTAATTATTATTATTATTATTATTATTATTATTTATTACTTTTAATAAAATAAAGATAATTATGATAATAATAATCCTTGTTATAATCATTATTATTATTGTAATTTTGTTCTCATTAATTTTTTATAAAACAAACAAACAAACAAAAAAAAATTATAGCAGCTTTAACAGCAATAGAATCTTCTTGTTCGTCTTACTCTTCTCTTTCTTCTTCTTCCATTCTCTCTCTATATACATTAACAATGATTAAGTTGAATTAAAAAAAAAAAATAGATATTGAAAAAGAATCACCACCAAAAAGATCATAATTTCAGAAGCAAAACCAAAACCGTTAGTTATTGTTGTTGCTGTTATTATTTATATCATATATCAATTATTTAAGTAATTTATTTAGGTGTTTATTTATATATCACTCAGGCTATTTATTTATTTATATTCTTTTTATTCTCAAATACATGTATAAAAATTTAAATATTTATAACGGTTTCATGTGTTTCATGTTTCTGCATATGTGTGTATATGTGTATATGTGCGTATGCGATTGACCGAATATAAGAAGTTATAAAAAAGAAAGAACATAACGGAAAGCAAAGTGAAGCAAGGGAAAAGGCTGGAAGAATTAACATTTGTGATGGTTTTCTTGTTGTTTTTGTTTTTCTATTTTTTTTCTTTTTCTATTTTTGAAGTAAAAACAGAAAAAAGAACAGAGCAGAGAGGCTGCGCTTTAGTCCAACATTCCTTTTACAATATTCATTTTATACATATATAATATATATATATATATATATATATATATATATATGTATATGCATGTATATATATATATCCAAGTATTAAATATATTGAAATTAAAAGAACGAAAAATTAAAAGAAAAATTTTTTTTAATTCAAAACAGAGATAACACACATAGACACACAAAACACAACAACAAAGATTTTGCTCGTTACATTTGTTTGTTTGTCGATGTGCTCCATTCACCAGTCTCATGATTTTATTATTCTTTTTATTATTAGTATTATGCCTTATTTCTTCCATGTAACATAGTTCATTCATTATTATTATTATTTATTATTATTATTGTAGTTGTAGTAGTTGTTGTTGTTTTTGTTACTCTTATTGTTGTTGTTGCACTTGTTGTTACTGTTACGCTTGTTGTTGTTGCCGTTGCGCTTTTTGTGCTGTTGTTGCGCTTGTTGTGCTGCTGTTGCTGTTGTTGTTGTTGTCATTCACCTCTTTTTTTTTTTTGCTTTTCTATATTCTCTCTGCCCTTGGATTAATTTCTTTTTATTCATTATATTTACACAAATAAATATTGTCGTGGCCTTTTTTTTTGGCTTTTTTGGAATTTTAACATTTTACGGTTTACTATTTATGATTTATGATTTATGATTTATGATTTACGATTTATAATTTAAGATAAATGGAAGGACATACTGCCTTCGTTAGCGGCAATTTTTAATTTTTGTCGCATCACCTCACGACTTGAATAATCTGGTAATTTTAAATAATTAACGCATGTCATTACAGATGGCAAATAATCATTAGGATTTTGATTCGTATCTAATGTTTTGCGTACAATAGTTAAAGCTGGTGTTAATGCTTTAAAACCGCCAGTTGGTAAACGTGGTGAACCGGTAACAAATTGTAAAAATAATCGTTGCTCTTCCTTAGTGTATGTCGATAATATTTCATACAGATATTTAATAGCTTGAGAATCTTGATTGAAACCGTGATCTGTACGACAACTGTCTTGTAACATTTTAACATCCCAACGTTGATAATTGTTACTACCACTTCCACAAAATACATTTTCCAATTCTTCCGGATAAAACATACGTAAACGTTGTACAGGGAATATTGAATCAAAACCTAAAGAGAGAGAAAAAAAAACGAAATAACGAAATAACGAAATAACGAAAATACAAATTATTGGAACATTCACTTATGTGTAAAAGAAGAATATTGAGAAAAATCGGTATTTAAAAAGAGATATATGTTTAGCCCACATCCAGCCATGATAATTCAAAGAGCGTGTCAGACGTGTATATTAACTTTTGGAAATATATATTTTATCCGCTTAACTATAATAACACTTATTTCAAAAAAAACTCTTTCATGGACATTTCTCATATGGTAAAGGTGATTAAATTCTAAAATTCCAAACTTTGCGCAAGCAACTTATATGGCACAATAATTTTAAAAATGGGCTGCCAACAACAGGAATTCTGAAGATACATTGTGAAAAATCTTAAATTATCTTGCTCTACACAATGATTCATAATTCATGAGGCATTAAAAAAAAATTGTAAAAATTTACACTTCACTCTAAACGAATTACAGAATGTCCTTATACTGATATATTTATATATTTATATCAAAAGTCCTTCAAGAATCATGGAATATGCCATACGCTTGAATATAAATACTTCTTTACAAATATTCTGTTCATCACGTATAAATTAAGAGAATCTCGACGATTTCATACCTTCCCTAAGGGCCTCGAATTGCTTTTGGACACCTTCAATCATAAACCAATATGTTACTAGATTAATGTATTGATGTAAATTATGTATCGTTACAGATGTGTCCCGGCCACCGCGACATAATTCAATATTGGCATGACCGGGTAATACGAAATCCAAACCTAAATCAGTTATTGGACAGCCATCTAAATCTAACGATTCAACTTTTTCAGTCTTTTCCATTGCATCTAAATTAGTATCACCTAATATGATGTCACGTTGATGGACAACATCTTGTAAACGTACTAAAGTACTTTGAACTTCTGGTGCAACACGTGATAAATCTGCCAAACTAACATGGGATTCTTCATTCAACAGCCAACGATAGAATGGTATGGAGAATGGTAAATCCAACTATATTTCATGAAAGTAAAAAAAAAGAAATAAAAAAAAAAAAGAGGAGCACATATGAAAAATAAATGAAAAAATAACAATAGCTTTGTAGACGGCTGGGGCCGCCTTTTAAATGTTTAGCTTAGTAGTTCTAAAAATGGACCAATCTTTTCCCAGGACATATATATTTTATCATTATAAAAATGATAAAATTTTAGTGATGAGCAAGATTAACTAGCAAGCATATTTATATGTTATTTAATAATTTGAGTTTATAATGTACGTACCATGCGACTATCCATGACTGCTTTAGCCATAAATTTACCCAAAAATTTAAATTTCGATTTAACTTTAGAGACTTGAGGCAACTTAGATGATTTACCCATGGGTAAGGGGAATAAACCGTGTGGTGTATGCACATAAGTAATTGGGACTGTTGAAGATGGGATGGTAGTTGCGGTTGCGGTTGCGGTTGTAGTTGCAGTTGTAGTTGTAGTTGTAGTAATTGGAGGACTTGCTGGTACTAATATTGGCATACTATTATATAAAGATGGCATTGATGGAGCAACAGTACCAGCAACAACAATATTGGCAGCACCAGTGTTAGTATTAAATTGCGATTGTTGCTGGTGATGTGCAGTATGATGGTGCTGTTGTTGCTGTTCATAGTCACCTTGATGTTCAATAAACATATCAAATATTTCATCAGCTAACAATTGTTGCGATGATTGCTGCTGCTGCTGCTGCTGCTGTTGTTGTTGTTGTTGCGACTGATGTTGGTGGTGGTAGTGGTGATGCTGTTGTTGTTGTTGATGGTGCTGTTGATGATTCGTATTATGTCGTGTTATCATATTAGCACCATTATTAGCATTATTATGGTGCTGCTGCTCTCGATTATTACGGCTGCTGCTACGTGTCGATATGTTATTTGTTGTTGTCGGTGGCGATTGTACATTGATATTTTGTTGATGATGACTTTGGTTATAGCGATAATGAGCGCTACTACTTGAATTTATTGTTGTATTATTAGCATTCGATGAATTGTTTTCGCCTAATACAACAACAACAGATTGATGGTGCTGTTGTTGCTGTTGTTGTTGCGTCAACTGTTCCGTTTCATCTACTTGAACAGTGGCCAATGACGACTTAACTACATCACCAATATTAGCAGAATTTTGTTTATAACTATCGCCACCATTCCACAAATGCAAATCGCTACGTTGAAATTCAGCTGAGACTAAAGCATAAAATTCCAATGTTGGGCCCAAACCGGTACCCACCTCATTCTCATATTGAATTTCTAGTAAGGCTCTTGAATGCCCAAATTCATGTATAACCATTTCAGCTTGTTTCAAAATATCTTGACGTGATATGGCACGTTTACGGCGATCCAATCGTGGCGCTACACGTTCCGAAGATTCATTTGAATTTAAGTCAGGCGTGGCATCCAATAAACGTTGCAAAGCACGATCTCTATCAAAGCTGGTTGCATAAAATAGTAGATGGCGCGTTTCGAATGGAAATAGAAATGGACAAGCCATACCTATTTGCGGTAGCCATTGCGGTAAATTACCAGTCATTATTACTAATGGATCTTGGAGTTGACGATTGGCTTTAGCTGCAATTTTCGGATGTATAAAATCATTTTGACTAATTATCATGTGACGTACAACGCAACCATATAAATGTTCCCAATGTCGATTAAGAGCATTCAATATACGTAATAAACAAAGACATTCAAGTGAGGCATCTTGTACAGAAGTAACCACATCGGTGGGCAGTGTTTTAGTAAGGAATGGCTTCAGAGCTGACACAACAGGTGGCGCTATACCTTCATGCCACAATTCAGTTTTCTTACGTAGCAACTTCGATGACGATTTATTCGACTTTTTCATCGAATTCGATGCAGAAGTTGATGATGTAGTTGGAGCTGAAGAACTAGATGATGCACCCGCATGATTTATTATTACAATATTTGATGTGGCACCACCAGTAGCACCGTTTGTCATTACATTTGCCGCTGATGTGGCTTTATTCATGATACCACCAACAGCAGCAGTATTTACATTCGAACTACAACCAGCTGATATTGATTCTTCCATCACTGGGCGATAATAAATCGTATGCTGTTGAACCCAAATGCTGGCATTAGCTATAGAACAAAATTGAAAAAAATGTACAAGAGAACGCGTATTTTATCTGAAGCAATTGGAGTTAGTTGCACATTAATTAAACTTTACCTAATGTCGTTTCTGTGTCGGTATCAGTTTCAGATTGATCATTAGCCAAAGGTGAAAATTGTTTAACAGCTTGATATACTGTCATATTATAAGGTAAAACATGATCACCGATGAGGAATTGTAATTTATGTTTAATGCCACTCTGGGCATTAACAACTGCAGCAACATTATCATCCATATCGGTTTCAGAATCATCATCGGAATCACCTCGTATACCGCCATAACCTCGTATCACTAAGTAACGCTCAATGGCCTGAACCATGGCTAGAGGATCAATTTTAACTGTACCACCCTTCCATTGTCGTAAATTTGAACAATCGGGATGACGTTGTAAATTGCACTTCAATTGATGGGTATTGAAGAATTTTAAAGCACTTGTATTAGAACGGCCACCACCGGGACCAGCGGGAAAATCATGGACTTTAACAGGGAATTGCTCCAATTGTGTAACACACGCGTTCAATTTAGCAATGAACGCAGTAAACGCTGCTGGCTCAATATTAGGTAATTGCCCAACTTTCTTCAATGGTTCTAATGGCAGACTGGCAAATACATGCATAAAGTAACGTAAACGTGTATCGCGTTCGACTAATCCATCCTCACTTGTCATATAAGTTAACATTGCTTTAATTAAACCTGAATGATTCACTTCAAATGGCGATATATCACTCTCCATTAATATATGCTTCAATTCTTTCAACGCAACTAAACAATTTGTAGAATTGCCATTCAATTTTTCAATAGTGTTACCTAACCGTTGCAAAATATTCGTATTATCAGCATTAGTACTATTGGATCCACTTTTATTTTTAGTGGTATTATCACCGTCATTATCATTATTGCTAGCCTTAGTAGTATCCTGATTACCATGGCGTTTAATGAATGAAACGGCTTCATCTCGTACCCATTGACGGGCTTTTTCACGATTACCAGCAGCAATAAGGTTCGCTTGTGATATGCTTTTACTTAAGTGTTGAGCCGTTAAGCTGCTGTTGCCAACACTAACACCACCATGATTAATGGCAATGGCACCCGAACTGCCAAGATGTTGCTGATGAGAGGTGGAATGGCCACCGGAATTGCTGCTACTACCGCCGCCCGCACTATTTGTGTTATGTCCATTATTAGCATTGATGAGGCACTATTATGAGATGAACGCGTTGCCCAACGTACTGGATTCAGGGATGCCAAAAACGATGTAGTCTTTGTTGCCGCAGAAATTGCGGAACTGCTGCCTCCGCTTCCACTACCATGATGCCCACTACCGCTATTACTACCTGCTATACCTCCACTGCCACTCTGCCCACTGAAGCGCGACTTTGATGTACTAGGTGTATTACTACGACCACCCGCTGTGCTATTGTGACCTGCCCCACTTACACTACTCATACCAGCTGCTGCTCTGCTAAGCAAATCATGCATTGCCGAGGTAGAAGTTGTTGGTGCTGATGACGATGGAGGATTACTTGTTATAAAAGTTGTTGCTACCGCTGCTGTTGCTGTTTGAGATGAACCACCACCACCATTATCATCTTGACGCGTCTTTGAACGACTGCTTGATTGAGATTTCCGTTTCGGTGGGACTTTGCGCTTAAGCATATCACTCATTTTATGTTGCAATGCCGAACTTGTTGAAGATGATGCTGCTGTTACTGGCTGAGCAACAGCACCTGTTGAAGCTACCGCTGCTGGTAATTGCATAGATTGGTTCTGATTACTTGATACGGCTGTTAAACTATTTGGTGTTGGATAATGCGTTTGTGTTAACGGAGGTGGCAAAGATAATGAGTTGAATGCTGCGTATTGATCAGTACTACTACCGGTCAATATATTTGAATGTATAGACGTAGCTGCCCCTGCCGCTTGGTTGGTATTTCCCGCATATATGAAATAATTATGATGAGCAGCAGCCATCGCTTGAACGTGTTGTTGTTGTTGCTGCTGCTGTTGTTGATGAGGATTGTGATGCTGATGATGATTATGATGCTGAATTGACGATGAAAGCGGCATTTGTGCTGCTAATTGGGAATGCGCTGGAGCAGAGCTACTATATTGGTAGTGAACGTTACCTGAGGATACAGCTCCTAAATTACTTGATGTATTAATATTTACAGCCATTGATGTATTGGGCATTACATTGCTTTTCTGATTGCTATTATGATTCGCATTATTACTACTACCATTACCGTGCCCCACTGAAGAAGTTAAAGTATTAAGACCATGAGAAAAGCTTTTTATTGCATAATGTTGGACATGATGATGGCCACCGCCACCACCATGATGATAATGCATTATCGGTTTTGATGAATTCGGTGTAGCGCTATTTGAAGAAGATTGCCATCCATAAAGAATGGATTCACTTGTAGACTAGATGCCGATGCCGGTGCACTCTGCGAACCATGTACACTCATATTAGTGGGTAATGGCTTTGGCGATGGATTGGCACATATCGGATGATTTGGATCTGTTAGTTGAGTAATTTGGTATATCACACCCTCACGTCTGAAATGTGTGCCAAATGTATCTGGCAACTTTAGTATGAGTATCTCAGCCATTTGTAAGGCTCCCACCACAATGCGCAAATCATTACTGCCCAACATTCCAGCAATGTGACTGGAAAGTAATTGGAATTTTAAGACTTCGATAAGTAACTCCGGTGAAGCGTAATATACCATGCGTAATAGAGCTCTTAAACATTTATAACGGACATTAGGACCAGCTGATGAACTATACACTTCGTATAGTACATTGAACAAATTTTTAATAAATTCAGCAGCTAGACCACGCTCCTCTTTAAGACAAGCAATTCGTGCGTCTACAGAAGCTCGCTTTTTTTGGGCATTTACTGGGGTGGTTGTTGCTGATGATGACGATGCTGCTGAGGTTGCAGTTGCCGCTGCAGAGGCTACAGTAGCTGCCACTGTTGTGGAAGTGGTAGTTATTAGACTGCTACAAATAGCAGCTGCAGTAGCAATTGTTGTACTAACAGCTGTAAGTGCTGTAGCAACAGCTGAGGTAGTCAAATCCTGACCACTATTATTACTACCACTACTATGGGTTATAGTAGTACTATTGATTGGCCCAGAAGGTGGTGGTGGTGGCGGAACATAATTAGGATTCACTTTACGTTGTACTGGTCTAGCCGTGCCAGTATCTTCATTGATTTGTTGCATCGAATGAAAGTCTACCGTATAAGTACGACCCAATGTACTTAAAGTAAATTCGTCTTCAGAATTTAAATGAGCCGCTTCAATCATACGAGAATCTATAGTGGAATAATTATGCCAAGTACCACGATCATCACGCCATTGCCATTGCACTTGATCCTGAGTATTAATAGTGGGGCGATCTAACAAAGCATCAACCACAAATATTCCATCTGTTGGTAAACGTGGCATAAGTTCGCCAATTAAGCAGGTAATTTCATATAACTCTGATGGTGATCTTGAGATCAATTCAACATGTGTAGAAGTTGAAATGGTAGTTATTTCCGCATTGCCTGTTAATAAATATAACAATGTTGCCGCTATATCACTTTTAAGCAACGATATGGCCAGATCAGGGCAATTGGCACACATTAAACTTAACATGCGTACCACAGCGGTAAATGTGCCTGAATTCAGTAAAGCCGGTGTTACTACCAACAATTGCTGACAATTTTTAAGTAAATCTTTACTAGCGATTTCCTGTAAGCGTTTCGGATCATACTGAAAGCTCTCTACTAAACGGCAAAATGAAGAACAAACACTTTCCACGCATTTTTTATCCTGCTGAGCTAAAAGACGAGCTAATAATGGTAAGTTATCTGCAACGAAATGAAATTCTTCCGGATGCAAATTCAAACAGCAATTTGCTGTTATGGCTAAAGCAGCACGCTGCGCATTAATGGAAAAGAAGTCCAAGTAAGTAAGACAAGCCGATATACCATTGGCTTGAAGAATGGCTTTATTATGCCGTCGTGATAATATTTCTAACGCACTTAAACTTTGCTCTGCCACATCCATGCATTGTATCACTTGTAGCTTCTCCAAGAATACAGGCACTGCGTCTACAACGGTACCTGAGGAGCGCGGCAACGCTTCTAACATATACGCTAAAGCACGGCATGCATTATTCATTATATCAAAGTTATGCTCCATGCGTAACAAAGTGATTAAAGCTGGTACAACCTGTTTAATGGGAAAACCTGCCAAGGTATCTTCATTGCCCATCACAAGCATTTGGCACATTTCAATTGCTGCCTGCAATTGCTGACTCTCATCGTGTGATTGTAAACCTTGCAGCAATTGTTGCGCCTTTGATGAACTATTATTGCCTATGGTCCGATGTAGAATGTGAGTCATACGAGGACCTAAAGCACCAAATAGATGAGGCGGCAAACCGCGAGCCTCCAATAATGCTTGTAATCGGCCCACCTCACTATCATCACTCTCCGAATCACCATGTGAAGTTGTATTGTTTGCCGTGTTTGCGGTTGCAGCGGCCGTTGCTGTTGTTGTTGTTGTGGTATTATTGCCGCCTATACCACCACCGCTACCACTATTATTAGTAGCCGTGGTTGTTGAAGTGTTCGTACCACTGCCACTAGACCCCACCGTTACCGGATTTGTATTTGAAGACGTTGTGCCACGTAACACGTTCGCTGCAACTAAAGATGCTAAAAGGAAAATATCAAATTTGAAAGGAAAAAAAAGGAAAAACGAAAAGAAATAACGAACAAGAGAAAAGAAAAAAATCAATGTGATAAGGAATTCTATCCATGCATTCTTCAGTTGAATTTCTTCAAATAAAAATAATTGTTTCTTATTTTTTTTTTTTTGATAATCTTTCTTTTTAAGGGAAGAGGGAGGATGTAAAAAACAAAAAAACAAAAAGATGCATTAATCTAAAACTAATCCGTCAAAAATCAGAAATATGCCGGCAGGCAGGGTTTTACGAGAGATAGCGAAAATCTAATATTTAGGTATCTCATTCATCGTGGATAAGGGCTGGAAGCCCTCTACAAAGCCACAATGTGATTATTTAATTGCTTTATAATATTTTGAACCCATCTTTTTTAATTCTATAAAACACTAAAAATCAATCCAGCCGTTTATATAAAAAGAAAAATTTCACGTTTCTTTTGTTTTCTTTAATATACCAAAACATTCCCCGTCATACGAAATTTTGTTGAGACGTGTCTTATTTCTTTCATTAAAATTACCACGCTCTTTGGACGATTATATTACACTCTCAAAAGTTAGCTAGCTTTAAGTTATACAGAGTTTTTTAAATTATTTTCTGATTTTGCTTTATTTACTTTCCCATTTCAGTCACAACTATTTAACATTTAAAAATCTTACTCTCTTAAGCGGCTTGCTCAAGAAAGTTTACGTAAAATTCTTAGAAAATATAAAGCAACAATCATCGTGACTTTACTTGAAGTATTTTGAGTACGTAAAATGGATTAAAAACGCCATTTCTAAAATCAACAACTAGAAAATTTCTCAACCCAGATAATGTTGCACTAAAACACCATAGAAAAACATCTTTTCTACCTGACAATTAACTAAGTTTTGCACAGTCTCTTTGCTGCCTGAAATTTCAACCAGATCGACCACCATTGAATAAGTCCTAAAAGTGTTTGACAAAAAAACCCGTGACTTCGACAAATTTTTGAGTTACAATAAAACAAATTTGAAATCAAAATGTAGAATAACTAAAAATGTAGGCAGACGTAGTTGGATGAATTCAAAAGAGCAAAGTGTCTGAAGTTGTACAACCGTTGTCAGTACTGATTGCGAAAACTGATTAAAGCCGCAAATTTCGTATCAGAAAAATGGAAACAAATAAAAAGTAAGTGCCATAAAATTTTGCGTGGAAAAAGCAACACGATTTTGGAAAATTGAACGTTGTTACGCCAGTCCACACTCCTATTTGATTTAATTTAATAGGCTCTAAAGTCAAATATTTATCATCCACTATAAAGTTTATATTAAGTATTTTAAAAATAGAAAAATTTGAATTTTGTCCATTGAGAAAATGATATATAGATGTATTACCGGCCCCAAAAAAAAAGTAAACACAAACAAAAGCAAAATAAATTCTTCCACGGATGTTGATAAGTTGTGTGAGTCTCCCTCCCACTCACATCCTAACTCAAACTCACTCTCTTTCACAAGTACAATTTTGAAACTTTTTAAACTTTAAAAAGCCATCAAGATCCTTTATTGGAAGAAAATTTTCGCTCTAACAAAGCAAAAAAACTTAATATGTTTAGATTATGGATTTCAGATAATTCGAAAAAAATCGAAGAGGAAAATGAAGCGCATATGAAAAATTGATAGATAATTATGAATATAAAAGAGTAAGTTATATATAAGAGAAGTTATGTATGTGCTTCTCCCTCAGCGGTAGCCGATGTACATAGTGTAATTGTTGTTATTGCCATGATGACTTGTAGTAATGACTTGTAGCAATGTGCTGTGATGATAATAATATTAATGATCTAATAATGCACAACCATAGAAACTGAAATATGCAGAGAATTTAACAAAGCAATAGCAAATCATATCGAGCGGGTAATTTTCTAAGGAATGGAGAGGAACGAAATAAATTGGCTCGTTATCTTACATAATAAACTTATATACTTTCTTGGAATTGTTTGGTGTATTTCCTTATAAATACAACTACAAATTACTACTTAAGGTTACGGTAAGGTTAAGGTAAGGAAATGGAATGAATCTTTGCACAATTTTATCTGTAAAAATTATATAAATATATGAATTAAAAATACATAATACATGTAAATAAATTGGTGATGGAATATGAAGAGAGATCTATTACTGAATAAACTATACTATATAAATAAATATTCCTATTAAAAGAAGATTAAATTTTATTATATATGTACCGTATCACCAAAACCATAAACCCATAATGTAGGTAAAGTAAGAACTTCTTTTTTCTATAAAATATAAAATGTAATATCAGTATCAGTTGAGAAAAAAAATACAAATTTATCTTTTTAGCACATATCTTTTCCACAAACATTTGATATATAATTCGCGCCTTCACCACGCGATCTTTATTTTATGAATTATTTCATATTACATCTTCTCGCAGCTGCTCATTCTGTATACACAACAACATTTACATGCATGTGTCTGCACTATTCTATTTTTGTATTGTATTTGTATGCCACTTTTTTTATAACTTTTGATGCTTTATTTTCTATTTGAGAATTGTATTAAACTTGTTTATCTGTTGTGTGTTTGTCATTATTTGAATTGCTCTAATGAGTCGCAGGCGGATTGGGAAACAAATGAGTGTGAGACTTAAAGAGTGAAACATACAGACAGAAAGAGAGATAAAGAGAAAAACAGAGAGAGAAGGAGAGAGAGAGAGAGATCATCATCAAAACTTACCACTGACTCTATGAGGATTTTGATGAGTGACCAAATAAGAGCTTGCACCGGATGGCACGTTTGTTATAAGGGCGGTGGCAGCACCAGACGATGTTGATGCACCCAATATGGCAGTACCTAAACCGCTTGTCGTATTATTAGCGGCAACCGCACCTACACCCGGACGATAACTGTATAAGTAACCGGGTTGGACTATTGTGGTTCGTTGAGGTAAAATTTGAGATGACGGATGATGTGGGTGATGAAGTTGCTGTTGTTGCGATTGTTGTTGATGATGGTGTGCTACAACACCGTGATGCTGTAAAAGCGTATTTTGAATCTGATGTTGATGCTGTTGTTGCTGTTGTTGTGCTGCTGCAATGGCAACTACAACGGCACCTCCGCCAGTCGCTAATGATTGATGCGTTGGTGGTGGATGTAACGGATGGAGCGTCGATCCAATAAGTTGTTGCGACTGTTGTTGTTGCTGTTGCTGGTGATGGTGTGATAGTTGAGGAGGAGGGATTGATTGTGTCTGTGATGTTTGATGTATTTGAGAGGGTGTGACAGGGTATAATTGGTGGCCCACGACAACGGGTAAGCTTGCTGCGTTTGTGGCGCTGCGCAATATAGCACCTGTATTATTAAGGCCACTGCCGCTCGCGTTTCCGTGGTGTCGGGCCTGCGCTGAACTAACACAGGAACCCGTCTTGCTGCGAGAGCTGCGTCTAAGTGAATGCGATGAAGAGTGATGATGTGCCGTTGTATTTGTCGTATGATATACAACGCTGCCTTCGTGCGTATTGGCTACAATTGCTGAACCAGCAACACCTAAGTTAACTTCAACCGATTGTGTTGGATGTTGTTGTGGGACGCTTACAACCGGTGTCGCTAACGGGTCCACTTGATTGTGATTGGGATTGTGAGATCGATGTACTCCACTTAGATGTGAAGCGTGATGATATCGGTTTAGCGTCGCTTGTTGTTGATGTTGCTGCTGTTGCTGCTGTTGCTGCTGTTGTTGATGTTGCTGCTGTTGTTGATGTTGCTGCTGTTGTTGATGTTGCTGCTGTTGTTGATGTTGCTGCTGTTGCTGCTGTTGTTGATGTTGCTGCTGTTGTTGATGTTGCTGCTGTTGTTGATGTTGTTGTGTAGTCTGCTGTTGACCGTGAATCGGCCCACTTAATTGCACTTGTTGATTTGTAGGCGGTGGTTGTGGCACTTGATATATTAGTGGAGTAACAGCCGCTGCTCCACCAACTGTTGATGCAAAGGTACCCAAATTTAAAATAGCAGCGGCAGGGGATGCTGTCACACCAGATTGATAAGTCTGATAAAAATGTATTTGTTGCTGTTGTGCTGCGTGTGCTGAATAAAAAGTTGTTGGTGCTCCGGTCTGTGGATTTATGTAATGAGTTTGAGGCGCTACTGCTGGCCCTGTTATATGCTGTTGTGGTTGTATTATGTGAGCGCTGTGACTTTGAGATGAATAGTTTGTACCACTAATTATTGTATGGTGATGACTATGATTGGAATGCTGCTGCAGCTGCTGCTGTTGTTGTTGTTGTTGTGGATGCAATGGATGAACAGCAGATGGTCCAACTATAACACTTCGACTAAGGCCAGATAAAGTGACGTTATTTCCAGTATGTATATTGTGAGTGTGATTTGTTAGGGGCACACCAGATGCCGATAATGTTGATGATGATCCTATAACTCCAGCAAATCCTAGCCCAACACCACCACCACTACTACCTACCACCGGTACACCTATATTATAATCCGTACTACGGCCGTTTATCGATGTATTACTATTAGTAATATTGTTAATATTTTGATTGGGATTAGCACTTTGGCTGCCACCGCTGCTACGTGTATGTCGTGCCCCCAGATTCGGGGCTCTATTATAGCCCGTCGTCGTAGCTGTTGTTGTTGTTGTTACTGCTGCTAAATATGTATTAACTGTAGTAACTTTATTTAGACGTTGATCGATAAGCTGTTCTTTAATTTCGCTCTGAGAAGTTCGACACCAGTTAATGGTGGTGTTGTTATTGCTACTATTAGGAATGTCTCCTCCACCACCTCCACCACCACCACAACCGATGTAACTGTTAACAGCAGTGTTACTATTTCCACTTGGTAGGACGGCAGAACTTTTATCAATTTCTGATCGATTCAACACGGCAGCACTTATTCTTTCTTGTAATATCCTTTCACCGCTACCGTCCTTCTCCTTATTCAATTTAGACTGAAGTTGCTTTTGCTGCTGCTGTTGTTGATACTGTTGTGACTGTTCCTGCTGTTGTTGTTGTTGATGCTGCTGCTTGTTATGTTGGCTTTTTAAACGTTTCGAACTTTTATGCCGCTTAATACGGCGACCGCAATGTCGCTTTTTGGATGAAAATTGCTCTCGCTGTTGCTGCTGCTTTTTACGCTGATGTTGTATTAATGATGTTGTATATAATTGTTCTTCGCCGTCTATATCCTCACCACCGCCACCAGAGATTCCGTCACCGTTTCCAACGTCAACTGCAAATCCGTTTCCTTCTTCTAATTCTTTAGATTGATAATGCGATTGCGTTTGTGATTGCGATTGCTGATGATGATGATAATGCGATATACGGTTACCTTTAGTTTAGAAAATGAGTAGAGAGGCAAATAGAAAAACACAGGTGGGTGTTTGTTTGATATTTTCAATTTGCTTTTTAAGTTTTTTCTTTTTTGTTTTCTCTTCAAAAAAAGCGCTTTTCTCCAACTCATTAATCGGGCACAGAACACACAAAACAAATTTCAATGTCTACTCAAATGAACTCAACCAAAGAAGAAAAGAAGTATCTCACAATTAAATATAAATAAAAAAAATCAAGAACAAGGTTGAAACTCAATTAAGGAATTTCAATCGCAACTATCCTCTATCTCTTTGTAAAAGCATCAAAAAAAACTTGAGGCTTCAAATCGTTAAATGCGAATGTTCCCCCCTCCCTCCTACCCCAACAAAAACTCTAATGGGGTATTATGTATGTATGTATGTATGTACGTATATATGTATGTATGTGTGTATGTGTGTATGTATGTATGCAAATATGCATTTATGCAAATATGCATGTATTGTATATATGTAAATGCTTTGTGTATATGTGTGCTCTGGATGCTTCTCTGTGGGCAATTATTCCATAAATTAAAACACGAACACAACGTTTATATTGGCGACACGCACACGACCAAGCATACACACACACATACACACACGCTCAACAATAAACGTATATTGATTTTTATGTTCTTTTTTTTTGTCGTGTGGTTTAAATCACTTTTCCTTTGTTAAAAAACTATAATAAAAAATTTCGCTATAAATTTTCTATTTATGCATACTTCAATTTCAATTCGTCCTCGGTTCCTATTTCGTTACGCGTCGTTTTTTCTTTTTCTTTTGCAAAAAGTTATAAAAGAAAAAATGTTAAAAAAAATTATTTAAAAAAAAAGGAACAATTAACGAACAAAAAAATGACTCAAAGAAAAATGAGTTCAATTTTTTTTCATTTGTTAGTCTTCCTATTCACTTTCTTCTCCTTCTTCTTCTTCTTTTCCTTTTACATTCTTCTTCTTCTTTTCCTTTTGCATTCTTCTTCTTCCTCCTCTTTTGTTGTTCTTTTCTTCTTCTTGTTCTTCTTCTTTTTCTTCTTCTTATATTTGTAAAACATTTCTTACTTATACTTTCGTGTTTTCTCTGATTAATCTTCCGATTTTGAATTTGATTTTTACTTTTTTTTTATATTTCAATTTAAACAATTTTACTTGTTATAAATGGCCTGGGGTTTTTAGATATAAAAAATTCCTTTACATTTGTCATCTAAGAAACTTTTTTTTCTTTTTAATTTTCGTTTCCGTTTTTGCTTTCGTTTTTTTTTTGTTTTTTTATTTGTTCTTTCGGTTTTTTTATGTATATTTTTAGTTTTCAAAGCGCCGTTTCAATTGTTTCACTTTACCAAAGAAAAACAAGAAATTAGTTCATTTTTTGCATTTTTTTCTTTCGTCATCATCATCAACTGCCAGAGCTGCCACCCCTCCTGTTTCATTATGTCTGGTGTTTATAATGATTTGTCAAATTCACTTTTACAGTTACACAGTTGTTTTAGCAACGTTTTTTATTTTCTTTACTATTCTTTTATTTTTATTTTTTTTATTTTGATTTTTTGCTTGTTGTTGGTAGTTTCCTCATTTTTCGTTTGCTTTTTTGCACACCAACAATTGTGTAAAAAACTACTTTCTGTGTGGTATGTTTTTTTTTGTTGTTAATATTCGATTATTTGTGATTACCTTTTGTTCGTTTTTTACTCTCATTCAAAATATATAAATTTAAAACAATAATAATAAAAATATAAATAGTAATAAAATAAGCATCATGTAAACATAATTAATAGCTATATGATGTGCATGTATATGTGTGTAAAAGTGTGTGCGAATAAATGCATTTGTTGTATATGTATGTACAATACACCACCACTTCCATAAAATGTTCCCCCACACAAATGAAACAAAAAAATAAAATAAAAAATAAAATGAATAAAATAAATAAAAAAATTAAAATAAATGAAAATTTACAAATAATTGAATGAAGATTTTAAATATTTATATACAATAAACGATAACAATCATAAAGATATTCATTTTTATGTATAGAGGGAGAGAAGCAGAAAAATGGTGTGAAAGAGAGAGAGAGGAAGAGGGAGGAGAGAGAGGAAGAGAGAGAGAGGAAGAGAGAGAAGGAAGAGAGAGAAAGGAAGAGAGAGAAAGGAAGAGAGATAAAGGAAGAGAGAGGAAGGGAGAGAGGGGAAGAGGGAGGGAGAGAGGGGAAGAGGGAGAAAGACAGAGAGCAAAAGAAAAAGAGAGAGAGATGGAGAGGCTGTATATGCATATGAAGGAAACAGAGATGTAAAGGTTGAGATAGAGTTAAAGATAAAGATATAGATAGTTAGATAGATAGAGAGATAGATAGATAAATGGAGAGATGGAGAGATAGAGAGAGAGATAGAGAGAGTGATAGAGAGAGAGACAGAGAGAGATAGACAGAGAGAGATAGACAGAGAGAGATAGACAGAGAGAGATAGACAGAGAGAGAGAGAGATAGAGATAGCCAGAGGGAAGTAGAAATAGACAGAGACATAGAGATAGACAGATAAACATACAGATAGAGAGAGATAGATATAGACAGAGAGATAGAGATAGACAGATAGATGGAGAGAGGGATAGAGATAGATAGAGAGTGTGAATAAAGTAAAAACAATTAATTGATTTGAAAAATAAGAAAATACAAATGCCAAAAACAACAACAATTAAAATTAATAATAAAAATTATTAATTATTATTTTATGAGACATTCAAGTTATAATAAAAATGTTTATGGATAAATCACATAGTACACAAGAAGTCCATCTTTATATATAAATAACATACACATACATACATGTATATACATATACATATATATATATATATATAACATGTATATATATATAGCATATATATATAACATATATATATACCACATATATATATACAACATATATATATATATAACATATATATATATAACATATATATATACAACATATATATATACAACATATATATATATATCAAGTTAAAATAAATACAGAAGACCCAAAATTTAATGATTGTTATATACAAAAATAACAATAACAAAAATTACTTGAGAAATTAAGTTTTAGTTCTACTAAAAATGAAGCGTACTTTTCAATTTGTTTGTTCGTTCGTTCGTTATTTCAAAAATAAGAGAGAAACACGGTTTCAAAATAGAATCGATCGCATAAAGATTTAACTATAGAAACAAAAGCTTCCAAAAAAAAGAAATTTTATTTGACTAGTGGCCCAATTATTGCGTGCCCAACACCCACCCACCAATTTACTAGAGAGCGCCAGCGAGATCTTTTTGCATACCATTGACAGACAGAGGAGGACATCCATAAAAAATTCTTATGTGGCACATTTTCACACAGCTGATTTATTATTTCTAATTTAACAGAAATGGTGTTTGATTAAAAATTTGGAGAGGTCTTTTGCGTTTTAAATTGTAAATGAAATGGGCGCGTTTCTTGAGAAAATTTATCAATTTTCAATATCACTGCTCGTTGCAAAAACTGCTTATATATCTATTAAATATAAAGGTCAGATAGACGAGCAAATGGGCATATAGATAGATGGGCGGGCTGGCAAATAAGCATAAATGGCGATGCCGATCAAGAATATACACAAGTTACACAATCTCTAATACTTTCTTCTAATTATACGCCTTAATAGATTGAGTAAACCCTCAAGTCTTAAGCGATGGATCCAAAAAGCCTATAACAAATAATAATCGATTTCTAGTGCAATTAACAAATTAGAAATGTCAAGTAAAAAATATTTAGTGGGTGAATTTCAAATTACTCTGCTTTTTATACCAACCAAATTAAGAGTCTTCTTTTAAAAATTTTGAACCTCTTCTTTATCTTCTTGAAGAATAAGTTTAAAAAGATATAATGCAATCATTACTTGAAAAATAAATTGGGTCAAATTTTTAGAAAATATCTGAAAGATATCGGCTTTTAAAAATTTAAAACATAAAAAAAACAAAAAACTTGCTAATACTTAAATCGAATCAAAAACAAAAGATAAAACTATATTGTGCTGGATATTAATCTTAGACCCCCTCACCTGGATACCTTATTGGATAATATATGGTACAAACAGATAATTTGAAATTGTATAATTTCGGATAGGCATAGTCGATGGTAGAATAATGGCATTAATATTTAAATGTCCAGTATGTACTTCTTAGTAATTCTTACATAGGTTTAGCGCACTTTCAATATAAATCTACCTACAGCAAGAACTTCCAAAGTTCTTGCCAAATATAAAATCGATATCGAAATTTCTGCGACCAGAGGAACGTTTACTAAACATAAGCAGGCAGAAAGGCAAACACGTTCACATTGATTTAAAATTGGATGCTTTTCAAAAATATATATATTTTATGGGGTCTTTGGGAGAAAACGGAAGCCTAAAACATTCCAAAGTTTAGTGGCGGTTAAATAAACTAAGAGCTTTTTAAAAATATTCCAAATTCTGTTCAAGAGCAGGAATAAAATGCTTTGCAACAAAAAAAAAAGAAGAGGAATACAAAGGACCAAAAAGCAGAAACGCTTATAAAAAGTGGACTAGGGAACACAAATTACAAGGAGAGTAATGTACCGTAAGTGCTATAAAAAAAGGAAGTTTAAACACATAAATATAAATTATCAAGTGTTAAGAAAGTGAACACTATAAGTTTTCGAAAGAAACTGGAAAAAAACAATCCAAACATTTACATCCGGTCAGGGCCAACTCTTTTAAATACCCTACATCATTTTCCCCTATGTAATTAAAAAGTAAAAAAAAAAAAAAGATTTCCAAATGGACAAAGCAAAAAGCTATAATTTTTAAATTACTCGAAAATTATAGGAAACGGTTCTGGGCAAAATTCGGTGCATGCATTTGTTATTTCAAAGAATTGGGCAGTGCTAAAAATATATTTAGAATTTTAACTTTTGCCTTGATTTCTTGGAAAAGGCGTTAAATGGATAGTAGTCAAAAAATGGACCGATCTGGACCAAATTTGATACGTAAGCTTTTTATGATAAAATACAATTAACCAAAATCAAAAAAAGGATTCTGAATCGATTAGTGTAATAATATTTTGAGTCTATCTCCTTTTTTTGGGTTTTGCAACCGATATGATTGAAATTTTTCACGTCGATTTTCTACAATTAGAAATCTGTCTTTTACTTTAGAAGGGATGGTAAAACGATGGCGTAGTACTACAATTTAGCCAAGTGAAGTAGTATATAAAAATATTGACAAATTTTAAACTTGTACACGTAAAATGTGATAAGTTAAGGAGACAAAAAGCAAAACGATATTTGCCTGGAACCAAATCTTCAATATCTACCATCCAAGCTAACCAATCAAATATGACAGTATATTTCATAGACATAGCCCGTTCGTATACCACACGGCAAATAAGTGATAAAAAAAAAGCATTAAAAAAGATGATAAGTAAACATATTTTGGATTTGATAATTTCGAATTTTAGACAATTCGCTTTGGACCAGACAATAAAGGCCAATGTAGGGTTTATGACCAAAATAATCATAGAAAGTTTCATCTATCTATTTTTGGTAATTTGCGAACCTTAAATATTTACTTTAAAAAAAACGGATATGTTGGTGACTCAGCAATGGCTGTATTCGTTAAACGTTTTGGCCCCATCCTCAATATATGCAAGGCAAGCATGCAAAGACACAAATCTTCAATTGAGTTCCTACAATTTTCTATTTTGGGAAAAATCAACACTAAGCAAAGCCGATAGTCCGCTTTTTTTTTGAGAGCGGCTGCAAACGTTTTAACAAAAGGATTATATACCTCATACATTTTGGATAGTGGATATAGAAACAACAAACATTTAACCAATCAACACGTAATATTTCAAAACATTTTACTTTACTTTTCTCCCATTCAAGCCAAAAAGTTACATACAAAGAAATCTATTTGTTTTTTATTTTAATTTAGTTGTGCATTTGTGATATTAAATATAGAAAAAACAAAAAACAAACAAAACAGTAAAAAAAATATACGATGACATAAAAAATAAAAAGCTGCTGACTCGGTAAGAGCACAATTTTATTTTATAGAAAAGTAATTTAATTTTTTTATTTGGGGCTGGAGCAAGAGGGAGGGAATGAAGCAAAAATAGACGGTCGGGTATGTGTGAGTGTGAACCTTAACTTGGAGATAATGGAATATATCAAAATTGGATATTGCACATAAAGAGCGGCAGAGAGGGTGAGACAGGATGACGTTTATATATCTATCTATCACATATATACTTTGGTAAAATTGTTTGAATAATAATGGACTTACCTTCAATAGCAGCTACCACAGAATATGGTACGTCGTCTGAATCCTCCTCCACTTCCTCTTCTTCAATATCTTCTTCGTCTTCTTCGTCAATATCGTTATCGTCCTCAGGTATGGCTCCCCCTTCGTCTTCTTCGATGTCTTCAATCTCGTTATAATCTTCGTATCCGTCAAATTCGTATAATAATTCACTAATTTCTTCAGCTTCGGCAAGATCCGAATTTATAATTACACTTTCTTGCCTTAGCCCCTGCCCGGCTTTCCGGCTTGATCGGCCTGCCGTTGTAGCTGTGACTGCAATTGAGCCTCTACCTCTAGCTAACCCCTCTGGTTCAAATAGATTAGTTTCGCTTTGATTTGATATTGCCGATGTTACTGCTGCTACAGTACTAGTATTATTTTGCTGTTCCAACTGATTGGGTTTTCGGCGTGTGCGGTTTACACGACTCTGTTGTCGCCGTTGAGTGATTACGGTACCTCCAGCAAAAGTATTGGAATTATTAACCTCAATGTTAATATTAGAGCGGGAATTGTTACGTCCTCGTCCGGTTGTAACAGTGCTGACGGTATTTGTGTTGGCAATACTACTGGTACTCACAACTACTCCACTAAGTACACTTTCTGTCGCTGCTGTTGGTATTGGTGTAGCGCAAGAACTGGTTAATGATTGCTGCAATGTAGTTACTGTCGATGTTGCTGTTGTATCGGTTTCAGTTTTATCTTCTAATAGTGTATTCTGTTGCTTTTCACTATTTCTACTTTGACTTCTGCTACCACTTCTGCTACCACTTCCACTTCCACTACTACCAGCAACTCCGCCGGCCTCTCTCTTATAATTGCTGTTATACCAATTTGCAAGACTACCGCTAAAGAATCTGGCAAATGTAAACCGTTTCCTTAAGCGACTTACTTTGCTTGATTGATCTGATGATGCAGTGGATGTGACTGTTGTAGCCAATGATGTCGAAGTTGTTGAAGTACCGACAACAGCTACACTATTAGTGCTGACTGGTGATTGTAAATTTGTTGCTGTTATTGATGCTGCAGTTATAGTTGGCGGAGTAAATTTCTCTATTCTTGCTGGTGCTGCTGCTGCTGTTCTAACCGATTTACTTCTACCACTGGTCGTTTTCTTTCCAACAGCCGTTAAACTTTGTTGTGAACGTTGCTTTTTACTCTTCTTAGTATGGGCAGTTGTTTTAACTTTTCTAATTTTTTGATTACCACCAATAGCACTACTAGAACTATTATTTAGTGGTGTTGGCTTTGATGATGACGTAGATGGTGATGGCGATACCGATACCGGCGTAGATTGCGATTTTACTGCAATATTTGTGCTAAGCCTGGAACTGGGATTGGGACTGGAACTAAGAATAGGTCCTTGATTACAATGCTTCTCTAATAAATTCTGTTGTGGTTGTGGCTCTTGTGTCTGTGTGCAATGGTTGCTACGCTTCCTATAATTGCGTTGGCGTCGCCTCTTGGATGAACCGTTTTTCAATTTATAATTATTTTTTGCCTCAAGTAAATTGTTACTCGTTTGTTTTGTACTTAATTTGAGTTGATCCGTTGAGGATGACGACTTCTGCTGCCGCTGCAAGCTTGTACTGCTACTACTCTTATTGCTATTACTATTACTACTATAGTCGGAACTCTCGTCAACTCCAACAATAACTCTTCGAGATGATGGCGACCGATTATAATGCGATGAATTTGAATTTAAATTTCGATTAGATGATTTATGTTGCGATGATTTTGTATCTGCTGTTGACGAGTTACCAATAAACAACGGGAACGATGATGTACGACTATGACTGAGTTTACGTGTTTTACGAAAATAATTCAATAAATTACCTTTATTCGGGGTGCTGATAATGCTAACGTTACTAATGCTACCAATGCCAGTATCTGCTTGTGAGACCGTAGAAGATGATACAGTTTTAAACGGCTGAGTTGTTGTATTAATATTTCCTTCAGCAGTTGTTGGCGCCGGTGAGGTTATTGTTACAATCGAATCAGCTGTGTTTGAGGTTGTCGCAATTGTCCAATGAAACGTTCGATTTCTGGTACTGACAATACTGTTACTATTACCGTTATTATTACTATTAATATTGTGGATAATAGTATCGTTACTATTATTAAATGAATTATTATTAAAGGCCGCTGCACTTGTACTTGGTCTTTCCAATAATAAATTAGTTTTTGAACGCGTTCGTTGAGCAACACAATCCTCGTTTTCTTCTTTCGATTTTGCTAACGTTGAATAACTATCAGTTAAACGGCGATCAAGTTGACGTCGTCTTAATTTATTGGCCTGACTGAATGTTACTTTACTCAAGTCTTCTAAACTTTTCGTATTCTGATGACGGCGCCGTTTTGGTGGTGTAACAATTATAGAATCGCCAGAGTTGATTACAGAGAAGACTATTAGAGAACAAAATTTAAAGAGAAAAGAAAAAAAATCCAGAGCATGACACAAGGAGAAGCCATTTATGTGATGTATACAAAAATTCTTTAGGCTTAGAGAACCCGGTTTCATAAATATATATAAACATGAAAAGTCTTTTTATCTTGAAATACTTATAGGCTTTTTGCTAATATTTAAAAATTAAGTTAGTTAAATGCAAGGAATGGGGAATATTTTTATAGATAAGTGAAGTACAGTGCCCTACAAATGTTACGTAGCAATTGCTTTAATCAGATACTAAAACTCTCTTCTGAGTGTGAACGTTTTAATTTTAAACGTTTAATTATAAATTTCAATTTAAAATCTGTACTTTATCTCAATATCTCGAAATATTAAGACATCAGCCTCTTGTAGATCACATCTGCCTAAAACTCTTTAGTCTAATGTTGAAGTAAATTGAGATTCATGAAATATTATTCTGAATAAAGTTTAACACTACTAAGGCCTTGATTTCCAGCACAACTTAGAAATATTGTTTTGAAATGTTCTAGTAATTAGAACTTAAAATGGACGAAGATAACTATTATATACCCTACACTCCATCTGATATTATTCTTAATTTAGGGATCGGAAAAAAGTCGCTTTTTAAAATGAAAATTCTTTCCACTTTTCTTTAAGTCGCACTTAAAGGTCCATCAACATTACTTCGAAATTTGTGATCTAAAGGTCACTAAAAACACAAAAAAAATATCATTTGTTTAATAGATTATGAGAGTGGTCCGTAATTGTAAAAATTTTCATTACTTTTTACTATAGAACGGTGTAAAATATTACAAAATTATTAATTACTCACAATTTCCTTGATTAGCTGCGTCTAAGGCTTGTTGCTGCTGTTGCTGCTGTTGCTGTTGTTGCTGCTGCTGGTGCTGTTGGTCGTGATTTCGTTTGCGCCCTTTACGATCATTCGGTATTGTCAGAGTTCTTGACGATGGTGATGAGGAAGGTGATGGTGATGATATCAATTTGGGTGGCGCCGATAAATTTAAAATATTATGCTGTGAATTACGCTTATTGGACTTTTTTGAATTGGATTTTTTATTGATACTGGTATCTTGTATTAGGGACTGGTGATTACACTGTGGCTGATCTTGGTGGTGCGCCCTCTCCCGTTTAATGTTACTATTTATCAGAGATGGGCGGCCCCGCTTTCCTGATGATTTACTAGTACGTGGACGATTCGTCGTATTTGCAGTTGTTATTATTGCAGCTATTGTTGTGTCTATTGCTGAAGATGTTGGTGTTAATGGTGTCGGTGTTGTAGTTGGTGGCGGTGGTGGTGGTGTTGTTGTTGTTGCTGCTGCTGCTGTAGTTGCTGTTGTTGTTGTGATGGTGGTGATGGCATGTATTGTACTACCGTCGTGTTGCCCCTCCGTCACTGCAGAGAGCAATTTACTACGAACGGATTCGGCCATAGACGACACTTAACCGCGCATTCAATCCCACTAAACATGCCCTCGCAACACTTTGTATTTACGTATGGATAAGGTGAAAAAAACTAAACCTCTCCTTGTTTGTCCGCTTACCTGTCTATCTGCCTGATCTAACTGGGTCCACCTAATCTGCCTGATTTGCGCCTGCTGGCTATTTTCGTATGTATTTTCTTCAAAAGTCCGAAGAAGTGCTCACAACTGCAGTAAGTCAATTTTCAAAATCTTTTCTGTTCTTTATTTTTTATTTTGTATTATTTTATTTTATGTACAATAAAATTTTGAAAAATTACACCTCAACACTTCTTTTTTTTTGATTTGTTTATAAACTTGACAATTTCTTGGATTTCTTTTCTACTTTTGTTTTTTTATTTTTTCTTTATTTGATTGTTTTGTTCTTGCCTTTTTTTTACATGTAACAACTCATACGTTTTGAAATATCGATCGTTTGTATTAATCAATTCTTTCTTTTAATTTAAGACTTTGTTATTCTTTTTTGATTCACTTTTCACTTGTTTTTTTTATTTTCTTTGTTAATGTTTATAAACCGCATCAAGTGTTTTTATTTGCTTGTTAACTCTTTCTTGTTGCCGTTTTATCTTCTCCTGGCAAATGAAAATGCAAGAATCAAAAATCAGCTCTTTCTCTCCTTTTTTTTTTCTTTTTCTTTCTTACTGGTTTCTGCTTAACGTGCGTTTCTTTAATTTCCAATATGGTCCATATGCACGTGTACACACACAAACACACACACAGAAACAATAATCAAATGTTACGTAAGAGAAATCTGTAAATGACTTCAAAAATTGTAAAGAAACGAGAAGACGGAAAAAATTATTTATATTTATATATTCGTGAATTATTATGATTTTTCGTATCAATCAAAAAAAAATTTTCATTCAAAATATGAAAACATAAACATAAATTGGAAAACAATTGATTTAGTTGAAAAATCTACAAATTTTCTTCTTTCTTTAGTATTTTTTCTTGTTTTGATTACAAATCCACAACAAATTTTTTTTTAATTACAAATAAATGTTGAGTTGAGTTATAATAACAGAAAAAAAATTAAAAATAAAATCAAAACATATTTGATTGTTGCTGACTTATAAATACCCTACACATCCAGCAGCAGCATTATTAGTGCACTATTTCATATGTCAAGAAGAAAAAAAATTGTAATTTTCGTATGATTTAAAAAAGAGGGTCCAAAAAATGGATCGACATGGATCAAACATTTTATCTATAATTGCTAAAATAAAATAAAATAAAATATCATGTTTCATTAAAATATTTTGAAAATTGCAATTTTTTTCCACACCAAGGCCTTTTTTCCGGAAAAAATGTAATATGACGAGTGATCAAAGGAGACTTGTCTGAATCTGACTAAACACATTTAATATGTGGAAATACAACAACAAAGCAATTTTTACTAATTTATATTAAGAAGTACAACTTTTTTCCCTTCAAGAGACTTTTTTTCGAAAAAAAGAGTGTTATTTGAGGAGTGGTCGTAAAAGTGAATCTATCTAAATCAAACTTGATTCACTCAATAACTACATGAAAATACAACAAAATATTTTTCATTAAAATATATTGAAAATTTTTTGTAATTTTCTTTATATATGGACCAATGTCATCAAAATGATTCGATTCTTTCAAACCATTTTCAACGTAATAATTTAAACACTTTTCACACAATAAAAAAAAGTGCAAATGGAGAAGAGAGAGAGAATGAAATAATGAACTCTTTTCGAAATGTTCATATCAAAAGAAGAAAGTGGGAGAAAGTTAAAGCCCTTTCAAAATTATAAAAATATCATTATAATAAAAAGTTCTCCTTTGTCTCTTCAATGAAATACAAACGAAGTCACAGGAACGTGAACATGAACGTGAATGAACGTGAACATGAACGTGAACATGAACGTGAACATGAACGTGAACATGACGACATGAACATGAATGACATGAACATGAACGTGACTGAACATGAACATGAACATGAACATGAACTGAACATGACTGAACATGAACGTGAACTGAACTGAACTAACGTGAACATGAAACTGAACATGAACATGAACTGAACGTGAACATGAACGACATGAACGTGAACATGAACGTGAACATGAACGTGAACATGAACGTGAACATGAACGTGAACATGAACGTGAACATGAACGTGAACATGAACGTGAACATGAACGTGAACATGAACGTGAACATGAACGTGAACATGAACGTGAACATGAACGTGAACATGAACGTGAACATGAACGTGAACATGAACGTGAACATGAACGTGAACATGAACGTGAACATGAACGTGAACAAATGAATAACGTGAACATGAACGTGAACATGAACGTGAACATGATGAACGATGAACATGAACGTGAACATGAACGTGAACATGAACGTGAACATGAACGTGAACATGACTGAACATGAGTGAACATGAACGTGAACATGAACGTGAACATGAACGTGAACATGAACGTGAACATGAACGTGAACATGAACGTGAACATGAACGTGAACATGACTGAAAACGTGAACATGGAACGTGAACATGAACGTGAACATGAACGTGAACATGAACTGAACGTGAACGTGAACATGAACGTGAACATGAACGTGAACATGAACGTGAACATGAACGTGATGAACATGACAGAACGTGAACATGAACGTGAACATGAACGTGAACATGAACGTGAACATGAACGTGAACATGAACGTGAACATGAACGTGAATGAACATGAACGTGAACGTGAACGTGAACATGAACATGAACGTGAACATGAACATGAACGTGAACATGAACGTGAACATGAACGTGAACATGAACGTGAACATGAAGTGAACTGATGAACATGAACGTGAACGTGAACATGAACGTGAACATGAACGTGAACATGAACGTGAACATGAACATGAACGGTGAACGTGACGTGAACGTGAACATGAACGTGAACATGACAACGTGAACACATGAACGTGAACATGAACGTGAACATGAACGTGAACATGAACGTGAACATGAACGTGAACATGAACGTGAACATGAACGTGAACATGAACGTGAACATGAACGTGAACATGAACGTGAACATGAACGTGAACATGAACGTGAACATGAACGTGAACATGAACGTGAACATGAACGTGAACATGAACGTATGAACATGAACGTGAACATGAACGTGAACTAACATAGAACGTGAACATACTGAACGTGAACATGAACGTGAACATGAAACATGAACGTGAACATGAACGTGAACATGAACTGAACTGAACGTGAACAACTGAACGTGAACATGAACGTGAACAGTGAACATGAACGTGAACTGACTGAACGTGAACATGAACGTGAACTGAACGTGAACGTGAACGATGAACGTGAACATGAACGTGAACATGAACGTGAACGAATATGAACATGAACGTGAAGCATGAACGATGGAACGTGAACTGAACGTGAACGTGAAACGATGAACGTGAACATGAACGTGAACGTGAACATGAACGATGAACGTGAACAGCGTGAACATGAACGTGAACGTGAACATGAACGTGAACATGAACGTGAACATGAACGTGAACATGAACATGAACGTGAACATGAACGTGAACGTGAACATGAACGTGAACGTGAACATGAACGTGAACATGAACGTGAACATGAACGTGAACATGAAGACGTGAACATGAACGTGAACGTGAACATGATGACGTGAACATGAACATGAACGTGAACATGAGCATGAACATGAACGTGAACATGAGCATGAACGTGAACATGAGCATGAACGTGAACATGAGCATGAACGTGAACATGAGCATGAACGTGAACATGAGCATGAACGTGAACATGAGCATGAACGTGAACATGAGCATGAACGTGAACATGAGCATGAACGTGAACGTGAACGTGAACGTGAACGTGAACATGAAATTATATTATGGACAAAGACTTCCAAAAAGAGAAAAAAGAAAAAAAAATTTCTTATTTAAAGAAAGAGAATCAGCCATGAGGGACAAATATTACAAATATCTTAGTTCGTTTTTGCATGAACAAAATAAAATTTACAAAAAGATATAAATATAGGAAAGAATACAAAAAGAGTAGAGCCAGAGAGAGAGAGAGAGAGAGAGGTTGAGAGAATAAAAGTAAAAATATATAAATAATAAACACAACAATCTCAGTGAAAACAATTCTAAAATATTTTATCTCTCTATGCAAACAAAATAAAAAATCAAAAACACAAGTTCAGAACGAATCGAAATTTAATGTAAATGGAATGAAATGAAATTTAAATGGTGCACAAAATAGTACAAAATGGCATTTAAATGGAATGAAACAGAATCGAAACTATATAAAATGGGATCTAAATGGTGTAAAATGGAATTGAAACAGTATAAAATGTAATCTAAATGGTATGAAATGATAAAAAATCAAATTTGAAAACGATTTTAATTTTAAATAAAATAGAATGAAATTTAGATGGAATTAAACGCTGCGAAAGAGGAATTTAAATGGGCGGAAATGAAATTATTTGATTGATATTATCGGACACTTCAGCTTAATAAGTGTATAGATTTTACTTTTCTACAGTTTCATAATTTTAATTGTGAAAGGAACAGTGCGCATATTTTGTATACAATATAATTTCACTGCCCCTCTTTACCGATTTTTTTACCTTACACCCTTCCCCTACACCCTTTTTTCTCATTAAATAAAATATTTCCTTGTTAATTTCTATTTATATAATTTTTCACATTTTTCTCTTTTATATAATATATATATATATATTTATATATATATATATATAATATATATATATATATATATATATATATATATATTTTAGTAGTAAAACTCTCTTATTAGGTATAATTTTTTTGCTAATTAATATATAAACAAAAACACAATTTTCTGAAATGTATGAAAAAAATTAGTAATAGGCACAAAACGTAACACAAAACGCTAATTATTAATTATACAATTTTCATTAATTCATAAAATCATAAATTTTCATTAATTAACAAAAATATTCCTTGGAAAACAATTTTTTTATATCAAACTCCCAGAAATTGAGGGTAGAATAATTTTGTTGCTACACCAAGACCTCCAAACACCAAAAACGAAGCGTTGCAGACTCTGAACCGATATAGACATGTATGTCTAACTGTCTGTCTATTTGTCTGACTATTCGTTTACCATCTGCTGTTTACACTGCATTCTCCTGGTCGAGATCAAATTTGCCAAGAACATTGAAAATTCTTGCGGAAAGGTTGTTATCGAAAATAGGCAAAATCGATCAACAGACCCCCCCCCTCACCACCACAACGAAAGGTAAACTGAGAACACTTTGTTTTTCCAAGCAAAATTTGATGGTTTTTTATTCATTACACGCAAAAGGCAAAAGACAGAAAGCTGAAATTTTGTATAATTTGTAAGGCCATTAGTCTAAAATAACGCAATTTGGCCACACCTACCCGACGTTATACAAATTCAAACTAGCACTTTTTTAAATACGAGTTTTTTGAAAAACTGAAAACAGTTTCAGTATCACAATGTCGTAGTGTTCGGATGGTTGGTTATCCAAGATTTAGCCCCGACCAATTATAATTTTCTTACTTATTTACTACAATGTGTATATATATATATATATAATTGGTTATGTATAAGGTAAAATGAAAATCAAGGAAAAAGAAGTAAAACGTTGCTTAAAAAGATAATAAAAAGAAACTGAGAGGGAAAAAGAGTAAACGCCAATGCTCTCACATATTACTACGTAAATTTTCTACATTCTCTCAAACTCTCTCCCTCTTCCTATAACTGCTTTTTCACTCTGCTTTTCTCACTACTCTTTGCATTTGTTTATTGTTTATTACATGTAAATCCCGACCTTAAAAAAATTAATTGCAGAAAGAGAGTAAAAGAGTTGGAAAAGAGAGAGAGAATTACGAAAGGAAAGTATATGTTGTGTAATGGAAAGAAAATGAAAATAGAAAAAAAACGAAAGAGGAGGAGAGCAGAAATAAAAATCTATTTGCACATTAACACGCACAACCTAAAACACATAAAGTAATGCATACATACAAACAATCGGATAATCAGCTGTTAAATTGCTTATAGTTTGTTTATATTTTCATTAACCAAATACACTTATATATGTGTATATGTAATATGTATAATATTTGTGTGACTGTTTCTTTTCTCTATCAAAAAACAATTTTTTCTGTATGCTCAGCCGTTTTTATGTATTTTTTTTAAAGAAACAAAAAATATCCTCGTATTTAATTTCACGGTGAAACTTTAAAACAAAAACAATACTAAACGGGTTTATTTGTTTGTTTGTTTGTCCAATTGAGTTCTGGATTGTGTGTGATGTTTTATATATACATATATATTTATCTATTTAGTCGGAAACATATGTTTCCGAATAAATAAGTAAATATGTATACGCAAAGCAAAAGTTGATATTGACTTTTCCAAAACACACATACATATAAACATACATATACATATATAAAATTCTATAGGTATAGACATTCTCATTTTCTCTCTCACTCTCTCTCTCTCTGTCTAGCACTCTTTCATTATAATAATTGTAAACTCAGTGACGCATTACAATATTTCACAGATGATGGAAAATGAAATATAGAAAATAAAAATTGCTTTTTTGTTATTGTTTTACTTTTCTGCTTTAAATTAAGTGTTATTTATAATGTTTACGTACATTTCTAATTTAAATGGCATTCGTTTTAGTTGCTAACTAATAAAAAATATGGTAAACCAAACAAATGAGAAAAATAAAAAACGAAAACTTCAATTACTTTAAGAACGAGAAAGAGAATTAAAAAGAGGGAAAAAAGAAAACCGAAAATTAATGTAAAGGTATTTTGTCACCCTTTGTGCAGTAGCAGCAGCAAATAACAGCAAACAGCAATAACAGTAAAAGCTGCTTCTTTTTTCTTCAATTTTACGAAGCATACGAGAGGTGAAAAAGACGAACGCGTTCGTCTTTTCGCTTTTTTCTTTGTTACCCTATTAATTAAAAACAGTTATCAACAAAATGTTTGTCGAAAAATGTTTATAAACAAAAATTTTGGAAAATCTATTTCAGAAATAATGGAGGGAGAAAAAATACAAAAACAAAAAAAGTAACAAAAACGATGAAAAGTTTAAAATACAAATTAAACAAGCATGCACACATACAAAATGCATATGCATATGGCAAATATGTATTTATAACACATAATCAGAATTCTTCAGAGCGAAAGAAATAGATATATAGCGAGAGGTTATCAAAAAAATACTGTTTACATGTTTGTACTAGAAAAGTACGTGCTTCTTTCCTTCATTCTTTTTTCTTCATCATTTTTTTTTCACAGTTATAGATTTAACGTTATATATATATATATATATATATATATATATATAATATATATAATATATATATACATATATATATATATCATATATATATACATATATATATACATATATATATACATATATATATACATATATATATACGTACAGTACTGAGTACTGTTAGTATTGGTATTGTAAACATTTATTAGGTATATGAAACAAAACGATGACGGTGATCTCTAAAATGAGTTTTTAAGCTTTTTAATGGCAGCAATGAGTTCAAGGCCATTAACAAATAAGACGACAAAAAACGACGTCGATGTCGTTAACTAATAAAAAAAACCAAGAAAAAAACACCAATAAAAAAATCCAAAAAAAAAACACCAATAAAAAAATCCAAAAAAAAAACACCAATAAAAAAAATCAAAAAAAACACCAATAAAAAAAATTTAAAAAAACACCAATAAAAAAATCAAAAAAAAAACACCAATAAAAAAAATAAAAAAAAACACCAATAAAAAATCAAAAAAAAACACCAATAAGAAACACAAAACATAAAATCATCACAAATAACAATAAGAGAAAAAATATTACATTTACTGACTTACTGTGTACGTTTTGTTTAAAAAAATAAAATAAAATAAAATAAAATAAAATAGAATAAAAAGTCAAATTAACAGAAATGTATCCAAGAAAAAAAATGGAAATTTAATACAAAAAAAGTACTGTTTCTGTCACGTCTTTACTTCTTTTTGTTTCTTCATGTCTTAACGCTCCTTATATTTTTCTTACTAAATAAAATGAAAACCAAAAAAAAAAAAAAATACAAAAAAATCATGCATAAATTATATACCACACACATACATATATACAATCCACCTATATATATATGTATATATAATGTCATATAGTTATGTGTGCATGTTTCAAAGAAACCCCAGAAAACGATCATGTATATAAAGTCTATTTATATAAATGACGATGAGGATAATAGTTAAGAAACGGAAAGGTGTGCAACAATATAATATATGCATGTATTTGTACATGTGTACACATTTTTTTAAAATTTTTTAAAATGATTAATTTATATAAAAAGAGATAATTCCTCTAATCAACAATGTTTCTAAAAAAGAGAATTTTGTTTCCAATATAAATGAATGAAGATATATAAATCTGGCATGGCAGGCATGGTTTTTCTTTTCTATGATGAAACTTGATTTAAAAAACAAAATTATCTTCTAGATTAATGTAATCACTCATAAAATAATCATTTCAATCACTTAAATTGAACTAATGAAATCAAAGTAATGTTATTTGTATAATTTTATTTAAAAAAGTTCTATTAAAGAACCTACTTTTTTCTTGGGTTACAAAGGTGAGAACAAGGAGCCTTAACGGCAGATGTGTGAGCCGGGGATTGACATAGATAAAGCATAATTCTTTATAAAAGCATAAATATGAGTCCTTTTTCTTGTCTTTCTATTCATAAAACGATAGATAAAATGTTTGCATGAGGAAGGAAAACCGTTCGCCATTTTGTAAATTTGACCATTATTTTTCTATGAATTTCCTTTAAATTGTGTTTTCATTTTGAATTTTTTTTCCTTTTTAGTAATTTAAAGAATTTTTCAGTTAATTAAAACAAATTTACAAGTTTTATGGATAAAGAAAAAGAATTCAATATTTTAATAGCATAAAATTACGATTTACTTTGAAATTTTCATATTTCATTGTATTTAAAAGATTTTAATTTATATAAGAGAGGAGAATGTGTAAATTTACTTGTGTATGCGTGTGTGTGTGCGTATGTGTAAGTAAATTGCAATGGCACTTAAGTGAAATAAGATAAACTAATTTAAGATAAAATAACTTCAATAATGTTATTATACTAAAAAAATTTGAAGCTATTTGATATTACTCACCACCACCCACACCACCACCACCACCACCACCACCACCACCACCACACACCATCATCATCATCATCATCATCATCATCATCATCATCATCATCATCATCATCATCATCATCAACAACAACAACAACAACAAAAATAATAATAATAATATAAAAATAATAATAATAATATAATAATAAAAAAAAACATAATGAAAATATTTAATTGCCACCATTTCAAACAACTGTTATGTGAATAAAAAAAATATTGCTTTCAGTTTCTCTATTATCTCTCTCAAATTTTTATATACAAGTTTCATAAACATGTTGCAGGGTATTTTAAAGATTCGTGTTCTAATATAAAAAAATGAATATATACACAAATTCAATAAAATCCAATAAAACAAATGAAAATAAAAAAATGACATTTTAAAAAAAAGAAAAAAATACAATTTAGAGTAGTTAACTAGAACGTTACTGTTGTTAATGCACAATGTAATGCAAACAAGATGGACAGAGAAGGAGAGATAAACTGAGAGCGAAAGATATTATTATATACATTTGAAACGCCATCTTCAATAAAGCAATAACAACAACAAATAAACAACAATCGCAGTAAGCCAGTAATTTCAGTAATGTGAGAATCAAACAAACAAGCAAGTGCTGCTTGCTTTAAATAAAATAACAAGTAAAAAAAATTTAATATAACAATTTCTCCGAACCCGAATTCTTAAAATTACCTTAAAAACAACACCCACTTTATTTTATTGTGACTAACAAATCTCAGTAAATCGAAGGCGAAATAAAAAAAATGAAAATTTCAATTTTTAAAAAGTGATTTGAAAATTTGGTGGACACTTATGCCTGGCAAAATAGCGTGATCATACACAATACTTATTAAGAAAATCACCCACCACCAATTCAATTATCTTAAAAATTGTCGCTTGACAAAAAATCAAATTTACATGGACATACAAATAGACAGACAGACGGAAAAACACTTAGACTGACAAGCTTAAATCTACTCAGAAAATGATTCTGAAAGTTGATGATCGAAATGGAAGGTGAATCTTCTTGTTGTGTTACAAACACTACAATGAATTTATAATACATGTATGGCTGTGGTTATGTGAGCTACAAGTGTCAAACAATCAAAAATTCATTAAAATAATAATAACAATAAAATAAGTTAAAACTTTAGTCGTTCGGAACCGACCCTTAAACACTCCCTACCATCAATTTGCTTATTATGATTATATTCAAATGAGAGAATTAAAAGCCAATAATATTGGAAGACTTATAATTTCTTAATTATTTGAAGAGTTCTTTGTACTAGAGTATTTAAAAAACAAATGGACCTATCTACACCAAATTTGCTTCATATTTTCTATGTTAAAATACAACTCACCGCCAATTTACCTTAAAATATATTTAAAATTGTAGAGACTTTTTTTTTAAAAAAAGGGCATGATCGTACAAATGATCTGATTTCAACCTTTTTCAATAGGGCTAGGTAGTCTTTGGCTCCAAACTCATCCATTCACCAAATTTCTCTAAAATATCTAAAAAATTGCGACCTGAAGCATAATAACAAATTTATATAATAGGCGGAGGGACAGACAGACAGACAGACAGACAGATAAGCTGAAATCGTATGAGGCAGTCATTCTTAGTCGATCACTATTCTAACTCCTTTCAAATGTCACAAACAACTGCACAAACTTATAATACTCTACACCATAAGTGTTGTAAGGAATAGAAAAATGTTATATGTTGAACTGAATGGAAACGTTATATGAATAATAATATGAAACTAAATAATAAACAAATGAATAGGATGGAAAACATTTTTAAATCCATAATCTACGAAATATTTATTGACAACAAAGTCAATGCAAAGAAAAATTCGATATTTTTCATACTTTTGCTTACGCTCTGCTCTGCTCCTGCTCTGCTCTGCACTGCACTGCTCTCTCTCTCTCTTTCTTTGTCTTCTCCTATGACTACTCTACTCAGTGCGTCACTGTTTTTAGCATTTTGAAGTGCCTTTTTTATTTCAATTTTTTAATAAAATAAACAAAATAATACGCACAAAAATGGCTGTAAGGTAAAATGGCTGGATGGATGAATGGAGTTCAATAAAAAAAAAAATATATATATATATATATAAAATACAGGAAGAATAACTTTAAGAAAACTAACCCATACATACATTTCATTTCATACGTTACAGTTATTTTATTAAAGCATTATTTGTTGAGAGGTTCTCCTTTTTTTCTTTTTGCTAAATCATTGTAAGAAAATATATGCAAAAGGAAGAAGAAAAAATATTAAAGTGTTTCTTTCTTTTTTTTTGTCACATAATTGTAATTTTCTGTTTTTTCATAAATTATGATAAATTATGTGATTTCTGCATGAAAGAAAAAAAAAAAGAGAGAAAAGAGCGAGCAAACACAAGAGCAGCAACAAAAATGCAAGAGAACTAAAACAAAAACAGCAAAAAAAAGAGGATAAATTTTTATGCTTACATTTTACGTTGGTTGTGTTGAATTTCCCGTTTTAATTTGATGTATACACACTTTAATGAAACCACCAGCACACAAAAAAATTATTTCTCATTGTTTTATATTGAGAAATCAAACACCAAAAACGAAAAAAACGTAAAAAAAAAATATCGAGGAAAAAGTTATGATCACACTTTTTACGTTTTAATCTTAAATTATTTATTTCTACTCCTTGTTTTTTCCTAATGGCAAAATTAACCTCTGAACTTGGTCTTTTTTTTTCTTTGTTTTCGGTTAAACTTCTTGATTTTTTTTGTTTTTTAGTTATATTTTTTACATGTTAATTTGCTTTTATACAATTGTTGTATTGAAATAATTTATTAAAATGGAGACGGAGCACACACAGAGCTAGAAGATTATTAAACACCATATATCTATTTTTCTTTTTTTTCTCTATCTATTATTCTTTCAAGCACAGGCATACATACACGCACATACGTATGTAATTGGCTTTTTTTGTTTCGTTTCGATTTTCTATAATATCTTTTTCTTTATATATATATTATGTACTCATGCATATATACGAGTATCTACACACAATATTATTAAGGTTTTTTTCACTCTGCTGCTATCGTTGTTGCTGGTGCTCACCACAATGTACAACTTAAATTCTTTCTTCCCTTTTACCTTTTTTATATTTAGCTATTTACTCACAAAAGGCTAAAAGCAAACTAAATCTATTAAATAACGATAATGCATATCAAGCGCTTTACAGCTATTGAATTGAGTTGAAATGAATTGAAATGAATTGAAATGAAACGAAATGAAATTACATTATAAAGCAGGGCTGCCACGATTGCAAACTAAAAGTACAAATTTCAACTAACTTTACATGAAGAAAATTTTTCTTTATTTTTCATTCAATATAAGAATTCTCTTATTTCTATAGAATATTACAATTTGCTACAGATATATTTTAAATGATCGTTAGATCTCAAATAGAAATGAATCATTATTCATATTATATAAAAAAGAATTTTCTAAATAAAACTTTCAATTTATAAAAATTTGCGCATTAATAATTTATGCTTAATGTGAATGACTGATTGGCAACCCAGTTTTGTTTCTGTTCTCTGAGTTCATTTTACAAATTTAAGAGAATTTAACAGGGAAAACTAAAATAAATAAAAAAAACCAAAACCACCAAGAGAAATGAAAATAACCTTTTTTGGTTTTTTTCCAAATTATATCACACTAAAATGATTCTTTTAAATGAAATTTTCAATTCAATTGTGCTAATATCAAAGTATGGAAAATTCAAATGACTTTTATTTTTACTTAAAATTAAGGACATTTTAGAGAAATTCAGAGGTGCTTGCTTTATTTTTTTTCTGCTATGACTACTAAATAAGAAAAGTAAGAAAAGAGAAATCTGATATAAGATTCTCTCTATGCTCTCTCATGTCTTGCAACGCATGTCTTCTCTTTGATTTAATAAACTCTCTCTAAGAAAACGACGTCTCGTGTTTTTGTTATGCCTCAGCATGTAACACGCACACGCACACACGCACACACGCACACACACACACACACACACCCCCAAACTCATACATAAATCTTGCTTTTGCAATTGGCATATGATTTTTTTTAATTGCTCGCCCTATACATCTCTCTAACTCTCTTTAACACTAAGAATTCCTCTCTTAAAATATTTTTTTGTCAGACTTGACATTTATTTATTATTGTATTCTTCTTCTTTGTTAATGGTTTTTGTCGTTTTGTAGGAAGAGTATTCTACATTTCAGTGGAAATACAATTTTTTATAGATAAAGGCGTGGTTTTTTTGTAACTAGAAATTTTTTTACAAAACACAAACAAAGAAAGTCCATGACAATTTTTTTAATTCTGTACGCAAAGAGAAACTAAAGAAACGATGTAATAAAGAATAAGAGCAACAAAAAACATAACGAAATTTATTACAAAAAAAAGAACAAGAAGAAGAGGGAACACACAAAAATTGTCGACATCAGCTGATCTTACATATGTATTTTTTTACGTTGACATATGGGTCTACACGTCTAACCAAACTTGGAGATATAGCTTTATTAATTTGCAAATCTCTATTAATTCAAAAACTCTGAATTAACATTTGCTAAGTAAGAAAATCATCTATCTAAATTGATGATCGAACAAACAAACACTGTCATTATTTAACATGCTTTTGTTGGATGATTTTTATGTTTTGAACAGCTGTCTCTACTACTTAAATGCCATTGTTCCATTTCATTTGAGGAATTTCGAATAACTTTTTTTTGCCCTAGAAATAATGCACATGCAACCCAAATTTCAGAACATGAAAGCTTCGAGAGTTTGACTCCTGCTATAGACGAGTTATCGTTTCATCTCTCAGAAAATTCGGCAAAACTCTGCGGTTCTACAAAATCTCTTATCATTTGACAAAATATGACAAAATTTCAAAAGCATAAATCGTGCAGCTTTAAGTTTGGTATTAGTCGTGAAACATTGTAAATAATTTCTTAAATGAATTTGAGAGAAATGAAATTAAAATAGATTTTTAGCATCGTTTGTCTACCCCTATTACGTTATACTTCTAAGGAATTGCTAACTTATTGATTCATGTGCTATTGCATACTAACAATTTTGCTATTATTACAGTTAGTTTTATAGACTTTTTTTTATTTCTTTGGTAAAATTGATTCTTCCCAGATCTTTATAATTTCTAAGAATTTACAACTAATTTACCTTCGCAATACTTCTTCTTATTCTTGAATCAGTTACTGTAAATTGAGTTGGGGAAGCAATCGAAATGTTTAGATTTTTCAATACACACACATAAATGCACAATCATACACACACTTATGTAAATTGTATAAATTTATTATTTAATGTAAAAGTAATCTAAAAGTAAACGGATAAGAATAATAAATATTAAGCTTTTTGCTAAATATTTTTTTTCCAATGAATTCAAAAGTTAATGAACAAAAAAAAAAAAGAGTTAATGGTGGGAAAATGAAAAGTAGTTGAAATTTTAAACTTCTATTCGTTGATTTATCTGATATCTATTTTGGCAATTTTATTATTATAAAGTAAGTTGCAATTTTCTTAGTTCGCTGAAATTTTGATAAATGGACGCGTTGTGGTCCAAAGAGGAAAGAGGAAAGAGGAAAGTGAGAATCGTGACACATTTTAAAATTATTTTAATGAAATTATTATCATTGGAAGGGATTATTTTACTGAGTGCTTTGATCTAAAGGATTAATTCTAGAATTGTACCCTTTGTCTTGGAATTGGACCAAAGAAATCGGCGTATGAAAAAATGCACAATTGACGCCGCCTTCGTGATTAATTAAACTTTTTTTTGAAAACCTTAAGGCAATGTAAAATTTGCTACATTTTTAACTTGCAAGAATATTTTTTTTGTTTTTTTTTAATTAGAACATTTAAAAAAAGTTGGTTCAGAAAAAGTTTTTTTTTCTTCTGGTAACTGACACAAATTCTATGATAAATTTAATATTGTAATATTTATAAAAGTTAATCTTAAATAAACACAAGCAAACAAATATGAAAAATTAAACTGCAAATTGGCATGAAAATCAAAACAAAAACGGACAAAACTTTTGCATATAGAAAATATAAACAGAGAAAAAAAAAAGAGTAAGAAAGAGCAAAGCAATAAAAAGAAAGCAAAAGAAAGAGTAATGGAGACCAAAGAGTAAGAGAAAAAGAGACAGAAATAGACGGAACAACGAAAAAGACAGAGAGAGAGAGAGAGAGAATAAAAGTGTAGGACAAGTAGAAAGCTCAAAAGAGAAGTGTTTTAATACTCAATTTCTAACAAAACTAAATGCGTATTATATGAACATATAAATACACACACATATACATAAGCAGACGGACAGACAGGCATTTGTATGTAAATTTAGAATTATTGAAAATTGAATTCATCTAATTTATAGTTTTCTACATTTATCATCTATCTCATTTTACAGTTTCTCGTACACCGAATCAAACGGCAATCCAAAAAACAAACAAAGACATTCGGCGATTGTTTTCACATTTCAGTTTAAACGTATATCATAGTGTTGGCTGCAGACCCTCAAAAAAAAAAGGGTAGAAACAAACAAAGAAACAGGTTATAAAGATGCAGCATACCAAACGCATCCATAATGTATAAAATATAAAGAGTCTGCCAAAGGGCAACGCTTTCATACATTCGCTATATAAGAAAGAAACAAATCTAAAAATTATAAAAGTGCCACCTATAAAAACCGTAAGAGTAAATCATTTATTGAAATATAACGGAATTGTTACGGTGGTTTTTCTTCTTTCTCTCCCTCTCTGAAAAGGAGAATTAGAGATAAATTTAGTTATTTTAAACTTAATAAACATAAAAAATGTAATTAAATAATTTCATATAAAACAAAATGTGCTGTTTACCTTTCGCAAGACTTTGTTTAAGAAACAAGATGAACTGAAATGGAAAACGTTTCATTTGAGAGACTCTCTACTTTTTTTCCATTTGTTTTAGCTTTGCATTGTTTTTTTTTCGCGTCTTTTTTTTTGTTTCTTCTCATTTAAGAGTTTTTTTTTGAAACGAAGTGAAGCTTCCTGTGTACAAATATATATAATGCAACAACATGGAACAGAAAACAAAACAAAAAAACAAAAACAAAGCAACAGTAACTTCCACAGCAGCAGCAGCAGCAATAATAATAATAACATACACACACACGTTATATATTTATTATTACACATTCTATTTGCTTATGTATGTTCGTGTGTACGTACATGCTTGTTATACAACTCCCGCATGACTTAATCTAACGATTCGTGGAGAACCCTATTAAATGAATCAAAGTAATCAAGAAAAAAACAACAACACAAAACAAAGCAAAAAGAGAGCAGACAAACAAGAAAGAGGCTGTGCAGGAGAAAGAGTGAGAGAGTTGGAATGAGATAGAGAAACTGAAACAGCTAATGAAAAGGGAGAGTTACAAAAACGAAAACGCTACAGAGAAAAACAAAGAAGAAGATCTAAGAGTTGTAGTAAGGAAACAAGGTGAATGAAAGAACTGAAGAGAGACAAATGAAAATGAAGAAGATGGAGCGAAACTTATTAGAGAATATTTTTATTTTTGTGATTTACGTCTCACTTGTGTTTTTTCTTTCTATACAAAACATTTTGATTTAGTAGCATATTTCCCCCATTTAATTGGAATCTACACAGCGCAACAATAATACAACAATTCCAACAACAATAACAAAATTAACTACGCTAAAGAACAAAAAATACCCATGAAATTTTTATAATGTTCGAATTTATGAATAACAACAAGAACGAATTTAAGAAAATTACATTTGACTGAAATCAGTCAAATCGTGATCATTCAACATTCGAAATGTATAGTAGTATGTTTCGAATTGGGGCGTGACTGGTTTCTGGATGGACAGACTCTCTTATATTATAATAAAAAGAAAAAAGAATTCGCTCGGGCATTAAGGGGACAATAATCATTAAGTGAGAACTTAAGTGATTTCAAAAAGGGGGAAACTGAATAATTGAAAATCGAAGCGATTCTGACACAATTTTCTCGAAAAATCATTGTACACATTTTTTATACATCGTCAGAAACTTTTCTCATAAAAATTTCTTGTTCGTCACAAAAGTTAGTTGTTGCTGCATTTTTGGATATTTGTGGGAAACTCACCCATTTAATCGACATAGGCGATTAATTTGTTTAAAACTCACAAACTCCTAAATATTGGAACAGAGAAAGGATAATGATTCCCCCCTCCATCCCTTGTGAAACACAAATTGTGAAATTGAAATTGAAAAAAATCATTTAGGGCTACAGACAAACTGAGCAATCTAGAGAGCATGAAACGATGAAACTCAAAGCAAAGGGAGAGAGGGAAAGAAAGGTAGAAAATACAAATGGCTTGGAAGAAGCTACGAAAAAGTATGAAAATGCATCGTCGTATGTAATTTGATGCAACAGCGGCAACGGCAACAAAATAGTAACAACTACAATAAAAAAAAGTGGTATTAAAAGCAGAAAGACAGACAGACTGGCAGAATGTTTGATTCAGTAAATGAAATAGAAATGGGCGAACGCTACTTTAGTTGTTGTAATTGTCATAATTTATATTTTTTTATTTTTTTTATGGATCATAGTAAAACGCAATCGCAGTACTATCACGTAACTCTACGCTACGTTACGCTGTACTGGCGCTGCATTACTTTTATGATAAACAAGAATAATTACAAAAGAATAAGTAAAACACAAAAAGAGAACGATTAGAAAATGAGAATGATGAGATGCGACAGAAGTATGGAATGATAGATGAATGTAAGGAGAAAGATGAGAGAAGATAGAGAGGAATGATGACAGGAGAGAGAAGTAGAGAGAAGAAGAGAGGAGGAGGAGAGAGAGGAGAGAGAGGAAGGAGAGGAGAGGGAGGAGAGAGAGGAGAGGGAGGGAGGGAGGGAGAGAGGGGGAGGAGGAGGAGGGAGGGAGGGGAGAGAGGAGGGAGGGAGAGAGAGGAGGGGGAGGGAAGAGGAGAGGGGAGGGGAGGAGGGGGGACAGAGAGGGACAGTAAGAAAGAAAGATAGGAACAGTAATAAAGGAAGAGACAGTAAAAAAGGAAGAGACAGTAAAAAAGACGGAAACAGTAAGAAAGAGGGAGACAATAAGAAAGAGAGAATGAGAAGGTAAGAAAAAGAGAGAGGGGAAGATAGTCAGCAGAATTGTTATATACCAACATAAACATAAATTCACAACAAATTTAACAAAATTTTTAATGATGATCGCTACCGTTGTTGTTGTTGTTGTTGTAGTTGTAGTTCCTGCTGGTTATTAATTATTATTGTTTTATATTTTACTTTTCTTTTTTTTCAAATCCTTTGTTAGACCTTTGTAAGAAAAGCAAAATACAACTAACAATAACTACATGTACGATGCTTCTTCTTCATCCAGTCTGTGAAATCTTATTGGAAATGTGTTTCGTTTTCAAGATAATTTAAGCTTACGTTTTAAACCACTTTTTTAACTATTTTTCTTACAATTAAAGCATTTTGAATTTGTGTTCATTTTTTTCCAAATTTTTTTTTCCGATTTTGCTGCTTTTGCAAAACACGAAGGCGAACATTTTAAGTAGGGGAAAAGAAATTATTGAGTACAAAAAATTTTATTCTTGATTTCTGTATTCATCTTCCGACATTGTACATAAAAATTATTTATTTTCATACATGTATGTATGTATGTGTTTGGTAAAGGTATGTAACATATTAAAGGTAACAAGATTCTCCAGTGTCTATATGGCCACTACTCAAGAGATTGGGGCCCTATTAATTTTGTCATTATATATGCAATATCCAAAAAAAAAGCTTCAGAGGCGTTACAAAGTTCATATATTTTTGATCAACAACAATTCTCCATCGATTTAGATATATCTGTCTATCTGTCTGTCCATTTGTCTGTCTGCCAACTTCTGTTAACATTCTCCAGATTATAAAAAGAGATAGTGAGCTCAAATTTTGGTGGTATTTTTTTTTTTTTTTTTGGCAGAAACAACGAAAGTTCTTATTGAAAATGAGCAAAATCGGTTTAAAGGCACGCCCACTATAAAACATAAACTAAGAACATCTCAATTTTTTTAAGGAAAATTTGCTAGTTTTTTGCTCATTATCTGTAAACTGCAAAAGGCCTTTCCACTTGGGCAAAATTTTGTACAAGTGGAAAGGCCTTGGCCCACAATATTTATCCAAGAATCATACAAAACCAAGTACGCCCACTTAAAATTATGCACTACCAAACATTATTTTTCTAATGTTTACCTTGTTAAATTATTCCCAAAAGAACTGAAAAAAGTTTCTAAATCATAATATCATGGTAGATGTGGAATGGTAACCAAAATTTTATAAGAATTATTTTAGAAACATAATGTGGCGCCAAACATCAGAATAAGTTTAGATAGGATTGTATAAATTCAGAAGAACAATGGGAAAATTAAAATCTTGAATCCTAAAGAAAATATTCCTGAAATCTTCTTGTACAATTGTCCATTATAAAATTTTCTTTCTCGTTAAACAAGTCTATTCCATTCAAAGACTTGCTATCTTCTTTATACGACATTGTAAAGTGGACCGATAACAAAAAAATAAAAAATTTAAATAAATTATATCATTTTTAAGTTACAACCACCGATTTACCCATCTCTGGCATGTTTTATATGCCATTCACAAAAATATAACACAATCAAAAAGGAAAACCAGAAAACTTTCAAGTTCTTTTGTGTAATAAATAATAAAAGTGTATTTCCTTTGTTGTGCGTTTTTTTTTTTTTTTGTTCTTTTTCTTCAAAAAAAAGTCAATAGCATTTAAAGGCATAATGCTGGTAATATTGAATGGATGGCAACAACGCCAGCACGTATATTGACTTGTAAATGAATTAGATGATCATCATCGATAGCACAATCTAAAGCGGCTGTTGATATTTGTAATGCTGTTAGAAATGTGGCAGCTTTTTTACAATCGACGGAACAAGAAGCCATAATTTGGGTCAAATTTGAGTTAACCATTAATGAGGAGGAGACCGATTCTGCTTCTACATTTTCATGATGTTCTTGTTCTTGTTGTGGTGTTTCTTGTTGCTTCTTTGACGCCATATAAATTTCTAAATGTTTATAACGCATTGTTATTGTGGCCATTTCTGTTTTAGCCGTTAAAAATAGAACTCCATCGCTTTTGGCCTCAAACATTAATGATGGTGAAATATTTTTCAATTTATCAATTAAATTTTTCATTAAACGATATGATTTCAAGCGTATTCGGAATTTTGTATTGGGTATTTTTGGTATACGATAATATGACCAATCGCTACGTGTTATTATGGAAACGGGCACATCATGGACAATTTGTCGTTCACTTTTCGCCTGATAATCGCACAATTGTTCCTTATTATTATAAATATCATGACAAACGCCTTCCCCAGAGCAATGCCATTGCCATCAATATTACCATCACCGCCATGCTTTTGAGCCAGAGCAGCATTTACAGTTGCAGCTGATTGTACAACATCAACTTCGATGCGTAAACATGGAAATTGTAAATTAATTAATTTCATTTTAACAGAGCGTGCCATCAATTTTAAAGCATTTAATGCCCGACTTAAATGTATGGGAGACACTGTTAACATTATACGATTATCGTTGCTGCTGCCATTGTGGCTACTACTAGTGCTAGTATTTTCTTCATTTTCAATAACTAAACCTTCCATAATATAATTGTTAAAGTAACATTTCACATTAATTTCCAGCCATACCAAAGGTGCTGTTGATGTTACCGTTTGCTCTTCATTTGCCATAAAATATAATTTCTCACTTCGTATATCCATTAAACATTCTTTACACAATTTCGATAATGTTATTATAATATTATGAAATTCTTTCATATATTGCGGATCGTTCATATTTGCTAAAAATTTCATTATTTCTTCTTTTCTTTTCTTAATTTCCTTCACTTATTAATTTTTTGGTGTGTGCAAAACCTTTGTTTACAAAAACCGAGTGAAAGAAAAATAAAATAATACTTCAGCACGAAGTATTGAGAAATACCGTTATAATAAATTCGCCACTAACGGGATCATTTCCTTTGCTTTTTGTCATCTTTAGCTTATGAGAGAAACTGAACTAAACTCGCTCAAATAATTTCACTTCATTTCATTTCTAATTAATAAAAAAAAAAAATTTAATAATTTGAAATCAAAATGAAATGAAGAAAGGGCAAAACAATTTATTTTCTCGTACATTTCCTTCCATTTTCACATAAATAGATTTTAAAAATTCAACTTTTTTTTTGTAGAATGCAAGAGAGAGGAAAAAATGGGAACTCACTGCACCTTATATAACGGTACGAAGGGCATATTCAGTAGTCAAAGACTAATAAGAAGAGCAAGAACTACAAAACTGCATTTCTTATACAAAGAAATTTATTTTATTTAGAAGGAAGACCTAAGCGCGGTAAATGTGGAAGAGAGAGAATACTAAAATAAAAACTTAATATGCTTGTTCTTCTTTAACTACTTGTCAGGAGCAACAAGAACAACAATCAATCTTTTTAAAACGATAACGAAAAACAAGAACAACAACACTGAAATAAAATATAATTCTTGAAGAAAATTTTCCTTTTTATCTCTTTTTCTCTTTCATTTTATATAAAAGTAAAGCTAATAAGCAAAGCAAAATAAAAAGTAAGTTAAAAAAATATTATAGAAACAATATAAAATGGACAAACAATAACTTAACGTCACGGAAATTTTGTCACTGGGCAATATTATTGTAGTTGTTAACACATTTGCTTTTGTTGTTGTTATTCACGTTTTATGTGACAGACAGTTGCGTTATTTTATTATACTTTTTACTTATTATTCTATTTCAATACACTTTCTTATTCACTCACTCTACTTATGTATCTCGAACTTTCTATCCTTTTCTCTTTTTTATTCCCTACTTGATTTGCTATATCTTTCTCTAAATGAAGTTCAAAACAAATGCCATAATAATTTCTCAAGATTTCAGGGTTGGATGAGCCAGCCACAATAATTTCCAAATATATTCATTATTATGGTACACTAAAAAAACACACACACAAAAAAAATTGATGAAAAATAAATGGCAAACAAAGTTGGAAACAACTGATGAAAGAAAAAAAAAAGGAGGGCAAAAGCAAAGGAAAAAGTAAATGCAACAATAAATTTGCGCAGCATATGAAAATAAAATAAGGAACCAGACAATTCAGTTTAATTAAAGGTTCAGCAGCTTAAGTTTTTAATGGCTCGAATACACACACACACACACACACACACAAGCAATTCACATTTCATTTAAATGTATTCATCATCATCAACAACAACAACAAGCCATAACAAAAACAGAAGGAAGGCCGCACAGGAGTAACGCTTCTATTGTTTGTGTGTGTTTATATGCGTGTGCATTTATGTGTATGTATATAATTTATGCGTACTTGATTATAGAGCGTTTAGGAGGGCGAGAGTTCAATGAATTTAACCAGTTTTTGTTTCATGTTTTCTTTCCTCTTCTTTTCTATTTTCATATTTCCATCTCTTTTGCGTCTCTTTTTGTTATTGCTTTTGTTATCTCAATTTTTTCATCGTTTTTATTCTGAAACTTTTTTTCCTTGCTTTTGTATTTTAGTTTTTGTTGTAAGCATCATCTTAACCTTTTCCATAAAAAATCTTTCAGTTCATAACTTTTGTATTCATTGAACAAAACAAAAACAACATTAAGCAACATTGGGAAACATTTAGGCACAAAGGAACCATTTTTCTTCTTCTGTCCTTTTTGTTTAAGCACTTTATAACTTGGCGTGGTTTTATATAAATACATGTGAATGTATGTAAAAAAAACTACAACGCAATTACGATTAAAGTATATTTGCCGTGTTTTTTCAGTGTTTACGTGTAAACAAGAACTTAGCATTATTCGACCCTTTTTTATATTTTTTTAAAATCTGTTTGCACCAAAGAAATCTTATTAAAGAAAATTTATTGCACGAATTATTTGATATATCTTGATTTTACTTACGTAGAAATGTTAAAACTTTAGCAACAAAAACTGTAAATGATCCATTTCTAAAGGAATTTTGTTCTCTTTTTTTGTAGTTATTTGAAAGAGAAATTAGCAAACTCGTTAAAATTATGAAACAAAAACCATTCAAGCGAAAATAAAAAATCAATATCTGAGTGATATTACTTCTTAAGGAAATTGTAAAATGACAAAAAATGAAGACAGAATTTTTTTTTGCATAATTAATGCTATCTCTTTCACACCTATGCATTGTTATTTGATAATATTTATAATTGATAGAAGAAACAAAAAAATATAAATAAGTATCAGAGAAATGGATCATGATTAATGGAATGCACGCACATACATATCGAAGCGTTATATATGTACATGTAACAACCATATGATATGACATATTGTAAAAATTGAAGAAAAAAAGGATGTTTTTTAAAGCGAATAATATTTTGCAATAATTTGTAGAGTTTTGGTTATTTTACCTATATCAACAATTGTCTATATATACCTTCGGACATAAATGGTACTATAGATTTTCTTACATTTCTCAAATTTTCTTGTATATTTTTCCTGTTTTCTGGTCTTGCAGTGTGTGTTCTTTTTTCGTTTCGTTAACACGACGTCAATTACAAATACAAATTAATATGGAATGAAAAATTTCTCTAAATTAACCTTTTTTTGTATTTCTTGAAACCAAAGAAAAACCAACTCACCTTAAATATTTTCGTATGTAGACTGCTCTATTTTATTATTAATCTTCTGTTTTTATTGAAAGTTTTTTTTTTTTTGATTTTTTTAAAATAGTTTTCCTTTTTGTGTAATTCTTCTCCTTTTTTTACAATTATTTTCTCAACCACAACTCACTGAGAAAACCCGAACTTCTATCTAACATCACCAAATCATTTACACACAGTCAAAATCACACATGTCTTTAGTTTTTCGCTTGGATATTGATGGTAAAAATTTATGAAAAAAATCTCAGCCATTGAATTTAACAAACAATTGTGTTTGTGAGAATTAAAAAAAAGTGTAATGATTCTATTGCTTGATAAATTAGATGTAAAATATAAATCTACGAACTACATTTTATATAATTAATTAAATTAATTTTTAAAATAATAGTTTTATAATAAATTTTATGGGAAATTTATATAGAACATTAAAAAATTTAAATTTTAAAGAATCATTCCCGAATTACTTAATAAGTGTTGGCAATTTTAGTGTAGTCAATTTTTAGTGCATTAAAAAGCACTAAGAAGCTTTACTACTTTTGTATTGGAATTTCTTTTTTGTGGTGCAATTTTTCTAATTGTCTTGTAACATTTCATAATTGAAATTAACAAAAATTTTGTACAAGAATTTTATAGAAGTGTAATGATTTCATAAATAAATTAAATTATTCTTGAGTATTATTGAAAAAAAATCATATATTTACATTTAATAACAAAAATAAATTAATCTTTCCTATTAGACATTTGTGTGTTTGTATTTTTAGTAATTTGTTTGTTTGTTATCTTTTTTGTTTTTAAAAAAAGCAGTTTTGTTTTTAAAAAACAAAAGTAAACAAAACTAATTGCAATTAATAGTAATAATCGTGTTGGAAAGATAAAAGAAGTGCACATGTAAAATTTACTACAAAGAGTGACGTGTCTTTATGTCAGAATTATATTGAACTGAATAGTATTGGTTTGTATTGAATTGAAGCGGTCAAAATATAAAGACTATGTGCGGTTCTAATATGAATATAGCAAGCGGTACCAGAGCATTAATATTGGTCGGGGGATTTGGTACACGCTTGCGGCCTCTCACTTTAAGTATACCAAAACCTTTGGTGGAATTTGCCAATAAACCAATATTAATGCATCAATTGGAGGCTTTAGTTAATGCTGGTTGTGTTCAGGTAATTTTAGCCGTTTCATATAGAGCTGAACAAATGGAAAATGAATTGAAATTGGAAGCGAAAAAATTAGGCATTGAATTAATATTCTCTCATGAAACTGAACCCTTAGGTACAGCTGGCCCATTAGCTTTGGCAAAAAATATTTTAAATGCCAGTCCAGAGCCATTTTTTGTATTAAATTCTGATGTAATTTGTGAATTTCCATTTAAACAATTGGAACAATTTCATCGTATGCATGGAAAGGAGGGTACAATTGTTGTAACAAAAGTTGATGAGCCATCAAAATATGGTGTCGTCTTATATGATGATTTGGGCTGTATTAAAAGTTTCATTGAGAAACCTCAAGAATTTGTTAGCAATAAAATTAATGCAGGCATTTATATGTTCAATCCAAGCATTTTAGAGCGTATTGAAGTGAAGCCCACTTCAATTGAGAAAGAGATATTTCCTATTATGGCTGAACAACAACAATTATACGCTATGGACTTAGGCAGTTTTTGGATGGATATTGGACAACCGAAAGATTTTTTAACTGGTATGTGTTTATATTTGAAATCATTAAGGCAAAGTCAATCGATGAAACTTCATACGGGCCCAGGTATTGTGGGTAATGTTTTAGTTGATGCTACGGCAAAAATTGGTGATGGTTGCTGCATTGGACCGAATGTAACTATCGGTCCCAATGTTATTATCGAAGATGGTGTTTGCATAAAACGTTCCACTATCCTTAAAGGCACCATTATCAAATCACATTCATGGCTGGAGTCATGCATTGTGGGTTGGAATTGTATTATCGGACGTTGGGTACGTTTAGAAGGTATCACTGTTCTTGGTGAGGATGTTATCGTTAAAGATGAATTATATATTAATGGTGGCCAAGTCTTACCACACAAAAATATTTCAACCAGTGTCACAGAACCACAAATTATTATGTGAATTTTAATTTCTTGATAATTTCTAAAAAATACAAATTTTTATATAAGCAAATTTCCCTCTTGGGGTACAAAGCTACACATTTGATAGACAAATTATTTAATTTCGTATAGTTTAAATGAAGAAGAAGAGAAACCTAAAATAAATAGACATTCTAAATGTGCAACTGATAAATTATGAAGAAAAAAAAAAATTTAGCTTGTAATTTATATTTTAAGAAATAAGAGAAAATAAAAATAAAGTAATGAAATTTAATAAAAATTAGATTTGTAAAAAAGAAACAGAGGCCAAAATGTCAAGAAATCTAAAAATTAGAAAAAAAAAAACAATAATTTTTAAAAAGAGATCTAAAAAATAGATCGATCTGGTTCAAATTTATCTGATTAAATGCACTGGGCAATGACTTGTTGAAATGAAAATTTTTTTTTGTTTGAAAATTTTTTCCACAGTAGAACGTTATATGGCTAAGGACTACAAAAAAAGGATCGATCGTAATAATTTTGAACTTGATTTTCTTTTGTATAAAAACTTGCTTGAAAATTCCATCAATATATTTTGAAAATTATAATCTGTATTTCGATAGTTGCGGCAACCAGTACGTTATGCACCAGCTCAATTGGACGTGGGCTTACGACCCTTATGACCTTTGTTGAAATTTTAAATTCAACAAGGGTAGAATAAGTAGAAATGATAAAGTGAACCAAACATTAGTTGGTAACCAAGCAACGAAAACTTTTGTCATTAAGTTTTCATATAAAAATTTTGAGTTACTTTGGATAATTTTTCAGAAGCCAGTCAAGGAAAATACGCATCCGGTTACCACAATTGCTACAAACTAGATTCTCAGTTTTGTTTTCATCAATGAATTCTGAAGTAACTTTACAACCTTTATTGGAGGATAGAGATATTAAATTTGATGTACCCAATATGTTAGTGAGTCATACTTTAGAGACCATTTGATTTATTTTGATACTTTCATGGTAATTTTTTCTAATTTTTTTTTATTAAATTGTAAAGACCGCAGCGTTTACGTAATGGCGAGAAATTATTATCAACAATTTATCATATTGAAGACAGTAAAGGAAATGCGGGCGATATCGGACGCCTATTGGCTACCAATTTACGTTTAATATGGCATTCATTGACCCATAAAAAATTCAATTTAGGTAAATAGATTTCAAAAATAAAATACAAAAATTAAGAGCGAACATCTCACAGAACACATCAAAATTGAATAAAGAAAAACAAAATAGGCAAGGGACAAGAGAGTTTAAGGTTCTTATTTTGAATAAATAATATTTATCCATGTGTTGACCATCTCATAAAAATCAAACAACAATATTGAAGGATACATATAACTTTTGCATAATGTCAATTTGTCAAATTGATACGTTTTAATATTTTCCCGAATTATTTAAGTCAGATAAAATTGAAGGTGGATATAATTTGGAAGCTATCAAACTGATTACAGAGGGAAAGAAGTTTAATGATTGAGAAGTTTAAGGAAAGTTTGCTAAATAATTGGAAGTAAAAGAAAATGGTTTTGGCTTAAGCATAAGTCATTTCATAATCGAATATTATGCGAAATTATTAAATCGCCTGAGTGTGGAAATAAAGCAAAAAAATAAAGCTGGTTAACTCAAAACTTCAAACGCAAATGAAATTTGATAATGTTTACTCGAACGATTGAGCGTGAAAATAAAGAAAAAAAAAATGCTGTAAAGCAAGAGGGCATGTCCACCTTTGCATAATTAGCAAAAACTTTATCAGTCTGCAAAAAATTGCAAAAAATTGCAAAGAAATTTTTAATAGTAAAAATGTAATACAACGAAAATTTAAATGAAGCAGTTTAATAAATTAATGACGATTAAAGTACAATTTTGACATGTCCATTTTTCAGTAATTGGTTATGGTTGTTTTATAAATTTGGATACTCGAATGAATAATAATAAATATTCATCAAATAAACGTTTGGCATTATACGTATTGGCTGGAATTGGTAATCGCAAACAATTCGAATTTCTCTTCACTGATATTTCATCCGATAGCGAACATTTAAAAATGCCATTATTTCAATGTATATTCGATATTTATTAGTAAGTTCAAATTGTTAATTTTATTCTAAATAAATTGACTTTTCTATATATTTTTCTATATTTCGTTTTAAATCTCTTCGCTTCGTAAAAATTAGCTTATATCAACGAACGTATTTATATCGTGATCTAAAATTGCGAGCAGCCATTTTACAAAATGGTGAATTATTAATGTTGCCACGTGAACGTATTTTAAATCGTGTAGATGGCGTTTGGAATTTATCTAGCGATCAAGGTAATTTAGGTATATTCCTAATCACAAATATCCGAGTTATTTGGTATGCTGATGTCAATCACAGTTTTAACATAACATTACCCTACATACAAATACAACATGTAAGTATAACAAAAAAGTAACAATAAAAAAAAAAAATAAAAACCCGTTGTAAACGATTAAAGCCGATTCTTCAATTTGCTTAATACAAACGATAAAAAAAAAAGGGTGAAAAAAACAAATTTATATAGCTCTTTTGCATTAGAGAATAGAGCTGGTTCATATTTTCCATTTAGATTTATTATGCTAAAACATTTTTTAAAGAGCAGAAATTTTACGGGAATTGTCGCAAGATTTTATTTCTAATTAGTTGCATAATATTTCCAAGTTGGAATGAATAAAATCAAATTGTACATTTAGAAAGAAAATTGTTTTCACATTTTTCTAGAAAAGAAGTTCTTTATTTACGGAATTTTTTATACTGACCAGTTCTTGGGTTAATATTTATATCGATGCTTGTAACACCCAGTAGGACTTGAGATGGAATCATACTTTTCCCCATAGAACGAATGAACATGGTATCACTCTCTGAATCGTTTAAAATTTGTCTTTTGCAATTTTTGTAATATTTTTAATAAAGTCTGATACTTAGAGGGTTTTTTGATTCAAAGGTGAAGCTTTTTCAAAATAGTTAGCATCCGTCTATGAAAGAAATTAAAATTTTTCACATTTTGCCATTTATTAATACGTGTAGCAAATTTGATGTAGATCGGTTTATTATTTTGAATCTCTATCTAAGTAGCGAACTTTTTAAATCACTTGAAACTTAAGCAAAATGATCTTAACGTTTTGAATTGACTTTACTCGACTAAAATTTTTTTAATTGCTTATTTTATTTATATATTTAATTAGATCAGCGTACGTGAATCGAAATATGGCAAGGCATTGGTTATTCAAACAGCTGTACAGACTGGCGGTAATTATATATTGGGATTTCGTATTGATCCCATTGAACGCTTACAGCAGATACATCAAGAATTTATAACGTTACATCAAATTTATATACAAGAGCCAGATTTTGGTGTAATTTATACAAATACACAACAATTACAACATTTGAAAAATTTCAATACAAAATTGAGTGGTAAAAATTGTGAGGCTGCAAATGATGATGATATTGAAGAAATTGATGAACGACAAGAAAAGAAATTAATAGTAAATTGAATAAATATCTGGCTGAGGGCATTACAATAAATAATAATAATAGTGGCGCCTTAAATATATCACGTGAACCGATTTATTGTAAAGAATTAGGTTTCGCTTTAGAACGCATTCGTGATGGTTATAAATTGAAAGATTTATGGGACGTTTTACCCCAACAATTATTAATAGTTGAAGAGGATTAAATTTTTTATTTATTTGAAAGGCAAAAAAAAAAAAAAAAGAGAAAAAGAGAAAATTATTCCATTGAATATATAATAAATATTAAGTAAAGCAAAAATTCAAAATAAAAGAAAAAAATGAAATTAATAAAAATTAAAAAAAATAAAAAATATAAAAAAATAAAAAATTGAAACAAAAAGTGAAATTAAAAGGTTAACAAAAATTCAAATAAGAGATTACAATAAAAATTAAAATTATCAAAAAAAATCAAATTAATAAAAATTACAATTAATTAAAAATTAAAACATTAAAAAAAATTAATTTAATGTAAAATAAAATGTATTGCTCGACCGACTCTCCATTTTGCTGTATAATATAAAAATGTCTAGAAAATTTAGGGATCATTAAAAAAGCGTAAAAAACTGAGACTTATACGAAAAATTTTGGAGAAACCGTTATAGGAATAATTGTAAAAATTTGTCAATAATATTGAAAATTTATTAAAGTCTTTCTTGGTCTTAATTATCGCTACCTGTAAAAAAAAACTTTGTAATATTTTAATTTAGTTTTTTGTGGAAGGTTTTCTTCGTCAAATTAAGAGTGAAATTAAAATATGATTGCTGTAAAAATTGTTCATTATATTCTGCTCATTTGCATTAGAATGATTTCTTTCGGATTGAAACATTTCGAAAATAATTTGATATCGATTGATATATTTGATTTAGAAAACATTTGAAATTATTTCTTATTATGATGCAAATAATTTATACAATAAAATAGTCATTTATTATTTTGTTTTTATTATTATTGTAATTTTCTTTTAAATTTCGTTTCATTTTATTTTATGCTTCATTTAATACAAATATTATAATGAATCTTTATTTTACTGCATATTTTAAACTCATGATATTTTAGTATTCTTTTTCTCTTTCTACTTCTTCTTCTTTTTCTTTATGTTTAAATTAAATTTTTATATTTTGTCCATTAAATTTTCTTCTTCTCATTAATTGCATTGAATTTGACAAAAAAAATAAATTTAGAATATTTTTGCATTTTTTAAAATTGTTGTTGTTATTAGAACAGTTACTGTTATTCTATTTTAATATTATAGAATTACCGTTAATTATTTTACTGCTCTGTTTGCTCCTTTCTATAAATTAAACTATTACTTTTTAGAACGGTAAACATAAAAAGGCAACTAAAAATCAAAAGAAGAATTGAAGTGAATAGCGGTACATAATGGAAATTCGAATAGAAAGACTTTTACTTTGACTTATTTATACATAATTCATGTTTAAAATAATGAGAGAAAAAAACGAAAAATTAAAATCATGAGAATTTTAAATAGCAACTTTTAATTATAAAATTTCCCAAATTTAAGTAAATTTTATATATATAAAAAATAATGTAATTTTACGGAAACAAAACTTAGAAATATTTCACCGTTTTATACGTATATTTTCTGTAAATATGAAAATTTTACGTTAAAAAATAAAATATAGAAATACAGAGAGAGAGAAAAACACACACACACAGAAAGAGAAACACAGAGAGAGAGAAATACACAGAGAGACAGAAAAATACACACAGAGAGAGCGAGAGAATTGCACATACACAGATATATATATATATATATATATACAAATACCGAGAGAGAGAGATAGCTAGAAATACAGAAGGAGATACATAGAAATAAAGGCAGAGAGATAGAATAGAGAGAGGTTGAAAAGAGAGATATTTATAAATAAAGAGTAATAAAGAGGGGCGGAGGGGGAGAGAAATACAGACAGAGAAAGAAATACAGAGACGTAGGTAGAACTACAGAGAAATAGAAATACACGAAGAGATAGAAATGCAGAGAGACAGGGAAATACAGTGAGATGTATAGAGGTAGAAATACAGAGAGAGAGAGAGAGCAAGAGAGATAAAAGTACAGATGTACGGAGAAAAAATACAGAGAGGGAGCGATAGATAGAGGAAGAGACAGAAATACAGAGAGAACTAGAAACACAAAGATAAAGGGACAGAAATATCGAGACAGAGACAGAAATACAGAGAGAGATAGAAACACAGATAGAGCGGTTTTAATAAAATTCCCTTAAAATTACGCTTATTTACTTTCTCTTCTTGTAACTTCCTTTTTTTTTTACTTAAATTTCATTTATGTTTTTTGTTCTTTATAAAATCCTAATTATACTTAATAGTTTTTTTTTAAGTGCATTGAGCTTTTGTTCCTTATAAGAATTATTTCTATCTTTCTTTAATTATTAATTATTATAATTTAACACAATATTTTCTTTGTAAATTATTTCCATTTTTCCTTTAATATCACGTTTAGGAATTTTTTTATTTTCAATGTAAATAATAAAACATAAAATTTTTCTTTGCAAAGTAACCGCCTAAAAAAAGAGTCACATAGATCGTATAAAAATAAAAAATAATAATAAAAACAAATCAAAATAACGGTTTTGCGATTAAGCGAAAACTTAATGGCAAAACACAACAAAACAAAAGGGAAAAAGCGCCGAGTACAAAGCAAATACAATTTAGGGAGCCAAAACTGAAATAAGAAAAAGACGGAAACGTAAAAAATTCACGTTATTTATGTTTAAAAAATAGAGAACGAGTTTTCTCAGTTTTTTGTGTGTTTATCCAATTCATTGGTATTCAAATGTACGATAATGCCATTTTCGTTCAACTGTCTTAAACGGCCCCGTGTTAATGGCGGTGAGCTGCGATATTTATTTATATTAGAAGTATAGGCATCCCCATTTCCACGGTTATTGCCACTACTTTTAGCATTACTAACATCGCTAAACCATTTGTATCGGCCTTTACGTTTACCACCAGACATTTTGCCAGTAACAGGACCATTATTATCGTTTTTAAACTTCTGTTGCTGCTGCTGTTTAGATTTTATTGTTACGTCCGATATGGATGGGGGACAATAAGCCGTTAGCTTCTTCCGTTTATATAAAATAGTGGAACTCTTATGAGCAACATTTGACGTGCGTGCTAATGCTGATGTTGAAGATTTTCCATTTGATGTTACTACTGTTTCATTTTCATCATCATCATCAAATTTCTCATCAATATTATTATCATCGTATGGTAGCGAACGTTTACGGCTATTTTGTCGCGATATAGAATTCTTTTTGTTGTTGTTGTCGATATTGTTGTTTTGCTTGATGATGGTAGATTTTTTCGATGGAGTTGCTCTAACAGCCGCAGTACACGATGCATCATAAGTTTGACGTTTCTTACGTCCACGTTTTTTGAGTGGTGCTGTTGTAGCAACATTAGTATCAGCCATGGTAGCGGTGGTAGTGGTGGGGTTGACAGTGACTGTTTTCATGGCATTCGCTTTTTGCTTCATTTCTTTGGCCAATTTAACGATATTGATTACTTTCGATTTGGTTACTTTCAATTCAGGTTTTAATTGATGTTGTTGTCCTTTTTCTTCTTGTCGCTGCCGCTGCCGCAATTGTCGTTGTTGTTGTTGTTGTTGTTGTTGTTGCTGCTGACGTCCTCTCATAGTCAATTTGGATTGCCCAATTATAGGCAGTTTAGCTGATCTTGTCGCTGCTGCGCTTGGCAGCAACAATGTTGCAATACCTTTCCTTGCTCTTATTTTGTTCTTGTTCTTGCTCTTTTTCTCTATGGTTTTCGTTGCCAAATTTAGCTTAGGTTTTCTTGATGTAGTTCTTCTACGTGATGTTTTTGTTGCTGCTGCTCCTGCTCCTGTTATTGCTATTCGTTCATTTATAGCCATGTCGCTATGGCTTCTACCTTGTGGTGGAATTTTCTTACTACTACGACTATTTCTTATAGTCTTATTATTAGCAACAATGTTGTCAACCATCCTTGCCATATTTATGCGAGACTTATTGGAGGGATTAGCAACAACATCACAACAACAATTCTGATTAATGTTTAATGGTGTTGCACTCCTTTTCAGATTGGTTTTTAGAAGAGTCATGGAGGATTTCGTTGTTTGTAGGCTCTTATGCAACGTTTTTGGTGTTGATTTAATCAATTCTATCGATGTTGTTGATTCCGAAACATAAGTGCGAAAATCATTACTGCTACCATTTTCATTTTCAACTTCACGTTTACTGTTACCGGCACCAGCAGCAACATCAGTTAGCCTTGTGATTGATCTTAATTTCCTCAAACTTTGTTGGATGGTTAATGCTGATGGGATCGGTGGAGGCGACGGAGGCGGCATCAGTTGATTTTTTCTATTTTTACGATTACTTCCACTTGTTACTGATTCTACTGCAGCCGATGTTGAAGCTGCAGCCTCTGCTACAGCTGCTACTGCTGCTGCTGCTTCAGCTATTGCTGTTATTGCTGCTGCTGCCGAATGATTCATTTTACGCATATCAGCCACACTTTTAGCAAGCATTTCCTTTTTCGACCTCCTTCCTCTCGTAACCTTCACTTGTTCTTCGGTAACTTTCTCTACTGACATTTCCACTTCCAGTTCTTCTTCGCTTCCACCCGAATCCCATCCTTCTTCCATTTGGGCTATTAAACAAACAAAGGCTGAACGATGATTTGTTGCGCTTAATACGCGACTCAATAAGGCGGTTGAGGAACTATAAAGAAATTCGAATTTTTGAAATTGTTTTGTTGTAAAAAAATCATTTTAGTTATTATAATTCACAAAAGTCATCTAAATGAGTTTAATATATTCGTCCTTATTTATAATTTAGTAATAGGTTCTCCTCTGCCCCCTGGAAGCCCTGGAAACCCCGGAAGCCTCAGAAATCATTGAATACAAATTAAAAATTCGTATTTAATGGCTTTGACCATGAATTGTCCCGTTATTAAGTGTTTTGAAATGAATGAAATGAAATGAAATGAGAAAATAAAATAGCTTACAATTTAAAGAAAATACGTCTTAACCGAAGGCGTTTTAGACCCGCGAAGTCTTCACTTCAAAATAGCGTTTACGGAATTTTTTTTTCAGCTCGTCTTCTTCTTATTGTTTCTATTGGCAAATTACTTTTAGGTTATGGGAAATAATTGAAGATATATTTTCAAAACTCTCACGCGCGATATTTAAAATGATTCTCACTAAGCGTCGTAATCACATGCGATATAAATGTAAATAAAATAAAAATTCTTAATCTTTTTTAAAAAGTATAATCCTACGGAAAAAATTCCTAACAGGACTCGCTTTCAAAAAAAAAAAAAAATGTAAAGCAAAATGAACTAGAAAATACAAGAATCGAATGATAATTAATTTAATATTTCAGCACAAAAAAAAATATTAATTGTCAAAATGAAAATTTTTCGTTTGACAGAAAATTCAAAGTATCAATTTAATTCGAAATTGTGCAAAGTTGTTAGTTTTTTTTTCCATGTAAGTATCTTTTTTAAAATAATAAAAACCAAATGCAAGGAACAGTCGAAAAAAAATGGTCCAATTTTAATCATTTTCAAAAAGGTTCAATTTCGCTCTAAAGCTTATTTTTTGTAGTCCAAACATTTCATTAAAATATTTCAAAAATTGCGTCTTGTAGTTTAATAACAAAATTAAATGGACAGACAATAGACAGAAGAGACATGCTGATATCAATCCAGTATATGATTCTAAGTCAAGACGGGTCCATCTCAACTCTTTCTAGATGTTACGAACATAAGTTATTTAGCGTTTATTGTGAAATGAACTGTAAAATACGCAAAGTGCTGGCACCTCTAGACAATTTTTCACGTATTACATGAAAAGCGGAATATTCTTTAGCCGTTTTGAAATTTTTGAATTTATGAAAATAATTTTTGAAACTTTCTTCTTAGTCTACATTTTAAAGCCTCCATAAAATTTCATATTTTCTGGAGTTATCATTAAAAATGTTTATAAAATGAAATTTTACCTTAACTTTGGTTTGAAATTCTTACAAGCGGCATTATTATGATTAGGCTCATTAATTTTGTTCATCTCCTTTGCCATTTTTAGCTTATTTTTAACATCACAGTTGAATTTGTTCACATGAAATTTCCTTGTAATTGGCTTTAAAAGTTTCGGTGAACGTATTAAACAACCTCGTGATTTAACGGTACTGTAAAACAAAAAAAAAAAAAAAAAAAAAAAAAAAGGAAACGTTATAAAGAGAATAATAGAAATAATGAAATGCTGAGCAACAAAAAAGTACGATATTAAATAATTATGGGCAATTATGGGCATATTCATTGGATTTATTTTCTCAAAGTCTGTTCTTTTTTTGAAGAAATTTGATATTTTTAAGTAAAATTCGAAACGCACTGAGCAAATTTCACATCGAATTATTTCTATAAAAAACTTTTTTCGTAAAAAGATTTTTGTATATAAATTTTTGGAATATTTTTAATGAATTTTTTTTTTTTCTTGGTTAAGTCTCTTAATCTTTAGTCTTTGCAATCCCTTCTAACGCCATAATAAAAATTTACGGCTATTAAAATTATTTCAATTTCAATTCAAAAACAGAATTTTTTTTTCTTTTTTATAAAATTCATGAAAGTTTGTGGTAATAAGTTCCCTAGTGAGTTGGTCTTAGCCTAAATTATATTACTAATTTGTTCTGTGAATTATACTTTTTCAAATTTTACCTTTTCCATGGTGTGGTGGGTACCGAACGTATCGGTTTAAAATGGCACATTTCCATATTAAGACTATCAGTACTTATACTCCGTTTATGATTATAACTATTACTTTTATAATTACTACGATTATTAATGGTAAGACTACCATTGCCATTGTCATTGCCATTGTTATTGCCACTGCCACTGCCACTGCAACTGCCACTGCCACTGCCACTGCTACTGTCAGTGGTACTGCTACTGCTCTTATTACTAATCAATTTTGACATTTGTATACATTCATTTGGATAACGATGATAAATTGTTGGTGGTACTGTATATAATTTGAGGAATGTCTTTGATGGATTTTTACTGCTACTAAGATTTAATTTATGATCATTACTACTATTATAATTATTACGATTAATATTTGTTGGAATAGCAATAATAGCAGCTGTTGTTGATTTTGATGTTGATGTTGATGCTGCCACTGAGGCAGCCGATGACAACAATTTATTATTATTGCTTATCGTGCTATTATAAATTTTATTTCTGCTAGAACTAACGCTATTATTGTTATTGTTTGGCACAAAACCGGATTGTATTAAGGATTTACCATATGTATCTGTACTACGGCCGCTGCCACTTGAAAATTTCATATAATTTGCATTTGAAATACTATTTGTTGTTGCTGTTCTTGTTGTTGTGATTGTTCTAGACCAACCTGTGCTGTTGCTATTAGTATTGTTAGATGTAATATAATTATTGCTGCCAGTGCGATATTCTTGAAATGTACGATTACTTGTAATACCTGATGCAGCACCAGCTGCCCCTAAAGCTTTTTGTACAGTAGCTTTTAATGTTTCGGTGCCGCGATTTAAGCGTACCGTTAACGTTTTCACTAAATTACTTGCACTACTACGTGAACTATCATTAAATAGGAAAGAGCGGCTAAAAGTACCAATGCCAATGCCACTGTCATTGCCATTGCCATTGCCATTGGAGCTGCCTGAGAAGCTGTTATTTGTGGTGGCATTGGCAATGCCACTCGAATTTCCCGATGAAGTTAGCACTTTTCTTGTTACTGCTGCTGCTCCTGCTCCTGCTCCTGCTGTTGTTGTTGTTGTTATTGTTTGCGGCCTGCCAATTGTCGCGATATCACGGGCGAGCACACGTTTTTGCTGTTGCAATGAACTTATTGTAAATTTATTAATATTATTTATATTTGAGTTTGCATTGGCTGCTGTTGTTGTTCGTGCTATAATTGGATAATAATTACTGGTGGTTGTGATACCCATCGATGATGTTACAATGTTACTGGTAACATAAGATTTTTTAGTTAGAGAAGCAGCAGCAGCAGACGAAGTACCAGCACCAGCACCGCTACTGCCAATACCGCTGCCACCTTTACTGCCACTGCTACCACTACTAGTGCCAGAGACGCTGGTGGCCAACGCGTATGTGGCCGTTTGGCCTGGCGTAGCAACTAGCATACTCGCTATGACGATATTATTTTATTTATACCAACAATTCTGATATTTTTGCTTTTCCTTGTGTTATTGTTGTTGTTACTAGAATATAGAAAATATATAAATTTTAAGTTACTTAACAAATTTTATAGAAATTTCTTTTTATACAAATATTTCTTTTTTTTTTGTGGACCATTTTCTTCCCGTTCGTAAAGAAATGAGTTTCTTATACTTTTCTTATCTCTAAACAAGGATGAGGGAAATCCAAAAGAAAACTATTAATGGTAATAAGAGACAGACAATATATACATACATACATACATACGTACATTTTAGTAAGTAGTTAATTTCCATTTTGCACAAGAAAGAAAGACACTCGTTTTGGGTGCAAATTTTATAGAAAAACTGACGGAATAAACTCACACCCTCGATTTACGAGAGAACCATTTATCCTGTCCTTTTCTTTCTATCTCTTTTAAATTATTCATTTTAATATAATTTTTTTTGCAGCCCATATGCAAGAAAAATAATAATGGCAAACAACAAGAACTTTGTAAAAGCCGGCATTCAGTTTTCTTATTCATTACTTCTTGCACTGAGAAATTTTTACTTTTATTTTTCGCTTTTCATTGTCTTTTTTTTTTTGATATTGGTGTTGGTCTTTGTTTTATTGCATATGCTTTTTTTCGCAATACTTTAAAATTGCACTTGTGAAATACACTTCAATCTAAGTTAACCGTTATTTGCATTTCTCATTTCTATAAATATGGTATATTTAATTCAGCACCGAACAATACGAAATGCAACGAACTACACAAGCTACACAATTTACTAAAATAAACTTTTCTTGATTTTTCTTTTAGTTTCTTATTGGTTTTTGTTTTTGTTTTTCCTCCTTTACTACGATTGCAACTTTTGTTTTTGTGTATTTTTACTCTAACCTTATTTACGCTTACTTACACCACTATCTTTGTTCTTTGTTTTTTGTTTTTATTTTTTGCTTTTGTTGTTGCTTCTCTCCCTCTTTTAATTTGCATTCATTGATCTGCTGCTTCTTATACGATTCTGTTTTTTTAGTTCTCTCTTTTTCAATTAATATTATTGAGTAATAGGTTAATTATCTTTTTCACATAATTTTATATGAAAATTTTCTTCTTTTAAATATTTATGGTAATTTTTTTTATATAAATATATTCATTTATATATATGAGTTATTAATTATACTAAATACAATGTATAAGCACATAAATGCATAGCCATAATAAATTGGAAAGCTTTTTTTAATAATTTTATCACTGTTTCTTGTATATTTCTTCGTAGTTGTTTCAATTACACTGTTGAAAGTTGCTTTGATTTCTATTCCGTATTCTTCTTTTTTATTATTTTCTCTTTTCTTTCGCTTTCTATAACTTTAAATTCATCACTTTGCTTTTTAAGTGTTTAGTTTTGCTTAATATTTATTCGTATAGTCTGGTAAATTTTTTTTCTTGGCATTGTATCTCTTTTAATCAAATGAGAGAATCAAATTCCGTAAAATAACATTTTTTTCAAAGATAACAACCTAAGCATTGTTGTATCTCTTTTAATCAAATGAGAGAATCAAATTCCGTAAAATAACATTTTTTTCAAAGATAACAACCTAAGCATTGTTGATTAATAAGTGCATCATTATACCATAATACGATTTTAGTATTATGTTACGTGAAAGGTATGAAGGAAGACAAATTTGTTAATTAAGTGCAAACAAAAAGTATAAAGTAAATTTTTTTAATTAGAATTTTAATTTTTTATAGCGAAATAGATAAAATCGAGAATGTAGAGATAAAAAAGCGCTTGCTAGAAAAATTAATCAAAATTTCGTTTTGGTTTGAGTGCCAACTTTTATTACTATTTTTTATCAATCATGTTCAATTGTAATTTAAACGAAATGGCGTTTTGCTTTTACAATACATAAGACATTATAAGACCATTAAAATATTAATAAATATTTTTAATTATTATAAATAAATAAATTGTTTTTATTTCCAAAATCATTTGTGGTATTATAAGTTTGAACAGTTATAGGTAACATGCAGAATGAGTTAAGATACATCCATCTTTTGTTATATCTATCGACTCAGAAGCTCTTTCTTATTCGTCTTAAATTTGCCTGTCTCAATCTATTGTCTGTCCTTGTAAAATTTATTATTGAAGTACTGAGTGCAATTTACGGTGATATTTGAATGAAATTTCGATTATGCCGGGGTTCAGGAAAAATTATAGATAAAATCAACGTTCACGCCTCGGACAAGTTACTTTGCAGAGAGATCTTATGTGGATAAATAATTTGTGATATTGTTTTATACAAAATGTGATGTACAGTCCCTCCGATCGACTTGTATTTACTCGTTTTAATTTGTTTTCGTGTCCATTAGCTGTTAACTGAAATGTTTATTATTTATTATTTTATATGATCCAAAAAGTATGCTTTAAGAAATGTATGCTATTGTGGTTACTCCTTCCTCTAGAATAGAAATTCATTATTGATATTATTAGAAGTTCTTATAAGTTTTTTATGGAATGAAGTAGGCAGTGGGTAAAGGAAAAGGGGCATAACGCAACACGTATCGCCCAAAACCACACAGAAGCAAGCAACAAAGTTCAAGCCAAATTGATGGCATTGTAAGAAAAATAACGTCAGCTTTAATTCGAAAATTTTAGAGGCACATACAAATCATACTATGAAATCAATATATATATATATATAATATATATGTATATGTTATATGTTATATGTATATGTATGTGTATATGTATATGTAAATAGTTATGCTTGCCTATGATGACGTAGTGTATCATAGTTCAAACGATGGGGAATATTTCGATCAATTCTCTACACAGCGGGCAGCAGTGTTAAATGCGAAACTCTAAACGAACATTTCTAGCAGCAGCAATAATAATAATAACAACAACAACAACAGTAACAGCAATTACAAGGCTACCAAACTTATACTTTTTTTTTACCTATTTCCGTAGTGGTAATTATGTTGTACGTATGTATGTGTGTTTGTATGTATGTGTGTGTGTATTACTATTTTCATGCAACAAGATTTTGAATATTGAATTAATGCAAGAATTTGGAACAGAATGAGTAGAGCAACAAAGAAAAAAAAAAGTAAAACAAGATTCTATAAAAATTATTAAAAAAATAAAAGTGTAAATAAAAATAAATTAAACCTTTAAAACTTAAAGCATAGATATCCAAAATTTATGATGAAGAAGTTGATGGTGTCCCAAAAGATTTCCCATATGAAGTAAAAAGATCAATATCATCGCTTTGCCATTTTATTTGAGTGTCGTCTTTGTAAGAGTTGGGACGCTTCGGTATCTAAATTTTTTCGGTTTTCAGGCTTTATGATGAAGAAGCTGATCTTATCCTACAGGATTTACTAAATATTTCCCATATGAATTAAAGAGATCAATTCTATTGCCTTGCCATATTTGTTTGAGTGCCGTCTTATAAAAGATGGGCCACTTTAATTTAGATATTTTTATTTAAATAGAGCAATGTCACATCAAGGTTCTTGAAGGAATATTTCTATAACATCAAAAAGACCTGGAGTTATAACAGAATCCAATATTAGGTGGTAGTAATTCTAGAAATTCAATATCTGGTAGATTAATTTGAAAATACTCTTTTATGGAGACAGTGCTTCTTCATCGAGGTCTTAATCTACGCTAGAAAATACTACGACAAATGATTAATAAAATTTTCAAATTATTGGGAAAAATTAAAATCTATTTTTATCTTTTTCAACATGGGAACTTAAAAGTATGAAGATTTTAGCTTTAAGTCTTTCAAACCCAGACTGAGCCTAAAATTATTTATCTAAAAATTATTATCTGATACTGACAGAAAATATGCCTGCATTTGTGGTTGCTCTTTGTTTAGCTGTCCAATGCATTCAATTACTTTATTTTATCTATATTATTTTGTGTGCTTTTAGGGAAATCAGTTAGAGATTTTGATTAATTTTCTAGTTTATTATTGTAAAATTATCATTATTATTATTATTATGAGTTGTTGTTTTAATTTCTAATTTAAATCTGCGGTTTGCTAATTACAAGTTCCCTAGCACTGTCTCTGCTTCTCACCTTTCTTGTCCATCTTATTTATGGATTTTGTGGTTTCATTATTATAATAAATTGAAATGATATTGATATTAATAAAATATGATATTATAATTGTTTTGAGCTTAAAAGTATGCAATGAATTTTTATCAATTAGTGACTCTTAAGATAGTACAATATTATTCTTAAAAGAAAGAGTTTTGTTGCCATTTAAAGTGTAAAACATGGAAAATATGAATAGGAATCTTCAATGGTCCTTAAACGAAGGACCGTTGAATAGATTTTCCAAGATTTATTTAGACTTAAGTGAAAAGTGAAAAAGTGAAAGTGAAAATGTAAATGTCAAAATGTTTCTGTTGCGTGCTTCTGTTTTCTTGGCCCTTTCCTTTTTAAAATCCACAATGAATGTTCGACTTGATAAAAATTGGGTTATTCCTCTCGTCAAACATTACAATCAATGGCTGCTTCTGTAGAATCTATAAATGAAAAGGCCGCATACAAAAAATTGCGATAGCAGTAAAGTTAAGTCGTTAAGTTAAGTAATGAATGAAAAAAGCATAACATGAAATTTAAAGCTAAATGAGGTGAATAAATCTCTTGCTGTCTTTAATTTAATATGATTTGTAAGGATTAGGGCGTGCAATTATGTCCATGCCATCTCAATATTGTTTAACGTTAAGTACCGTTTAACTGAAAACGAATAACGAAATTGTTAGATCAAGGGTGGCATTTCTATTTTAGAGAGCAGGAGACAGAAGAAGACTTGAAAATAGAAGAGAGAGAGAGAGAGAGAGAGAGAGAGAGAGAGAGGATAGAGAGTGAGAGAGAGAGAGAAGAGGAGAGAGGGAATTGATCATAATAACAATATCGGCTATAAAAAAAATATATGCCTTTATCTTCCATTCCAAGCAGAAGTCAACGCTTTATGTTTGTAATAATTGAGGCATGTCCAATTTTAACTAGATATTTGGGCAAGTTAATTGTTGATTCCGATGGTTAAGCAGCTTATTAAATGAATAGAAATGTATGCCACAGCTAAAAAAGTGGAATAAGCGTCCTTCGTCCAACTGAAAGTTCTTTGAGTAAATTTCAATGTGAGTTCTAAAATGATTTTGCATGAGGACGAGTCTTTCAGTCTTTTTTTACACTTTTTTTTTCTATGTAATGGGTTCTGAATAATCTAAAGTGATATTGTAGACTTAATTTCCCTAACTCGATCTGTTTTAATTTAAAATATTTTTGTAGTATAATGCTAAAATTGTCGTGCTTTTTTGAGCACGTTTTTTGTTCTCAAATTTTTAGCTTAATTTTTCGTAATTGCGTTTTTCTAAATGCTCTCTATGATCGAATATATAGATTTTTTTCGATTTAATTGCGGTAAATTTTAGATTCTTAAGTTCCAGATTTCGATTCCAGACTCTGATACATTTGCTTTCCGAAACGACGCCAATTCTTTGGGCATTCTTTATATCTCACAAAATCCATAAAATAATTTTAAATGTTTGTATTGGTTCCAACACTAAAGGAACTACCTCCATATTCGATCCCAAATTGGAATGCAAAGTTTTTAAAGCGGCTTTCCAGATGAGCTAAAACGATCGTTAATTTATTATGAATTTTGTAAAAATTGATCCGAAAATTTTGGATATTGTACGTAATTTCTACTGAAGACTGAAGTATTGGATCTTTCCAGGGCTGCAGAGGCAGGGTTATTTCATCTACAATACAAAAGTGGGCATATTGTTAATTCCCCATCCATCAGTTGGCACAACATAATCATTTTTGAAATTCCTCTATGAAACGTTCATTCCTTAAACAAATTACGGCATTAAAAAAAATTAATCACACGGAAAATTTTTTAAAAATTCCTTTTACAAATTGAAAATTTTGATATAATTTCATTTTTTTCTTACTGATTAGAATTTCCATATTTCTTTCTTTTTTTTTTTTTTGGTTAAATTACCAGAAGCGAAATTGACGGTTGGACGTCAAGTAGTCATCTTCAACATCATCATCATCATCATCATCAACAATAATAACAAGTTTGTGGCTGGCGGCATTGGCCGCCACAACAAAATTTCTCGAATCAATAGAGTTAAAGAGCCCAAAAAGGTAGTGCTAAAGTGGCACAATCAGTTACTGAATTCAATGTGACAGACTTCATAATAATAATAATGATGATGATGATGATGATTATGATGAGCATACGTTCGTTTGGTTTACTTCATTTTATTTTGCAAAGCGTTTTAGTGGGCTCTTGAAAAACTATCTCACTTCGTTTTGTTACCCTTTATATCTCTGATCCAACCTCCTATTGCGGAGTCCGCAGCACGTGCTAACAGAAATTACAGCAACAACAGGAACAACTATAACAATAAACTCTCACATATGTAAAAAATTAAATGAATGGATGCGGTTATGCGGTTATTAAAACAGTGAGTGAAAGAGATAGGTATAGAGAGAAAGACAGAGAGAGAGAGAGAGATTAACGGAGGGAAAAAGTGAGGAATAAAGTAAGAAAGATAGTTAGCGACACAGGGCGAGAAAGGCAGTTAGAGTAAAAGAGATAGTTGTCACAATAGAAAGAGAGAAAGAAGGAGAAAGAGAGAGAGAGATAGATGGATGAATAGATGTACACATTACACGCAGAGCGTCCTTAAAAGGAGTACAACAAAAAAAAGTTAATATGAAATCAGCCATGTCAAGATTCCTGCCTCTGCTTATGTTTCTGCTTTTACATGATTATGAAAATTTTAGGATTTTTTCAGTTATATTTAAGTTTAAACTTTTCATTTGTTTTTCTGTTGACATTTCAATTTTAAAAATTATTCTATTCTTTATCTGACTTATTTTTTATTTATTTGATTTTCATTTTACGTTTATTTACTTTTTTTTTTATTTGTTGCTGCAGTGTCAAGCATTATCATACGGTATTGCCTGGCATTGTGCCCCCATGCTCATGTCACAGTTCATGCTCATTAACGGTTTTTATTTTGTTCTTCTTCTTGCTTCTCCTTCCAACACATGTTTCTCTTTATTTTTTTGAATCTTGTTTGTTTTTTTAAACTTTGCATTTTTTTGTTTCCAAATTTATGCTTTTTGTGTGGAACGCTTTATGTTTATGTGGCCTGGGCCGATCGACCACCTTGGGCGCCTTCTTCCGGTTTGGTTAACATTACGCTAACATTACTTTAATGTATTATTATTATTATTATTATTATTTGTTGCTGTTGTTGTTGCTGTTATTATGCTTTGTTCGTGCTTTAGCTTTTTTTGCTTTAGCTATTTTGTTTGCCTTTTATCTCTTCCTCTCTTTCTTTAGAAATATACATTTAATATATAATTATCCTCTATTTCTATCTCTCTTTCTTTTCCTTTTTTTTGTTTGGTATATTTTATGAGCATGCATTCCGATCGCGATCACCCATTGACTTTTCTAAACATATTATTTGCAGAAAATTAAATTTTCACTCGCACTGTGTACTTGTTCTACACTATACTCTCTACACTCTTCTTCTTCCTCTTCTACTTCTTCGTGTACTTCTTCGTCTATTACTGTTATTGCTTTTAGGGCTGTTGCTTTGTTCTCTTTGCTCTTTGCAATTTATTTTACTTTTATTTTTTTTTTCACAATTTTTTTTTGATATATTTCTAAAATGAAGGCGAACAAGCAAGAACAAGATTAGAAAAAAAAAGAACCAACAACTCAAATTACATGAATATTTCAAATGAATGAAGTGGAGAGAAAAAAAAACGCTCTTTAATGCATTTCATTAGATTTTGATTGAATTAACTGTACACAGAAAAATATTCATAAAATATGAAAATGAAAAAGAGAAGAATGCAAGCTATTGCCTTATGCTTTATAGAAAAAAAAAAAACTCGTAAAATTAGTTGAGAGCCATTAATTGAGATCAAGTTTTTATATTTAACTTGTGCGAAACAAAAAACTTGAAAATTTAAAGTGAAAAAACGTAATTGAAGGCACAGGACAAGTTGATTCACATTTTTGAAATCGCTTCCATTGATTTGAGTTACAAGATTTTCTGGAATTCTAAATTTTCTCGATTTTCTCCATTTTGGGGCCCTTTTTTTTCTAAGTAAAATATTTTTGAAGGATGGTTGTAGTAGGATGGTTAGGGATGGGGAAATGGTCTAAAATTACGTACGGTTTTTAAGGATGGAAGCTTTAAAGCTTACACCTTAAAGTTTGAATAGAAGTGGTAATTTTTTTGAAACTCCTTGTATTTTGAAAGAAGGCAGACTTTCAAAGTGTGTGCCTTAAAAGAAGAAGACGTATAGAATCAGCCCATTTTTGAGACCTTGAAAGAAATTTGAAAGAAATTTACAAGTGTTATTTTTTGTATAATTGCCCGCTAATCCCTGATCGAATAATTTATGCAAATGAAATGGACATTGCTAAAACTGTTTTACTGCAAGTACAGTTCTCCATCAGTTGCTCTCTTGAAAAAGCTATTTAAACATGAAAAATTTATTTCTGATGACGTCAGCTTTATTTCAATTTATAGCGAATTTTCAATTAATAAAAATAAATATCGTATAAAAAAATATGTCGCATTGAGTGTTCTTTTATATTTTTATAAATGTTTCTTATAAAAATTTTTCCATTTGGACATTTCTTGATTTTGTGAAAGGATGCAAACGGTTTCTGAAACTTCAATTGACATTTACCAGAACTTTGACATTTGATTTTTGATTTTTTTTTGTTTTGTTTTATTTTCTATTTCTTTTTGTTTTTTTTATATAGTTCTTCTTTTTTGCACATTTTTGGGATTTTGTTTTTCATTATCCCAAAAAGTTTAATAGAAGTGTCAAAAAATCCAGATCGTTCGGGTTTCGTACAGCTAACGTTTCACATAATAGGAAAACATAGACGGATGAATAGACGGCGGCCCACATAACATTTAGATAGGCCAATAACATTCTTACAACCCATTTCATTTCGAATAATTCTAAATGATCATAACATTTATCATCATAAGAAATCGCTAGTGCACTCATTAAATCAGTTTGCTTCTGATGATGATGATTAAATCACAAAATTTAAAGCGAAATCGAAATCGATATCGAAAGATTTTTATGATAGCAAAACAAATTAAAAAATTAAAAAACAAAAAAAATATAAATATAAAAATATAAATTTGTTCTTCCGATTTCCAAATTTTCAACAAAATTCACTGTAAATTATATCAAACTATTTCAAATTGCTTGATTCGAATAAGTTTTTTCCTTATAAATTAATTTGAAGTTTTCCAAATTTTCAAACAACAAAAAACAAAAAAAAAACCAAAAAAAAGTCAAAAACTTATCAAACAAAAAAAAAATGAAAATTAAAAGGAAGTAAAAATTTTGTGCCCAACAAATTTCATTGTCAGCTGGCAAATGTAATAAGTAAGAAATTATAGACGATCGTGTCCGACTCTTAAATATCCTACTTCACTTTGCTTAATGTGATTAAAATTAAATAAGAGAATTAGAAGCAAAAAAAAAAATCGGTAAAGTGGTGATATTTCAATTATTTAAAAAATTCGCTATATGAGAGCTGATCCAAAAAATTGACCTATCTGAATCAAATTTGGTACACGTACTTTTTATATCAAAATACAAGGCAGTGCCAATTTTCGCTTAAATGTATTCAAAATTCATAAAATTCATAAAAAATTGGTCGAAAATAGCATTCTATGGGAAGTGATCGTAAATGTGGACCGATCTGCAATGCTTTTTATTGTCAAAATACTAGGCAATGCCAATTTTTACTAAATTATATTAAAAATTGAAACTTTTGTCCATAAAATGAGTTTTTTTTTCGAAAAAGGCGTTTTAAGGAAAATGTTGGTAAAAATAGATCTAACTGAATCAAATTTCCTACCTAAGTTTTCTAGGGTAACATACAACTTGGAGCCAATTTATGTTTAAATATGTAACTTTTTCTTAAAAAAAAGCGTTATATGGGACGTGGTTGTAAAAATGTTCCAATTTTAACCATTTGTAATAAGATTCGCCTCTGAAATTTTAGTGAAATATCTCAAAAATTGCTATCTGTAGTTTGATAATAAATTTTTTCATGGACAGACATCAGTTAGACAGGCAAAGTTAAATAAAACCTTTAATCTCAAACTCCTTTTCACTGTTACAAACATCAGCACAAATTTATAAAAATCTATAGCGCAAGGGGTGTAGGGTACAATAAAAGAAATTTGTTAGATTCATAAAAAAAAGAAGCAAATGGAACAATATTAATAATAACAGCAACAACCATAGCAAATTATTCTGAAAGTTAATTTCATCATTTGTCATTTTGTAGCTTAAATAAATTTGGCCGAAAAATATTTCAACCATCCATTCGTTTGGTTGTTCGTTTATTTCTTTTGTTTACTTTCGGGCTTTTCTTAATATGGAAATCTTACAATAATTATAATTCAGTGTGTGTGTGTGTTTGTGTGCACTTGTATGCATTCGATTTCTCTTATTTTATTTGTATTGTCTCTCTCCCCTTCGCTATCTCTCACACTCTGTACCACTTTTTTGTGCCTCTCTTTACATTTACATTCCTTTTTCTATCACTTTATGGCACAATAAAAATCGTTGCATTTTTCTTGCTCTTCTTTAATTTTACACTTTTTTTTAATGTATTTGCTTTTCTATTGTCTTTTTCTATTTTCTTTTAAAGACTATTACAAAACGGTGCGAAATATCCCACTGAGTATCCAAATAACAGATATTTAAGAGTTCCATACAAACTGACTGACTCAGAACACAGATAAAAGTAAGTAAACAACAAAAGCATAGAAAGAGAGAGAGTGAGAGAGAGACGTATAAAGAGAAAGTAAAATAAATAGATAGATAATTTCACGCCTACAACTCGTAATGCATCATCAGCTTTTATAGCATTTATTATACCAAAGAAACTTAAATGCAAAAAAAAGAAAATTAACAACAACAACAATAATAATATTAACAATCAATTGTAACATGAATTCTGAATGAGGAAAAAATCTTTATTTTAATAAATTATCGCATTTAAGAGCTTTGTTTGAGTCAATATATAACGGGACTTTGTTATTACAAACTATTTAATTTTAGCGAATTTTTTAAGCTAAAAAAAATTCTTAAGCGATCTCTATCAAATTTATGTCTCCATATTAACCGTTTCATTTAGCTATTTAAAATGTATTGCCATAATTATCTATGAAAATATTGAGAAATATTTGTATTTCTTAGATGAAAAGTTATTGATTCGATAATGAGAATGGGGCATTTCGGAAATTGCTTTCTAGAGGTTCTACAAAATAAAGATAATTATTTAAATCAAGCGATCGTAATAAATTATGGTTCATTTTCTGCTCATTTTATTAAAAAGGCGCTTGGATTATTTATTATTTATGATTATTACGTTAGAGATAATCTGAGTGATCAAAGAGCTCCATTGGGCCCATCATTATTTCATTTTATTATTGTTTAACTTAATAAACAAATTCATTCGGTAGTCCCGGTAGATGAAAAAAAGGCCATCACTTGGCCCATCAAAACGCTCGAATCAAGGTATTTACTTACGAGTATCGCTTCTGGGAAATTTTAACAACACACGCCAAGTTATTCGACTGGTTCTTTTTTAAATGCGGAATCGCTTGAAATGTTAATCGCTTAAAATGTTGTCTTTATCTGTACATTTAGAAGAGGCGACTGGGCTTTGTAAGTTCCATTAAATTAAATGGAATGTCTTTAGGTTAGTTAGGTTAAACTTTACATGGTACGCTAATTATGGAGGAGCCAAGCGGTTTAGAAAGTGGAAAACGGAAAGCATAATAACAAAGGCTCTGCCAATTTCTTTCTAGGGATTCACATCTATGTAGAACGGAAAGGCAGCCTAACATAATTTTATAACCCATAGATAGCGCTGCCCTTACTTAACTATTTATGCTGAAATTTTAGTTTTGAATTTCTTTCGGACCAACAATAAATGCGACTCATCTCATGTTCTTTATTTTATTCTTTACTTATCTTATGCCTTTTGCGATGGTGGAGCCGTCTTATAAAGTTCTTCACCGATCTCTCTCAACCTTTCGAATTCTTTACTCTTATAACTCTTCATAGTTTCATAATTTCATAATTTCTTGCTTTTTTGTTTTCTATTGTTATTGTTGCTTTTTATTCAATAAAAATGTAACGGTATCAATAAATAACAAACTGTTACACAGAAACCGTTATATATGAAATTCTCTTCTTTTTTCACATTCCATGGATGCCGCTTGTTTTAACATTTCGCTCTTTGCTTGACTTTTTATAATTATGAATTTTTAATTTATGAAAACAGCATTAAAAAATAAGCACACACACAAACACATGCACACGTAGCCAAATAAATAACCACCCATTTATTGTAATTTATTTATAATAATTTTTTTGGTTTGGTTGGTTTTTTTTTTTTATAATTTTGTTGCACTTTGTTTTTCCTTTAGCATGAAGAAATAATTTTTAATTTAAAATATTTTGTAGGCAGCAATCTCTTCACTGCACTGCACTGCACGTAAACTCTATCACTTTCTCTTACTCTCACTCTCACTCTCACTTCACTCTCACTCTCACTTTCTCTTAGCCTATCTCTCTCTCAATTTATCTCTTTCTTTCTCTATCTCTGTTTCTGTCATTTTGTTTTCTTGTCTTGTACGTTGAATTTTTTCTCACTCGGCTTGCTTTTTTAATTATTGCTTTATAATTATTTTTAATTTATTACATGCGCTAAATACTTTTTTCTTCCATTAGTATAAGCTTAATTGTTCTTGCTGTTGGTATTCATCTTCTTCTTTTTATGTTTTCGTTGTTGTTGTTATTTTTATTGTTTTACATTAACAACTTTCTCCATAATCTGTGATAATGTGTGTTACATTTTAACATATCTTTTTCATCTTCTTCTTCTTCTTCTTCTCTTAATTTATACGTTTCTCTCACTCTCTCTCTTTCTCTCGCTTGTTAATATGGTTTGCCATTAATAAATATGAAATATATAAATACAACATATTGTTAATTTAATAAAAGTTTCATACTGTGAATTTTGTATGTAATTTAATATTATTGTTGTTGCTGTCCCTCTTGTTGTTGCTGTAGTTGCTATTGCTTTACTATAAGAATGTACAGACTCATATTTAAGAAGCGATTGTAACAGAGTGAAATAGGACGGTTCAGATGAAAGAGGAAAGAGTCATATAAAGACAAAGTTTGTTTGAGGGCGGAAGTGAGTAAAAAAGGCAACGAGAGAGGAGAGAGAGAGAGAGAGAGAGAGTGGGAGAGAAGGAAAGCGGGAAAGAGACAGTTAGATAAAAAAATAAATATGCAAAAAAATTTATGTAGGCAAACGTGCGAGGACCAATAGTGGCCACAAATCTATTTTATTTAATGAAACTATCGGAATGCCCTACATCAGGCAAAAATTTTCCTTTAAGTAATGATTTAAAAAAATAATAAATTAAAAATTTAAGTACATTAATTGATTTAAAAAAAATGAAGAAAAATTACTTAAGCAAGTAAAAAATTAATGTTTAGGAAAAAGAGTTTTAAAATGCACAAGACAAAAACATTTTAATCGATTTGATTTAAAAATTCTATACTCTACATAATCAGTATTGAGCACGAAAAGAAATGTGACCACACATTCCTGGACCAGTAAAATAGTTCACCTGTTTCAGATTTGCCAAAATAGTAATTTAATTGGATTTTCTTAAAAAAAATTAAGTAAAGTGAAATTTTTTAAAAATCAAAATTTTTTTTTACAATAAAGCATGTATTATTTGAGTGTAATTTTTGACTTCGTCTTACTGGTATACGCCCTAGAATAGTTGAAGAAACGTTCTGTGGTTTTAACAGTTGGCGTTTTGGCGATCAATAATAAAACCGCATTAGGCGGACAGATGGACGGAGAAAATGATCGGATAAGCTGCAACTGATTCAGAAAGTGAGTCCATATAAAAGATTTAGGAGATTAAGACCAATGTTTTCGGGCAGCGCAAGATATATGGAAAGAAAAATTGGAATGAACTTTTGCAGGGTTAATCTTCAAGTTAATGGACCGTATCGATTGTTCAGTATCTCATAATGGATTTATTAGACTTATCATGAAATAGAGCAAAATGTAGAATGTAGAATTTCATCTGAAAGTGAAATTTTAATTAAAACTCTCAAAAATTGGAATAGATAAATCAGTTAATCTGGCAGGAGTAAGTTATGGGAATAAATGAGAGATTAAAATCGTCCAACTAATGAAAAGCTAAAAGCTTTTTAAATGAATCACCATTTTTGAATTTATTTTCAGAAAGTCATTGATTTAAAAATATTTGGAACGTTCTGTAAAATAAATTTTCCGACCTTTTAAATCTAACAATTTTTTATTTGGCGCCATCTATTGGCGTTGAGCAATTATAAAAATTGACAGTTTTCATCTTTCAAACGCAGCCAACTTAATGCAAAATATTTGACAGATGTTGAAGCCAGCTGCTTAAATAACTGAAACGTCACATAATTCCAGTTCGTAGAAACTTTTTCTTATTAATGTTTTCAGTTTCGAGAGCAGAATTTTTATCAGACGATTTTAAATTGCATGAATACCTTGAATGGTTATAAAAAAAAAATGGTGACCAAAAGACGTAACCAGAACAATGGAACAATATTTTAGAAACCAATAATACTAATTAAAAAATATACTTTTGCGCTTATGTTTATTAGGGTAACTGGTGTAAGCATCTTCAGATAATATTACGATCAATATATCAATATTTTGAAAAATAAAAAGGGGGATGAATTGGAAGATTGAAAGAGGGAAACGCAAACATTTTAAGTTCCATAAAATGTAACAGGCCTTTGGAATCGAATGGAATAATGCCCTTCGAATGGACTTTCTATCAAAATTATACAAAATCCGAAATAAATTGATATTATTTCGTAGGAGCTACAAAGTTAACGAGGTGGGTATAAAATTTTTAGCGTACTTAAGGCTTCAGCAGCATTCCAATTTTCTTGATTATCTAAAAATTACACGCTTATAAGAAATTTTTGTATACTAGATCGTTTTTCTTGAGACCGGAAGCTAAATTGCATTAAAATTGAAGAACCGTACCCATGAAAATTTGGCTAAAAAAATGTTTCAAAAAGTTTCAAAATTAATTTGGCAGAATTTTGATAATTTCCAAATTCTAGAATCAAATAATTTCCGAGTACATTGTGAAACTTTTTCATCAAATCTCTTCTTCTTCTTCTATATATATATATGTATATCTATCTCTCTTTTTCTCTCTTTCTCTGTTTAAAAGAAAGTTTACTATTTTAGTTAATTTAGTTATCAGTTAAAATTATTTAAAATTAAAAGTTAAATGGAAATATAAAATTCTTGTCTGTCCTGTTTATTTACAAAAATTTTCTATATCTCATTTTAAATGAGCGTGATTGGTTGCTCGATTGGTTAGCGATTTCAAGTGTCACGTTATTTCTTTTCATTTTTTGTTTAATACATTTCAAATATAAATTGCTTTGGTATTTGTTTGAATGTGTGTGTGTGTGTGTGTGTTGTGTGTTTATATGTGTCTCTCTACCACACCCACTTGTTTTTGCATTATTCACACATGCATATCTTTATGTGTGAAAAAAGACGCTTGCGTGCTCTTATTGTCATAAAATCGGGTGTTACCAAATAATTTAGTTACTAAGCGTAAAAGAGATAGAGATAGAGATAGAAAAGCTAAAATTAAGGATGCTGCTGGTTTGTTGAGTGGGTCAGTTAGTTGTTGTTAATTTTAAAATTTCACAAAAGTTAATCGCCACAATTTTAATGCCCACACACACCAATACACACACACACACACACACACACACATACTGCATATACACACACAACATAACCCACAAATACTGCATATACACACACACTTATACATTTTGAATGCTCTCAAAATATTGTGAACGTAAACGTTTTATTATGCTTCCACTTTTAAAAGCAATTTATGAGATTTGTGATAAAAGTGTGTGTGTGTTGTGTGATTGTGAGTGAAGTGGAATTGTTGTGTGATTTGTGTACTTTATTCTATTCATTCTGTTGTTATTGTTGTTGTCGTTATTGCTGATGAAGTGGAATTGTTGTTGCATTGAAGTACTTTTCTTTTCTTTTCTTTTCTTTTCTTTTATTTTCTTTTATTTTATTTTGTGTTGGACCACGCAAGTTCAGTTTCTATTTTGTTTGTGTATGGCATATGGCATATGCGCGTGTGTGTGTGTGTGTGTGTTTGTGTATGTTTATTAAATGAACCCGTTTATATGAAATATTGTTGTTATTATTGCTATTTTATGGGCGTGATTATAAGAATATTTCAATAATCGTTTTATTTTTTTTTGTTATTATTTGCAATTGGATGCATACTTATATATGTGTGCGTAATTGTGCGTGTGTGTGTGTGTGTGTGTTACTGTGAGCTGCGAAAGAAAGAAGCCAAAAGAAAAAATTAAAACCAGAAAGCGAATCTCAATTCATGTCGCCTTCAAATCGCCTTCAACGAATATAAAATTTTCTAGATTTTGTGGACTTTACGGATTTTGTAAAATTCGGAACTTTGTGGAATTTATCGATCTTATAAAATTTTTTAGACTTTGTAGATTTTGTGGATTTTAAGGACGATCTAAATATTTTGGACTTTTTCAATTTAATTGATTATGAAGTAAAGTTAGTTTCTAAACTACAAATTTCCAAATCCTTAAATTTATGAATATTGTGGGAATTTTGTGCATGTCATAACTTTAATAACCAAATTTGTGAATTTTCTGAAAAATGTGAATCTTATACATTTTGAGAGACTTGTGGGGTTCGATTTTTCGTTGCAATAAGAAACTTAAAAAAGGGTCCTTTCGAATTAGTCATATGCAGTTCAGTTTGGACATTATTTTTAATTGTAAGAAATTTATTGTTTAGGAAATATATTCCTAAAAGCTAATTTTTTCTATATAAATTCACCTTGAAAATCATCCTTAGAATGGCACAAGGAAAAGATTTGTCGCTCTCAAAAATTTAACTAAAATGTTTGAATGATTTCCTTCTGCCTCCAACTCACCTTCCCATTTTCCATTCCACTCTCCCTCCCATTCCACATACCACACCATCGCCCATTTTCCCTCTCACTCTCCCTCTCATCTCCCTCTCACCCTCTCTCCCACTCTTCCTCCCATTCTGCCCACCACTTTCTCTTCCACTCTCTCCCCTACTCTTCATCCCGTTCCACATAATAATCACCATCCCACACTACCGCCCACTCTCTCTCCCACATTCTCTCCCACTCTCCTTTACACTCTTCTACCGGTCTTCCCTCCAGTCTACCTCCCACTTTCCCACCTTTTCTCCATTCCACTTTCCCACCCACTCTCTCCCTCCTCTCTCTTCCACACTCTCCCTTACCCTTCCACTCCCCCTCCCACTAAACGTACAAGTCTACCTCCCTCATCTCTCTTCCACTCTTCTCTCACTCATCCCCCACTCTCTCCCTCCCCCTCCATCCATCCTCTTTCTCCCACACTCTCTCCCCCTCTTCTAACACTCTCCTATCCATTCTGCCTCCCAGTCTACCTCCCACTCTTCCATCCCTCTTTACTTCCCTTTCTCTCTTCCTTTCACCATTCCTCTTTTCCGCCATTAGTTTATACAAAATATTATTATGATTATTATAATTAATGATTAATTATAAATAAAAATAATTATTAAGGGAGTTATCATTGAGTTTTTGGAATGTTTTTTTCCATACGCTTAAAGGAATTATTGTTAAAAATAGTTTATTATGAAACACAATAGTTGTCAAGTTTATTGAATCTTTTCTAAAATGCACTCGCTTTTTATTTAAATCATTTATTTATAACACTAAATTAAAATATAAATTAATTTGTAAATTTTCAGCCGCATTTTTCTAAGGCTTAAATTAAAATAAAATTTTTAAGTTTTGAACATTTTCATAATATTAAATAAATATCATAATTTTTCTATTTCATTATCACTTTAATGCCAACAACAACATTTTTAATAGTTATAAAAATTTCACACGTCAAATTTATCACAACGAATTTCTAGATGATCAATAAATAATAAAAAAAAAAAAAAAAAAAAAAAACCAAACAAAACAAAAGGCAGAACTAATAAAATTGTAATTTATATTTTATTAAACATTCAAACTTACACACACAAACACACGCATATACATTTGATACGTTCTAAATGTTTCAGTTCAATGAGAAAAAGAAAAGTATCAATTTTCAGCTGTTTTTTTCTTTTTTTTTTTGTTTTCTTTCTTTTTTTTTTTGTGCTTAACAATATGAGTTTCTTTCTATTTGTCCGATTAGTCGATTATTATTCTAAAATGAATTAGATATTTTCAAATTTTTAATTATAATAAAATATTCATTTAACTCAGAATTGTTCAATGACTCACTCAAATGGTCAAACATACAAACTCTTTAAATCTTTAAAAGAAAGTAGGAGTGACATATCAATAATATAATTTAATAAAGCAAAATGAAAAGGTTCGGCCCGATTTTTAATTATCTTATTTTTTTTTTTTATTAAATGCCATTAAAAGTTATGCAAAAATGATTCAAATATCGAGAAATCAAAAAGTTTAGAATTGTTGTATGACTTGAAAAAGTCATTGTGCGTTAGAAGATTTCGATTTAAATCGTATACGACATATGTATTTAGCTTAATCAATAATTGTTCTCAAACGTTTTAAAAAAAAATGTTTTTTTTTAAAAGTGTAAATTTTTTTTTTCATATAACGATATATTTTTAAAAAGAGTAACGAATCGATAAATGAACGATCTTAAACATTTTCAAACTCTTCTATATAAATGTAGATTGGACAAAAAAAAAAAAGGCCTAAATCGAATCAAAAATCGAATAAAAACCTGTTCGCCTTACTTTGTAATGTCCTCGTAATTATAATTGAATGGTGTAGGGTATGAAAAGTCAAAAACCAAATCAAAATCAAAAAATAAAAATAAAAGGATATGAAAGTATGTAAAAGGATATCAAAAGGACATTCACAAATTTATGGCTCAGCATGAAAAAAAACCAACGGAAAAACAAAGGAAATAAAAGAAATATACAAAAATTTCGGAACATTTCCTTCAAATATTTTCACTTTTTTTTTTATATTTATTCTTCTTATTTTTCTAAAGATTCAATTTTAATTTTCAATTTTCAATTTTTGTTTTTTCGATTTATTGTTGCCTTTTTCTAATTGGCCTCATTCATTGAATTGAATTAATTGTATCATCATCATTATCATCATCATCATTATCATTAATATCATCATTATTATCTTAATAATTAACTTAATAATGATCATGTATAAAACATTGTTGTCATGTGGCCGCCTTTCTCATGGTTATGTGGACTGCAAGATACAAACAACAGAGATACAAACAATTTTACGCTGATTTTATTAATATTGTCATTGTGAAAGGTTTATTATTATTATTATTATTATTATTATTATTATTTGTTGTATTCAGCAACAACAATTGTTTCTATGGTTTGTTGCCATTTGTGTAATTTGTCTCAGTGGGTTGTTTTTTGGTCCTTTGATTCCTCTTTTCCATTTCTTTTTTTTTTTTTTTAATTTTTCCTTTTTCCTTTTTATTTTTCCATTAATATGAAAAATTCTATATTTGTTAGTTGTTGTTCAATTTTTGTTTGTTGTATTTTTTTTTTTTTCTGTTTAGCTCAACACTTCTTTCATTAATTAATTTCTTATTGATATCAAGTTGATTATGTTGACATTTGTTTGAGAGAGATTTAGGCAACGGCTGAAACACAACAACCAAAAAGAAAAAAAAAACACAAGTATTGAGATCATAGAGATTAAATTGGGTTATTAGGTTATTAAAATTAGTCTAAGGGCAATTTTGTTCAAAATTTTATTTACAAATTAGATCACAAAAAAATTTTTAATAATTTTGAAGGATTTTATTCATGGAATTCTACAAAAGAAAAAAATGGTTTTTTGATTTTTTCCATTCTACATTTTACATTTTATATTTCTTAAATATAATCTCGACTTCATCACTTTTCGTTTTAGCGTAAGGCAAAGTCGTTTCCCTCTGTTTCCCTAACTCTTTTCTTTTTACTGTCAAGCCTCTTTTAATTTTATTTATTTTAAAATTTGTTATATCTAGAAAGGTTTAAAGTAACACTTAAAAGACTTTGAGATAAATTCAGGAAGAGCTTGAAAATCGCTTGAGATTACATCTAAAAAAGGCTTACGATAACTTCTAGAAGAGATCGAGATATTATTTGGTAAGGCTTGAGTTAGCTTCTCTAAAGGCTTGATGTAACATATAGAAGGGTTTGAACATTAAAAAATTTGAAGTAATTCCAAGAAGTCATGAGTTAACAAGGAAAAATTTGAAGTAACTCCTAGAAGGACTTGAGATATTACTTGGTGAAACTTTAATTATTTCCTTATTATTATTTCGCAACTCTTGAAATAACATCTAGAATAGCTTGAGTTAAATTGAAAAAAGGGCTTGAGGCAACTCCTAGAAAGGCTTGACTAACTCATAGAAAGATTTAACATTCCCATTTTCATCTTAGTTTCAGTTTCTTCCATTCAAATCAAAATTTTTTATCATGTTAAATTATATCTAGTTTTTTCAAGACGCATTTTCGCAACTTTTACAAGTAATTATTGTCTTCTAGGTTTAAACTTCTCTTGTGGAATTCGGTACTAGCAAAAACCGTAAAAAGGCAATTTTGAACCATAAAAATTTTCATAAAACTACGGACATTAGAAATTCTATTCTTGGAATAGTACATTTATTTCTTGACTGTTTTACTTATTAACAAAATTAAGGATATAAGTTTGCGTTATTAGATATAAAGATTAGATATAAAAACGGATGGTCAGAGAAGTAGATTGTGAGAAGGGGACGTCCAGAAGTAGACTTGATTTCTAAGTGATTAAAGTAAGGTAACGCTTCCTACTACCTGCTAGGGATATTGTTACTCATTAATCAAAAAAAACGAGTACAATAAAGAAAATTATATTTAGTTAGGGCCTAATCTGGGAACCTCATCATCAAAGCACCATGATATTGCGATTCAAAGTAAATTTTGATTTTTCAAGTAGTACATATAAATGTAGTGAAAATATGAAATTTTATAATTTTATGTAGGCGACGTGCATGATTTTTGGGCAAGTATTGTGGACCAAGGGTTTCCCTGCTTGTGCAAATATCAGTTCTATCTTTCGCAGTTTGCAAATGATTGAGAAAAAAAACTACCAAATTTTACTTAAAAAAAATGAGATGCTTCTCAGTTTATAATAAACCGTGGGGCATGTACCTTAACAAATTTTAATCATTTTCAAGTGGACAGACAGAGAGATATGCTTAAATCAATTTCAAAAGGAATACTGAACAAGAAATAAATACAAACATAATAACAAAATTAATACACCACCAAACTCTAAAGGAATAATATAAAAATATAAAACAAGACACATAACATTAGTATTAACCCGGAATAACAGCAAGATAAAGAATAAGGAGCAAACAAAAAAAAAAAAAAAAACAAGAGCATTTTGACACACCTTTTTCTGCAACAACATTGATCCAACCAGCAACAATCAACAACAATAAACAACAATAATAACAAAGAAGCAATAACATGATTTCGTTTTGTTTGACTACAAAATCGTGCTGGTGTTAATATTGTCAAGTGGCTGGAATTACTTGATCAAAAAATGATATAAAATGACAAAAAAAAGTGAAAAGAAAGCACAAATAAAAATTGAAAAGTATCAGCGCTATATAAACTTTGAAATCGGTTCATTTGCCATAATGGACGTAATGATTAGATCGATTGAGTAAATTCCTTAGAGCTGGTAGGTAAAGGCCTGATTTTACAATTGGCTTCACTAAGTAACAATTTGTATACGCTAAGGGTGCAATACAACGCACACTTAGCATAGATGTGGGAGTCTTCATTAAATCCCAAGTCCAGTCTACACTTTGGCACTAACAAGTTACGATCATTACATTTATTAAGAGTATGGCAAAGTCGTTAGCAATGTTGGCTAGACTTTAATAATAAATGAATAAACCTCTAACATCAAATGTTCGATCTTGCAAAATTTGCCTTCTAAAACAAAATTTTAGATATTCTCAGGTAAATTGATGCTTTTTAGGACTGATTAACTTTGATTAGAGGGGTACAGAGTAGAATTATTACAACAGAAAAATTTAAGATCCCGATGTGCCATTAAATTATGTTGAAGCTTGCCTAAATAATTTTCTTTGCATCTCGTTTTTGATGGATAGACTTTCAAACCCCCCGAATCGGGCGACGGATCGTTACTTCTGATTTGGATATCGCTGATATAAATCATTATGACAATTATCATCATCACTAATAAATCGTGTTGCTTTCTTCATTATCAGCTGCAACAACATCATTATCATTATAATCATCATCATCATCATCATGAAATTGCCGTTATTTGCGATTGATATTCTTGATGTGAGTTTCAAGTTTGAGTGGAAGAAACCGGAACAGCTGGTTTTTAATGTTCGTTGCGCTCTCTCTGTAATTTTTTATCAAAGCACGTGCTACAAATTTATGTACATATTTATTTATGTATGTCCAAGTTGTATGTGAAATATATACATAAATTGATGTTGTAATGAAATGAAATGCATCATGGTCATTCTATTTATTATCTAAGTTTCTCTTGTCCGTTTTATTAATGATAATTTTGATGAGAAATGAAATAGAAAAATGCTTCTTCTTTCTTCTTGCTATTATCGTCTTCTTCTTCTTCTTCTTATTGTTCTTCTTCTTATTGTTCTTCTTCTTATTGTATTACATTATATTATTAGTTGTTTGTGCTGTTGGGTTGTTATGTTGTTGATATTATGGTGGATTTTGTAACACACACACACACACACACACACACACACACACACACACACACACACACACACACACACACACACACACATGCGCACACACATACGCACACACATACATTTATATAAAACATAAAAATGAAATTTATTCATTTTGTTCGAATCAAAAGAAGCCATGGGAGATCAATTTTACACCTTGAACAATACAAACAATAACAAGAACAATAACAAATAAATGATTTGATAATTTTTTTTTTCTTGATATCTCTTTAGTTTGGAATTATGCAATCATCTGATTGAATCTTTTTCATCTTTGTCATCTAAACCCAAAAAAAAAGAAAAAACACCGAAGGAAAACATTTTCATTTGTTCACAATTCTTGTTGTTGTTGTTGTTGTTGTTAATTGATTGATTGAATTTCTTTAAAAACCACTAAATATTACCACTTTTCTTCCTTTTTTCTTCTTCTTGTTTTTATATATATATATATATATATTTTTTTTTTTGTAATATTTATTTGGAGACTTCAAGAGAGTAATAAACAAAAGAATAGTGTGAAAAAGAAGAAGAAGAAAAAGTAGGCACAAATTTGAAAGGACATTCGGCTATTACAACATAAACAAGATAGACAAACAAACAATAAAGTGAACAATAATGAAAGAAAGAGATAGAAGAAACGTTAAATAGAAATGGGCAGCTGTGAAATTTGCTTTTTTTTGTTCTTTTATGCTTCAATTGGATTTTTTTATCTTTTTATCTATCCCAACAATCTATATGCCTGGCTGTTTTATGTGTCTGTCTCTGTGTCTGTCCATTTAGTATATTTGATCATATAATTAATGATTGGCAATTGGCAATTGGCAATTGGCAATTGGCAATTTGTTGATTGTTTAAGGCCAATTAAAAATTTGATTTCCATGAAGGCTAAATAGTTTGGTTTTGTTAGAATACAAACAAAAAATAAAGGAAGGAAATCCTTGAAGAAAGATAAAATCAAAGTTATTATCTTCAGTGTATGGAGAAGAATATTTAGAATTTAGATACTCAAACTTAACTTAGATTAATTGATTTGGTATCGTATAACTCGTGTTGTCTTCAAATTACTTGAATTTTTGATTGCCACGTATTCAATTTTAATTACTTTGCCTATTAAAATTTTTGAGATGTTGGAACAATGATTTGGATTTATTAATCGTGAATTGAATATGGAACCATTTCACTAAATTAAATTTAAATAAGTTGAAGAGCATTTTCTAGGAAAGGCTAAAAAGTAAACTTTTAAATTTGACGGTCTAATGATTTGTAAATTTAACTTGGAGTTTCACTAAATAAGCACTTTGCACAAATTTTAACTAGAATTCATTTTTTATACGCGAAAGATACCCGCCAAGAGAATTGCAGAGAATCTCAGTTACTAGAAGACTGGGGATAAGTTCACTTTGTAATAAGTCCATTTTTTATGATGCCGTTTTCCGATGAGTCCATCTTTTGATGAGTCTATTTTCCGTTGTGTACATTTTTTAAAGAGTCCACTTTCTGATGAGTCCACTTCTCAAGAAACCACATTTGTGATAAGTCCATTTTTTGAAGGATCTAATATCTGATTTTACTTTTTGATAGGATTTGATTTTCTAAAGAGCCCACTTTCTGGTAAGTTCCTTTTCTGATAAGACCATTTTTTGGAGAGGTGCATTTTCTGATGATCCCGTTTTCCGATGAGTACAATTTTTGTTGAACTCATTTTCTGAAGAATCCACTTTCTTATGGGCCCTTATTCTAATGAGCTTATTATCAGATGAATGCATTTCCTGATGACTCCATTTACTGTCAGATGAAACCATTTTCTAATAAGTCCAATTTCTGAATAGTCCATTTTTTTTTGAAACTACTTTCCATGTAAATTATTATTATGGGTCATTAACATGGCTCATTTTTCTAGCTGACTAATTATATAATTTTTTATTTCTTTTGTGGATCTATTTATTGGCACCCACTGGTTTTCTTGCATGTTTCCTCAAATAGGATCCAACTTTATATTTTAGAATGAACTTTTATCGTAACAGTCCTGATATCTGTTATCGTAAGAAGTTAGAACTTGTAATTAAAGTTGACACTTAAACTGAACTGAACGACCCAACGAAAGCTTTAACGTAGTAGCAGCGTAATCTAATCAACTTCAAATTTAATACTCTTGAGCGGTCATTGAATATATTTCTATTAAGGCAATGTATCATCAAGAATAATAACATTAAATATATCAACTAAATAAATCATAATACATCATTATGAGATGAGTTAATAAAAATAATAATAAAAGCCAACAACAACAACAACAACAACAACAATAACAACAATAACAATAATATTAAAGAATAAAATAAAAATATGTTTTCTTTGCTTACGGTTCAAATGTAAGCAGACATTTTCAATATGTTACAGTTGCTAGGCTGGCTATCGGGATGAAGGAGGCGGAGAGTTAATAGCATTTTATGCACCCTCAATCACTCAATAGAAGTAACAAACAACCAGACAAACAGAGAAAAAAATAATATAAAAAGATTAACAATGGTACAAACAATGAATACAAACACAAACAAACTCGTATTGCTAATAGCTTTTTTTTTTGACATATCTGGTCATAAAAATCCATAAAATCCTCTTTCAGAGAGAACTCTTGTGCATAAAAACAAAATTATGTTTAGGTTTTTTTTTTGGGATGTTTGGGATGTTTGGTATGTTTGGTATGGATATGTTATTCAATTATTATTTATATGTGTATATGTTGTAACTATTTTGTTGTTGTTGTATTGCGTTTAGGTATTGTTGTGGCCCCAAGGGCCAAATGTCATGTCGTTACACTCTTTTAGTGGTTTATAAAATATCGCATTAACCAGCCAAGTAAAAATCTGCACAAAACACCAACGTTAGAGAGTGAGAATTGAGTGAGAAAGAGAGGGAAATAATGGGAAAGAGATAGAATGTGTGTAAATGAAATAGAATTAATGGAGTTAAAAAAAAAAAGTGAGACAAAAGGGAAATAAATAAATAAAATTTCCGATCGCAATAAGAGCATTATGATGGTGGTGAAAAGGGAGGTGAAAAGGAAGGAATGGGGTAGAGAAAAGAAAAAAAAATTTCTTTAAAATAAAAAAAAAAAAATAAAGTAGTTATATTGTTATTAACTGTAAATGATAGGCCTTGAGAAATATGGTCAGGAAATTAATTATTTAATTTCATCATCATTTTAATAATCATCATTATCATCTTTATAATAATGATGTTCGTATGTATGTTCATTCTAAAAATAATTATCATTACCATATTTCGTCATCATTATTAGCTCTCTTAGCATAATTTTTATTATGATCTTTGTACTGATGTCAAATCCGAAAGCAAGTCCGAAAAGTATACGTTAAATTTTTATGGGGCTATATACAGTATCTCTCATAAGTTTTACGAAATTGGATCAAAAGATTTGGCTCATATATTTTAAAGCTTATTTTTTAAAGTTGAAACTGCTTGTGGCGCCCATGTTGCTTTCCTGAATCGTTCAATCATATTTGTACGCTTTGTGAATAGGGATTTCTTTACGTCCTAATGAATTAGTAGCTTGATGGGACTTGAGCTAAAAACAAAAGCTTAGGTTCTTCATCTATACATAATTTCAAAATCTTAGTTTTAAAGTTCGCCAAAAAAAAAAAAAATTATAAAAATCTACAAAACGTCAAAATGGTAAAATTTCGGGTTTTTTAAGTTCTTATCATTTTAGATATTAGAACTTCAATTTCACACTTATGCGACTGATTATATAAATGGATGATTGGTAAGTTTTGATATCTTCTTTAAAAGAATTTATCTTCACTAAGGCTCTAATAAGGCCTATTTTTAATTACTAACTACGTCGCACAGGCCCAGTGAGATTTGCAAATAGATCTCTTCTGGCCTATTCGACAATTTTAAGGCATTGGCTTTTTTGTGTGCCTTGGTTTTTTAAATACAACCTTGAAAAACTTATTTGTGTCATTTACCTGAAGAAATTTGTAATTCAGAAGAGAAGAGTCCTTTGCGGCCCTAGTACCTATAAAATAACTTCAAAAATCAAATTGTATTTGTAAATAAATCGCATTCATTTTCTTCGTTTTTGTCTAACGTGAAATTGAAATTGGACTCTTAATTTTCTAAAGTAATTAATGTCTGAATTAATTATAGTCTTAATTAATTATATTAATTACCAATAAATGGCATCTCAAGTTCAATAATAAAAAAATAATAATAGAAAAATTGCCCTGAAATTTTTTTTTAAAGAAAATTGTTCACGGTAAATAATTTTTATATTTTTTAAAAAAAATTTTTTTTTGCATTTTAAAATATATTTTTGTATATATATAAATATGCATATTTATGCATAACCATGTGGAAACGATAAATGTCACAATAATTCTTGATTTGTGTCAGATCGAACAAAAAGAACTCATAAATTGTTCATATAAAATTTTAGAAAAAATTACAAGAAAAAAAGAAAATAAAACAAATTTATGCATAATAATTTTTGTAGACCCACATACATTCATACATATATATATATATATATATATATATATATATACATGCACACCTACATAAATAAAAATATTGCGAAATGCAATGGAATGGAATCGTATGGAATGGAATCGTATGGAATGGCATAACATAAATAATATTTTAATATAAATGAGAAAATAATTTGTCTTTCTGGGATCAGTCAATCATCATCATCATCATCATCATCATCATCATTATCATTATCATTATCATCATCATCATTATAATCATTATCATCATTATCATCATTATCATCATCATTATCATCATTATCATCATCATTATTATCATCATTATTATCATCAGCAATGCAAATATGAATTCGTTTGTTTAGTTTGGCTCATTTCATTTCTATTTCTATAATTTTCATGCAACAACTTGAAATGAACAATTGATGTTGATTATAAAATGTGGGTAAAAACAAAAGCCACAAACAATAATACAACGAACAATAACTGTGACAACAAATATGAAAAAAAAAAAAAAACAAAAACAATATTTCAATTCAAGCAATCAAATTAATGTTATGAATAATATAAACGATTTAAGGCGATTGAGAGGAGTTCACTTTATAAATATGACAAATTAAAATGATTTGAAAGAATTTTCAGTTGGTATTGGAAACAGTTCTTTTAAGAAAATGCCTTAATATTAAATTCAAATTTATCATTTTTTTTTTTTTTTTACATTCAGAATTTCAATTTATTATTATGGAGTGGAAAATTTTGAAAAAAATGTTCACTTCCCTGGCAAGTTTTAGATGGATTATCTAGGATCGTGACTTATGTTAAAAGGAAAATCAAGGAAAAAATATTTATGTAATATTTTAAAAATTAAATTGAATTTTTAGCTGAATAAAATATAAGCGGGTTCAAAATTCATGCTTCTAGATCATGTTGCCACATTTTAAAAAGATTTTTGATAAATATTATATAAAATAAATTATTTTTGAATATTTTCTTGGACTATGGACACAATGAAATAAAAAAATGGTACACATTTTAAAGCCACTTCACGAACTACAAGGCAGTTCGAAGGAGCCCTTTCTCTACCATTAAGTTTTTTATTATTATTATGATAAATTGGTAGGTTCATGAAATCTACAGACAGACATATGTTAAAATTAAAGAACAACGAGAAACATTAATCTCGGACTTTTTCGATCGAACTCATTTTAAAAATGTCAACTATTTAACTATTTGAAAAATGTAGCGTATAATGAGGGTCCATTTCATAACATATGTTACTTATCTCTATCTTATTCTTTCTCTATCTATCTCTATCTATCATATTATGAAATTGATACAATTTAGATCATTAAATTATCGTATCATAACACAAAGCAACGCATTCATCTAAAGACTAATTTGCCACAATTCAATTAAGATTGTATTCATTTCAAAAGACAAACAGACAGACAGATATAAGGACAATTCAATAATAAAATATTGTAATGATGCTGAATGTGATTTAGAATGAAATGATATCGTTATTTTTATGATGGCAAATAATACAAACTGCTGAGGGTCACATAAGTCAAACGATATAAATAATATGACATAGAGCAAGAGAGAGAGAAGAGAGAGAGAGAGAGAGAGAGAGAGAGAGAGAGAAAGATAGAGATAGAATTATTGTCAAGTTCTATTTTGTAATTGCATTTATTTTATTTTATTTTTTATTTTTTATTTTTATTTTTATTTTTATTTTTCTTTCATGTTTCATTTGTTACAATTAAGTATTAAGAAATGGCAAAATAGCTAAAGAAAAAAGAATCAAAAAAAAAAAAAAACAAATAAAAATAAAGAGAGTATACAATTTTTTTGTTTTTAGAGGAATATCTATCAAAATTTTATGGGGTAAACTTCAAGTGGTCTGTGCTTTCAATTATGGATTAAAGTGCTTTGTAACACAGAAAAAAAAAAACAATATAAAAAAAAAAGAGAAAAACAAAAAAAAGATCAACAATAAATGAATGTAACATAAAAATTTTTTTGCTTATTCTACAGGCCATTTAAAATACAGGGCATGTTAAATTGTTCAGAATGTATGAAACAGCTAACAAAAATTTGAACAAGTTGTAAAATTTTTGTTTTATTCAACTATTTGTTTGTCCATTTTTTAAAAGAAAATGCCCGATGGAAATTTTTTATTGATACTTTCAGGAGGTGTGTCCTTTTTGAAACTGATCGATTTCACCATTTTACGTTTTATAAATTGAAATAATAAAAGAAAAATTTTTATTGTTAAATCTTTATTTGAATAAAAAAATCATTTTGTAAAATCGATCGATGTATTAAATTTAAAAAAAAAAATTTTCACCAATTTAATTTTTCTTAATTTCTTGATTTTTTTTAATGATATCAAATATATTTACTGTGAATTATCATCATCTGGACTCTAGTTATAAAAATCTTACTAATTTCTAATAAACTTTATTCAATAATTGTACTTTTTCTGTGCCATAATTCTCTATGCCAATATTTTAATAAAAATTTAATTAAGAAATGTCTTCAAACCCGACCTACTACCTACTACCGTTCTCGATGTAATTTAATTCTCAGGCAGTTAAAATTAGTGAAAAGCTATAAAAGTGCTAAACCATAAGGACCTTTCTCTTTATAGTCCATTATAAGCTGCAAGGGAGCATTTTAAAAGGGCTATATTTTCGAAAAAAGTTAAACGGAAATTTGGGCTCATATCTGGAAGTATATTTCGTATTTTGTAAAATTTTTTTTTTCCATTTTCTATAAACATCGAAATATAATTTTTTAGCGATTTCAGTTTACGGAAAAGGCCACTCAAGACAAACTCCAAACAAGACAAACTTCAAAAGAAATTCTCCTCAAAATTTCATGCATTTTTTCTTTATCTGAAATATAAATTCCAAAAAAAAAAAGCAATTTTTACTTATTGTTGCCATAATTCTTCATTCTTCATATATGTACATACACATACATATATATATAATATATATAATATATATATAAATATATAACATTAAAGCATATCAAATTGTTATAAATCTAATAAAATGAATGAAAATTCTGGTGTAAAAATATTTCCTTTGCCAACAAATTTGACAAATTTATTATAATCAATTTTATTATCATTTTACTTTTTTTTTTTTTATTGATTTTCATATTCATGGCATATATTTTTTATATATGTACATGCATATATACACACATACATACATATATACATACATTTAAAAAGAAATATTCTCACATGTGAATTATGAAGCAATCTCACGCATCTTTCGTTTAATTTTCATTTTTTTTCTTTTTGTATTTTGTTACGCTTTTACTGTTTAAAACTCTACTAAAGAAGTGCATGCTACATAAATATATATTTGGTTAACATGAAATTTTGAATACCCTAAATAATCGAACTTAAGGAAAAGTTATTTTTTTTTCATGAACAGCCTTATTTGATTTTTGTATAATTTAGAGCCTGCTAGACTTTGGAAAAAATTTTAGATTCACTTATATTTTTAAAATAAATAAAAAAGGGGGCGCGGTTCATTATTAAAAAAATTTTAGGCACTAAAATAACTTGCAAAATTTGTAAAAGATTATGAGATTTTATAAATAGCACAAATCTACTTTGTATAAGACATAACTTAATGTTATTGAATGGGCGTGGTGAAATTTACGCGATATTTGACTCAATCAATTATGAGGCCTCTTATGTAAGGAATAAGAAATAAAGATTTGATATGGTCAGTTTACCGGGCCTAACGCTGACTAATAATTTGATTCTCTAATTTGTTTTACTAAATCAACTTATACAGAATAATTAATTACTTAGGGACCTGGTTTTGAATCGATTTTTGCCTTTTTAGCACAAATAACCTTTCTTGAAATGGTTTAAAGTTAGAATCTTCTTAAGAAACTTTTGATTAAAAAGGATAATGTTTGAAATGTGCAGACTGCATACAGAGAGGCATGGAGGGAAGGGCGGATGGATGGAAGGACAGATGGGCGGAAGGACGGATAGATGGAAGGACGGCAGGTTGGATGGACGGAAGTACGGATGAACGAAAGGACGGATGGATGGAAGGACGAATAGACGGAAGGACGGATGGGCGGAAGGACGGATGGACGGAACGACGAATGGAAAGACGGATGGAAGGAAGAACGGCGGGATGGACGGAAGTCCAGAAGGATGGAAGGATGGAAGGATGGATCAACGGAAGAACGGATCAACGGAAGGGCCGATGAATGGAAGGATGGAAGGATGGATCAACGAAAGGATGGAAGGACGGAACGATGGATGAACAGAAGGACGGATGAACGCAATGAAATAATGTAAATAATTTGATAGGAATGTATTCATATAATGCCATAAATTTTGATTGCTCAACATTTTAATGAATTAATTAGCTTCCTAATTTGGATGCAAATTTAAAAATTAATTTTGCTTCGAATTTTTGGATAAAATAATTCAAATTTCTTTCGTAATTTTTTGTTTAAAACCGAATAAAAAAAAAAGTATTCAGCAAACCAAAGAAAAAAATGTGTTCTCATTTATTTTAAATATTTGCCAAAAAAAAAAAAAAATAAACAAAATAAATGTATGTTTGGATTTTATTTATTTTTCTTCTTCTTTTTCTTTGATAGAAAAAATGAAATCGCAATTAAGATTAAGTAAAATAAATCTAGATGATAGAAATTTTGTGTTATGCTTTGTTTATTTATATACAAAATATCTAACTGTTTGATAAATATATAAAAATATATATAAATCGATAGACATGATTATTAATAAGTATCGATAAATTTCTATTAAGATATTTTATTAAACTTATACGGAAAGAATTGTGAAAAAATAAAACTTGGTATAAAATTAAAATAAGAAACCAAAAAAATCGATAGCACAGTTCAATGTGGGCAAAAGAAAAATGTAATAAAGTGAGGTCACTTAGACGATGGCCCATATTATTGAAAGGCTGTAAAAAAGTATTTCTCGAATCTCTTAATCTAATTTTGATTCTTCAATAGTTAAGAATAATATTCATTGTGGACTTTCCATATGTGTAAAACCCAGGAAAATTTGGGACAGATCCATTTTTTTTATTAAACGGATCGTGTCAAGACAATCTATCCATCCGTCCATCTGAAGTTTATTCAAGTAAAAGTATTTTGATCTAACGATCAGCCCTTACTAAAATCAGTTAAAAACGAATCATTTCTATGACCCTTCTCAGTAATTTAGAACTATTTTCTCTAACGCAATTATCCCCTAAGTTTACACAACTACTCAAGTATCCATATTTTCTCAATATCCATATTTCCTTCTAACATTATTATTAGTGGCCAAATCCCTTCTGGAACTTACAAGATCTATTCTCAGTATTTTTGCTTAAAAATTTTTTTATTGTTCAGGCTTACAAAACAAAATTGTATCTGATGTCATAAAAAATCATTAAATACTTAAATCTTTAAATAATACTTGATATAAATTACTTTATTCTATTTCAGTGGTGGTCTTTGAAAAAATTCCGAATAAATAATATTACGCATGAGCGATCTGTTAAGTGATCAAATATATCTCTTACTCAATATTGACTCAATGAATTCATAATATAAAATACTTAAAAATCAAGTCAACTAGATAAAGATAATAATACAATTGAACAACAAGCGATTCATTTCTCTTTTATTCATTTCTTTTTTAATTTTAAAGGAATATAAATGTTTAATGAAATATTTGAACAAAGCCTTCAACAGAGCATTCAACTAAAACTAATAATAGTTGCAAAATTTGAAGAACAACAATAATAATAATAACAATAATAATAATAATATAATAATAATAAATAATAATAGAATGTAACGGAACACATTAAAAAATCATTTCAATCATTGAAAGTAAAATGAAACTAAGCATAAAAGATGATTGAATACGACTTTTTAACAGCCTATATCTTCAATCTGCCTTTCAAATTATCACTTGATATATTCTAAACAAATTTACGACTTTAGAGGGAATATTTAACAAGAAGTAAAGAGAAAATCTTAAGAAATTCTATGCAGTCAAAGAAATAATATTCCAATTGGTTCCAGGTTTTTGATACTATCGAAATTTTTATAATATTTCGAAATTGTAGCAAATCTTAAAAGAAATTAAATTCTTTTTTTTTTTTAGAGCCTGAAAATTTTCAAAGAATTTTGCATTGTTGAGTTGTTTAAAAGAAGCAAGAAAAGAAAATTTGGATTTATTTAGTAGGAAACATTCTTCAGTATCACTATAAATTCTTAAGTATGATAATAAAATAACTTTTGTAGTTATAAATTGAGTCATTTTGAAAGACGGTTCAAGCCAATCTTTGATTCTTATTCATTCTGTGAATCGAGTTTAATATAATTCATTTTAGTAGGTTGTATTTTTGAATCAAAAAAAAAAAAAAAAAAAGAAATTAGTAAAAGTAACTCTAAAATAAAAAGGGCCTAAAATACAATTTTAACATGGACGGATGGACCCTATATTTTGTTTTTCATCTTAAATCATTGTAGCAAAAGTTGGTAGATCTATGTCAAAAGTTTAATTAACGATTAAATGGTGGGAGTATTAACATTAATGAAAATCAGAATAATGATCATAAGTATTAAAAATCTAACTGTTGAATAAGTAAATTTTTAATGAGTATTTTTAAGAAGATAAAAAATATCATGCAATTTTCTTAAGATTTTCAAGAGCAACATGTTGCATGCAATAATAACAAAGTAATAATAATAGGATACAAACACAAAGCAACATAAAACAATATTAAAAAATTAGTGAGTAATATTTAATCAAATTTGTTAAACACACAATAAACGAAGGATATTAAAATTTAAGAGAGATATATAGATATATAAATAAATAGAGAGGGAGAGAGAGAGAGAGAGGGAGGGATAGAAGATACCTATGGAAAATTAAGAGGCAAGAAACGGCCATTACGCCAGGTGAACTCAAATTTATAGATGACTGGCCATATTTTTTCTACACTTTGATTTTTCTTTCACATTTTTTTTCTATTGGTTTTTTTTGTTTTTATTCAATTTTGTACTTTTGAAGTAATGAAATGAAAGTAAGAAAAAATGTAATGTTATTATTACACACAACATACAGAACAAACACACATGTATATTCATATATTTAACGGTATGCAAAACACAGAGGGGGGTCCTACCGTTAAGTATATTATTATGACTATTTTTGTTGTTGTTACTGTTATTACTGTTATTATTGCTGCTGCTATCGCTATTATTATTATTATACTGTATATATAGAGTACCGTTATTAGAATAGAATAGAAATTCATTAGTTGCCATTAACGATTATAAACACACAAGGGCACACACATACAAACGTATACATTACTATTGGACATTGTTAAAAATATTAATATTGTTGTTGTTAAGTATAAAAAAGAGTGTTGTGTAAAGAGAATGAATGAGTGAGTGAGTCAGATTGAATGTACAAAAGATCTTTTTTAAAAAATCAAAATGAATGTCACATATGTTGAAATTCTATTCGCCGTTCAATTCAGTTCAGTTCAGTTCAGTTCAGTTCAGCTTTGAAAACTGCATTGAGCTAAATATTTTTTGTTATCGTTTTTGTTTTCATTTTTAGTAAAGAGGCGTTAAACTAGCTCCTGCGGTGTAATACAACGTACGAACCAACCAACCACCCATCCAACTAAACAACAACAATAAAAATCAGAAGCCAATAACTAAAAAACCAAAATGTTAAAATTAAATATAGAAATTATTTTTTCTTTTCAGTCTAAGAACCTTTTTTTTCTGCTTCATAACAAAAAAAATCTGAAAGGAGTAATTTAAATGCAACAAATAAAGAAAAAACTTTGATTAGAGAGGAACAAAAATGAAAGCATTGATGGACAGCCCTTCGTTTTAATTTATCAATCGATCCATCCACTTGTTGCTCCAAAGGTCATTAGAAATTTTAGAAGCAATGCAATTTAAAAAGTAAAACAATTTTACATAGAGTAAAAAAAGAAGTCCTTGACTTTTTGAAGGAACAAACCATACAAAAGAGCAAATCTAATTTAAAATTATGAAAATTGGACATTTGTGCTTATTTTTTAGAGTTGAGAGACTAAAAAAAAAAATTTTTCAACGTATTTTAACGGTTGTTGAATGTTGCCTTCGATTTCGATAAATTTCTATTTTGTATTGTGAAATTCTTGATGTGTACTTTTATTCGTTTAACTTTCAATTTATGAGTTTTTTTTTATTTTCTGAAGATTTGAACTTGTTTCATCTAAAAAATCGTATTAATTCAATAATCACCTTGAACTATCGCGGAAATTTTTGACTTTATAAGATCCCCAAATAGCTCTATGTCAGCTTTTATTGTTTATGATTTCAAAGTGGAATAGTTTGCAATTGAAGAAACTTCCTCGCTGAGCAAATAATAAAACAATAAAATGATTTTTAATTTCAATGCGAAAAAATTCGATATTGCTTCTGAATTAAAATTTTTGTATGGCATTAATGGAAGATTTTTAAAGGCATTGCCTTCTTATTTGGATTCTTAATTATACATTAAGAATTAATGTTTGTGTGTGGGGTTTCTCTAAATTGAAAGTATCATAGAAAGTCTTAGATCAGCTTGATTCATCTCTGCTTAAAATTCCACAACTGCTGATGTCTTTAGTGGAGAGTTTTAAGGGCTTTGGCTTTGGGTTGATGGTTGCATTTCATATTTAAAATGGAACCATTTTAACCAGCTTTATATTCTTATTTCAATATTTCTTACCTCACAAAATCGCGCCTACGATATTGAGCACTTTTTGAGATATGCGTAACGATTTAAAAAGCTTAGATTGTTAAATTTTATTTTATAAGAATTTTTTTACGAAAAAATTATTCCATTATTAAAAATTGAAGGGAAAAAAATTTTATTATAAGCAAATTTATGTCAAAAATTCATTACCTCTATGGGCCACTCATGGCCCATTTCATGGCCTTTGAGTGGCCCACTCTTTCCCATTTTTTTTTTTTTTTATATGATAGAAAAAAATGTGTATGAAATGTATCAATAATTTTCTGATACAAGTTATAATGGCGTATTGGTCAAAAGAGTAAACGGTAGGCATCTTCGAACACTGTCAGCAACCATAAGGAAGACAATGCACGAGAGTTGCTCTGCGTATGATAAAATTAGAAATTTAATATGGAAAATTCAAGAAATAGTTGTTGTTTTATATGACTCCTCCTGCTTTCATCTTAAGTTTTATGTTCACTCTCTTAGCTCTCTTCTTTATTGGTCATTTTGCTGTTTATTTCTTAAATTTTCTTTTTTTTTTTTTTTGGTTTGGTTTTGTCTTAAAATGCTGCTACTTATTTTATTTTCCAGTAGTGACCAAGTAGCTCTTTTTCTCACAATTCTTTTTTTATGCGATTTATTAAATTTTTTTTTCTTTGATTTTCTGTTTGCTCTTGTTATTGTTGTTGTTGTTATCGTTTTAGACGGGCATGAAAGTTGAAATATGATAAAAATGTCGCCACATTGACGTGTCTTGTAATTATATTAAATTATACTCAATGAGATCAGGAATGTGGCGTCAATACCAGTTTGTTGTTATTGCTTCATATTTTTCATATTCAATCTTTCTCTGCTTTTTATGCTTCTTCTTTCTCCTTCTCCTTCTCCATTAAATTATTCATATTTAACTTCATTTTCTATTTATATGCTAGAGATTTTTATTTACTGCCATTGACATCAGTTTGTTTATGAAAATTTGCAGCCTTGTTAATTCTTCCGTCAGCTGAAGGCCTGAGGCAGGAGATACGGAGGGTAATTCCCATACTGTGCGATTTGCCTAGGATATTCAATTAAGTTAATATTGGCTATTATGGCATTCTCCATTTCTTATATTCTTTCGTAATTTATTGCAGGAGGATGGTGGGGAGGAAGGAAGGGAGAATGGGAAAGAAGGAGAGAGATAGAGATAATTGGACATGGAATAGTAACTTAAACAAAAAAATGTCATTTGAATTGTTAAGGCGAGAATAAATATCTCGTTTGTTGCTTATCTCGATCGAAGCTCAAGTGATCTTAAAGGGAGAGTTAAATTTTAAACTTGCTTTATGATCTAAAATGGGAATTACGATTATCATTAATATAAAATTATTGGACATGGCCCATCTATCAGCTACTTATTTGCCTTTTGGATTTTGGGCTTATCAAAAATTAGTCTTCTAACATTTCAAATTTTTCCTTACAAATTTAAACAGAAAGTGAATTTGGACACAAGCGAAGCAAACTTTAGTGGTTGTTATTGAATGTTTCCGTTTTGTCTTCTGGGACAATAAAGAAAGGTAGATGGGGGATTAATGCGAATAATAATCTTTATGAATTAAAATCCTCTCACATGGAGACTGCCTTTCGCTTTCAAATAACATTAAAAAAGTTAAAGGAACTTAAAGCGCAAGCAGGTAATTGCACTGCAAGATGATAGGAAGTATTACTTTGAAGTGAAATTTTTGCACTTCAAACCTGCCTTTCAAAATTATTAACATTTTCATCTAAGATTATCGCATGTTGCCAGTTTTCAACTAGATTTGCTTTAGTTTTCTTCATTTAACTGTAAAATTTCATATTTGAGTTGTTTGTATTTCTTTATTCATACAAACATTCATTCATTCGCTACTTGCTTTTTTACAGTTATTTTAGAAAATCTTAAAATATAGCGCCGAAAAGAGAAAGAAAAAGCTCAGTGTAAAATTTATTTAATATTTTTTTTTTGAAGTGAATTGAATGACAAAGAAATTAAACTTATAAAGAGTACGTAATAAGTGCCGTTACAATTATATAGCGTACAATGTCTAACGGTATAAATTTATTTTGCGTACTAATGGAAAGTATTATATTAAAATCAGCCATTTAAAGAAAAAAGAAAAAGTCAATGGTTTGATTACTAAAAACTTTACACTTCAAAAACAACAATAATAATAATAATAATAATAATAATAATAACAACAACATAATAATAATAATAATAACAAAACAAAACACTCTAATAAAAGGAGAAAAAAGAAAATAAAAACAAAGATGGAATGTAAAAGAAAAAGGCTGAAAATTTTAATGATTGACTTTTTGAAGTTTTTGTTGTTCAGTTTTTGCTGTGTAAGGCAGAGAGAGGAAGATATAGAGAGAATAATGAAATGAGAAATTGAATCAAGTAACGGAAAAAAAGAATCTTAGAATATTTATATTTAAGAATATACAAAAGAAATGGCATTAAAAGAACCCTCGAAGGACAAAAGCCTTAATAATAAAGTGCAGAACAATTTTAAACAATAAGTGAACACAAAAATAAATACAACAATAAAAATTATTATGTAATTAGAACAAAACGATAAAATGTAAAACAGAAGAAAAAAAGCAAATTTGTCAAACAGTTCGTCCTTTTTGCCTTCTTCGTCCTTAAGGAGGCAAAAAAAAAACAAAGCCAAACAAAAAAAAATATCCTACCATTTTTCAATTCTCTCTTCTTTAATATGTTTGTAATGAACTATAAAAACTATTTGATGAAATGAAATCAAAAGAAATGAATTGATTTTAAATAAAACAAAGAAATAAATTAAAACATAAAACTGAATTTGAAACGTAACGTAATGAAAAGCGAAAAGAACAATGGAATAGAAATCGTAGAGAAATCTTAAGAAATCTTTTTTTTTATATTAAAATATCGCACATTTGAAAACATGTGCTTTTTACAATTCTGTCATTTTAGCAAGCTGATTGAACTTTGGCCAGCTTTTATTGCTCTTTCACACGTTTCAACAAGTAAAATATGTTATAGTTTGTAAAGGTCAACTTTTAAATACCCTACAATATTTTATTCGATGTCACATAAAAAAAGTGAAAATGAAAAGAAATGAAAGTGAAAATTTTTAAAGTTTGTAAAGAATGAATGGTAATGGTTTGGCAGAGGGGAGGGGGGCTGCTTGGTACCAAATCGTGTATCGATCTGATTATTGATGTGATATTAAAATGACCTTTTTCGAGAAAGGCATTACATGGCAAAGGATCGTAAAAATGGACCAATCTGAACTAAATTTGGCGCATGTACTTTCCAAGTCAAAATTTCATAAAGTGCCAAGTTTCGTTAATTCCTACTCAAAATTATAATTCTTTTCCATTAAACAACTTTTCTTTGAGGGAGGTTTTATATGGGAAGTGGTTGTAAAAATGGTTCATATAAAATTCGATATTCAGATTTATCAAGACAAATAACTAAATTGCTTTTTTAAGTAAGGACTTTTATCAAAATAGGACTTAATGCGGAGTGTTTGTAAAAATCGATCGATTTGGAACAATAACCAATTACTTTAAAGCGATATTCATGAAAAATTAATGAAAATTTTAAACATTTTTTAATATAACGATTTTTTTAAATGGGGCTTGATGTGGCAAGAGATTTCTAAAATTAGTTTGATGTGAATTAAATTTGTCGCATAGATTTATTATAATGTAAACATTCTGAAATGATTTAAGGTGAAAAATTCCTCAAAATTGTAAGAAATTTTTATTTCTTTAGGATCTCTTGCAAAATGAGGCGTGGTACGAAGGGCGATGATAAAAAATGTCCATTGGGTATCTAAGAAAAAATACGTGGCACATGGACACATGGACACATGGACACATGGACACATGGACACATGGAACATGGACACCTGGACTCATGGACACATGGACTGAGGGACAGAAACAGACAGAGACTTTGAGTTGTTCGACTTAATATGAATTTATCACAAAACCTTTACAAGCGTTACATACGTTTGCATGAATTTATTGTACTCTGTAATAGTGTAGGGTACAAAGAAAAAACAAGAAATGAGCTGCTGAAATTTATGAATAATAAAATAGGAACGTTAAAAGCCCTAAAGGCCAAAGAAATAATAATAATGTAATAATAATAAAGAAAGTCAACGGAAATGTTAAAAACAACTGCTTTTTGAAAGAATTGTTTTTAACAACAACAACAACGATAACAACGATAACAATGAAGAAACAAAAATCTGTTACTTAATGTAAAATTTGTAATAACGAGATGAAAATGAGGCGTTTTTGTGTAATTACAAAGCAATAGCTAAAAAAAAAAACAAAAACAATAACAACAACAACAATTATATGATTAAGCAAGAAGTTTCTTTTTGAAGAAGGAAGAATAAGACAAAGAATAAAGAAAAAAGTATAAAAAATTGTCCAAAAAAGTCAAATAGTTTTAGTGAATGTTGTTTTGTTGACGATGGCAAATAAAAGTTGAAGAATAAAAATCAGCAAAAACAACAACAACAACAACAACAGCAACAGCAACAACAGCAACAGCATTAGCAACATCAACATCAACAAAATTATAAAATAACCCGCATTTAGAAATTTTCAAAATGTTCCTGCATAAAAATTGAATGAAGTTTGAATGGAAATTGACTTGAGCTGAATTGAGTTGCATTCAAGTAAAAGATGACAAAACAATTACAAATCGAGCATAATAATGTTTGGTTTTTTTTTATTGTTCTTTTACGCTGTAATTTGATATTTTTTCCCTTTTGTTGTTGATTTGTGCGTCGTAATAGAAACCGGAAATGTACAACAACAACAAAAGAAAAAGAAAACAAAACAACAAAAAAAATTAAAAAATTGTTAATTGATGGTAAAGAACAATAATAACAATGGCAACAACAACAACAACAACAACAATATGAGAGAAGAAAGAAGAAGAAGAAGAAGAAGAAGAAGTTGCAACACAAAAAAGTCTTAAAAAATTCTATTTAATAGGCGAAAAAGTAAGAAGAAGAAGAACAAGAAGAGAAGAAGAAGAAGAAGAAGAAGAATTTTTTCTTTGATTTTGTTCCTTTTCACGCAAAGTTCAAAAAAGTTAAAATGCAATAAGCAATTTTTTCACATCTAAGACCAAAGAGATTACGCCTGAGGAATTAATTCGAATTTACTTCTAAAGGCAATTGCACATGTTTCTACGCGTATGTGTATGTATGCATGTGTGTGTGTATGTTTGCGTGTGTTCGTTTGTATGCAACATTCTTTTGAATGCCTTTTTCTTTTTTCTTTCTTTTTTTTCGAAAATCATTTCATGGCTCAGGAAAGCGTTACTCCTTAAAATGTAAATCAACAATTAACAACAACAACAACAACAAAAATAGCTCTAACAATTAGGTAATGGTTATAATTAATTTGTTGTTGTTGTTATTATTATTATTATTATTATTATTATTATTGTTGTTGTTGTTGTTGTTGTTGTTATTGCACATTTGATGAATTACAAATGAAATTGGGCGGTATTGTAAAATGTTTCTTTGAGGTCTTTTCTATTTTTCATTTTTTCCATTTACTTTTTTCGACCCATTTTTATGGTCTCAGTTTAGCATTTCATTCTTTCAACTTTCATTCATTTCGTTTCAATTTTTGCAATTCTTTGATAAACAAACAAAACTTTATTTTAGTAGCGCATAATAAAATAGAAAATTTTCCCACGCTTTTCTTCTTCAGAGAGAAAAGGAAAACAATAAAAGAAAAAGAAATGGCCCAGAAAGTCAAGAAAAATAAAAAATAAAAATAAAAATAAAAAGGACAAAGAACAAAAGAAACAAAAAGGAAAAGAAAAAGAAAACGGAAATAATTTTAAAAATTTTTTTACATTATTCTAACATCTTTTGCCTTCTATATCTATCTCTTTTACACATTATAAAACAAATTTTGCGTAATATTATTTTCTGGTTTGATTTTTTAATTTGGCAAAAATTTAAATTTCTATTGCAATTTATTGGTGTGAAAAGAACTTTTTAAACTTTTTAAAATGAGTAATCAAATGGAAAATTTTTACTTTTATTTTTTTGTTAATGTTTAATGTATGTGTTTGTTTATGCTTTATTGAAAAGTTTTCAAAAGTTTTTATTTGAATTGTTGTTCCAACAACTGAACAAAAAAGGGCAAATATTTAACGTTGGCCACTTTTTATTTGAGTACGCTTCATTTACAGAACTGGACTGAGAAATAAAAATGGGGAGAGAATGTAATATGAAGAGAGAAAGAGATAGATAAATAGAGAGAAAGATAGAAAATCAAAAGTCTTAAATTCTGTGGCCAAGCAAAAGAAGAAAAAGAAAAGAGAGAAAAGCTTTTTGGAAAACTTACAAAGATACTCTAACCACGCCCACTTTAGAATCTTTAAGTAAACCTATAGCAGCACCTTTTTTTTCCGTTGAACCATTTTATGTATCAGTAATTAGAAGCAATCGATGTACAGGCTAAGATATGTAGAGTATTTTTCGACAAATTTTCAGATTTTTCTTAGGGCTTTGGGTTTCGAAATTGTGCCAAATAATTCCATAAGCCTTCCGCCTTTGATTATTTTGCATCTTCAGTCTTGTAGTTAAATGTTGTGTGATAAAACTACTTTGACATTATCTTGAAATAGAATAAGCACAAGGTAGCCATTTCATTGACTCCAAATCTCAAATGGTTGCACTTAACGATCAACGAAGACCTTACACCAAAATTCAGAGAATCAATAATATTAGAATTGAAAAGCTTCAACCACTAAATTTTCTGCTTGAAAGATTTTTAAAATTTGAATACTTCTTTTAGGTATCCAAAGTTCAGTTCGCGAAGTTTAAATTTTATAATTTAGATTGACTGTTTCGGAAGCGCTTATAATTTTTACTTAACGATAGAGTCCGGCTTTTTGAATCTGGAAGTCTAAATAGAATTCTCAAAATGGATCTGAATATAAATCTAAAAGTTTGCCTTCATCGATTTACTACAGAATCTAAATATCTGAAGAAATCGTAGACATAATAATTTTTATTAGTTAGAAGAACCTTTCTTTTTCTCTTTTCTGAAAATTTATATACAAATCTCTCAATTGGCTCTAAGTGATACTGAAAGCATCTTCATCTGCTTATTATGGAACTTAAATGTAAGAAGTGCTCATAAAATGTTTAGAATTTTTCCAAATTATATCCAAGTTTTTTCGAAAAGTATTGTAAATTTCTTATAAAATAAATCGATATAAAAATGTTGGTATGGAAAATTTGAATGGATCATTTGGGCTAAACTGAGTTAATTAAGATCTATATTTATTTCTTCATATTGAAAAATCTAATCAAAATTTTGAAAAAATATTTTGAAAATATATATTTTGTTTATTTCGGTCTTAAAATTTCCTTTTTTGTAAATTATTTTTGCTTGTTGTTATTGTTTTTTTTTGGTATGACGGTAACGCCCATTTGTTTGTTTAAATGGACTAATTAAATGATTGATGCCCACTGGCGTTAACCAGCATGCTAAACAGACTGACCAAAGGACAGATCAACAGACAGACAATTGAAAAAAAAATCGATTTGTTGTAGTTGGCCTTTTTAGGTTTCGTTTGTCATTTCTACCTTTCAAAATTAATTAAATGAATGATGATGATGAAGAATGAAGAATTAGAGCAATAACAACAACAATAACAACAATAATACCAATAACAACAACAATCGCAATAATAACTTAGAATTCTGATGAAGACAAAGTAAATTGTAATTGGTTTATAAATTTAAATATTTTAGTTCATTTCTTTCATTTATTTATTGGCCCTTAAAATTCTGATAAGAGCCAAAGTGAGCCAAAGTGAGCCAAAGTATGAGTCAGTTTAAATAGAAGTCTTACAACGATTATTCATGTGTGTGTGCGTTTGTTTGGTAGAAGGCGTTTACCTCGTAATTTTCTTTAAAAACGTGTCAGAAGGCGGACAAAACAACGCTTGAAATTATTTCTTTGCTTATTTTTTTGTTGGCGCTTTATTTTGCCTGCTTTTCTGAAACAAACTCTTTTGCCGTTTTAATGTTTTTTTTTGTGTTTTTTTGAGTTCCTTTTTGCAAATGCTGCCACTACGTCTTCTTTCTCTGACTCTTCTACCATTTCGGGTTGAACTGTTTTTGTGGTTGATTGTTGTTGTTGTTGTTGTTGTCGTTGTTGTTGTTGAACAAACAACTTTATTTTAGTTTTAATAGTAATAAACTGCTGTCTCTGCTGCTTGTTGTTGTTGTTGTTGTTGTTGTTGTTGTTGTGCTGTTGCTGTTGTTGCTGTTGCTGTGGTTGCTTGTTGTTCTTTTTCTGTTGCCTTTGCTTCTTAGCCTTGAAAAAAGTATGCAATCAATTTGGCCTAAACAAACAATGTTGGCCAAACCAAAAAATCGCTCATATCTCATGAACGTTCAACTGATTACTTTGAACTTTCAAATGATGTTGATGGCACACTTCATTATTGTTGCTGTTGTTATTATTGCTGGTACCTTGTTGTGTTCTTGGTTAATTGAAACAATTTACGCCCATCATTTTTGTGTTAACGCCTGAAATTTAACCAACCATTAAACGGTAGTTGCTTGTTAAACAATTACTGTTGTTATTGTTGCTATTGTTGTTGTTGTTGTTGTTGTTGTTGTTGTTGTTGTTGTTGCTGTTATCTTCATTGTTACTATTGTTGTTAGAATCATCAATAAAAAATCTCACAAAAAAAAAAATTGTTCCAGTTTCATTCTTCATTTTTTTTCTCTCATGCGATTTATCTCTAAACAAAGCAGTTCTTTATTCGCCAGCCAGCCAGCCAGCCAGCCATCCAGAAAAGTAGTAATTTTAGTAATTTAGTAATTTTAACTAAATTGTTAGACTTTATAGCATATAAAATAAAATAAAATGTTTTAAAATATAAATTAAATGAAACGATTACTCCAGGATGCGCTGACTCTTTCGCCTTAATTGGATGAATTTTATGTTCCGTGAAATGATCGATATATTCCTTAAAGCAGATTCACTTGAAAATTTCAAATATTTATCAATGCTAATTTATATATTAACAAATTTTCCCCAGATTATAGAGCTCATAAAAAATACCCATGAAAATTCTACTTTTTCTACGATAGGACTCATCATGCAATTTTGAAGGCGAAAAATGTAGAAAATCCTCTTTAGCAGAACTATACTCTTTCTATTTGTCCAGCTTTGAAGAATTGAAGCATTTAGCTATAGACCTTTACAACATCAGGGTTAAGTTACAAGTGTACAAAATTAAGAAAATTAAAAAGAAATTAATAAACTGCGGGACCTCTATAGAATTGAAAAAATTAATGAGATAAGAGCAGACTAGATAATGTGATTGGACAAAGGATGAATCTCTAATTGATATCAAATTAGAAGGTTATTCTATTCGAACAACAGCTGTGGTAAATGTGAAGAAAATGCATAATCTAAGAATATAAAATTGAGTTCTCTTCGAAAATTGTTAATAAAAGATTGTATATCAGAAATTTCCTATTAATGGGTTCAATCTGCCATTCTGATATATAACCAAAAATATCGATGAAATTTTCATTCTATTCAAAATTTAATAAAGTAGCAGTCTGCAAAAGATTTGCTCTAATTCATTCTTAATCTGCAGCCATTAATTAATGGATGCTTTTTCTAGCTGTAAAAACTCATCAAATAGGCCAACGTTTATATCTTACATCCAAAGAAGGCCATATCCATTTCCATGGAATAGACCTTTACATAGAAACGACTATTCGTTTTAATATCTAAAGGAACTTGAAATACCCATTTTGCGTGATTTTCTCGACTTGTCAGAAATTTAACCTTAAATTTCTTTATAGAGCTTCAATCAAAATAGGCCTCAATTTAGTTATGTTAATTTGACTTAGAAACGAAGCCTACTTAAAGAGAGTAATATCAAACTGTCTATAAGACGATTTAGTTCCATGTAATACTTCTTGAACCGGATAATAACTAGCATAAGTTTCAGGATTTTTTTTTCTAAATATTGGCATATTAATTTTAGATATAAATTTGAGGGCAAATGATTTTCTTATGTGGAACTTTGTGCCATGTAAAGGATTTAAGGAATTTTTTCAAGTTAATTATATTCTTCTAAATTGGGCCCAGATGTGAATGGATCTTAATAATCTTAGTAGGTAGCTTTTTACGTCTGAAATCTTCTTAATTATCTTTCATTTGTGGTAATTGGCATTTTCGAAGGAATATGAAGCCTGGACTTTTAATTTTCTTCCAAAAAAAGAAGAAAAAAAAGCTTATAGAAATCAGCTTATAGAATTAAGTAGAACACGAAATTTTTAGATGACATTTGCTGGCCCTTTAATTTTGATGTAATTTTTTACTTTAGAGTTTGTCAAGAGTCCCCAAGCATTTCTTGCCAATCCATATAACATCTTCAAGTGGACTTGAATTATACTCAACTTGTATTAGATAGAACAAATTTTTCATCATGTGAACCTAAGCCAATCTATATATTTATTTGTCTGTCTGTCCGTTTATTTCAAATTTTTAATACTTTATTACATTTTATTTCATATAGAAATTGTGAAAGGATGAAACACAATGGCAAGCAAGGGCATTATAATAAGAGCAGTCACAACAACAACATTAACAACAATAAAAATAACAACAACAATTGCTATGAATATAAAAAATAAATGATCGCAATGATGAAGATCTGAATCGTTTTACATGTAGAAACGTAACGTAAGGTAAAGCAGTAGAATAAAAAGTAAGAAGAAGAAGAAGCATCTTAGATATATATATATATATATGCTATGTGATATATGTACATATATAAAAGTGTATATATAAAATTAATAGAAATGAAATTCTTTTGGTTATTTTGTGTCATTAATTTTTGAACACGAAGTAAAATTTTATAATTTATGACAATGCAGATGAGAATGAGAGCCCACAAGAACGACGACAACAACAACAACAACAACAACAACAACAACAACAACAACAACAACAACCACCACCACAACAGAACAATAATAATAACAGAAACAACAACAATATCAACAGCAACAGCAGCAGCAACAACAACAGCAGCAACAGCAACAACAACAACAAGGATAACAATCATAAAAATAAAAAAGTGTAGAAGAAGAAGAACAATATAGAAGAAGAGCAAAAAGTAAACCAGTTAACACGACGATGATATGGCCAACTAAAACTGACTGAGCAACAATAACAAAAGCAACAGCAACAACAACAACAACAACAACAACAACAATAATAATAATAATAATAATAATAATAATAATAATAATAATAATAATAATACAGACGGAATTTTTTTTCTTTTTGAAATATATGAATGAAGCAACAGATAGACGGACAGACCAACAGACAGACAGATATATAAATAAACAAACAAAAACGCGTTGATCTTAAACAAAAATTTTAATGCATTATAAACAAACACACACACACACACACACACACACACACACACACACGCACATACACATACACACATACAAATGCATGTATATTTTTGTTTAAAATGTTTGTTTGTTTTTAATGTTAGTTGGATTGTTGTTGTTATTGCTGTTGTTTGGTTGTTATTGCAGTTTTAATAACCAAGTTCATAATTATGTCTACGCATAAAAATCACATAAATTGGAACGTAATGAAAAACTGTGTACGGTAACGCACTATGGCAACAACAACAACAACAACAGCAACAACAACAACAACAGCAGCAGCAGTTATAATAAATTTCATCCATTTGAAAGCACAAAAACTAAATCTCAACATAAAAAAGAGATTCTCTTCTTCTTCTTCTTCTTCTTCTTATTCTTGTTCTTCTTTTTCTTTTTCAGATTATTGTTGTTGTTGCTATTGTTATGATATTAAAAATGTAAAATGTCATGTCATGTATTTATGGGCGAGGATCGTTTCATTAAATGATGATGGCGCTTTACATAAAAATTTCTCAAATGAAATAAATAAACAAATAAGCAAACAAACAAATAACAAAAATGAAACATTTGAAAAAAGAAACCAATAAAAGAAAAAAAAAATTATAAATTTTTAGTTTTTCCTTTTTCTGTTTCATTTTATTTAAGTGTTATAAAAAAAGAAAAAAAAAATAGGAACATTAAAAGTAAAATAAAAATATCAACAAAAAATAAATGTGCCATATTTTTTTTTTAAATTAAATGCGAAAATTACCAAACAAACTGAGACAAAGTGAGAGATAGAGATAGAAAGAAATAGATAGAGCGAGGTAGAGAACAATAAATTTTCTTTGGTCAATTGACTTTTTTCCAAAGTTTTCCCTTTTCTTTTTTTTTTTTTTTTTTTTTTTTTGTTTTTGGTTATGCCCCGGAATGCCTGACAACTGAAATGGACTTTTCAAAAGATTTAAGATTCAATTTAATTGGTTTTTTTTTTAATATTCCAATACATTCTGAAAAATTCTGAAAAATGGATAAATTTCTGAAAAATGCTGCTTGTTAGCGGTGTAAAAAAAAATTTAGGTCTCACATAATTTGAATGAAAAATCCTAAGACCTTTTAAAGTAAATTATGTGATTCATTTGCAGAATTTTAGGTTACTGTTGGATTGAAAATTAAAAATTTAGAATATAAAGTTGTGGTAATCTATGAAAAAATGTTTCTAAATATAGAAAAAATTGGACCATTTTTAAGAATATTTGAAGAAACATTTTTAATATAAAAACTTTGTCAAAATTAAGACTCAAATATAATAAATATTTAAAATTTTGTATATTATTTTGATAAATATACATTTTACGATCTATAAAATTTTTGTGGAAAATTTTGATTCAAATCGGTTCATATTTGTTGAAAAAACTTTATATTATAATAAATATTATGGAAATTATTTCAATTGATTGTATAATACTTGGACCAGAAAATTTTGGTTCAAAACGATTTATATTTATTGAAAGAACCAATATGGATCATATTTGGACTAATTCGATCGTTTTAACAAATGGCTTACTTTTTCAAATATTATTTTAATAAAAATAATGAAATTTTTTTTCAAAATATTATTTTCAATGATTAAATAGATTGCACAAAATTGATACCAGATCGATCCATTTTTTTTGCACTTATTTCCATATAAAATTTTTTTCCTTCTTTTTTTGTAATGAGCTCAATAATTGGCCTTGGCCAATTATTATACTCTGTTTTGGAGTTTATAATAAAATCGAATCGTATTAGATTTACATCGTATTTATTTATTTTGTAATCCCTTAAGATTTTCATATTAAATTTCTTATACGAATAAATTCTGATTAGATTAAATTAGATGATGTTTTAGAATACCTCATGGGGAGTAAAAATATTCGATTTGTAGAAGATTTTTAAAATAAGAATGGCCATTTATTCATGTAAAGCAAATCTAAAACAAATAGAGAAATGAAAAATTCACATCATTTCATTTTGATTTATTTATATGTCTTTTTCAAAATCTACTTTCATTACGCCAAATAAAACTAAAACAAAAAAAAAAAAAAAAGTAGAAAAAAATAACTGTGACTGACTAAAGACATTTTTCAGTTAATCTTCTCATGTTATTATTGTTATTGTTGTAGTTCATTTATTTCAAATTCACAAAGTTTTAAAATTTTTCAAAACTATTAAGTCAATCAATTGTTCTAAAGCAAAATGGTAATAAACTCAGTTAAATTGATACAAACATGGAAAAATAAAGGTAAAATAATTTTAAAAGGTACATAAATTAAATTGATGTTGATCATTCAAGGTTAAGGCGTGACTAGTTTAATTTGTTAAACCAAAGCAAAAAATAATAGAAACAATAATGAAGAAAGAATACAAAAAATAAAAAAAAAAATTAATAAATAGATAAAAAAAATTAAAATAAATCAGATTTGTAAAGAGCCACTCGTAAACACCCTACACTTTTGCTACACTTGGTCCAATTAAAAAGTTTAGTCTCGAAAGGGGAAGAAAAGCAAAGTGCAAGTATCAAGGCGAGATGTCAAGGTGAGTTACCAAGTTGAGATATCAAATTGAGTTCTCAAATCGATATATTAAAGCGAGATATTAAGTCATCATTTCAAGGCGAATTACAAAGTCCAGTTAACAAGTCCATTTCAAATCAATATATCTAGTCGTGGTATCAAAGCGAGATATCTATTCGACATCTCAAGTGAAGATATCAAATTAAGATCCCAAATCAAGATATCAAGTCGAGATATCAAGTCAACATTTCAAGGCGACTTACATGGTCAAGTTAATAAGTCGAGTTTTTAAATCAAGATCTATCAAGTTTTGAAATTCAATTTAAATTTCATCTGAAACTTTCATGTGAAAGTTTAGATGGAACATTTCAATGACAGGAACTGTAAAGAAATGCCTCACAATGATTTATTAGACTCAAAATATTGTACCCCAAAATAGCTCGAACATTTCAATCTATAACTTACGTAACGGCATACAAGGGCGTGCGAAGGCATGAATGATTTGGCGAATGAATAATTGTTAGGTAAATTTTAAGATCCATCTAAATCTGGCCAATATAATAAATTGAATATATTCAATAGAAGAAGTAGAGTATTTGGGTACAGAAAAGTAACGGTTACACTTTAATTCGATGACAGTTAAAATGGTAAATAGAAATTTGCTATAAAAGGAAAGGCAGGAAAAATTTTAATACCATTAAAATATGAAGGACTAAATTGAAGAGAAATGAGACCGCAGACGAAATTTTACTTATTAACCTAAAAAATTTTTCAAATGAAATTTTGATAACGATTTCATTCCACTTCATTCTCTGACTCTATCCAATTTTTTTTTTTTATTTTTATTAGTATAATTATTATTATTAGTTTTTCATTTTTTCATTCTGGGGTTTTGGGTTAACGTAACGAATTGAGCACATTTCCATCTAAAAATGTATATATTTTATTTTAATTTTCTATTCTATTCTACTGCACCATATGTGATACATTGATTTATGATTGTAACCATAAATTTTCGTCAAAATATTGGTTAAACTGGATTATAAAATTGATTTGACAAATTTATGGTTTTTAAAATGGCCACCTCCATGTAAAATCGTTACACATGATGACAATTGACCAGTCATCCAAATTGAAGTGTTTGTAATTCTTAACATTAAAAATTTTTGAAACAATATAGAACCCACAAGATCAATTTACCACTCTTTACCCGGGAAAGATTCATTTGTTTAAACGTCCAACTAAACGTCCAAGAAAAAAGATTTTTTTCACGATACTCCGTGAATGGTAACCATTTTCTGATTTATTAAATTTAATTAATTTTTTTTTGTATAAAAATTGCCACGCCCATTAAACGGCATACCTTTCATCGTTAAAGAGTTCATTTGCCTTTAAATTAAAAGAAAAATCTAATGCATTTAAAAATCAAACTCAAAAATTGTTACTTTATTTTAAACATAAATAAAAAAATCAGCCACGCCCATATTTGTTGAAGTAAAAATTTTGAACAAGTATTATGAATTATATCAGTGAATTAGTGCAGTGAAGTGAATTGAAAGGAAAGTGCTAAAAGAATCATCAAAGTTTGAATTGAAAAATTCGAGGGCTTTGGCGAATCTGATAAACGCACAACCTTAATTATTAAGAAATCAAGAGGCGTACTAGTCTTATTCTTTTAAAAGTCTTGAGTTTTAATTGAAACAAAATATGACCAAAAATTTTCAATACGCAGGGTTTTTTTATAAAAATTTATCAGCCAATTTTAATGATAATGAATTATAAATCTAACACTTTTATTAAACGTATAATTCTCTAGGACAAACATATTAATTATCCTTTAACAAAAAAAAAAAAAAAAAGAAAAAGAAAAAGTACGATAAAAAGAAAGAATAAATCAAAGAGAAAGGTGAACTATTTTAAAGGGCATTTTTTGAAGGGTGTTTCACAAAAATCTCATAAATGTAATGTAGAAGGAAGGAATGTGTTAATTATAAAGTTCACATGTTAATGTCATTTTTCAAGGATTTAATTTTGTTTTTTTTTTTTGCTCTTAAAGTTTGTAGTTTTAGTCTTTCAATTAACTCGTTGCTTCCACTTAGTTTTTTTTCCGCTTTGTGCGCCTTTTTATTTTATAGATTTTTTTTTAATACATTTAAATAATATTCTTAAAAATTTTAAGAATTTTAATGTAGGACATTGATTGATTATTAATTGAAAATTTTTTCAATTTTATTTGAAAATTTAACTAAACACTTGTTTTTAACGACGATCCAAAAGAAATCTATAAGAAAAATATCAATCATAAATATTTAAAAAAAATTTTCTGTTTAATTTTTCTTTTGCTGTATTCTTTTTCACTACTTGCCTCTATCTCTCTCTTTCTATCTCTTTGTCTCTCTGTCGCTTATTTTCTTGGATATTTGCCGCTTTTTTGAATTACTTCTAAGAGACTTACTCTTGAAGGGATTTAATTAGTGGATCTTCTTTTAAAATTTTTTTTAAGGATTTTTCTTTTTGCCTCTTTTTGAAGCTCTCTAATAAATTTTCCATTTGAATCTAAACGCTTCGCCCTTTTGAATCTATTTTTCTCAAGCAAGCTTTCTGGGCCTCATATATAACAAATTTCACAAGGCAAGTAATGGCCCTTCAAATGTCAAATGTACAAATGTCATTTAATAAGATCAGTTAAAGTTGAACAAATTGTTCATCACTAAACTTAGAAAAAATAATGCTTTTGAAGACAAATTTTCTTTAAAATAATCTTATGACTTTTATTGATGCAATTTGAAAAAAAACTCTCAAGAAGAGTTTTCTTTTCCATCATAAAATTTATTTAAGAAAAGAAAAGAAGGAAAATTTTCTATTTTTTTCAAATCTTTTTATATCGTAAAATGCTTAGAATTTTTTTTCTAAATTTATAAAAGTCCTTGAAATTATTTCTTTTTTTATAAATAAAGTAGAAATAAATAAATTACTAAAGTGCAAAATTACAAAAAAAAAATAAATTAAGTAGAGAAAAATTTAAGCAAAAAAAAAAAAATAAATAAGAAGAATGTAATTTGAAAAATTGTGTCCAACTGAGAAAAATCGATTGTAACACAAAACCATAGAGATAAAAATAAAAAACTAAACTAAACTAAAAAGAACTTTTTAGTCGGTCAAAGCCATCTCTTAGATACCCTACACCACTTTGCCTAATGTGACTAAAAAATTAATTACAAAACATCGACAAAAAATTTGTAGTTCTTTAATTATTCATTATATAAGAGGAGGTTCAAAAAATGGACCTATATAAATCAAATTTGCTGCACATGCTTTTTAATGCAAAACACCAGACAGTGTCAACTTTCGCTAAAATTTATTCAAAATTGAAACTTTTGTTCATAAAATGAGTTTTTTCGAAAATGGCTTTATATGGAAAGTGGTCATAAAAATGGCCCGATATGGACTAAATTTGGTCTCAGTGTTTCCTATGTTAAATAACAATTTAGAACCAATTTAAGTTAAAATAAATTAAAAAGTGTAGTTTTTTTCCATAGAACAACTTTTTTTTTAAAAAAAGTTGTTATATGAGGCTTGGTCCGCTTTGAACTATTTGTAATAGGGTTCGTCACTGTACCAAAAGCTACTTATATACCCAAATTTCATTAAAATATCTCTAGAATTTCGAATTCTACTTTGCACATAGAGAGACAGACGGATGGACAGACAAGCTCAGAAATCGCATGTGACAATATTTCTGAGTTGAAAAAGTTAAAAGTTAAAAAGTTTATCAATCTCAACATATTTTAAATATTACAAACAGCTGCTCAGTTTTATATAATCGTGTTTCAGAAATTATGTAGGGCATAAAAGAAAAGCGGGCAAGCAAACAAAAAACATGCTGATGGTTGATTTGGTTGGTAACACACACCAATGTAGATGGTTGAACACGCAAGAAGACAAAAAGGCGAAATAGACAAGTGTTATTAAAACTTAATTAGAAAGGATTTGTATGCGAATACAAAAAAGAAAGGAGAGATGAAACGATGGAAAAACAAGGAGAAGGAACGAACAGAAGAAAAAATTTCATACAAAATTTTGATAAAAAAATTTTAATAAAAAAAAAAATAGTATTAAAACACTCTTATAGACAGTTAGAAAGAGACAGAATGAAAAGGATAGAGAGAGAGAGAGAGAGAGAGAGAAAGGAAGAAGGTAATAAATTTAATTAAGATAAAAATTTTAACAAATTTGTAACAAGATAAAACGTAATAAAAAAAAGGTCATCTGATTAAGACGATAACAACAACAACAACAACAACAACAACAGCAATAACAAATTTATTATTTTGTTGTTTGATACTGCTGCATGCCAGCCTCAAAAATTGATTTAATAAAATCGATCAGTAATTTTGTTAAAAAAAAAACAGAACAAACTAAAATAAACCTAGAAAAATAAATTAAAATACAAAATAATTCAAATTTTTGCTTTGATCGATTTTCTCTATAATTAATATTTTATTATTACAAAGTTAATTTTGAAATTATCAAAATTCTTTTTTTTTTGAATTTTTACATTTTTTTTTTTTTTTTTTTTTTTTTGGTTACATTTTCAATGCGATAAATCTTAAACGAAGGCATTGCCTAAATGAAGCTTGTAAAATGGACACACATTTAATATGAAAATGCCCTATATAAAAATTCATTACTTTCCTTTATCAATTTTCAAATAATTTACAGTTATATGAAATTTTGTTCTATGTTTTATTTTATGTTACATTTTCTGGTCTTTCTCTTTTAGTTTTTCGATATTTTTGTTCCATATTTTTTTCAACTGAACTTTTTTATGTTTTTCTATTATTTCTTAATAATCCTTAATAATCCTTAAGCATTTTAAAATTTCATGTTTCATATTTTCTATTTTCCATTTTCTATGTTTTACATTTATTCTATATTTTTTTTTTTTTTTGATACCTTTTCTGTATTTTCAAATTTTTACCTTAACTTTTTTTTGTATAATTTTATCTAAGAGTTTCATTCTACGTTTATATTTTCCATTAATAAATTTTTCTATGTTTACTCTTTGTTTTATATTTGATTCTAAATTTTTTCAATCTATTAAATTTCCTGTACCATATTTTTCATATTCACTTCATTCATATATTTTTCATTTTATTTCTTGCAATTTTAAATGATTTATTTTACATCTGCCCACATTACTTTATAATTCTATGTTTTTATATAGATTTTTAAAGATATATTGAAATTTATAATCAACGTTTTCTATGTTTATAAAAAATATTTCACGTTTTTAAATAACATTTCTTAAGTTCTATATAACGGATTTTTAAAATTTATATAATAAATCTATGTTTTCTATGTTTAGTTATTAAAATTTATATTTTACATTTTCTCTTCAAAGTTTTACATTTACATTATCTAACGTTTTATTTTAGAAATTCTATATTTTATTTTGTATAATTTCGATTCTAACATTTTTGAGGCACAATTATAATATTTGAACTAAATTTTTTGTATTTTTATTCTTCTTTATTGAATATAAAAATTTTCCATTTTAATTATTTTCCATTTTAATTATTTTACATTTTTATTTTACATTTTTATTTTACATTTTTATTCTACATTTTTATACATTTAACTTTTCAAAAATTTCTATGTTTTTTTTTTTTGTATATTTACCATTCAGTGCTTTATATTTTGTATTAAAGAATTTTATTTTTAGTATTACCTAAAATTATTTTCATAATTTTGCTCCTCCATAAAATAAGAACCTGCCTGAAAATTATCATAAAAAAAACAACAAATGACTGCATTTTAGAAATGCATTTGAATTGAATTTATATTTAAATTTGATTCTATGTTTATTAGAATAATTTTAAATGGCTAATTAATGTCATATCTTTCTTCTATATCTCTTTTATATCTGATTTTTTTTAAGACCTTTTTTTAGGGCAATCAGAAAAAATAATGCCCTTCTTTGTATTCTCACTTGTGCCACAGGGTATTGTAAGTTGATGCAGATGTTTGACAAATTCATTTTCTATTAAATCAATCAACTCAGAATTACTGTTTTATTCGATTTAAGCCTATCTGTTTGTCTGTCCGTCTATAGAAGTAAATTTGGTATCACGCTACAAAATCGCAATTTTAGAGGTTTTTTTTATGAAATTTGGTTTATGGGTACTTTTTGGCTCAAAGGTGAATCCTATTTAAAATAGTTAAAATCGAATCATGTTTATGACAAAGCTCCTTATAACTTAGAGCGACTTTCTTAAAAAGAAGTCGCTTTATGGTAAAAATTCCAAATTTTAATTTATTTTAATTTAAATTGGCTCTAAATTGCCTTTTAACATAGAAAACACTAAAACAAATTTAGTCCATATTGAGCCATTTTTTAGATCACTTTCCATGTAAAGCCTTTTTCGAAAAAACTTATTTTATGAACGAAAGTTTCAATTTTGAATAAATTTTAGCGAAAGTTTGCACTGCCTGGTGTTTTGCATTGAAAAGCATGTGCAGCAAATTTGATCCAGGTAGGTCCATTTTTTGAATTCCCTCTCATATAAAAATTTTTTTTTTAGTAATGGAAAAATTACTAAAAATACTAATTTTTCCAATTTTTCTTTTAATTCTCTTATTTGTCTTTAATCATAATAAAGCAAATTGATAGAGGGTATTTAAAAATCGAACTCGATCAACTATAAAGTTCTTACTTGTTTTATAAAAAAAATTTTTTTTTTTATAAAAATTAAATTTTGTTCTTTCAATATTTTCGTTCTAACAGAATTCTTCTCATAAATTTTCTATATTAATATTATTTGTTGTTGTGTCTTATTTCTTATTGCTTCTTCTTCTTCTTTTATTATGAATGCCATTAATAATAATTTTCCAATATTTTTGAAAATGTGAAAGCGTTTCTTTCAAAAAACAATTGGACCATCAAATTCAACTTCAATTTTAACTTTAACTCTAAATCAAATATCATTATCATTATCAATATCAATATTATCATCATCATTATCATCATCATTATCATCATTATTATTATTATTATTATAATTATTATTGATTTTTTTTTTATCATTATTGTGATCATTTTAATAATATTTTCTAGGAAAATATAAACATAAATAACAATTTGGGTTCTTTTTCTTCTTCTTCTTCTTCTTCTTCTTTTTCTTCTTCTTTTGTTGTTGCTATTGTTACTTTCTTTGTACTTTTGACGCCATCTCCTTTATATTACTCTTTTTATTTTTTATTTTTATGGCATTGTCCGTATTTTCTAAAAAAAAAACACCAAAAATATAAAAAAAATAAAAAAAATAAAAAAAATAAAAGAAATACAAAATAAATAAATGGAAATAAAAAGTTGAAGAAGAAGAAAAATAACGAAGGAAAACTTCAATCAAACTTCGTTAACGCGTTTTTTCATTATAAATATTTTTTTGTTGTCTTTTTTGAAGTCATTACATAAAAAAGGAGTTAAAGGTTTCAACTTTAACTTCGATTTCATTTTTGATCTTGATCTTGATCTCGATATTGTTAATAATTTTTGATAACTTTGTAATCTTTGTTAAAATGTAATGCCGAAGGCATTGGCATCATCACTGCTGCTATAGTTGCCGCTGTTTGTTGTTGTTGTTGTTGTTGTTGTCTCTGCTATCGTCCCCTTTCGTTTCATTTTAGTCTTTAGTTTGGTATTTAATTTATAAATGAAGCATCGAATTTCTTATATTTGAAGATAGCTTCTTTTTCTGCTTCTTCTTTTTCCTTCTTCTTCTTCTTTTTTTTGATTCTTCTTCTTCTTCTTATTTTGAGTTTTATTCTTATAATTTTTCTTTTGTTCACATTTCATTTTCTTAGTTTTTTTTGTCTTTTTTTTACCATCTGTCCATCCGTCCGTCTGTCAGCCTGTTCTTTTGTTTTTTATTTGTAAAATCAATGATAACTTTTTTTTTTGGTTTTTGTTTTTGTTTTTTTTTTTGTTACAGAAAATTTATGGCGTAATTAAATGACACTTTTTTAATAATCTCTTCTTCTTCTGCTTCTTCTTAGTTATTTTTTCTTCGTTGATTATGATTTTTTAGTTTTGATTTTTCAGTTTCTAGTTTTGTTAGAGAAAACTTTTAATCTGTTGCTTTGTTTGTTGCTTTTTCTTTTTCTTCAAGAATTTTTTTTTTTTTTTAAATATTTTTCTTAATTTGAAGCGATGAAGTCATTCGCTTTATTTAAATATTACAAGAATCGGCAAATGGATCCAGAGAGTTTAAAAATTTGAAGGTCAAATATTGAAACACGAAAATTTGAGAAACTAATTTCTGTAATTTGATAAAATCAATCAAGATCAAGAAGTCCAGCAAAAAATTAATTTTTACTTCAGTTTTGCCTTTTTTTTTTATTTGTTATATCGAAATTGTAATCAAAATTTCTTAAGATCTTGAGCTAAGATAAAAAAATAGACAATTAAACTTCATCCTCTTACTTAATCGATTTGAAGGCGATTTTTTCAAATGTAAGATTGTTTTGTAAAACATAATTTCTGTAAAACTTGACGCAAAATTTCACTCAGATAGAATAGAAAAAAAGAAAACTAGAAGGAGGAAGAAGAATCCATATAAGTTTAAATAGAAATTTTCTGCCTTGATATTTTCCATTTAGAATTATTATTTATTATTTTATTGTTGTTCTTTTTGTAAAAATATTTATATTTGTTTATTTATTGTGTTCTTTCTTCCTTTGCTAAATGCAGCAAGCAAAAAATAAAAAAGAAAAAAAAATACCTACAGGAAGAAGCTAAAAAAGAACTAAAATAATAGAAAACATTGTAATTGATTGTGTAAACATTTCGTAAATTTGTTGTAAAAGCAAAGAAATAAAATTGAATATTTCAAGCAACAATGTTGCTAAACATTCCTTAAGAACAATTTTATATAAATCAAAATGAAAGAAACATGAAAAGTGTGAATTTTTAAGTAATAATTATAGAAATTTATAAAACATGAAACCAACAACAACAAAATATTTTTAAAAAATACAACAACAACAACAATAGTAATAATAATAATAATAATAATAATAATAATAATAATAATAATAATAATAATGAATATATTAAGGAAACAACAACAAATGATAACAACACAAATAAATTGAATAAATATGTTGATTAGTGAATTGAATATGGAATATGTGTATTTGTATGTGTTTGTTAGATGTGAAAAAAGAAATAAATGAATCGACAACCAGATTTGAGGGCACAGCAGTCGATCAATGTAAACATTTTATATGCCCAGTGAGATCAGCTTATATCAGCAAGTCCATGCAAGTCCATAAAAACAACAACAGCAGCAACATCAGCAACAGCAGCAACAACAACAACCACAACAATCACAACAACGGAGGCGGCGGCAGAGGTAGATAAATAAATGCATTAGTAAACAGCATATGAGTAGACAGACAGACAGATAGACAGGAAGACAGACAGACTGACGAATAGGTAAAGTGGGAGGTCAATAATAGACAAAGGGACAGCAAAACAATAGAAAGTAAGAGCAAAAAAAAAGGGAAAACGGCAAATAAACAGCAACATCACAACTGAATTGATTTGAGCGGAATAGAACTGAAATTGATCTGAATGCTACTGAATAATAAATGAAAATAAAAAATAACTTTTTTTTGTTGTTTTTTTTTTGTTTTTTTTTTTGGCATTTTTTGTTTTTACATATTTTTATTTATATTTATTTGTTAATTATTTTATGTGCACTATAAATTTTCAATCATTGTCTGTGTGTGTGTGTGTGTGTGTGTGCGTAAGTGCGCATTCTGTTTACATATAAATTAAATTTAAAAGGGTAAAAAGTGTAATTATGGCGAACGAGTGATGGAATTGAATTGAAATCTCAAATGATCATTTTTTTTCTTGTTATCATTTTTTCTTCTTTTTAGTCTTCTTCATCCTCGACTCTCCACAAAATCAAATGATTATACAATACAAATTTTATTTATAATAAACTTTCATTTTCGATTCTTCTTCTTTGTTCTTCTTCTTCTTTCTTCTCTTCTTCTTCTTCTTCTTCTTCTTTTCTTCTTCTGTTTAGTCATTATTTACAAGGCCATCTATCTCTTTCATACACATGCAACACAAGCATGCACATTTGCGTATTAAAATAAATGAGAATATTGAGTTGTTGTGGTTATTTGTTATTGTTGTTATTGTTGTTGTTGTATGGCAATTGAAAGATTCTTGACGGGCGGTATAAAATATTAAGCATGGCTACTGTTGATATAAATGTAATGATTATTAAAATAGCAACAATCAACCAACAAACAACAATCAACAACAATCAACAAAAAGCAACAACAACAATTTTAGATAAGTAGTTAAATGAATAAATAAACATTACAAACACACACACACACAGACATTTATATATTATAAATTAATATAGTTCATATAAAATCTTTAGTTTATTTATGGAGTAGAAAAACGCACAAAGCGAACAGAAACAAATTAACACGAACAACAAATCAATTGAAACAAAAAAAAAAAAAACTGCTAAAAACAAGAGAATTTCAATTAGAATAAAACTTTCAATAGACATTTCTGTTTTATTATGAAGTAAAACAAGAAAGAAGAAGAAAAAGCTGCCGTATAAAATGAAGGTGAAAATGACGAAGCAAAGAAGTAAATGGAAACAGATAGAAGGAACAGGAAGAGGCAGCTAAATGGAAGAATTTGCCAGGAGAAGAAGAAGAAGAATAGATGAGAAAATGAAAAGAAGAAGAAGAGAGACGATGCAGTTAGAAAGAAGAATTTGTCAGGAGAAGAAGAAGAATGGTTGTGTAAAAGAAAAGTAGTAGAAGAGGAGGAAGTAGAGGAAACAGAAGAAGCAGAAAAAATTAACAATAAGAAAACAGAGCGAAGACTTAAAGAGAAAGAAGAGATTAAAAGAAAATGGATGAAAAAAGGCAGAAAGTACGAAGCAGAGATGAAAAAGAACAAGCAAATAGCAAACAAAGAAGAAAGGAAGAATAAAAGAGAAGAATAAAGGAGAAGAAGAAAGGAAGAAGCAGAAATAGAAAGTTGACGAAATACAAAAATAAAAGAAAACCAAATTGAAATAGAAACAAACACAAAATAAAAAAATAAAAAAAAACAAGAAGCGAAAGTACTTTGCAACAAAAAAAAACATAACTGTTTTTCTCTTTGTTAAAGTTTGCTGATGCTTCTGCTTTTTCTTCTTTAGCAAATCGCTTGCAAATTCTAATTTTCTGTTTTGTTGTGTTTCTTTTATTATTATTTTTGTTATTGTTGTTGTTGTTACTTATTGGTATTTTTTTTAATGAAAATTGCAATAAAACGTGGCAAAAAAAAAGTTTAATAAAGAAATTTTGTAGTTTTAATGAGAAAGTTTTAATTAGTTCGAAATAAAATTTATTTTTGGTCCCTCCTTTGGTTCTTTCTTTGATTCTTGCTTTGGTTCTTCCTTGGGCTCTTTCTTTTGCCGAATCTTCTATGCATCCATTTACTCATATGCCTTTAAGGTCTGTCTCATTCGACCATCTATCTGCCCTTACTTTATGTTGGCTACATCCTCAGTAGACTCCAGAAGTAGTTGGAATTATGTCCTTTTTACAAAGTCCCTCTTCTCATTCGATACATTATTTTGCCCAAGCATCCACTTATTCATATGCCTTTAAGGACTGCCTCATTAATCCATCTAACTGTCATTGCGCCTTCTTTTCATTAAATTTTTTGTTCTACCATTTCCTTTTTAATTAATTTATACTTCGAATTTTGCGTCCTTCCGTTCTTAAGTCCATTCGACTTTCAGGCCTTCCATTTTTTCGTCCTTCCGTTCCTCCGCTTTTCATCTTTCGGTCCTTACCTCTTTCCGCCCTTCCGCCCTTCCGCCCTTCCCCCTTCCGCCTTTCCATCCTCCGTCTTTCCGTCCTTCCATTCGTGTGCTTACCTTACAGTTCCATCGAATTTGAAAGCAATTTTGATAGTTTAGCTCGCACAGATGAGATTTTAGAAATGCATTATTGAATGAACACTTGGTTAATTGACACGCCCAGTTTACATTTATGGAAGGGGGAAGCACGATTTTTCGTTACCACTCTCCTTATCTTCAAATGGAAGTTTGTTGATTTGCATTTTCGATAATTTACCATAATTTTTCAAAATTCTGGCAAAATTCTGCCACTTAAAGGCTTATTAATTAATAAAATTAAAGAGAACAATAAGCCACACCCCTTCCGCTTACTTTTCGCTTTTAAATGATGGGCACGTCCATCACTTTTTTCTTTATTATTTTTTACTATAAACAATTTTTGATAGATTTACGATTTCGATGCTTATTCATAAAATTAATTTTGACAACATTTCGTATAGAAATTTATCGGTTGCTCCATTTTCTCTTTCTCTCTCTCTCTCTCTCTCAATTCAAAATTTGTTTACAATTCAATCAAATTTTAGTGGAATTTTTTGCTGGTAACAAAAAAAAGGGGAGATATAAAAAAGAGCAAAACAACAAAATATTTACAAATAATTATCAAATTAACTTATTTCTAATAATAATGCGATGTGTTGAAAATCTTAAATGATCGTTATGTCAATAAAATAACAACAATACCAACAACAACAACAAGAAGCAACAACAACAAGAATAACAACAACAATGAGTGTCGATTGATATTTATCTCTCGTTATGTTTATTGCTCCCTTCTTCTGCCACAATTTTCTTTAAAATGATGACGATGATACTGAAAATGCTTCTTCTTCCTCTTTTGCTTCTATCTTTTTTCATCTTCTTCTTGTTGCTGTTTTCGTTCTTGTAACATTTTGTTTACATTTCCACATTACAGTGTTGTTTACCAAATCAAAGTGCCAGAAAACACAAAACGAAAGAAAAATTTCTATTATCATGTAAGAAGATATCAAACAAAAAAAAACAAACAAACAAGCAAACAAACAAATTCAGCAGCCACTTAATGCAATACAAAACAACAACAACAACAACAACAACAACAATAACAAGAATAAGAATAACAATAAAAGAAATTGTTATTGTAAGAAACGCTCTGTCAAATTATTGATATTATAAGCAAACAATTTTGAAATGTGGCAGCAACATTTATAACAGCAACAACAACAACAACAACAACAATAACAATATCATTTCATTTAATATTTGCCAAAAACGGCCAACTAAATCATTTACAGTGCTCTATTCATCTATCTTTATGTCTGTCCATCTGTCTGTCCTTCTTTTTTGTCCATCTGTCTGTCTTTTCATCTGGCCACCTGTCTGTCTTTCCATCTTTCTGTCTGTCCGTCTGTTTGTATTTCTATCTGCCCATCTGTCTGTCCTTCTATTTGTCCATCTGCCTGCCTCACTAAAGTCTAAAGTATGTTCTTTAAGGAATTTTGAATTCTCATGTTCAAAGTCTAAACCGCAGTCTTTAGAACCGCAGTCTAATGAAAGCCATTCCAGGGCCAATTTATGGACTAAGAATGAGCTTTAAACAAAATATCTTAAATTGAATGATCTTTCTCAGCAGCAGCAGCAGCAACAACAACAGCAACAACAACAACAACAACAACAACAACAACAACAAAAACAACAACAACAGAATTATATTGCAATTGAATTCAGAGTTATTTTATTGAACTATTGAGGGATCAATTTACTGCTCGAAAATCAAAACGTTAATTGGCTTCGTAAAAAGGATATTTCGTAAATTATTTGAATAATGCTGAAGTGTAATCTTAATCAGACGTAACGCTAAGTTCTAAGAGCTAAGTTTTCTAAAATGCTACGGATCTTTTCAGAATATGTCTCATAATTTTGGCGTGACTCCAGTTTCATTACCAACCCTTTTCTTTTGACCTCTGAGAGAAAGTTTAACTACAAGTTTAACATAAATTGTAATAGAACAGAGAAATAGATAAATAGGCTTTCAATCAAGACAGAAAAATAGACAACGGGATCGGTAAACAAATGTTTGAACTTAATGGCCGATTAAAACCAATTTAAAATTAAATCTGCCTTAATAAAACTTTAGAATATTCCGTATTTAAAAATCTGTATCGTAATTGAGTACAAGTTCAAAGAATTTTGGTGGTTCAAAATGTGAAAGATCCTTTTTAATAGAAATGTTCATAAGAACTGTAGATGTTGGATCAGAGGAATAATCATATCGAGTCATATCGTTCAAAGACAAAGAAAATTATTACAAATCGATTTTTGTAAGGTTTTTTTCCTTTTTTAAAATTTTTTTAGTCTTTTGAAAGAGACGTAACTTTCTACATGTATAAAAATTGTTGTTATTGTTGTTGTTGTTGTTGTTGTTTTGTTTCGAGTGTCATTTACAAAATGAAATGGAAGCAAATGGAATGGAATGAAATTGAATGGAATTTTTCCGTGTAAGTTTTAAATGTTAAGTTGAATGGAAAACATTTGAATTTTGTTGGATTCATGAGACATATGACAATTTACTTCTTCTTCTTCTTCTTCTTCTTCTCTTCTTTTTTTTATTATTATTATCATTTTTATTCTTATTGTTGCTGTTGTTGTTTGTTTTTTAATTATTCTGCCATTTCATTTCTACTTGACTAAAATCGCGAAAGTAAAATCAGCAAATTACATTAAAAATGAAATAGAAATGAAATCGAATAAAATTGTAATGAATTATTGATTCGATATGAACCGACAATGAGAAGATGAATATTAAAAATATAAACAAAAATTGTATGAATTAATCGATAAATCGATCGCTTCATTATCTCCACAAATAGAGAATTTGAAATTGATTAAATATTTTTCATTTGCTTCAAAAATCGCAAACTCTGAATTTCAGTGTTCTTCCTGGTCTTCTTGTTCTTCTTGTTCTTCTTGTTCTTTTACTACTTTTTACTTTTGCTTTGGAAAGATGAAAATTAACGAAATAAGAAAAATCTACAAAAAAAAAAAAAACAAACAAAAAAAAGGCAGAAAGAAGAAGAAAAATTAAGAACATTGTGATGAAGTGATATGAAGTGGAATGAAATTTAAGAGTAATGGAATTGAAATTTATGAATTTATTTTCCATATGTAAACACAAGATATTTGGGAGGGGCGTGTCTAATCTATAAAGAGGCCACTTAAGTAAATAAACAGACAGACAAATAAACAAACAAGCAAATGAACAAATAAATAAAATAAGAATAATAATAAAAACAGCAACAGGATGAAGAAAAAAAAGAGAAGAAGAAAAAGAAGAAGATGCGACTTGAAGTAATTGAAGAAAATTGTGCTGTTGCTGTTGCTGTTGCTGTTGCTTCTGCCACACGCTGTGTAAATTCTTCAATCAACTTTTCTCTTCTTCTATTTCTTCATGGTTTTCCCTCACTTCTTCTTCATCTTCTTGCTCTTTTTGTTATTAAAGTTTGTTGTTATTGTTGTTGTTATTGCTACTTTAAATAAATATTAATTCGATTTTTAGACACTTTATAAAATTTTGACTTTTTATAAAAAATCGAAAAAATTTTTTATTGTGTATAAATATTTCATTTGATCGAAGCACTTTTTTCGTTTTGTTTCGATTTTGTTAAAGGCCTAATTTTTCTCTGTGTTTTTGTTTTTTATTTTCTTGTTGCAGTTTTTTTTAGGAATTCTCAAGTATTTTACACTTTGTTTTGCCATCAAAATGAAATTTTCTTTTGAAAAATTTTTTTTTAAAGTTTTTTTTTTAATATTTATTTATATTAGCTACAGTAATTAAAGCCACGCCCATTTTTTGGTTTAAACAAAAATTTACCTTTTTTTTATATAAATTTTATTTGTGATTTTGAAGAATTCTTTGTTTCTTCAATCGAAATTTAATTAAATTAAATTCAATTAAATTCTCAAGAGTGAGAGAGGGAGAGAGAAAGATAGTAAGAGAAGAAAAGAGAAATATATTGTATGAAAGAGACAGTATAGAATGAAAAGTTTAATCAAAAGTTTGTCCATCAATCTAGTTAAAAAGTTTCCCTATTTGTCCCTCCGTCTGTCCAACTTAAAAAGTCATCAAACAAACGTTCAAACATTAAACATTTGATCAGAAAATTAAAAAAAAGTAACTATTTCTTGATGCAATAAATTTCGCAATCAAAACAAGGAAAGGAATGTATTCTAACAAAACCATTTCTTAAAAAAAACAATAACAACAACAACAATAACACCAGCAATATTAACAAAATTATAAAGAAGAAGAAGAAGTAGAATAAAAGTTACATCAACTTTTTTTTCCTTCTAAACAAAGTAAACTCTACGAAAATCGGAGGGAGAGAGATAGAGAGAGAAAGGTATAGAGAGAGAGAGAGATCGAGAAAACGAAATAAAAAAAGATAAAAAGAGATAGATAAATAAATAAAAGTAGAATGAGATAGCGCCAAAAAGTTTTAAAAAACAAAAACTTCATTGACATTTTTTTCCGCTTCGCGTGTGCGTTCGTTTTCTTCGGTTATAAATTAAGATGTTGTTGTTCGTTTTCTTGCAATAATTGCTATAACTATTTGTGTATGTTAAAATAATTCCAAATGACGAGAGCGGAGAAGAAATAAAAAGATAATTCAAACACAGCAGAAGAAGAAGAAGACATGAAAATGTCATAATCTTATAATGATCACAAATCTTATAAAATACGTTTTTAGCGCCAGAGGGACCAAAAACTCTACACACACACACACACACACACAACACAGAAACATTTACAAGGAATCGCGTATTGCGTATCAAACTTGAAGTTAACGTAACCATGTAAATAATAATAATAATAATAACAACAATAACAACAACAAATTTCATAATCATAGTAATTATCATCATGAAAATATGAAGTAGGGTAAGAAAACGAAGAAGAAGAAGAAGAAGAAGAATCATAAAAAGAAAAGATATAAGCTGGCGACTTATTGAAAAAAGAGAGAAAAACAAAAGATGCTGTAACATTTAACACTACAGCACTCGTTGTTGTTGTTATTATTGTGGTTGTTGTTGTTATTGTTAGATTATACTCAAAATGTTGTTAACACATAAAAAACGAACAACAACAAATAACAAGTAAACAATGCAACAACAATTTAGCCATTTTTTTTAATAATTATTTTTTATTGTTGTTGTGCTGCAAGTTGATCGTTTATCTTCGGGCTTTTACTGTTGCTTTGGCATTTTATTAAGGTCTTCTTCTTCTTCTTCTTTTTGTTCTTCTTCTTCTTTTTGTGCTTTGTCTTTTTCTTCTCTCATTTGATAATTTTAATACAAAAAATATCTGAAAATAAAAAAACTTCATTTTGTTTGCGATTCTTATTGTTGTTGTTATTATTGTCATTTGACATAACAGCAAAAATTTTATATTGACAAAATACCATTTGGCTTGCTAAACATTATACCTGAACTGTAACGGTAACTTTTTCTTTTTCTTCTTCTTATTCTAACACTCTCTTAAGCTTGCTCTCCTGTTTTTTATTTGATTCACTTTCTCTCAAATATTAAATTTTTTAATTATTCTGCCATTTCATTTCTACTTGACTAAAATCGCGAGAGTAAAATCAGCAAATTACATTAAAAATGAAATAGAAATGAAATCGAATAAAATTGTAATGAATTATTGATTCGATATGAACCGACAATGAGAAGATGAATATTAAAAATATAAACAAAAATTGTATGAATTAATCGATAAATCGATCGCTTCATTATCTCCACAATAGTAAGAAAATTCTCTAGAGAATTTGAAATTGATTAAATATTTTTCATTTGCTTCAAAAATCGCAAACTCTGAATTTCAGTGTTTTAGTTCCTTAATTCTCTGAATCACATAAATCGAGAATTATTAAATTTAAATTTATTTACTACTTACTCTGAAATTTAGAATGTAATTTATGAGTCAACTTTAATAAGAATTCTTGAATCATTTGCGGTCAAGAAATGCTTTGTCTTTGAAACTCTCTGCTCCAAAAGGTCTCTTGCGATTTAGGTTGGATGATTTTAATAAATATTTCTTATTTTAACGGTCATTTTAGTAAACATTCTTAAAAAAATATTTTTCTCGTTACGTAATTAATTTGGATGCTTTATAAAGATCCTTTAGAATATGCCGAATAATTTGAACCGACTTCTTCAGGTATTTTGTGTTCGTGATAAGAACTTTGAAAGTGGTTCATTTTAAAGGAGTTGCGAAAGGATTTTGGCATTCTCAATATGTTCTAACTTTTTCGATAGAAATTTGATGCGGTTTTGATGAAAGCATACATTTTGAATTTTCCGAAAGGGGTACGTAGATTTATTTAGTTAAATGTTCCTGGGGGCATGATCTTAGTCCAATTTAGTCTACTTCCAAGGATTTTTCAATTATAGAGCTAAATAAATTTATATGTTTTCAAACAAATTTCATGTCTTTATTTAAATTTGTAGACTCGAGCATGAATAGATAGATGGACCTAGTTCGATAAATCAGATCAGTAATACTGATGCTTTCTTTGAAATGTGCGAGCTGAACGTTTTTGAGGAAAGGATGTCAAAAATTGCCCAATTTCTTTTTTAGTGTTACTTAAAAAGTAAAGTAATTAAATTAATTTTTATAAATTAATTTCCTTAAATAAGTTTTTCTGAATTCACTCTTCTTTTAAAGTCGATTTGATTTTTGGCCCAAAAGAAAACATTTGCAACAGATAAAAAACAGGAAAAACGGGCAGAATGTGAAAAGGACGATCAAGAAAGAAAATAAGAAAAGAAATAAGAAAGAAAATTAATTTTTGTAATTTGTTGTTGTTATTGCTCTGTTGCTTTGTGCTTAATAACTTAAAATTATGTGAATTTCATTTGTTTTCTTTGTTTTGTTTTCTTGTTTTTTTTTTATTTAATTTAAATCCATTTGGTCAAATAATTTATGATGATTAAGAAAACATAAAAACAACAGAAAAAAATAATCATAGCAGCAACAACAACAACAACAGCATGAAACTTATATGAAGTACATTACGAAAACGCGCGTGTGCGTTTGTTTGCATATGCGAAGTTTTTTTTCGCGATTATTTATTCATTCTGACTTTTGCTGTGACAAATAAAAGTCCACATATGCCACAAACATACACACACACATACACACACAGGTATTTTATTGTTATGAATATTCTCTATCTATCTCTTTCCCTCCTCTCTCTCTCTCTCTCAGCTATTTCATTAAACTTCTCTACGTGTGTTTCATGTTCTCTCTCTCTCATTCTCTCTCTCTTTCTTTATCTTGCTATCACTTTCCAATTAGACTTTTCGTAAGCACTTCGAAACTTCAAAAGTTGAATTGGAGAACGATCATTTTAGATTTTAATTACAAATTGTCCGTCCATTTATGTGTTCATTTATTCACTTGTCCATCTGCCTGACCATCTAGTGATGTGCTGGCAGAAGTCCTTGGCTTCTGTTCCCCAGCCCACCTGTCTACTTGTCTTTTTCTTTGCTTGCTAATTTACCTATTTTAATCATCCGATCAATTATCATCCCGGCCATTTACACCTTGTAATTCTCTCCGTCCGTCTGCATATATCATTTTCAATGAGATCAGTTTTGTAAAACTTAAAAAAACGAAAAACAAATTTCTCTCATAATTTTAACTGTCAATTTCAAAAGTTACAGTTAGTTTTGGCACTTCAATAAAACGCAATAAACAATAAAAAAAACACAGAAAACTATTTTCCATATTAATTGATGGAAATTTTTTTTTCTCTCTCTCCAAATGGCATGAAGAGAGAAGAGAAACGAATATTAAACAAAAAAATGAAGAAGAAGAACCGTAAGAACATTGAGTCTTCATATTATGATTGGGAGAGCAAGTGTGTGTGTGTGAGGGTGTGTTTAAGCAGACGGACTCGTAGTTGTTGTTTATTGCGTTTGTTTTTGTTATTATTATTATTATTATTATTATTATTATTATTATTATTATTATTATTATTATTATTATTATTATTATTATTATTATTATTTATTTGTTTGTTGTTGTTGTTGTTGTTGTTGTTTGTTTTGTTGTTGTTACTATTATCCTTATTATTATTCAAAAAACAAGATGTCACGTTATGTTCTTGTTCTTGTTGTTGTTACTGCTGTTGCTATCAGTGTAACGGTTTGACGTTTTTATAAGATCTGCGTGTTAAAAATTAATTCAGCTTTTTAATTTATTGGTCCCATACAAACGTATAAATATATGTGAACATGTGTGTGTGTGTGTGTGTGTGTGTGTGTGTGTGTTTATTATTTATTAATATTTTAACATAAAATTATTTCTTTTTTGTGTTACATTTTCTTTCCACTTCTTATTTTACTAAAATATACAATATTTATTTTAAAGCCATCAACTTAAAAAAACCAAAGAAAAAAAACCAAAAAAACCGAAAAACAAAACTCCATTTTTTCTGTTGTTTTTCTTTGCCTTTATTGGTTTTTCTTTTGTTTAGTCATATTTTTGTAAGGCATGTGTGAGCGAGTATGTGTGAGCGTTTGTGTGTATAATTTTTATATAAATTTTAATTCAATGAAATTTAACATGCAAAAAGAAAAAAGAAAAAGCATAAAGTTGTTTTTGTTGCTCTTTTCAATTAATTTTAACATTTATTTTTTCTATGCAATTTTTATTGCAACAAAAACAACACCAACAACAATTGCTGTTGCGGTTTCAGTTTACAAGTTTCTTCATCACTTTTCATTCTTTCAAATAAATAAAAAAAAAAATTAAGAGAACAAAAAAAATTTTAATAGGAAATTTTGTGTAAAAGTAAACGCGTGCTTTAACACAAAATTTTTTTTTCAATTTTTGTAAAATTTCCATTAAATTATGAAAATTTTTCACTAATTTTATGTTTTCATTTTATAATGATTTTTATTATTATTATTATTATTATTATTGTTATTGCTGTTGTTATTATTATTATTATATTATGAAATCATTATTATTAATAAATTTTAATTTATTCAAAAAATTTCTGCACGCGTTTTTTTCATTTTATTATTTTTTTTTGTATTTGCTGTTGCTTTTCCAATTGTTATTGTTGTTTTTCCTTTTCTTTTTTTTTTAGTAATTTTTTTTAAATTTAAATTAATTGAATTGTGTTTGCTTTATTTAAAATAAAATTAATTAAAATGTAATTAAATAATTGTATGTCTGTCTGTTCGATTGTTGATGCAAATAAATATTTCTATTCATTTTTATGAAGGCGCTTTTTTCTTGTTGTTGTTGTTGTTGTTCTTTTTTCTTTTTTATTTTGCCCCTTCATCTGCCTTTCTCTCTCTCTCTCTCTCTTTCTCTTTTGCTTTCTCTATTGCTTTTTATTGGCCATTTTTATTAATTAAATGATTTTCTTTATTTTTTTTTTTTGTTTTACGCGCTGGAATTTTTTCATTTTTTTTTTATTTTCATTTTGCAAGCAATTGCTCTCTTTTTATCTTTCTGTAACATAATTGAATTCTTTTTTTTTTTAGCAATCTTCATCAATCAATCAATCGATCCTAAAATAAGTGATTTTTTTTTCAATTCAGTTGTTTCTTATTTCCTGTTTCTTTTATTTTGAGAGTTAATTTTTACTTAACAATTATCGATGTAATTATTCTGAAATAGAAAATAATTTAACGATTTGGTGATTTAACGATTTAATGATGTCACATTCAAAAGACAATTTTTTTGACATTTCATTCGATTTCATTTCACTTGATTATTTTTTAATGATCATGTCACATCAAGTTAATTCAAAATGAAATCGCGGATTAAGCGGCTGTTCCTTTTTATGGCTTAAAAATGACAACAACAACATCATGATGATGATGATCATTATTTTATTATAATTAAGGCCTTTTTTAGCTTTTCTTCTCTCTAATTTATATTCTCTTCAATTTTCCGATTTCCTTTAATTAACTAACATATCTATTGATTATTAATTATTAATTAATTATTATTAAATTTCAATTAGAGAAAAATATTTCACTAATTGCAAAAGTATTTCACATTATAGATTCATTTAATAATAAATTAAATTAAAGTTTAATTAATATAATAATTAAAATAATTAACTTAATTTAATTAAATATTTTTAATAAGTCTAAAAAATTCTTTTTTCTTGGTACACCTTTAATATTTGATGTTAAAGAAATAATTAATTAATAATAATTAATAAATAATTAATTAATTTGAAATTTTTTATAAATTAAAAATGTTGTATGCATTAATTAATAAAATAATAATAATAATTGCTAATAAATCATTAAAATATATTCAAAGCGACAATAAATAATTTACAAGCAAGTTAATTAAAAATATTTAAAATTAATTAATTAATTAATTTAAAAATAATAATTAAAAATTACTTTTAATATAAGTCAAGTTAATTAATTAACTAATTATTAATTAATAAAACAAATTTAATAATTTATTCACATATTTCATTACCAATGTAATTAAGTAACCGCTTAATTACTTAAAATAATTGGGAACATCATTATAATCGCAAAAGCAATTCATTTAGAAATTTTGTGAAAATGAATAAGTAAATTAAATAATTACAAAATAATAATAATAAGAAATAAATTAAATTTTATTATTCAAATAATAATTACAAATTAATTACTTACAAATTAAATATTAATTACTTAAATTTATAATTTAAAAAATCGAAATTAATGCAAATAGAAATTAATTTTATTATTTTTGCTCTTTAAACGAAACAACTTCATTATGTCCAAATTTAATTTAAAACAATTAATTAGAATATAAAGAAAATCCTTATTAACGTGCAATTAATTATGAACAAGAATTGATGAACAACAACAACAACAACAACAACAATAATAATAATAATAACAACAACAACAATAACAACAACAACAAAAGTTAATAAAATTAATTAATGAGAAAAGAATTGCGTTAGTTAGTTAAATTTTAATTAATTAATTAAATTATTTAAATTATAATCCAAATAATTTAAAAAATAATTTATTGATTAAAAATAATTCATTAAATATTAAAATCAATTAATTAATTAGCAGAAGGGGACTTAATATTGATTTACTTAATTTATTTCACTCAAATTAAATTAAAATAGTTAAATCAATTATTAATTATCTAAAATTAACTTAATTCTTTTAAAATCATGAATTAATTACTTTATATAAAATTATTAATAAATTTCAATTCATAATTAATTATTTTTCATAATTTGTATCTACTCGTTATTTTTGCATTGTTGCCAAAATAAAACTTCCATATAATTTGATTATTGAAATCGTGTAGAAGCGTAACCAATCATTTTATTGTTCTTAAATGAATATGAACAAACAAAACAACATGAGCATTAAATAAAAATAAGAAGAGTAACAACAACAATAACAACTATAACAATGAAAATAATAAAATGTGTTGAAGTGTATTAAAGGCATGCGTAAACACGCCTCTCAAATACAATAAGATTAATCGAATGGTAAAATGAACAAAGCAATAAACAAATAAATATATAGAAATGCTTACAACATAACACAACACAACACAACACAACACAACATAACACAACGCAGAAGCGAAACATTACAATCTTGTTCTTATTGTTTCTATTGCTGTTGTTATTTTTCAGTAAGTGTGGTGAAGGGTGAGATAGGAAATAAGAAAAAGGCGTTAAGAAGACTTGTTAAAGGACAAACGAGTTTTTCTCCATTTGCCTTTTTCATTGTTGGTGTTGTTGTTTTTATTGTTGCTGTTGTTGTTGCTATCGTCACCGTTGCTGATTACTTGTTTGCCTATTGAATTTTGTGTTTAGCACATAAGCACCATTGTAAAATGTAGAGAAGGAATATTGAGAAACAAAAAATGATATTGAAATAAAATAAGGGGAAATATTTTCTACACTAAGCAACCGCAGAACAATAACAACAATGTAGCAGTAAAATTATAATAATAATAACAACATAATTACACCTCCCTATTGCCATCTCTTTTCATCTAACATCATATACCGAGAGAAAAAATTCACCACACTTAACAGTTTTTTTCTATATGAAAGCAAGAGTAGAAAATTTATGTGAGTAATTAGTTAACTCGCTCTCGCTACCGCAACTTTATAGAAAATATACAGCCATTTATAGATTAAATACTCTTTTTACGTTATATTTTTATAGTTAATGTAGTTGTTTTTATTACTGTAGTTTATATCTTTTACTTTGTGTTAAAGATAGATTTGTTTCATTCTTTCTTATAAGTTAAAAGAATATTTGAGAATGGAAATTGGAATGAGAATGAAAATTCACCACAAATTAATGACGAATGTTTTAACAATTTGTTTATTAACATTGTGTTAGAAAAAGATAAATATATATGTATTTATGTAAAATCATATCTAGCTATCTTTAGTAAATGCATTCGTTTCTCGGCATTGATTTCTCTTGTTGCTTGAAACTTCTCTCGCATTCTAAGTTCTCTGATTTCATTTTATTACACCACGCTCTTTTATTGTTGTTGCTATTATTGTTGTTATTGTTGGCTGACGTTGTTTTATATATTTAAGCTGATGTTTTTGTTGCATTAGTGTGTGTATACACACCTCAAAATTTTATTGCTATTGTTATTGTTTTTGTTGATAATTTTTTATTACGATGATTATTTGTTATGGGATAACCATAACTTCGCCCTGGTTTATTATGAAAAGCGAACAGTATGCACAAATAAGGATTTTCATCGTGATCGTCGCGAGATGTGTTGCGCTTGCATTACGTTTTTATTTATAGAAAAATGAAAAGAATAATTGGAAATTTTATTAACAAAAATAAAGAAAATACAGAAAATCAAAAAACACAATATTTCATGGAAGAATTTTTATGCGTGCATTTATGTGTATGTGTGTGTAAGTGCTTATATATGTATAAAATGTGTAAAAAAATTATTATCGAAGAGAAGAAAATTGTTAAGAAAATTATTGAAATGGGAAACAAGATGAGGAAAAATTACTTAAGAAAATTAAAAATCTAAAAAGAAATAGTTTACATTAATTAATAATTTCAAAAGCCAATTGAGAAATTTAAAAAAAATTTAAGAAATAGAATTTAAAAAAAGAGAAGAAAAAAGTTTAGAAATTTTCATATTAAATAAAATTAAGAAGAAAAAGAGGAAGAAGAAGAATAAACAGAGGAGAAAAAAGAAAAATTCTTGCTCCAAAGCAGAAGAAGAAACAAAATTTAATTTAATTAAATCCAAGGCATTTCAATTGGAGTTCAAAGCTTAACAAAATGATGATGACAAACGCTTTTATTGATCCATCAGCGAACAATCAACACCATTTGGCGTCGTATGGTCTACGTATGTCACCAACAACACCAACACCAACTGCAACAAATTTACAACAAAATGATATTCTGGCAACACATCAGCATATGCAACAGCAACACCAGCAGCAGCAACAACAACAACAACATCACCATCAACAGCAGCAACAGCAACAATCGCAACAAACGTCTCAACAAGATGATGGACATCAACAGCAGAATCAGCAGCAACAGCAACAGCAGCAGCAACATCATTTGGTTAAATATGATGCTGACAATATAATGGGTCATAGTCTAACGGCCGATTTATCGTCAGTTAATACAGCAACAGCTGCTGCGGCAGCTGCCTATCAACAAAGTGGCGGCTATACACCATTCAATACCCAATTCAGCGCTTACTCTTCCAGAGATTTTCTTTATCAGGACTATATGAGTGCGGCCAGTTGTACAGGTCAAACTATGACTGGTCAAACATCAGCCGATTCAATGCTATTTTCTACATTTCCAGCCCCACATCCGCCACATGCGCCACCGCCACCGCCGCCTCCACCATCACATCCTGCGGCACATACGAATCATGCCAATTTAACGTCATCATCGTTTGGTAATCATCCGTATCATCATCATGCTGCTCATGCCCATCATAGTCATCATACACATGCCCATGCCCATGCACATCATCAAACGCATCATCAATTGCGGATGGGCAGTATGGCTGATTATGCGACACATCATCCATATGCGCATCCATCGCAACATCATAGCAATTTTCCGTCGGTACATCCCCACCATCCCCATGCCCATCCCCATCCTCATCCTCATCCTCATGCCCATCATCCGCATGCTCACCATCCTCATGCCCATCATCCGCATCATCAGCATATGACAATGCATCCGGCGGCAGCGGCAGCAGCTGGTGGTGCGTTCCTACGTTATATGCGACATCAACCTCCCACACCAGCCACAACAATTAAACAAGAAATGCAATGTTTATGGGTGGATAATGATCATCCAATGCCCGGCTCACTTATCAGTGGACGTGGTGGTGGCGGTGGTGGTGGAGGTGGCGGTGGCGGTGGCGGTGGCGGTGGCAGTGGTGGCAATAAAACGTGTAATAAAATATTTCATACAATGCATGAAATTGTTACACATTTAACTGTGGATCATGTTGGTGGACCGGAATGTACCTCACACATTTGTTATTGGATTGGTTGTTCACGCAACGGACGACCATTTAAAGCTAAATATAAACTTGTTAATCATATACGTGTACATACCGGAGAGAAACCGTTCGCTTGCCCTCATCCTGGTTGCGGTAAAGTTTTTGCGCGCAGTGAAAACCTTAAAATTCATAAAAGAACTCATACGGGTAAGTCTTGTCACCCGCAAACTTTAATCAAACGTATTTTTATAATTTTTAAAATAGATAAAATTAAATATGAGTTTTTTTTTTTTATATATAACACTCTTGAAAATTGTATTTTCAAACTATTCAACTCATTTCATTTCATTTCATTTGATGTAATTTTTTATAAAGTAACTGTAAAACTAATTAAAAATTAACTTTTAATATGCACGAATGAAAATACTACAAAACTACAAGTAACTCAATTTATAAGAACAGTTAGCTTTATAAGAACAGTTAGACGTACATTTTACCGTTACTAAAATTATAAAATAATTGTCAATTGTATTTAGTTCATTGTTAAAAAAAAAAAAATATTGAGAAATTGTAATTTTAAAATTATCAATCGTTTGACTCCAAATTTTTATGCTTTTTCGTGCACGTTTTTTTCATTTGTATCTTTAAAGTAAAGTTTTTGCATTTCGTTTAAAGCGAAGCCATAATAAAGAAGTAACTCAATCGATACCAATCGATTTTTTTCTTTTAATTATATTTGAAGTTAAAGGAAGAAAGATTTCTCTTCACATTTTAAATGGATTTAAATGCATTAAACGTTTTAACTTAGAGTTGTAAGCGATTTAAGCGTTTATTAAATTATCAATTAGCAAAAATCTATTGAAAATTGAAAAAACTGGGTGAAGAAATGTTATGCCAGAAATTACCATCAAAATTATACAAAAAAAAAACATGACATGAAAAATGAAAATTTCAAATTTTACATTTTGCTGTTTAGGAAAAAGTTTTATGGTTTTAAGAGATTTACTCGCCAAAGATTTTCAAATTTCTTTACACTTAATGCAAAATTCAATGGACAGACAGATGGACACTTTTCACATACTAAAAAAAAATTCTTAAAGAAATTTTAATTTTATTTACGCTTATAAAAATAAGAAAGCCAAAAACAAATATAACAACAACAACAACAATAACAACAACAACAAAATGAATAACATTAACAAAATTAAATTACGGAGGCGTTTTCATGTAAAAATTCTCAGACGTTCTGGTAAATTATTTGAAAAATTTTCGTTTATGTTGTTTTGTTTTTATTTACAAATTCCTTATATTTGTATTGTAAGTTTGTATGTGTGGTTGACCTTGAGATTACAAACAAAACGAATAATTGGATTTTGTGTCAACTATTTTAATGGTAAAATGCATTTAGACAAAACAAAATCAGTCAACAAGAAGTCACAGAAAAGTCAAAAGATTAAAATCATGTTGCTGTGCAGGAAAAGAAAAACAAAAAAACAAAAAGCAAAATTTATAAAATCAAACAGATTTTCTATGCGGGTGGTATATATGTATGTGTGTATGGAAGTGTGTATGTCCGTCTATTTCTAAATAAGATTAGTTTCTTTTCCTATTTTTCTTTTTGTTCTTGTTATTCTTTTTTTCCATATTAATTTTTCTTCTGATCATGCACAAGCTTGACAGAAAGATACAAAGAGAGAGAGAGAGAGATATATATATATAGAGAAAGAGAAAGTTATAGAATGATGAATAGATTTAGTATAATTCTAAGTAAAAATTTACCAAAAAAAAAAGAATGTCATATTAAAATTGAAATTCACATTACTCCGCTTTCCATCACTTCTTTTTCCATTTTTCTGTTGCGAAAAAATTAAAAAGCATATTTTTTTTAATACTTTATCATCTTTGGTTTCTTTTCTTCTTTATACTTTTTTATATTAAAATTTAGAACAAACACAATTTCTGATAAAATTTTAAATTTCAAATTTCAATCATATGAAAATTTTCTAGTTTTAATTTTTTTTTTTGCAAAACGACTAAATAATGAATTAAACGAACGAACTGTCTCTGATTTGTTTATGCTTACTTTAAATATTCTTTGCTCATTTAATTTTATTTCATTTCTATTTGATTTACTGTTATTTTTGTTTATACATTCCAGCTTTATTTAACACTATTTAATAATACAATCGAACCTTCATTGAAGCGATTTTCTCAAAATACCATAAAATGAAAAGAAATTAAATTTCTTTCTGCAATTCCTTTGTTAAAGCGCATTCTTCATTTCATCTATGGCGCTGCACTATCAATGTTGAATTGCAGTTGAATTTATTTGATGTGGAAACGATAATTTTTCATAAATATTTTTATTTTTCTTACAATACAATTCCTATGCGATCCTATAAATATATGTAGCTTCACTATTTAACTATTTAATAATTGAAAAATTTTAATGTCTCTTTGTAGTCTAACGGTTAAAATTTTATAAAATGATCAGAGAGCAATTGTGAAATAGAACGATACCTTAAAAAAAATTAACCGTTAAATTTGCATTAAATTTGTTCACCTTTTTAGTTTTGAGAGAATTTACAAAAAGAGAAAACTTTAATGTAAACAATTTTGCATGAACAAAAAAAGTGTTTTTCTTCTTTCTTTCTTTTTTTTTTTTTGCTTCTTCTTGTTGTTCTTTTTATAGCTTATAATGAAGAATAATTGTTGTGGTGAAATTGCGTAGAATGAGTGCAAAGCGATTTTTTAAGCATGAAAATGATAATAAAATTATCGACAGTCTTAAATTGTCTCATACATGAAGACAATTTAACAAAATGAGAAAATTAAATATATTCATTTTATTAGGGAAATTTGCATTTTTTTTGGTTGCTCCATAAATTTATAGAACTACCCAATAATTATATTCTTTCTCTAAAATCTTTTGAATGAAACAATTGGAAAATAATAATAATAATATCATTAATTTTAAATGTTTCAAGCTCATTTTTTTTGTTTTGTTTTGCTTTGTTTGGGCTTTTCTTTTTTAATGAGAAATTCATTTAATTTAATTTGTTGTGAAATTAAATTTCTTTTGTTGTTTTGCCTTTCATCAATAAAGTAAAAAAAAAAAAAATAGTAAAAAGAAAAACGATAATAAATCAAAGTGAAGAAAATATAAAAGTTATTCCTTTCAAATTGAAATAATAATAATAATAATAATAAGAAAATAAAAAGCAATAACAATAATAATTATTAAAACAATGTTATATAATTGATGTCACTGATTTTTATAGAGAATTTTTTTTTTAATTTTCAATTTATTCTTTTCTCTTTTCGTTAAATGATAATTTTTGTAATAGAATCCTTTCAAGATACTTGATCCATACAAATTTCAAAATTCAAAATTTTTTCGAATAAAGGTACATGGTTGATTATCTTGTTATCCGAATGTTAATACCATAAAATAACTATTATCCATATTATCCAAATTTAAAATTTAATCTTTATCCATGGCATTTATAGCATTATCAAGTCTTTAAATAATGAATGAAAATATTAAATTTTAAATAATTAAAGATATTTTAAAAATAATAAACAATAATGTTGCTTAATTAATATTAATTATCCAATGTTACGGATAATTAACGTAATATAATAATATTGGTTAATTATTAATATATATTGAATAATTATTCTATGAAGATAATTAATTTGTATTGAATAATTAATTAATTAATTAATATGTGTTGGATAATTAATAGAGAAAAAGAAGAAGAAATAGAAAAGGCGTAGAAAATCTATTAAAATTCTTTCGTAAATTAAAAATGTCTCATCAACCTTTCGAATTATTTTCAAATTAATCAATTTTTAATTTTTTAATGGAATAATAAAAACAAAAATAATAAAATTAATAATTATTGTTTATTATCAGCATAAATAATAACAATAATTAGCAAATTTACTTTTATGCCATTACATAATTAACTAAATAAATTAAAATTTGATAGTGAAGTAAATTAAATTTAAAAAAAAAATGTTTTCCATTTAATTTGACATAATTTTAATATTTAGAATTTTATTACAAAAGCAATAAATTTTTACATGATTGAATATCAATAAATTTAGTAACAATTTATTTTACCAGTAACTTTTATAAAATAAATTAAATCCACTTTTTCCAAAGGCTTTTTTTGCCGGTACTCAAAAAAAAATTTCAAAAAAAACAAAACAAAAAAAAAGAAAAACGTAACAAAAAAATTAAGAAAAATTTTAAGGTGCAATTGTTTAAATAATTAATCAATATTTTTTAGCTCTTTATTCCGTGCTTTCTCTTTTTGAAGAGATCTCTCTTTTTTTTTTTTGCTCATTTTTTTATTTGTGGTATGTTAATTTATTGTTGCTGTTATTATGATTCTTCTATGAATTTATAAAGAGAGAGAATGAGAATATCAAAATCAAAGCAAAACTATAGCAAGCTAGTAAAATGAAATGAAATCGAATCAAATGAAATGAAATGAAATGAAATAAATAAACATATAAATTGACACTTCGATACCACACATAAATTTGATGGCTTTTCTTTCGCTTCTCATTCATACATTTCATTCTTTCTTTCGTTCTTTCGTTCTTTCGTTCTTTCGTTCCTTCGCATAACAGTATTCTTATTGTTGTTTCAGTATATTTGTTTATTTAGAAGAATGAATCAAACGTTTGTTTCATTCATACACATTCACTCATTTTAACTCTCAATCTGGCATATTCCCTTTATCCATCTTTGACACTTACACGCATGCTGAGTTGTCACGTGTCGCAGCAACTTCCGTTTAAAGCGTTTTGTCCCCCCCCCCCCCCCCCTACACTTTTCTTATATTTAGGTATTTTATGTAAAAACACACACACGCATACGCACACTTTTTAATCAATATCAATAACAATACATAAATTTTTATATGCTTAAGTTAACTGTAAATATGTAAATTTATATATTTGTTTATATAAAAACTTTCAATTAAATCGTAAATCGTAAATAATGGAGAAAATGAATTTCTACTTTTTTTTCCAATTTTTTCTACAAAATATTAATAAAGATCCAAACAAAAAAAACAAAAAAAAAAAACAAAGCAGAAGAAAGAGATTTCAAGGGTAATAAAAGTAAAATGAATAAACGTGATGGAAAGTTAAATTGGAAGTGTAAGGGAGATGGATAGTTAAATGGAATGAAAGAGAGAGATTGATAGAGAAATAAGGAAAATTTGAAAATCGATATCAGAATCTGCTTCAGAATCGCAAAATTTATTGAGTATTCTTCTAAAATGTTAAAAAAAATACTAACAACAAAAATGACAATAATCATAAGAAGAAGAAGAAGAAGATAAAATATAAGAAAAATTATTGATTCGTCGTTTATTTCAAGTTTTCTTTGATTTTTCTTCCGCCTTTTTTTTGCATTAAATTTTTAATCTTTATCTCTATCTCTTTTTATGTAAAAAAAAAACTGTACAGGAAAATAATTAAATTATGAAATTAAACCACGCCTTTTTTTTTTATAAAATTTCATCCATGTAATGAAAAAATATTTTACAATGAAGGATTTACAAAAATTTTATTAAGCGCTACTTTTACTTCTAATACGTTTTTACGTTGCAAATTTTTTCCATAATTTTTATTTCCATTTGGACTTAGACATCGGCCTGAACGGTCTGAGGCATCCTTTTAGAAAACCTTTGCAAAATCATTAAAAAGACTTTCATCCGATCAACCGATTTGATTTTGAGTTGCGATTTCATTTCATTGCTTCGTTTTAAGCAGGAAACTAAATTTTTTATGAAGACTTTAGTTCTTTGTAGAGTCGTTAGATGATTCACTTTTTTCTATTTAGATTTTTTGGAATTTCTTCTGGAGTATGATAAGTTGTCTATGCCTAAATTGAGGTCTATGACTAGATTGAGGTATATCTTTTGAAAGAACTCTAAACTTTTAAACTTCTTTAAATTCAAAGCTTTATATTTGAAAGTAGAAATCTCAGAGGAAATTTAGTCAAGGCCCCTCGCGAGAATTTTTCAATGATATCTACATCAAATGTTTTGCGTAAAATAAATTGTTCTAGATATGGAAAATAAATCATTAATTTAATTGAAGTAATTCATTCGAATCAACAAGCTCTAAGTCCTTTAGATTGCTAGCAATTTTCCCCGCTTGATGTAAAATGGGGCCTTTGAATGTTGTAAGTTGTCTCGCTTTCAGAGAATAATTTAAAAATAGGCTCAATTAATCAATTTTATGAATCGCTGAAAAGAAGGCAGAAGAGTTTGAAAGAATAAATATTTTAGGGGCTCGTTCCTGTAGCATTTTTTTTTTTGGAGCGCTGTTAATATCCATTTAGATATTTTTCAAAAGGAATTCAAGTTTTTGGATCGACTTTTTAAAAATAATAGGGAAATGAAGAGGAAGAGAGAAGGTGGGAGAGAGAGAGAGGGTGCAGAGAGAGGGAGGCAGAGAGAGGGTGATAGAGAGAGAGAGAGAGAGAGAGATGGTGATAGAGAGAGAGAGAAGGATGTTGTTAGAGAGAGAGAGAGAGAGAGAGAGAGAGAGGGAGAGAGACAGAAATCTATAGAATAATCTACATTGGAAATTATTTGTTATTGATGGAGCCCACCAACGAAATCGACGGAAGTAAAACTTTAAATGAAAGTAAAGTTTTGAATGATGAAAAATTGTGAAGTGCCTACTTGACCCTGAAAATGCTACTAAAAATTATGCAATTTCATTGTAATTTGACATGAAATTTAATAAGATAACACTAACAACAATATTAACAAGAGGAAGTAGAAGAAGCAGAAGAACAAAGACAAACATTTATAACGTAATTTTTTTTTATTTTTTAGGAGAAATTCGAAAAATTCAGAATTCAGATCCATGCGTATGTAAAATATTAAATTTTTTTTAGATTTTCTTCTTCTTCTTTTTTATTTATTTTTTTTGGAAAGTCATTAAAGTATAATTTGTGAATGTAGATCCATCAATTTGTGTGTGTGTGTGTGTGACTTTTTTTAACATTAAAACAAAAAGAAAAAAAATTTATTTAGGGAGAAGCAAAAAAGTAAAAACAATGGACAGAAAATAAAAAAACCAATATACCAAGAAAAACATATTTATAACAAATATTTTAAAATAATAATAATAACAACAACAACAACCACAACAACAACAACAACGTAGAGAAAAAGTAACAAAATTTTAATTCAATTGTATTTTTGTGTCAGTGATTGATGACTTTATTGCCGACACAAAGGTTAAAAAAAAATACAAAAAACACAAGAAATAAAAAAGAAGAACAAGAAGAAATTTCTGAAGAAAGAGAAAAAAGAAGAAGAGTAAGTGAAAATGAATATCAAATTTTTAGCTAAAATGTATTTTCAAAATTTGGTGGTGGTTGTTGTTGTTGTTGTTGTTGTTACCGTTGCGGTCAAAAAATTTATTTTGCTATTTTTCACTTTTTTTATTGTTGTTGCTGCTATTTCTCTGCTTCTTCTATTTCATTTTATATTTACTAGTTTTGTTGTGGTTGTTGTCGTTCTTTTTTTTCATTTTTTTTTTATCCTTAACATAAGAAAAATTGATCAAAATTGTTTCTAAAATTTTAAAATTGTAAGCACATGCAAACACAAACACACAAAACACACACACACACACACACACGTAAACATCGAAAGATTATAATAATAAACAGCAAGAGATGGAGATAGAGATAGAATGAAGCAAGAGATAGAAAGATAAATAGATAAAGAGAGAAACAGACAGACGGAGAGAGGAGAGAGAGAGAGAGAGAGATAAAAAAAGGGACCGAGATAGAAATAGATATAGAAAGAGATAGAGATACAGATGGATAAAAAAAGAGATAGAGATATAGAGTTAGAAGGAGATAGATGATGATGAGTGGGAGTTGAAAAATTAATTGTTAGCGTGAAATTTGTCCATTATCCTTGATTTAAATTGACAATAACAACAATAACAACAACAATAACAATAACTTATTGTTGTTATTGTTTGATTTGTTGAAGCATCTTAAAAACTACAAAAGAAATTCAAATTTATATTTATGGAAAATTTTTCCTTTTTCTTGAGCTCGTTCTTGCTTTTTTTTTTGTTTTTTGCTTTCAATTTATCACTTGGCAAGAAATTGGCAAGAAATTTATCTACATTTACATGCACACACACACACACACACACACACACACACACACACACACACACACACACACACACACACCACAACACACACACACACACACACACACACACACACACACACACACAACACACACCACACACACACACACACACACACACAACACACACATTTAAACATTTATAACAAACACTTAAAACATTTTTTGCAGGCGTATAATTTTAAAGGAAGAGATTTCAATATGAAGAGTTTAGTTCATTGGAAACGTATCGAAATGAATTGAATTGAATTGAATTGAATTGAATTGAATGGAAATGAAAATGAAAATGAAAATGAAATGAATTGAAATCAATAAAGAAAAAATTAGTTTCACTGTTTGAAATTTTAATGTTTTAGTGATTGTAATAACAATATCAGCAACAATAATAATAATAATAATAACAACAACAACACATGCAAACAATTTTGATTTTAACAAAAATTTTACAAAAGTAACAAATAAAGTGGTGCCAAGCAGTGCCAGGCAGAGCGGGATAAACAAACAACAACACAAAGCAAACAATTGACATTTTGTTGTCATTTATTATTAAACTATTTTCTTTTCATCTTCTTCCTTTCCCTCTTCTTGTTATTATGGCCTTTTCTATGTCACATGCTAAACATTTGTTAACCATACTCTCTGCCCACTTCTCTGCCTACTTCTCTGTCGTCCATCTTACAAACAGACACTCTGTCTCTTTCTTTCTTTATCTATCGATCTACCTCTTTCCCTCTCTCTCTCTCTCTCTCTCTGTCTGTCAGGGTGTGTTTGGGTATATATGAATGTGTGTGTGTGTGTGTGTGTGCGTGTAAATGTATGTGTGGGCTGTAACATTTGATCGGCTTTTTTTTACTTTTCCATTATTCTTTTCTTTATTATCTTCTTAAACATTAACACACATACACACACAAACATACAAACATAGTTTTCCTTTGTTTTGCTTTGGATCATTAAAAAATTTTTTTGTATATTTGTATTTATATTTTTTTCTTCTCTGTTAAGTTTATTTTTCCATTTTAACTTCATATGAAACAAAACAGAAGAAGAAGAACAAGAAATTAAGAGAAACCTTGAGATTGAAAATGTACACTCCAGGCTTCTTTAGATGGAAACAAAAAATGGCATCTAGCAAGGATAATATAAATACACACACACACACAAATACAGTCACACACATACATACATATATTTATATGTGTGTAAAGTTGTTGCTTATGTGTTGTTGTTGCTTAATAAACATGCTGTGAGTTAAATATGTTGAACACTTTCTGTTGCAAAAAATTTCTACTTTTCTTCTTCTTCTTCTTTCTTCTTCTTCTTCTTCTTGTTGTTGTTGTTGTTGTTGTTGTTGTTGTTGTTGTTTAATAAATCTAAATGAAGTTAAAGGTTGACGTTTATTTTGGTGAGATGATGCATTTTTATATACAAGTCTAATGGATGGACGGATGGACGTACAGATAGATCTATGGATGGTCGATTCGTTGAAATTGTACATTTTGTAAATTATTCTTATTACTTTTGTACTTTTGCTTTTTTTGGTTTGTTTGTTTTTTCGTCTTACAACAATGCAATAACAACAACATCAATAATAATAATAACAACAACAACAATAATAATAAAAATAATAACAACAACAACGATAACAAAAATAATGCCTTAAAAAAATTAGGATAAAATGGACAAACACCTACATGCACAGACGGACACAGTTGAGATATTACAAAAAAAAAAAAAAATCAAAAAATGAAAACTAAATTGAAAAAGAATGATTTTAGTTCCGCAACATGAAGATTAAATTCAATGAATGACAACGGGAGATAAGTGTTATTGGCACGTACATGATAAAATTATATTCATATACATGTATATATATATATGTATATGTGTATATATAAATATAATATGGCAATTTTGGCATGTTTGTATGTGTTAAAAATAAAATGGCAAAGAAGAGACAAATTAGTTTGGAAAAATTTGGAATATTCTACTATTAGTTTAGAATGATGATAATGATGTTGATGATGATGTTCATAATGACGATGATGACGTTGATGTTCATGACAATGATAATGATCATGACGATATTAATATTGATGATGATGATGATGATGATGATGATTGACGAGACGATAATGTTCATAATGATATGAACGATGACGTTTAATTGATATGATGATGATATGATGATGATATATGAATGTTATGAGGACAGATAATGTCATAATGATACTGGTACGATGACGTCATAATGCTGATAATGATGATGATATCCTATCATGATGATCAAAATGAATTCATGGGCAATGATAAAGATGATATGATACTGGCGATGAATGATGATGACATAAAGATGATATAATATGTCGCTATCATAATCATCAAATGATAATGAACGAGAAGTTATTATATGATGATGACGGCGATGATAATGATGATGACGATGAGGTTGATGATATTCGTAATAATGACAATGATAATGACGAAATTGATAATGCTGATGGTGTTGAGGATGTTAATGTTCATAATGATAATGGCAACGGGGATGTTCATGATACTGATGATGATAACGATGATAATGATGTTGTTGTTGATGCGATAGTTTCTGGTGATTGATATATATATGTTATAATAAATGATTTTCGTATTTAGATCTTATATCGCTATTATATCAAGCTTCATTTCTCTTTTAGTTCGATGGAACTCAATCAGTAAATTGCATTCTTATATAATTTTTAAGTAAAAACCAAAATTCTGGAAACCTCAGTCCAATTATAAATTATTTTTATGCACACCAACCAAAAATTGTTAGTATATTTATTTTGTCATTATGTTTGGAGTATTCAAAAAGAAGTGTCAGAGACGCTCAAATTCAATTTAGATATGTCCTTCTCTCTGTATGCTTAACCATTTGTCTGTGTGTTGTTAAAATTTTACTGCGGGCAAAAAAAAAAAAATAAATAAAGAAATCAAAAAGTCGACCACGCCTTTTATGTTAATGTTTTTTAATTTATTACAGAAAAAGTGAAACAGGCTCCAAATTGCCATATCGATTTAGAATTTAAATTTAGAATTTAGATTTGGGCATTTTTGGTTGATGGATTATCCAAGAGATGGCTTCAGTCAAGTATATACCGATATAGATTTTCTTAAGCAGCCTTTAAATGCTCAGGTTTCCAGGCAATGTCTAACAAATAGCAATTTGGGAAATTTTCGAAAGGTCTTCCTTCATTTTAAATGATTGAACAATTAATATGAATGAACTTCTTAAGATAAGTCTAACGAATTTAAAGATGAAAAATGATTCTCCCAAAGTGATCATTGAAGAATTTTTCTTAAACAAATTATTTGCTATATATTTTTTTTTAAATTAGAATTATAATTTTAGATTGAGATTGATATAAATTTGTTCAAAATTTATTTGAGTTTGTTTAGGTAGGAGGGGGCCTTGGTTTAAAATTTGGATGGTAACTAAATATCTATAATTACGATTTTTGAATATTATTCTCAAAATTTTTTTTCACAAACTTAATTTTAAAAAATGGTGAAAGTTACACGAATTTCAATTGATTTTTTAGACGATCAAAACGATATTGATTTTAGGTCAAGGGATACCACTGAGCATCTGTATTTGAGCTACAGATTTTTTTGTCATTTTTATATTCTTTTCAAAAATCACTTCATAAAGAAATTGTTTTTCGAATGAAACTGAGAAAAATCAAAAATAATTCGGGTCGATTTTCAAGTTGAAATTCAAAGTCGAAAATTATTTTTAATGATTCGAATCGGGGCTTCTCATTAGGATAATAAAAATTTAAAGTAGCCATTTTCTCAACTATCATTCTCTCATTCATCAGAAGGGAAGGAAATTCTGCCTCCCCTTCTGATTTGTCTTTTGCCACTTCTCCTTCTTATTCTTTTTCTGCTGTTTATTCCTTTTCAACTTCTTCTTCTTGCTTTACTTTATGCTCTTTTTTTGTCTTCTTCTGCTTCCTTTTTTTACTTGTTCTTCTTCTATTTATACTTTCTCTTTTTCCATTTCTTCTACTTCTTCTTCCAGTGCTTTTTCTTCTTCCACATTTATTTCATCTTTTTTCATTTCTTCCATTTCTTTATCTTCTTCCACTTCTTCTCCATCCATTTCTTTATCTTTTTCCACTTTTTTTTCTTCTTCCATTTCTTCTTTTACCAAATCTACTTCTTTTTTCCATTTCCGCTTCTTCTTCCATTTCTTTATTTTCTTCCACTTCTTTTTCTTCTTCTTCCACTTCCACCACTTTTACGCCTTCCACCATTTTTTCTTCCACTTCTTCTTCTTCTTACAACTTCTTCCGCTTCTTCTTGCCACTTTTTCTTCTTCCACTTCTGCTTGTTCTTCTTCTACCACTTCTTCTACTGTTGCTTCTTTCTTCTTCTTCTTCTAATTCTTTTTATTTTTATTTTAATTTCATTTAATTTAATTGAGATGCAAAAATTAAAAATTAAATTAAAATTAAATTAAAAATTAAATTTTCATTATTGAAAAGAAAAGTTTTGTTAGAATTTTTACAATTTGTGAACAACAATAACAATAACAACAATGATAAGAAAAAAAAATTGGCAAAAAATATGAGAAAAATATTCAATAAATTTTATTTCATTAAAATAAGCAAAATTTGGTTGAGTTTGTTTGCTCGTTTTTGTTGCAATCGCCTTAAATTTTGTTAACAACACGTTAATTTTTTATTATTGTTGTTTGCTTTGCGTTTTACTTTTCTTCTTCTTCTTCTTCTTTTGTTTTATATTGTTTTATTGTATTAATTTTGAAATTGAATTTTGTATCCGCCTTTTTTTGGTGAAATTTCATTCAGCATTTATAAAATAAACAAATACATTGAAACAAGCATTTGGAATACCAACAACAACACTAACAACATCAACAACACCAACAACAATAAATTTAACAAGACTTTTGCTGCTTGCGTTTCAAGCAACGGAAAAAACTTATGTAAAGTGTTTCATAAAAGAAGAATTCCACAAAAAAAATAGAGTGCGAGTGAGAGTGCTAATGAGAGTGAGAGTGAAAGAGAAAGCAAGATAGAAAGAAATAGAAATCATGTGTTTGTTTTATTATTTTATTTATTTAGTTGTGCAAATATGTTTTGTAGAAATATGTGGAAAATCAATAGAATTAGCAACAACAACAACAACAACAACAACAACAACAACAACAACAACAGTTGTGTAGAATGGCATTTGTTCATTAACGCCTTCATTTATGGTTCCTTTATTCTTTTGGTTTATTTAATTTATTATTGTTGTTACATAAAGTACGCACACACACCACACACACACACACACATACGGTCGTACAAATACACATACAAATTTACATATAAAAACACATGTAAATTTAGCATTTATATAAAATTTGTTTATTATGTGCATGTGCATGTGCATGTGCATGTGTAGTAGTAGTAACAGATGGACGGACGCACACGCACACACAGACGTGTGCGTACATAGACAGGCAAAATATACACCTACCTACACGCAAATTTATAGGAAAATTTTTTGAAATAAAAATACTAAACGAAATTTACTCTTGTCGTCTCAATTGTTGTTGTTGTTGTTGTTGTTGTTGTTGTGGGTGATGGCAATGGTGATGACGATGGTGAAATTGTTTTATATTAAATCATGCAAGTATAACACTGACTGACTCTTAACATGTACAAGTATATATATATATATAAAATATATTATATGTATATTTGTGTGTGTGTGTGTGCGCTTTGAAATGTGTGCTTGTATGTGTAAATCTTTTTGTCAATAGATAAATCATAGAAAAATGGAAAAAAATTTAGAAATTTAAAATGAAAACGCACGCATACAAAAGCGCAAAAAAAAAAAATACAATAATAATAACAACAACAATAATAATATTAAAGAAAAGAGTAATAGATTTGTTAAACATTTGAATGGAAATGAGGTCACAAGAAAAAAAAAGAAGCCATTAATAAAAATTGAAAATAAAAATGATGAATTAAAAATTTATATAAAAATTAAATATTAAATTAATTTAATTAATTAAATACAAATCAAATCGAGTCAAATCGAGTCAAGTTGAATCAAATCGAGTCAAGTTGAGCCAAATCGAGTTAGTTTTAAAAATGATTAAAAAGTGTAAATGCATAATAAAAAGAGAGAGTTATATATGTAGAAAGAGAGATAGAGATAAAGATGATGAAGAGATAGAGATAGAGATAGAGATAGAAAAGAGATAAAGTCAGAGAATCATTTAATGATTTCATTGTTGTTCAAATTTATTTATTTGTTATTGTGATTATTATTATTATTATTATTATTATTATTATTGTTGTTGTTGTTATTATTATTATTATTATTATTATCGAAATCATTTTTGGCGACAATGCTTTTATAGTAATAGATGACAGCAGCAACAGATAACAACAATTACAACAACAATTGTTTGCTTGAGTATTCAAAAGTGTCTGGCATGTTTGTTTGATGGCTCATTGTTGTTGACTCATTAATTTATGCTATTGTTGTTGTTGCAATTGTTGCTGTTGCTACTGTTATTCGCTGCATGTGACATTGAAATGACAATAAATTAAAAATGTACGAAATAAATTTGAAATGAAATTGTTTGAATATTAAATTTTTTATTATTATATTATTATTGTTGTTGTTGTTGCTGTGTTGTTGTTATTGTAAATGCACCAGACTCATATGTTGTTTCTACAAATTATTGTTGTTTAATTTATCATTCATAGACCTAAAGCAAGCAGTTTACTTTTTCTTATTCGTTCATCAAAAATTCTGTTTAAAAGAAAAAGAAAAAACCAAATAAAAAAAAATCAAATAAATTTGTAGGAAATTTGAACTAAATTTATGACTTTGTGATTTTGCCATTATTGTGATATTTACGATTTTTGTGATTTTTGCGATATTTGTGATTTTGACGATTTTTGTGATTTTGGCGATTTTTGAAATTTTTGTGCAATTTTTGTGACATTCGCCATTTTTGTGATTTTTGCAATTTTTGAAATTCTTGCGATTTTTGTAAATTGATAATATTTGTGATTTTTACGATTGTCGTGATTTTTGCGATTTTGTGATTTTGGCGATTTTTGAAATTTCTGAAATTCATGCAATTTTTGTAATATTTATGATTTTTGTGATATTTGTAATTTTTGTGATTTTGGTTATTTTTTGTGATTTTTGCAATGTTTCCAATTTTGTGATGTTTTGCGATTTTTATGATTTTTGCAATCTTTGTGATATTTGCAAGTTTGCAATTTTTATGATTTTTACCATTTTTGCAAATTTGTGAAATTTTTGCGATTTATTGTGATATATGCCAGACTTTATTTCGCCATTCTTTACCTTTTTTTTGTGGGTTATTTCGCACAAGCAAGAACAAATTAAATTATTTAAAGCAAATTTTATTCTCGTTTCATTGTTAACATTATTATTGCTATTGCTGCTTTTATTGCTGCTGCTGTTTTTATTGTTGTTGTTCAATTAAATGTTTTCCGAATAATTACTCTCCTTAGAATTTCTTAATTTCATAGAAACTGAAAAGTTTCTTACGTTATCTATCTCTCTCTCTCTCTTTCTCTCTCTCTCTTTCTCTCTTTCTTGCTTTCTTGCTTTATCTCTCTTTGTCTGATCAATGAATCAATTTGAAATTTTTTTTGTTAAAATTGTTTACCAATATTTTTCGTTTTTCCATTTTTCTGTTAGTTTATGTTTTTAATTATTATTGTTGTTGTTGCTATTATTGTTTTTATAAGTTCCAAAATTTCTCGTTTAAAATGAGCCGGGCAATTATGCCAATTTGTTGCTATTAAAGAAAAAAAAAAAGTTCACTTCATTTGAATTTAATTCACTTGATCAAAAATTCAGTTGAAAATGAAAATAATTTCCATGTAAATTATATATCTATCTCTTTTACTCTCTTTACTTCTTGCCATCTCTTTTAATGAATTCTAATTTGTCATTTATGGAAATTTTTGCAAAAAAAAAAACATTTCCTTTTTTTTCCATCTTTTTCTATTTTTATCTCTCTCTCTCTCTCTTTCTATGTCTCTTTTTTTCTATGTCTATCTATTTCTATCTTTATTTTATTCTATTTTTTTCTATCAAACTATCTTTTTTTTTGCTGTTTTTAAAAAACATTGCTTCCACTTTTGGTTTTTTTATTTTTAATTTTGCGTAGAAAGTTTTTTATGGCAGAGCAAATTATTTTAATAACTTCAACAAAACAAAATTATTATTTTTATTATTATTGCTGTTAGATTTTAGTTTGTTTAATTGTGTGCCCGTTTTATTGTTGTTGTGGTTGTTGTTGTTGTGATTGTTGTTCTTGTTACTGAGTTCTATTTTCAGTTTTTGTTTAGCATATTTTTTACTGTTAATTTTAACAAACAAATTTACAAAAAAAAATTTCAAACAACAACAACAATGACAACGTAAAAACTATTGCTCATTTCAAAGTAACATTTGGCACAGTGGGAGTTTATTAATGTTCACTCCAGTTTTTTTTTTGCTAATTTCGTGCGGTTTATGTAAGATTTGTTTTTTGGTTGTTTTTTTGTTTTAATTGAGCAAAATTGCTGACATTTCACTTATGTTAATTATTACACTTGCTTAATTTATTTAATTTAAAATACTTTCACAGGATGTTGGAAAAATTTTTTATTTAAAAGAATTCGGTTTTTTCTGTATTTTGAATTATGCCCAATTACCAAAAAAAAAAAAAAGAATTAATTACTTAAATTAAATTTGAATAATTAAGTACAAAAATACTTATGTAAAATTTTGCACTTGCTTAATTTATTTATTTTAAAATACTTTCACAGGATGTTGGAAAAATTTTTTATTTAAAAGAATTCGGTTTTTTCTGTATTTTGAATTATGCCCAATTACCAAAAAAAAAAAAAAAAGAATTAATTACTTAAATTAAATTTGAATAATTAAGTACAGAAATACACTTTAAAATTTTTATTTTTTTTTGTGATATCACACAAAAAAAAAACAATGCAATAGAACTTTTTGTTATTTAGTTTCTATAGAATTAAATTTGTACTTGATACTTAATTAGTACTTAATTAGATATTTTTTTAATTATAATAATAACAGTACTTTATTAATTATAATCATCTTTACATATTTATTTGAGTTATTTCTCATATATTAAATTTCTAATTAATGAAAAAACTTAATTATAATAATTAGGTAATTAAAATAAATTAAAATAAATTTAATAAATTAAATAAATATAATTAATATTACAATTGCCATTAACAAACAAAAGAAGTACTAATTTTAAGAGCAAAAATTTATTTAGCATTTTTAAGACTCATTTAAAATTATTAAATTCAAATTGTTAATTAATTACTACGATTATTTCTATTAGTAATTAATTACAGAATTTCTTAAACACTCAAGCATGTTATAAATTCAATTTTTTTCAATATAAATAAATATTTAATACTTATTTAATTTAATAAATTAATTAATTTATTAAATTTATTAATTAATTTATTAAATTATTTATAAATTATGCTTAAGTATTTAAGTACACACAATTTATATTTTTTTTATATTTTTACAATATTTGAGTACTTAATTTTGTATGTTTTTTATATATTAAAATTAATTAATTATAAAATTTGTCAAATTTTTAATTATTGCATATTTCAAATTAATTTCTATTTAATTATTATTTTAATTAAAATGTTATTAAACATATTTGGAATTTTTTTTCTTTGATTGGACTTATTTAAGTAAGATGCACATTTTTTTTCATATAATTAATAAAATCATTTTATTTCATTTTTATATTAACGGTAACATTTTCTGTATCATTCACTCAATAAGTATTTCTTTCTCTTTTTGGCACCTCTCTTATTATATGTAATTATTTCCATCATTTATTTTTCAATTTTATATTTAACAGTAATTTATAAATAATAAAATATTTACTCCTTTATATTGTTGCTGTTGCTGCTTCTTTTGTTGTTGTTGTTGTTGTTTGCTGCTGCTTTTGATTGCTATTGCTGCCATATAAAAAATATATATATATTTTTTTATTTATATGTAAAACATAAAAAAAAAGGTTTTTACCAAGTACTAAAAATTCTATCCTCAATTATTTATTAACTATAAGGATTTATTTAAGCAAATAAAATGACAACGACAAAAGTTTGAGGAAAAAACAAAAAAAAAAAAAGAAAAAAGAAGGAAAAAGTTGGAAAAACAATAGCGAAAGGATAATAAAAATAAAATGGACGAAATATGATTTTGCTTTTATGTGGTTCATAATGCACGTGTCATTATTGTTGTTATTTTTGTTACTTTTTTATATTCATGTTAATGATTTTTTTTCTCTTTTTTTTTTTTGCCTGGAAAATTTAATTCTCATTATAATTTCAAGGTATAAGAAATATGAACAACTAAACAATAACAATAAAAACAGAGAAAAAATATTGTTAAAATTTCTCATTTCCATTTTTTTTTATAAATCTCTGCATTACAAGTCCAATAATGAATTCCAACTGGTTGTTCATTAATTTTTTTTTCATCATTCATTTATGTCATTATTTCTCAGGGATTCAGTTCATGTAATTCATGTGAAAATTTTCTTTATTCTGTTCTTTTATTTTATTCATCTTAGATATTTCACTTATTTATGAATTAATTTATTAAGAGATAATGAGCATTTATAAATTCTTTTATGAGGTAATTAATTTATTCTTTTAATTAATTAATTTCTATTTAATTAATTAATTATTATTATTTTAATTAAAATGCTATGAAACATACTTAGATTTTTTTTCTTTGATTGGACTTATTCAAAATAGATGAAGGAGGAGTACCCTGCATATACTCTGCAGTAATTAATTAATTAATTAATTAATTAATTAATTACTTATTCAATTGATTAAAATATAAATAAATTATGTTAAAATATTAATAAAATTTTTTATTAATTAATTAATTCAAATGAAATGTTTATTCATTTAATGAACACGGTAATTTGTTGCATTAAATATTGGTATGAATTAATTAATTAATTAATTAATTAATTCATTCATTCATTCATTCATTTAAATTAATTAAATAATTTTTTTCAAACAATTAACAGGTTAAAAAATTTTACAAATAAAAAAATTAAGTCAGTAATTTAATTACCTTAGTTAATTAGTTCTATTAATTAATTCAGTTAATTAATATTGTTAACTAAAACCGTTAATTATTCAATGTATTTAATGCATTAATTAATCACAATAATTATAAACAATTAATTACGTTAATTATAGTTAATTAATTACATTAATTATAATTAATTAATTCACTTATTAATTAATTGTATTAAGTTATATAATAATTTCCTCATACATTTAAAAATAATTTGATATTATTTTTTCTTTGTTGTTGTTGTTGTTGTTGGAACGGATAAGGTTGCACTTATTTGGCTGTCATAGAAAGGCCTAATTGTCAACCATTTCTTCATATTTACAATAATAATAAAAAAAATATCAGCAAAAATAAAAATTAATTACAAAAAAATTTTCATAACGAAAGAGAAAAATTCTCTTTTCGTGTTAATTAGTTTGAAATATTTTTGAAAGAGAGAAAAAAATTAATAGAATAAAAAAGGAATCAACCCTTTCCTTCTTCTTCTTCTTCTTCTTCTTCTTCTTCTTCTATTTGCAAAACATACACATGCTTGGGCATTAATTAAGTTTCAATATTGATATCATGACAAAATAGTTTTTGTCAACACATTTTTTTTTTAATAATTTTTTTAATTTTACTTTTTTATTTTTATTTTTATTTTTTTATTTTTATTTTTCTTATTTTTATTTTTTTTATAACCGTGTGTTCATGTTTGGATGAATGTCGGCTTTCATACTTTAGTTATATGTGTACATACAACTAAACACATGTTTATATACATCTTTGTGTGTGTGTGTGTGTGTGTGTGTGTGTGTTGCTTGGTAGGGTTTTCTTACCCCTTTTTTTGAACGCTAATAAAAGAAAAAATGTGAAAAAAAAATATTTCAGTAAAATTCTTTGTTTTACTTCTTTTTTACAATAACAACAAAAATGGTGAAGAAGATGATGATGATGATGATGACTGTAATGATGTTGATTTATGTATTTTCATTATATATATATTTTTTTATTTTTTATGCTTATTATCTCTTTGTGTGTGTGTGTGCGCGTGTGTGTGTGTTGATAATCGTAACGCGTTGCGTGGTTGAGCCGATTACAATTTTGAAGTGTTTGAAGTGTTTGATGGCGTTCTTTTGTTGTTGTTGTTGTTGGAAGGGATGCTTTAACAACAAACAAAGATGATGACAACAAAATAAAAAGAAAACTGAATTATTTTTGTTGTTGCTATTTAACAAACTAAACTATTTTATCAAAGACCACACACACACACACACATATATATATATATATATACATCCATAAACATACATAAGAGATAATTTTTTTTGGAATGCATAAAAGAGAAAGAAACAATTGAAAATGAGTAAGTGAAAAAGAAATAAAGCGGAAGAGAGAAAAAGATGGAGAGAGAAAGACGATGAATGAATGCGTAATAAAAAATATTTTGAGTAGACTAATAAATAATTGATATAATATTTTTTTCAGTAACAACAACAATCGGTAACGAATGAAGACTCATTAAATGTGACAGTTTACAAAAAAAAAAAAACACGCATACACACACACACACATACAAATTTGTGTAAAGCGACAACAACAACAACACCAACACCAATAATAAACAGGAGTATTTCTAAAAATATTAATAAAGAGAACCAAAAAAAGGGCAAGAAAGAGTGAGAGAGATGCATAGAAGTTAATTGCGTTGTACATTTAAACAACTGAAACAAAAAATCGAAATGGAAGTAGAAGTAGAAGTAGAAATAGAAGCAGCAGAAGGGGAAGGTTAATAATAAAAGAATAGAGAAAAACAAGAATCAAACACAAAAAAAAACTAAACGTAAAACTAAAACTAAAACAAAAGCAAAAATAAAAACAAAAACTTATTAAAATAAATAACGAGGAAGTGTAACGAAATGATTGTTTGATAACAATGAAGGCGTTACTTATTAAAGATCATAAATTTTATTTCAACAAATTTCAGAAAAACAAAAACAAAACAAAAAGAAGAAACCCTAGAAAAAAAAATGGAAAAAAAACGAACTATAGTAAAAAAAAACCAGAGAACTTAGAAGATAAGTTTTCTAAAAATCATTCTTTCAATGAACTGACTGATTTGCAAAATATTTTCTTGTCAAAGATCTCAAATAAAAATGTATTAAGCTCCGGAAAAAAGTCAATTGGAAATTCAATGAAATTAAAGAAAAATTTCGATAATATTAACAAAAATTCGATATAAGAGATTTCGAAATATAAAAATGATGAAATTGGAATTGAGCATTCGAAATAGTCATTAATAATTTCTCACATCCAGCTAAAATGCCATGACAGTGCCATCAATCGTCATAATGTGACTCTGCCTGTTTGAATTTCTTGAGTGATAGTGATAGTGACAGTGGCGACAGCAGTGGCAGCGATACAATGATAATGACAGTGCCAGTGCCAGTGCCACAGTGCCAGTGCCAGTGATAATGATAGTCAATAATTACAGCGACAGTGACAGTGTTAGTGACAGAGGCAGTGACAGTGGCAGTAATAGTTACAGCGACAGTGATAGCGATAGTGATAGTGGCAGTGACAGTGGTAGTTACAGCGACGGTGAGAATAATATGATAGTGATAGTGGAATTATCAAAATGGGATCAGTAGCAATAACTGTGACAGTAACAGTGGCAGAGACAGTGCCACCAGCAGTGACAATGGTAGTTACAGCGACAGTGATAGTGATAGTGGCAGTGACAGTGACAGTGACAGTGGCAGTGACAGTGGCAGTGACAGTGATAGTTAGAGCGACGGTGATAGTGTCAGTGATGGAGTCATTGGCAGCAACAGTGAGAGTGACAGTGGTAGTTACGGCGAAAGTGATGGTTGCAATGGCACTACCAGGACAGATCAGTGGCGGAGATAGTGTCAGCAGCAGTGACAGTGATAGTGAAAATGATAGTGATAGTGAAACTATCAAAACAGCGATAGTGGCAATGAACCCGAAAGTAATAATCTCAATGTGAATGCTATAGTTAGTGACACTGCTCGCTCTAGGGGCAGTGGCAATGGAAGTAGTACAACTGTTGTAAAAGCAGTGACACAGACAGTGATATTGCCGCACATTTCAACGTTCTTAATAATTACAGTGACTACAATAACAACACTACTCATGCGTTATGATCTCTTTAATAAATTATATCAACGAAGTAGATTTGTTTTGCAAAAAAAAAAAGAACAATCAACGGACCATAAATATGAATCAATTGCAATTTAATCGGTGTAAAATTTAATATTCATATTAAAATCAAATTTTCTATCCCTCTCTCTCTATCTCTCTGTTTACCGCTCTTTGTCATTCTCTTTGTATTGCTCTGCTCTAGAGAGAGATTGCAGGAAAAGTATAAATTTCATATAAATGTATATTTAACAAAGTAAAATTGGAGGCGTTGAAGCATTAATTTGTCTTAAAAGTTTGGTTAAGAATCTTAAAATTAAAATTTAAGTATTTTTTGTGTTGTGTCAAAACTCATTCAGATGAAAAAGATACAAGATGGCACAAGAAAAAGAAACGCGATATAAACGAATTAAAGCAGAATTCTTATTAAACGATTAATATGACATTAATACATAACGAACAACAACAACAACAAAATAATTAAAAAAAAGAAGAAAGGAATATATATATAATATAATAATATAAAATATAATATATATATATATTTTATATATATATATATATATATATTTTTTGTTGTTGTTGTTGTTGTTGTTATTCTTCTTCATTTTCTTTCTTTATTTTTCTATTTTCTCTATCTTCTTTCGTCGATTTTCTTTGCATTTACATTTCGTATTAAATTTTTGCATGTTAATTTTAACTTTTCGTTTTTTCGAATGTTTCTGCTGATACTGCTTTGGAATTCATTTCTTAATAATTAATAACACGCCCTCTAAGTACAATGAAATATAATAAATTTCTTCTTCTTCTAAAACTTTCGTTAATATTTTGGCCTCAACTTTTATGTACCGTTATTATTCCAACAATTTCTCTCTTGTATTTTTAGATACCGTTATTTTTTTCGCAACTCTTTGATCCTCATACTATTTTATAATTTTTATGTTCCGTTAGTTTTTTTTCGCAATTCTTATATGTACCGTTACTTTTCCATTATAGACATTTTTTGTTTTTGTCACAATTTTTCTATTCCGTTATTTTTCCGTTAAAATTTGCTTTACTCTCAATTTTTACATTTTTTGCAATAAAATTCATTAAAGTTTTTAATATGCAAGAGAGTAAAAGATACAAGACAGAGCGAGAATAATATAAAAGTTTGGGGAAACTATTAAAGTAAGCGCTTTTAATCCAAAGAAAAAAAAAAAAGAGAGAAGAAAAAAAAAAGAATTGAATTTTCATAAATGCCATAAAATTGAACTTATTTAACCTCAATCGGTTGCGGTTGCTGCTGTCGTTGTCGTTATTATTATTATTATTGTTATTGTTATTGTTATTATTATTATTGTTGTTACGTTACTTTTCGTTGCGTTCGGTTAATTTGAATTTTCGTGGCATATTATGTAATTTCTTTGTTGTTTGGTATATATTTTCAAAATCCTTCATATCTATTTCATTTTAGCTAAATGTCTCTTTTTCTCTCCGCCTCTCTCTCTTTCTTATTTTCTCTTGCTGTTAATAATAACATAAAGAAATTAAAGAAAAAAATCGCGTTCGTTAAAGATTTAAGTTAAATCTGAGTTTTTGTTTATTACTATTATTGTTGTTGTTATTTTTATTTTAAATTGTTGCCATATTCTTTCAGAGGATTAGTTAGAAAGGGATTTACACACAAAGAAAAGAAAAAGAAGAAAAAAAACATTAAAATACAAAAATACAAAAATTATTCATATAAATAAACATATGTACAAATACATGCGTTTATATATGTATATATATATATATATATGTTCGTGTGTATGTATGGGTGAGGGTTTGAAATTTACTTCAAAAAGGAAGAAAAAAAGTAACAAGCAAAAAAGAAAAAAGATGAAAATGAAATATTATTATATTTTAAGCAAAGGGTTACTTTAAATTGTTATTGTTGTTGTTACTATTGTTGTTGTTGTTTATTATTATTATTATTATTATTATTATTATTATTATTGTTGTTAGTAGTTTTTTTAACGCTAGAAACATTTTGTTTTCCTTTTTTTATGTGGCTCAAAATATAAGAATAACAAGAATAACGAGAACAAGTTTAGTAAAAGATATAACTTTACCTATCTCTTTCTCTCACTATCTTCCTGTCTCTCTTTCCATACCTCTCTCCATCTATTTGTATGTCTCTGCCACTTGAAACGTTGTCTCTTTTTTATCTGCGTGTCAGACTTTGAAGTTATTTTTTTTTTGAAGCTTTTTCAGTTTTTTTTCATCATCTTCTTCTTCTTCATTTTCTTATGTCTCTCTCACTTTTTCTCACCTTTTTCGTTTTCATTTAAATTTGGTTCATTTTGTATGATTATTATTATTGTTATTCTTATTATTTTTTATGCTCATCATTTTTTTGTCCTTGCTTGCTTTTTTGTTGTTGTTTGTTTTGCATATTTCTATATATAAAGCAACTACAACAATAACAACAATAGTACGTTTACATCGAGTTGACAGTTTAATTTTATGGTTTGTCTGAGAAGAATCTGATCCAAATCTGAATCGGTTTTTTTTTTATTCAAAGTTTTCTTTAACTAAACTACCTTCAGCGCTGTATGCTTTATTTTTGTGTGTCCGTCCATTCGTTCGTTCATCTGTTCATCTGTATTGAAAATGAATTAAGAATTTGAATATCTCAATTTGTTGTTGTAGCTGCTGCTGCTGCTGTTGCTGCTATTGTTGTTGTTTTCATTCTCTCTCTTTCCATTTATTGATTTTCTTTCTCTTTCTAACAATATTTATAATTCACTGCCTTTTATGCTTATTTTAATTTCTTATTAAAAAATTAAAAATTGAGATTATTTATGAATTTGTCTTTTCTTTTCTCCTTCTTCCTTTTTTTTTTGTTTTTCATTCAAATTTTTCGTTTTGGTTTTTTTTTTCTTTGCTGCCTTTCTTTTCTGCTCTGTTTAAGTTTGATTTTAATGTGCAGGTGGACAATATTTTTTTGTAGGAAGAGTCGCAGCCTAATTGTCTGTCTGTCCATGCATGTTCATTTTCTAATTATCTGTGCCAATTTTTTCCGCTTGTATCGAAAGCTTTGACAGCTCTTTCTAATTGTCTTTCTCTAATTATCTTTCTTTCTCTTTCTCTCTTAATTCTTTGCCGATTTTAAATCTGTTCAGAAGCACTTTGACTTTGGTACGTAACGCGTAACGTACGTTTTGAGGGATCCTGAATTAAAGTTACTTCAAATGGGATTTTTAATGTTCATGAGTTTTGTATGCACTTTTCGCTAAAAGCGCGAGATACTTGAAAACCCCAGGTCGTAATCACATATCACATGAAGTTGCATGTCTCATGCGATAAACTTCCAACTTGGTTTGCTGTTGAGCTCTCTTATTGCTTGAAATTGATCTCATAATTTCGGATTATTTCACTTAAGAGCGATATCCCTGATTGGTGAAAGAATCCACTAAAATGTCATATGAATGTTAAGTTCAATATTTAAAGGAGACTTTTAGTTCGGAATTTCTTAATGACAAATAGATTCGCGCGTGCATGTTTTAAGTTAATCAGTTGGGCTTTGCTTTCAAAGTCATGTGGATCAACGACTCTATTTGGAAACATTAATTTTGAACAGTTATGGTATTACTGAGTTGGCTTTCTTGAGAATTATCTGATGCCCAAAGGAGGGTTTTTCGGTTCATTCAAATGTCATGGGCTTAACAAAGAAGTCATCTATTCCTTAGAGGAATAGATGACTCAAAATGCCGTGGGAAGATTTCTCATAGATCCCGATATTTAAGCAGAGTGAAGGTACCATAGGAAAATGCAGGGGGGTGGGGAAGGAGGTCAATATAATGCGACACTGATTACTAACATGGCCTAAGACCCAGCCATCGGGGCTGACATAAATGTACTTTCTGGAGTGGACTATGTCACACCATTAAACCATTCTAATGGAAATATGCATGAAACAGCCGTTGTTGCCACATCGTCCACAACAATTTTTAATATGAAGTAAAGCCCCCAATACCAAAAAAACAGAGAAAAGACTTTAAAGTGAATTCTAATGCAAATTGAAATGAAGTTTTGGGTAAACAAGAATGAAAATCAAAAGTCAGAGTAAAATTCTTGAAATTTTTTGTAAATTATGTTCCTTCCTACCTCTTGGCCTTTAAAACGTTACACTAAAATATTATTAATTGTTTTTTGCTTTTTCATTTATTTAGGCCCGTATTTTTACAGAATGGCATCGTGATGATGTTTGAGAATTTTGATTATATTTTCCATAAGAGTTGGTACCTTTCATTAAATGCTACTGTTGTCCTCAGTAAGTTTTGAAAATTTCTAGATTTCTAAAACCATAACAATAATAACGTAGAGAAAAGAGAATAGAAAAGTCCTTTCAAAAATTCATAAAATCTTTCAAATATAAAGCAGCATCTGAAAACGCTCTATCATTTCATTACGGTCCCTTTTTTTTCTAGATCTTTTTGTTCTATAAATTCCATAAATAAATTCTACAGTAATTGTTTTGAGCTTGAGTAATAATGGGTGTGTGTCTTAGATAATTCTAATAACATGAAATGAAAAGTTAAGTGAAATTGAAACGTCAATTAATTGAAATCAAAACTTAAGCCAATGACACATGAATTTGCTTGCGGCAATTTTTTGCGCCTTTATTTTTTGCTTTTTATTGGCTGCTTTTTGGTTATTACTTGTTTTTTTTTTTATTTTGGGTTTTCTTATATGCTGTAAAATGCCAAAAAAGAGCAAAAATTCTATTTCTTGGGACCGTTGTTATTTGGCCGTTTAACTTGCTTCAATCGAAGTTAATTACTTTTTCAATGGCCTGAAAATAAAAAATAATAAGAAAGAATGAGGGCTAAAGCATTTGATACCCTTTAAATAAGTTGCCTTTGATGAAATATTGTTTATGTATTGTGTAAGTTTCGATTCCCATCCTTAACTTTCCTTAAATGAAAGAGTTCACTCGGAAAGCTTTACCGAAGTTGTGGGAGCCATTTCACAATATAAATTTTAGACAAATCAATTGCTACGTTTTCTAAAATTGTAAGATGTGTAAAAAAAAGCTTGGCCAAAAATTTATTACAGCCACGCCCATTTAATAGCCTAAGTAATCGATCAGCTAATCGCTCAACTAATCTGAACGAATTCACGAGAACGCTTTATACCACTTAAAATGAACTTTTATTCGCTATTCTTTAAAATTCGATGAAAGCACTTTTTTGGACATCAGCCTTAAATAGTTTGAGTTTGATCTAAGTGTATGATGAAATATTGTAAAATAAATTTAATTTCGATATTATCAATTTAATGAATTTTAACGATTGCCTTTCGTACCACTTTAATCTAAGAGAAATTTCATTTTATACAACAATAACATATAGATAGTGTTTTACACGCATACCTGCCGGGAAGGCTCAAATGCATGGTATAAACATACTTATGATCGCTAGCGTTGGTAGACACGACACATCACGTGCATGCCACCGTCCCGACTAGCTTCCAATTTAAAGCCAGTATTGCACCTCATCTACATGGCTTAATCCTTGGTGTAAGGATTCGGAGCCTTTTTATTACTCCTTGGCTTAGATTAGCTTACCCCGATAAGCCTACCCAGCTAGCCATTTTATTCGGGAAATGGCACCCTGCTCGACAAAACATAATAGTGTACAACAAAATAAACATAATAAGATCGAACTACGCCCGCGACATGGGCACCACGAAGCCCCCCACGAAGCCAACCTCAACATCACCACTTGGCAAATATGAAACTGGTAATCCCATGGTACCAAATTAAATCTTTGGATCTGATCTCGTGAAACTCATGATGCCCCCTGATGGCCATGGATCAAGAACCATCTCATGAGCCACTCCCAATTGAGCAGGTGCTTCTCGGGATTGATCGCCCCCATACAACAACAACAGCAAAAATAACAACAGACATAATTTCGAACATATCTGATCGAAATTTATAATGCTGCTTCTGAATAATGTAAATGCAAATTTGACGCATTCATGTTGCTGATGCGTGATAACTTTTTTGTAATTATTATTATTATTTATTGTTGTTTTTGTCGCTATCGCTGTCGCTGTCGCTGTCGCTGTAGCTGTTATATAAATTTACCAGAATATTAAGTGCCCATTATTTAGAGGAATAATTTTTTTAAAATAATTAAATAAATTAACTTGGAAAGAAAAATATCGTGCCTATAAAAAACTCAAATATAAATGAAAATAAAATAAAATTTCGTTCCTTTGTTCCTTTTTGAATAATGGAATGAAATAGAGAAAAGTTGAGACTTCACAATTCCATTTATAGATTTAAAAAGGCAGAAATATTATTAAGTTTAATTATGCCCAACACTCAGATATGACATTAAATTTTGAATCGATTTAGTATTGTCTGTCTGTCTGCCTGTCTGTCTGTATGTTCATGAGTTCTTTCCAATCCTTCGGCCATAAAAAAAAGAGATAGCGAGCTCAAATTTGGCAAAACGTTTGGAAGTTCTTGTAGGCAAATGGATATTAAAAATGGACAATTTCGGCCAAAGGACACGCCCACAATGCAACGTAAACCGAGAACAGATCAGTTTTTAAAGCAAAATTTTATGGTTTTTTGTGCATTTACATTGTGCAAATGACAAAATATTAGAAAGTTTAAATTCTATAAAAGTAGTTAGGTTATTGGGGTCTACAATGTCTATCTAAAAAATCATGCATATTGGCCACGCCTACGCCAAGTTATACAATACCAAATTTTAACTTTCTTATGTTTACGTTTTCTATTTACTTCTAAAAAAATTGAAACAGGCTTTTTTTTATTTAAAGCCTGTTTCAGGATATTTTTATCCTGATGTCTGGGTTGTGGATAATCGAAAATTTGCCTGCAGCTAAATATAATTTTCTTAAATCTTCACTTTAATTCTTTGTACAATGATACACATTCATTTTTATAAAATTTATAAGGTTTTTCAAGCTTTATCGTTGCACGTTTATCGTTACACGTTTATCGTTGAACGTTTATCGTTGAACGTTTATCAATAGATTTTTCATTATTAACATTTCTTCTGCCAAGTTCATCAAATAAACTTCGTTATTTATCACTTATATACAAAATATTCAAGTTATATCGGAAACGTTTAGCGTTTATCGTATTTTTATTCGTTTAGCAAAACATTTATTGTTACTGATTAATAATTAAAATTTATTTTAAATTAAATCATTTAACAGTTTAAAAATTTTAAATCTTTTATTTATTCATTTAATCATTTTAACGCTAATAATTTGTAATATAATTAATTTGCAAATTTAATGTTTAACGTTTAACGTTTAACGTTTAACGTTTGTCATTTAAAATTTATCATGGGATATTTATACATTTCATATAAATAATTTTAATTAATTGATCATTTAATTATTCTTATTAATTAATGTTTAATGTTCAAATCTCTGTTGATCGTTTTCAAATTAACGCATAAAATATAAGATTTAACGTTAGTTATTAATCGTTTAACGTTTATTGTTAAAGTTTATTATTATAATTAATTTATAATATGAAATTTATTTTTAAATATTATTCATGTAATATAATTAAAAAATATTTTTTAATAAAATTCATTTTGGTTGAATGCAGCAGACAGACTGATCTAAAGGATGGCAACTATTTTACTTTTTTTTTCTTATCGTTAATCTAACGCTTTTAAATTATGGGACTCGTTTTGCCACCACTTTAGCTCTTTCTAAAGATTGCTGGCCAAATAAGTGCTAAATAAAAGGCAAATAATTGAACGAATGATAAAGAAGAAAAAAAGCAAAGAAAGAAAATTAAATTTGTGAAAAATTTGAGAGGCACAATTTTTTTTTTTTCATAATATAATTTTCTTTTTTTTTGTTCCTTGTTGCCTTTACATTTCTATGAGTGTGTAGAAATGAGTTGGCTTATTCTTTTCTTTATATATGAAAATTTACTTAAAATTGTCTACTGTTTGTTATTGTTGTTGTTGCTTAATCAATAACAAAATATTTCAAAAAATTGTATGAATGTGATTGTGATTATGACTATGCATGTGTGTGTGTGGTGTGTGTGTGTGTGTGTGTGTGTGTGTGTGTGTGTGTGTGTGTGTGTGTGTAATTTATGATAGCGTATGATTTTCCAACTTTCACACAACATTAATACACACAACGTTAAGAAGACTATGAGAAGGAGAGTGAGAGTGAGAGGGAGAGGGAGAGGGAGGGGGATAGGTTGAGAGAGAGAGAGAAAGAAAAAGAATTGTGTTTCTTCTTTTTTTTTTAGATAGCGTTTGTTTGCATCCCAATAAATCTTCAATATTTTACAAGTTAATATATTGCATGTATGTGCGCGTGTGTGTGTGTGTGTGTGTGTGTGTGTGTGTATGCATGTATGTTTGCAAATATTACAATACATTGATATTAGAATGATGATGAACACGATAATATCAATGATAATAATGAAGCTCTATCATTTCTATACTTCGAACCTCACATTTAATGAGGGTTTGATTCCTTTTTTTCTCCCTTCATTTTCCCACCACTTTCTCTGCTAGTCCTTTTATCCTGCTTTTACCCTCCTTTTTAGTTTTCTTTTCCATACCATTTCGATTTCGATTTTTATATACATTATTGTGGCCATTAAAGATGAAAGAAGAAGAAAGAAGAATAAGAAGAAGAAGATGGTTCTGGCAAGTGATATGTAAATAATTGACAATTGGGGTCAGTTTTATTTGGGCTGTTTTGTTTTCGATTTATCGTTTTCAGTTGCCTGCCCTACAACTTAAATTCCAATAGAATTTATGATTAAAAATTTCCGTTCAAACTTTTATTATTTTTTTTATTTAATAAGTTTCACATTATATTTTTATGAGGACCTTTGTAAAAATATTTAGCTGTCTAATTAAATTTATTCCGGTTAATATCAAAATTTATATAGCGTCCAATTTTATATGGATCAAGCTGAAAGTTCTTATGATTTTGATTATGATAATTTTTGTCTTTGCAAAGAAAAAATATTTCGCTATATGAAAAGGTTTTTAAAAAAATTTTTGATAAGAATTTTGAATCATAATTTGTAAATCTTTACTTATTTTTTTTAAGGTTGAAATTTTTCTTCATTTTTATTATGAAAATGTCACTTTTCATTCACAGTGATTTATAGACCGATTAACTGCTTAAAGAATGGTTCCATTTTTTTTTTTGAAAGTTCTACGATTCTTTGCTTTTAAAGTTACAATTTTTTGAACTTTTCCGAAAAAAAAATTACTAAGGTGGTTATTTTTGTTAGCCAACCAGAATCAATAAAATTTTTATTGTTTATTATTTGTGCTCAAACAATTTTTGTTGTATGAACCTTTATCCAAGCAAAAGTCGGTTGGAATGTAACTTGAAAATGTAAAATTTTGGAATGAGATTTAAATGATCCCCTGGGTTTTATGCCCTGGCATATTAAAAATTGTCTAACCTTTGACATAAAATATTGAGAGATTGTGGTTACATACACATACACATACACAGACAGACAGACACACACACACAGAGAGAGAGAGAGAGAGATACATATATTCAAATAGTTTATAAACAAACGGGCCATGAATTATGATGTTGGAATAATTTTTTTTTCTCATTTCAATTGTTGTTGTTGCTGCTGTTGCTGCTGTTGCTGCTGTTGCTGGTTTTGTTGCTTCTTTCAAATTGAGAACACTGATCTGTGGAAGTTTTTTTTCTTTAGAAATATGATAACAATTTTGTAGATGACGATGGCTTCTTTTGTTGTTGTTATTTTCTGGTTCATTGTTTCTTTGGGTTTGCATGAAAACCGAATCAAACAAAAAATAATTTTCCATTCGAATGGACAAATTTCTATTAAATTATGCAACATGGAAATTATTTAGTTGGTTGTGTGTGTTTGTTAATTATGTTATTCATTTGTAACGGTACTTTTTGTTATCTAGTATTTTTTGTTCTCTTTTTTTTTTTTTTTTTTTTTTTTTGAAAATTTTATGAAAAGGCTGGAACAACAAGAAGCAAAACCAAACGTTTTTTTTTTTTTGGCGAAATTTTAAATAGAATTAAGAAAAAAAATGAAAATAAAAATTAACAAGCGAGAACTTTATAATCGTTTGGGATCGACTCTAAAATGCCCTACAACATTTTCTTAATATGAAATTTATTTAAAGTCAAATAAGATAATTGCAAGTTCAATAAAATTGAAAAAAATTGTAATTTTGAAGGGTTCAAAAAAATGATTCGAGCTGGTCTAAATTGTATACACAGCCTTTGTCAAAACTCCAGCCCATGCCAATTTGCGCCAAAAAATAAATTCGAAATAAAAGCTTTTGTTTGTTAAATGACTTTTTATAAAAAAAATCATTCAACGGGAAGTCATTGTAAAAATGGTCCCATCTGGACTAAATTTGGTATACGTATATTCCACGTTAATAAACGGCTTGATCAAAAAATTTGACCAATTTTTACTGATTTTTCATAAGAGTTCACCTTAGGGCTAAAATACTTAAATAAATTTCACTAATATATCACAAAATTTGTGACCTGTAGCTTGATAACAAATATACATGGACAGACGGATAGACATGACAGTCTTAAATCGAATCAACAAGTGATGCTGAGTCGATCGATGGAATAAAAATCCACCATTTGAATGCTGCAAACAATTGCATAAACTTATAATGCCTTGTACCACAAGTGGTGTAGGGTATAAAAAAAAAAAAGAAATTTTAATTAAAGCAATAATTAGAAATAATTAAGAATAATTTAAGAATAATTAAAATTTGAATTGAAATATGTCTCGTTAATTTTTTTTTTTACAGTAAAAATTTTCCCATGTATAAGTACAAGGATATGCAAGGACATATGCCCTATTTGTGAACCATAAAAATCTTCAATATACAAATTTTAACAAACGCTTTGTAAATTCTGTTAATCACTTCTTCTTTAGATGCTGATGTTTATCACATTCAGCTTATTTTCTATTTTCTTCATTTTTCTGTCAATCTTTAAATCCTTATTATTAAGAAAGGACTCCCAACACTTTAAGAAAATGTTTATTTATTTGTTTTTAGCATAATTTTTTTCTTTCTGATCTTTATGATCTTTTTTTTAGCTTTAATTCTTTTATTATCTTGTAAATATTTATCTTTTATCTAAATTTAGATATTAAAACCAATAAATGTTGACTTTAAATTTACAAGAAAATCAAAAACAAATAAAAACAAAAAAATAAAATAAAAAAAAATAAAAAGAAGAAGATGAAAACAATTTTTATTTGCAACTTTTGTAATCAAGATTTTGATTCGAGTGTGTGTGTGTGTGTGTGTGTGAAAAATGAGATGGGAAGATAATTAAGAATTTAGATACGTAACTGCTGATACCTTAAATAGAATCCAGACTTATCTCTTTATCTTGCCAACTTACCTCTCTCTTGCTGTTTTTCTTTCTTGCTGTTTTCTAAAATGGTTTTCATTAAGATTTCAATTTATTTTGAATTCTTCAATTGATAATAAAAGAATTGAAAAGTTAAAAAAGAAATAAAGATACCAAGATAAATTTGTTGCCATAGCTCGTGCCCATTTTTTTTTTTTTTTAGATAATCATGCAGTTAAATGTTATTTGCTTATACTTTTTTTTTATTGATTGCTATTTAAATTAACAAGTTTTGATAAATAATTTGAAAATCTGTTTTTTTCATTTTTTTTTTGTTTACGTTTTAATGTCATTTTCTCAAATTGAATTTTATACTTCAGACTACTTGTGGTACGGAGTATTATAAGTTTATGTAGATGTTTGTAACACCCAAAAGAAAAAGCGATACAGCCATATTTTATTATACCGCTCGACTCAATAATACTTCTTGATTCGATTTAAGCCTGTTTGTCTATCAGTCTATCCTTTTGTTCGTTTGCCCTTTTGGGTGCAAGCTACAGATCAACATTTTAAAGAAATTTTAATGAAATTTGATACAAGCATGTGTTTTACTCCAAAGACGACCCTTATTCATATTTGTTACCGTTAGACCGTTGATTACGGTTCTACTCCTTGTTAAAAAAAAGTCGCTATGTAGAAAAAAATTACATTTTTAAAGATATTTGAACGTAAATTAGCGCTAAATTGTATTTTAACAAAGAAAACTTAAGTACTAAATTTGGTTCGGATCGATCTATTTTTACGATCACTTTCCACAGAACGCCTTTTTCGAAAAAATTCATTTTATGGGCGAAAGCTTCAATTTTGAATATTTTTCTCCTAAAAGTGGAGTGGCTTTGAATTTTGACTTGAAAAATAAGTCCACTAAACATGATCCAAATTGACCTATTTTTACGATCACTTTCCATAGAACGCCTTTTTCGAAAAAAATTCATTTTATGGGCGAAAGCTTCAATTTTGAATATTTTTCTCCTAAAAGTGAATGGCTTTGAATTTTGACTTGAAAAATAAGTCCACTAAACATGATCCAAATTGACCTATTTTTACGATCACTTTCCATAGAACGCCTTTTTCGAAAAAATTCATTTTATGGGCGAAAGCTTCAATTTTGAATATTTTTCTCCTAAAAGTGTAATGGCTTTGAATTTTGACTTGAAAAATAAGTCCACTAAACATGATCCAAATTGACCTATTTTTACGATCACTTTCCATAGAATGCCTTTTTCGAAAAAAATCATTTTATGGGCGAAAGCTTCAATTTTGAATATTTTTCTCCTAAAAGTGGAATGGCTTTGAATTTTGACTTGAAAAATAAGTCCACTAAACATGATCCAAATTGACCTATTTTTACGATCACTTTCCATAGAACGCCTTTTTCGAAAAAATTCATTTTATGGGCGAAAGCTTCAATTTTGAATATTTTTCTCCTAAAAGTGTAATGGCTTTGAATTTTGACTTGAAAAATAAAGTCCACTAAACATGATCCAAATTGACTATTTTTACGATCACTTTCCATAGAATGCCTTTTTCGAAAAAATTCATTTTATGGGCGAAAGCTTCAATTTTGAATATTTTTCTCCTAAAAGTGGAGTGGCTTTGAATTTTGACTTGAAAAATAAGTCCACTAAACATGATCCAAATTGACTATTTTTACGATCACTTTCCATAGAACGCCTTTTTCGAAAAAATTCATTTTATGGGCGAAAGCTTCAATTTTGGATATTTTTCTCCTAAAAGTGGAATGGCTTTGAATTTTGACTTGAAAAATAAGTCCACTAAACATGATCCAAATTGACCTATTTTTACGATCACTTTCCATAGAATGCCTTTTTCGAAAAAATTTATTTTATGAACAAAACGTTCACTTCTGAATAAATTTTGTTTAAAATTGGCACTGCATCAATTTGGTACCGAGCGATCTTTTCATAAGGCGAACTTTTTTAATAATTGAGAAATTACAATTTTTTTCAATTTGATGGGGTTTCAATTTTTTTTATTGGACTTGAATCGTAATAGATAAGCAAAATAATGTAGAGTATTTAAGAGTCGGCCACAAACGACTTGTTTATTTATTCATTATTTTTATTATTTTTAAAATTGTTAGTGTTGTTACTGTTACATTTAATTTGTTTGGATGTGTGTTTGTTTGAGTGAGCAATATTTTCGTTTGCTGTTTATTTGTTTTGTTATCTTGTTAACAAATTATAGATTATCAATAAATCCTTTACTGGTCTTAATAACAACAACAACAACAATAATAATAATAATAATAATAATAACAACATAACATAATTATTATCATTATCATTTCATCATTATTATTAACAAAAATTAAAACAATAAAATTAATTGCGTCTCAAATATCAACGTTGCCACTTTTAATGCAAGCAACAACAAGAACAACAAGAAACGAGCAAATCCTTAATATTTAATTGTTTGGTCGTTTATTTTGTTTGCTTGTTTTTTTGTTAACCAATCATTTTTCGCATTTTTTTTCTATTTTGTTTACTTTAATGAAATCATTTCAAATCACTTTCAATTTATCGACTCAGAGCTATCAGATTTTTTCGCTTTCTGTTTATGCCTGGCAAATGCCTCTTAATTTTAGTTTCGAAGTTTATGTTGTTGTTATTGTTGTTGCTGTTGCAACAGCTTATTGCAATCAATTTTTGAAGCTGAAAATTTCTTTTGAGTTAATTTTTTAGCCAAAATTCTTGTCTCTTACAAAAACTTAACATTTTAAAGTCATTAAATGGCAAAGATGAAGATTAAATGAAGAACAGAAAAAGAGAAAGAGTATAGAAAGACCTTGAGAGAGAAAGAGAGAGAGAGTCAGAGAGAGAGAGAGAGAGAGAGAGTCAGAGAGAGAGAGAGAGAGAGTGACAGAGAAAAAGAAACTAAGAGCGCATAGAAAATTGACATTTGTCCTTTTAGAAAAATTTTCCTTTTTGTCATGCTTTTTTTTTTAAACGATTTTTATCATCTGTTTGATTTTGAGTCTTATACCCCTCTTAAATGTTAAATACTTTAAATAGCTTGATATACAATTATACATCTATATTTATATGAAGGGGTGTCTAAATCTAAATGTCGTAAATGTTGCCTCATACATGCAGGCAAATTTTTCATGATCGGCGGCAGGGTTAAAAAAGTAGGCTGATCAAATGAATTTTTAAAATGGTAAAGATAAATGAATTCCATAAATTATAAGAAAAGAAAAAGAAAAGTTAAGAGAATTGAGATTTTAAGGATATTTAATATTTTTAGAATAAGGGCGTGGCAAACACTTTAAAGCTGCAAAGTATAAACATTTTAGTTTGATTCTCAAATGAATTATTTGATAAATAGAAAAAAAAGGCAACGATTACAAGAATTAAAAAAGTGGGCGTGGTAATTAATTATAACTTTTTTAAGATACCCTTGTAAAATTGTAAAATTTTGTAATTTGCAATTTTAAGTTCTTTAGGAAAAACTGATCTGGATTTCTAATCATTTGGAAAATTCATGATTTCAAGGAGTTATTATGCCAAAGTGGGCGTGTTTGCCCTATAATCGATTTGATCAATATCTAATTTGAATTTTTCATAATATATATGCAATGGTTGTTAACAAGTTTCCAATAAACAGAAATTGGCTTCAAATTGAAACCAAATTTTCTTTAAATGTACCATTCAAAATTAGTTCAAAAACATTGGTTCCTCTTCTGAATGAATGAGATTTACGGTTTACGATTTCTTTTTTGCAATGTACAGAACTTATTTCTGGAATTGATTAAGTAAAATTTATTTTATAGAAATTTTAATATAAATTTCAAGGACCCACAAGGACCTTTAGCTTTTCAAAATTAATAGGAATAGAATTTTTAAAATTAATTTCCATAGAAAGGCATCATTATAGAAAAATTATCAAAATTGTTAAAAAGTAATATGTTGGTACAAAAAATTTGGCACACAACAGTTGGAAAGAACTTTGGCCAATTTTGTGTATTTTCTTCTAAATAATGACCCTTTTTTTTTGATTAGTTGGTAGAAATTTTATAAATATTTTTATTCCAAGATTATGAATCCTTAAATTTTTCTAAGAATAAATAGTCACAAAAAAAAAAAAAGCTGTCACTATTCATGTAACAAACTTTTTTAGAAGACACCTTCTGCGTAGATATTTGGAATTAAAAATGAAATTTCAGCAAAAGTTAAATTTTGAAGTGTAAACTTTTTATGAAGCCTTATTTTTGTTTTGTTACAAATATTTTTTTTTTTTTTTTTTAATAAAATACCGACGGCCAATTGTAGCGCCAAATATTCGAAATACTTATTTAAAATAAAACGCATAGAAATCTACACTGGTCTGCCAAAAATTTTTTTTTGTTGTTGTTCAGTTGCAATGCTGATGCATTCATATGTCCATCCATCTGCCTGAACGATCAATTTCGTCTTATTTTTATAAGTAAGAATTTCCTTATTTAATTTTCATAGATCTTCCTCTTCTTGCTTTATTTTGTACACCACTTTTCATTGTTGTTGTTGTTGTTGTTGTTGTTGTTGTTGTTGCTGCTGCTGCTGCTGCTGCTGTTGCTTTTCATTTTTATTGGTATTATTTAGTTGTCTTTCAGTTCAATTCAGCTAATCTGGACAAAATTTCCTCTTCAATTTTATTGATTTTTTTTGTTATTATTATCATTATTCTTTTACATCTTGTTATTATTATTGTTATTATTGTTGTTGTTGTTGTTTTATATTCGTTTTTATATATTTACACGTTTCGCTTCTGTTACTTATCATTTTCAATGCCAACTGCTGCTTCCTTCCTCCAAACCAAATTGTCTTCAAATATCAGTGCGTGTGTGGCGTTTTCTTACCTTAATTTAACAATTGCGTGTGTGTAGTGTATGTGTATGTGTATGTGTAAGTAGAAGAAGAGTGCAATTTTGCGAGTGTGTATTTTGTATTATTATTTGTTTGTTAACAATTTTTTTGTTCACTTCATTTGTTTTCTGAGTCGCATTAAATATTTACACACAATAAGTATTGTTTTTTCATGCCTCTATGTCCGTTCCATGCCATACTCATTATCTCATTCTATCCTGTCTGTCTGTCTGTTGTTTGTTGTTGTCTGTGTCTGTCTGTCTGTTCTGTCTGTCTGTCTATGTATTTGACAATAGGCTTAAAGAATAATAACTTTTGGAGACGTATTGTCTCCTTCATAGAAATTTTCACTTATAAAGGGTCTTTCAAATTGTACGTTGAAAATTTTAAATAAAAATGATATGAATTCTTTGTAAAGCAATAGGAGGGAAAATTATGAGAATTGTAACATAATTTAAAATTTCAAGTGAGTTGGCAAAGATTTACAGACTTGATCAGGCTAATTGAGCCAATGGAATCATTGATTCAAAAAGTTGAGAAAATTAATTAGAACACTGGACGATACAATTATTAGCTTGAGACTTTTTAGGTTGATAAAAATAAAGGTACTTATAACGTTTGTTTGGATCTAAAAGGTTAATGGCCTTATTATTTGATTGACTTGGTGTGGAATCACTAAATCAATGTGATTAATAAAATTAAAGGTTCATGTAATGGGCTAAACGATTTTTTGGAATCAATAAATCAATGAGATTATTAAGTTAAGTGGTTTAATTTATCAATCGTTCAACGTAATAAATAGAAGTAGCCCATTCTTAAGGGGCTGCTTAATTTACTGGACTTTTAGAAACAATAAATCCGTAAAAGTTATGGCTTAATGGGCCCATGGGCAATAGAAATATCATTCGAATTAAGTGCTTCGGGTTATAATAAATAATGAAGGCCCAGATAAGGCTCATGATTTATATTACGAATTAATTGTTGTTGTTACAAAATTTTAAAAAATTCCAAAGACGCTCAATTTGGCAGACCCTTTTCTAATATTTAAGGTGTTTATCTTGTGTTTGTTGTTATTGCTTTTACTGTTGTTATTATTATGTTGTTGTTGTTGTTAATGTTGTTGTTATTTTTGTTAAGTGAGCGTATTTAAGTATTTAAAATACTAAGTATGTGAATTGATATTCTACTCTACTTTAAATGTCATCAACGTCATCAACGTCATCATCATCTTCATCATCTTCATCGTCTTTATCGAAAATGTCAACCATAATAAAATCTCTTCTTTCTTTGTGCGTTTTATTTGTTTTGTTTTTTAGTTTTAGTTTTAGTTTTAGTTTTAGTTTTCATTCTCCTTCGTCTTAACTTCTTTTATTTTGCAACATTTATTATAACAATGTTTGATTGTTTGTTTTGAGAGGATCATGTTTGAAATCTTATTGTACACACACAAATGCACACAAATGCACACAAATGCACACAAATATTTAGTTATTTATTTGTTTTTGTTGTTGCTTTTTTTTTTCTTATAGTGGTTTAATCTTTCTCTGATTTTTCTCCCCCTTTTCACGTTTTCTTCGTATACCCATTTTGTCGGTTTTAAAACGATCTATAAAAAATTAAGTAGGATATTTTTTTTTTTTTGGTTCTTGATTTTTTTTTTTCTTCTTTTTGGTGAAGCAAAAAAAAAAGGGAATTGCTAAAGAGACTAACAAACGGAAGGAAAGAAATATATAAAGGTTAAAAGAAAGAAAGAGAGAGAAAGAAAAGAGACAGAGAGAGAGCGATAGTCAGTGTTTGGGCATGCAAAAGAGATGGCAAGAGCTTCCAATCGAATTGTTTTACTTTAAAATACTGAATTTTGAAAGGGACACAATTCTGAAATAGTTCAGAACAAAAATTGAAGAAATATAAAACATTTTTAATTTTGCATATTAAAAAATCATAAAAATTGTAAAGAACGAGTTAAGTAAATTATTCTTTAGAATGAGCCTGAATTAGTTAGAGTCTAAGAATTAAGAAAATGTCTAAATTTTTATGTTAAATTATTCTTATTTTAGATTTCTCTTTAATTTGCTCGGGTTTCATCTTTACGTAACTTTATACATTTTTCTCTTTTAAATAAAAAAAAAAAAAAATAGTATTTCATCAAAAATTGTAAATTATAAAAAAGTAACGCACTTTATTTTAAAATCATACATTTTGTTATTGTTGTTGTTTTTATAAGAAATTTGTCTAAAGTAAATATTTCTTTAAATCAATAACTTACAGCTAACTGAATATCAAGTGACAGATTTATTTGAAGTAACGTTTAAGTTATATTTAGTCTGAGCCCAAACAGGGATGGGCAAACATTTCCTTAAACATTAAATTTATTTATTTAAATTGAATCAAGTTTTTAAGGTAACATGTAAATTAAAATTTTTGTTTTAAATTTTAACATGAAATCGATTTTAACATGACTTGAATTTTAGGTCTCCTAAGAAAACAAATTAAAGCGAATTTTCGCTTCACAAAAACACTCATTAGAGTTTTTGAAAAAATTTTCGATTTTATACGCTTTAAAGAAAATCTAATCATAGAAATAGAGCCTTGGAAATTGATGCATCTAATTTGCCTAATTTGACAATTTGAAAAGTTCATATTGCACTGAATTAATCAAAATTGATAAGGCCATTTTTTTTTCTTAATTTCATTCTAATTCAAATTTATCGTGATGCTTTAAAATTTTGAATAATACTTTCTCAATTATCCATTTATATGCTTTGTAGTACTTTCTGAAGGATCTTTTTAAAGTTTAAGTTTAAAGTTCTCGCTAAACTTTATAGTTTAGATTTGATTCGGCATTCAAAATGGACATGAAAAGGGAAGGATTTTTTTTCTAACTTCATTTACAAAACATGGCCTTGCCTTTAGCGTCTTATGACAACTCTGAGCGAGTAAAAAGGAGATAGACTCTTACTCTCGACATTTCTCCCTGTTTCAAATGGAAGCCAACTAAAAGTAAAGCTAAAGTAAAAGTTTTTACTTTTTTTCATGTGGATTTTTTCAACATTTTTCTCATATGTTATATCATAAATATACAGTTAGCACTTTTACTGTTGTTGTTGTTGTGTTGTTATTATTATTATTGTTGTTGCCATGATTGCTACTTATGTTGTTACAGAGTTTCTTCTACTTATTCTCATAAATAAATTGTTCAATTTATTTGCTTGTAAAAGCAAGAATGTGCAAAAAAGAGATAGAGAAAGAGAGAGTAAGAGAGCTATAGATCCTTATGGGAAGAAACATGAAACGTATAAGTTAAGTAAGTCAAAACTTACGCTTTCTTAATGCGTCACAACTTGTACAAATTTATTATGTAATTTCTTATAATGTTAATATATGCATGATATACATACACACATACACACATACACACATACACATATATATACTATATATAATATATATATATGAACGCACTCATAAATTGTTCAAATTTAATAAGAAGAGAAACATAAAGAAACGTTTATGCAAAATTGAAGGCGCCTGCTAAAGTCGTGTTTTCAGTTAAGAAGAAGAAGAAGAAGAAGGAGAAGAAGAAGAAGATGTAGAAGAAGAAGAGAAAGTGGTAGAGAATAGAGTTAAAAAAAATTAACTTGTAATGCGTTTCGAGGGATTTTTTTCCTTCGTCTTCTGGCTTCTTCTGGAAGACACGGCATGGCCCCTTTTTTAAAGGTCAGCTGGTTAATTAATCGATAATGAGTAAAAGTGAGCCCAAAAAGTTTTTTATATATAATTGTAATGATTAAGCATAATCGTTTAAAATTGAAGAGAATTTCATTGCCGTAACTCTTGTTGTTGGTCTTACTTTAGATCCAAGATCAATAACACCAAATTGTAAGGTAGGACAAGGGAGGAGGAAAAAATGCTTAGCGTAAAGTTTCTACAGATGTTAAATGATGGCTTTTAATGAATTAAAATGGGTTTTGAAAATGAGAATAGAAGTTTATAGATGAACTTTATTGAATTTTTATAGGTCTAAATATATTTAAATGATTCAAAGCGATTTTAAAAATGCCTAAAACAGTCCACATAAATTTAAGGGATTCTACATTTGGATGTGGAATTTTATAAATCTAATTATTAGCATAAATGAATTCAAATTATATCAAATGTGGGTATAAATGCATGTGGCTGGTCTTGCATGGATCTGAAGATAAATGCAGATGAGTCTAAATTTATTCAAAGAAAACCTATTGATCAAAAGATGAAAACTAATAGAATCAAGTTGAGTCTAAGATATTTTATGCAATTTAGGAATGAATGTAAATCAATCTCAAATAGTTTGGAAAGTTATAGATAGACCTAACGATGAGCTTTGTGAGTTTTATCGATCTGAGAAATAAAAATTTATGATCCTAGTTATATCGAAATGGATTTTATTAAGTCTAAATTGATTGAGATGATTCAAATTGTTAGGATAGGTTGCAAATGGATTTCTAAAAAATCTGGGCAATGACTTAAATCAATCTAAAGTGATACAAAGGTTCTTATTAATTTTTGAATGGTTGTAATTCTAGGAGATCGTAAATAAATCTAAATTAACTTAAAACCTTTCAAATGGACTTTCAAGGGCATCCATAAGTAGCTAGGTTACAGAAATGGATGAGTAGAAATGGGTCTAAATGGATCTAGACCAAATGAAGCTTTTATAAATAAATTTTAGCATGTTTGAAGAAATTTACATGAATTTCTATGGATTGAAATTGATCTAGAAGAATTTCGAAAAAGCTTAAATAGAAATGAGTTGCGAATGAATTAAAATGACTTCACTTCAAGAATGCCTGAATGAATCGTATACAATTTTAAATAATATAATTTCATTTTCCTTTTTTTCTTCATATTTCTTCATATTTCTTCATTTTCAATTTCTTTTCCATTCGATACCTTTCTGCCACTTTGTTTCCTTTTTTCCTTTTTTTTTAATACTTTATTTTTATGATTTGGTTTGGCTTTTTTCGGCTTTGCTTTCAATCGAGACAAAAACCAACTATATTTTTGGCCACAATATGAAAAGATGAAAAAGGTAACAAAAGCCAAAGAAATCAATATAAAATAAAATAAAATAAATAAAATAAAATAAAAGAAATGATCTCAAACGAATAGAGCAAAGAAGAGAGAATAAAAGGAAAACATAAAGAAAAGTAGGCGAGAAAAAGTGCCGAAAATAATGAAATGAAGCGTTTGTTGTTTATCTCTTTATCTTTAGCAAAAGTAATATGATCCTCTTTTTCTTATTTTCAACGCTTTTTGTTTTGCTTTGTTTTGTTTTGTTTGTTTGCGTTTACTTACAAAAAGTATGCATTCAATCGTTAAGGATAAATCTAAAGGACTAAAATAAACCAAAAAAAAAAAAAAAAAAAATAAATAAATAAATAAATAAAAAATTAAAGAAAAAGGGAAAAGATTTTTACAAAGTGATCATTAATAATAATAATGCTAATAATAACAACAAACAGATAAAGAAGAAGAAGAAGAAGATGAAGAAGAAGAGTAAGGGAGAATCATGAAGAAGATGAAGAAGCATTAAGCAACATTTTGTCAAAACTATTAAAACTTAAAAGTAGAAACCCTTAAAAACCTTGAAAAAAATCGAAAAAAAGGGGAGGTTTTCCATTCACCTATTTTACTATCTCTTTCTATCTCACTATTTTAATGTAGCAAATGTTTCAAATGCATGTAAAGTTCGTGATAAGGAAAAGAGTGAGAATTTCAGATTTTGGTTGATGGTTCACATTAAAATTGAGTGATCAAGTGATGCAAACGTGCTATTGATACAATTTTGTTCTTCATGGTTGTTGTTGTTGTTTTGTTGTTGTTATTGTTGCTATTTATTATTATCATTATTACAATTATTTTGGATTTTTATTGATTAATTTTTTACATTAACCATTTGTCTTCACTTATGACAATCATACTGTCTCTTTCGCTCACTTTCTCTCTCACTCTCTCTCACTCTCTCTCACAATCATTTCGAGACTTCCTCTCAGGGAAAATTTCCGCCTTTCTCGTTTATTTGAAATACAATAAAAGGAAATCAAAAAAAAAAATAAATAAATAAAAATAAAAAAAAACACAAAAAAATCATTAAAAACGTAACAACAATAAAAAAAGGCATTTAAGAGAATTTCCGTTATATAAATAATAATAATAATAATAATTTAAGCATGATTTATGATTTCATTGAAATTTATATTTTCACAAAACAGATAGACGGACCGACGCACAGACAGACAAATAGACAGACAAATAGACAGACAGACAAATAGACAATTAGAGAGATAGAAACTAAAAAATCATTAATAAATATTTTCATTTTCATTATACCGTACACCAATAGTGGTATTATGGCTTTATGCAGATTGTTTGGGTACAACCAAAAGAATTTGAGATAGATTTACTTATTTATTATATCAAATGCCTCCGCATCACTTATTGATTCGATTTAAGATCGACCATCTGTCCAATGTTTGATCGACCATATAAATTTTTTATTAACTTATAGATTGCAATTTTTGAGATATTTCAATAAAAATTTCATATATGGGTAATGGTATGTTTTGGCTCAGACATGAACCCCCTATTGAAAATGGTTAAAATTGGTTTATTTTTATGTTTAAGTCCCATAAAAGGCTCTTCTTAAAAAAAAAAGCCGTTCCATGGAAAAACATTACAATATTAAATATATTTTAATCTAAATTGGTGCTGGATTTAATATTAAAATGAAAAAAAAATAAATGTTGCAAATCTGGCCAAGATTGGTCCATTTTTACGGCACCACCTTTCAAAAAAAGTAAAAATTATGTATAAAAAGTTTTATTTTGAAATATAATTTAGCGGAAATTGGCAGTGTCTTGAGTTTTGACATGAGTCCGGATCGATCTATTTTTATGACCACTTCCCATATAAAGCCATTATCGAAGAGGTTGTTGGAAAAAAAAATTACCTAAATTTATCAAAAATACGCATTGTTTTTTCTTTTAAACTAAAAACTATGTGTAGCAAATTTGGTCTAGATGGGTCTATTTTTTGAAATTTTTGTCATGTGACAAACTTTTTAAATAACAGAAACACTACAATTTTTTTTTTTTTAAAGAACATTTCTCAAGAGTCTGTAGTAAGCAAGCAGTACACTTTTAAAAAATTCTAATAATTTTGAAAGAGGGCCTCATCGGAAAAAAGACGTCCTTGTTTTTTTTTTTTTTTTTTTTTATAAATTTCTCAAGATCAAATAAAAATAAATGGCTTTACAGTTCTGCTTTCTCAAACGCTTATTAATATAAAACGCAGTCCATGGAACAAAAGTTCCACATATCTCGGAAAATGATCCAAATTTGGAAAATAAAAATAATCAATAACGCTTTAAATGGAAAACAAAGTGATTTTTTAAGGAGGCAAAGTAATTAAATTTTTGTTACAACGAATTTCCGTATTCGAAAAGAATTCAGCGTAAATTTTTAATTCTCCAACAAATGTTTGGCAGAAATTTCCTTTGACAGAAAACTTAAAAGGAAAGGACCTTGAGTTAAAAAGCTACTATTCACAAAAAAAAAAAAAAAACCATTTCAAATCATTAAAGATCATTAAATTTGAAATAAAAAGTAGCGCTTAGTACAAAATTCTGAAAAAATTGACGCCATTTTGTTGGAACCTTAGGCTTTTTCCTCCTTTTTGCTCAAGGATTACAATTATTATTTATATGGTTATTATTATTATTATTATTATTATTATTATTATTATTATTATTATTATTATTATTATTATTATTATTATTATTATTATTATTATTGTTGTTGTTGTTTGTTATTATTGTTATTGTTATTGTTGCTGCTATAACTTATATAAATTCAAGAAGTCTTCTTTTCTCCTTGAAATAAACTTTATGAATCCATGAAATTTAAGGTGATTTTTTTTTGTTTTTTTTTTTTGTTAGTTTTTCAATAATTTTCAATATAACACAAAGAATTTTCTGTTTTCTGTTCGGTTCTGTTCTGTTCCTGTTTTGTTTTGTTCTGTTCTGTTCTTTTTTTTATTTTGTTTTGCTTACATTCAAATTCGATTCATTGAAATTATTATTACTGTTATTATTATTATTATTGTTGTTGTTGTTGTTGTTGCCATTTACATACTTATCCCAGAAATTTCTCTTTTTTTTTCTGTCATTTCTGTAAATTTTCATTTCATTTCATTTCATTTCATTTCATTTGTTTATGCATTTGTGTGTGCTTTTACTTGTTTTTTTACTTCATATGAAATGGGTGTTTGTTTGTTTTTTTGTTTTTTTGTTTTCTGTTTTTTTCTTTTTTTCCTCCATTTAAGTAAAATGTCAATTGCAGTGATTTTTATTTTAATATATTTTGTTGCTGCTATTATTGTTGTTATTATTACAATTTCTTTTTTGTTATTATTACAATTTCTTTTTTGGTTCTCTTTACTTCTCCACATGTCAAAACAAGAAAAAATTTGAACAAAAAAAAAAAAAAAGAGTAAAAAAAGTAAAATAACAAAAAACGAATGAGCGAGCAGAAAGAAAAAAATATTGCACGTTCTCTGTAAAATGGAAAAAATTTATATATAAATGTATATATATATATGTGTATATGTGTGTGTATGTGTGTGTGTGTGCTTTTAATAGCATTCATATTGCATCTTTATATACAGATTTTTTTTTTTTTTGCTACAATTTTTGTTGTTGTTTGTTGTTAACTCCCCCAATAGCAGCTCGCGTTTTCATATGAATTTTCGTTTAAAGCGATCACCCAGAAGTTGAAGGTATGTTCATTTTGGCATTATGTTCGTGCACTTTCAAATGGGAGCTTCGCACACCTCACAAAGTATACTTGAACAGCATTAAAAACTGAGTTGATTTGGAATGTCTGTCTGTTTGTCTGTCTGTCTATCTCCCTGGTCTTCTATCCATCTTCCCGTGCTAGTATTCTCTCGCTTGCAACAAACGCTTAATAACTTGCAGACAGTTTGATATTTAATATGGGTAAAATTGTTCGCAGTACAAGCCCAAAATGCAATGAGATCATCTCGGTTTTTTAAGCACATTATTTGCAAACTACAAAAGATAGAAAGCTAACATTTTTTACAAGTCGTAATGTCATGGGTAAACAACAGCTGTCCAAAAATCATATAAATCAAATATACCCACATGGAATTACACAATATCAAAATTTCTTGTTTTTATGTTAACATTTTCAAATTCCTTTTAAAAAACTGAAACAGACTCTGAATTATCATGTATCATGTATCATGGTTTAGGAGTGGTGGGTATTTAATAATTGGCCCTAGCTAAATCTAATTTTCTTGCTTGTTTTACTTCATTTTCATATCTTGTATTTTCTTTCGGTTGGTCCATGTTTATTCGTTTTTTTAATTGTTCGATTGTTCGATTGTTCGGTTTTTCTTTGTTTATTATTACATGGCTTGACCACACAATAACTGTAAATTGTTTATATAACGGTACATATTACTGCTGTTATTCTTGCTATTATTATTATTATTATTATTTGTTGTTGCTATTTTTCTCTTTCTTTGTTTACAATATGGAAATATTTTTATAGTGAGACAAAAAAAAAAAAACTAATGGCAAAATGAGAAAGAAAGAAATTTATATGAATTTTACAACGATTTGCGTTTCATTTTATTTCATTACATTTTACTTTTCTTTACTTTGCTCCATTTAAAATGGGCCTTTCTTTCACATATTATTCTGATATTGATAGATGTCATTAAAAGAAACAGAAGAAGAATTTAAATTTACCTTTTTTTTTTTTTTAATATAAATTTACTAGAAAATTAAAATTGGCGGCTTAAAAATGAAAAATTGAATCCAAACATTTGAAACATAAAGAAACGACAACTTTTTATTATTCGCATTAATTTTCAAATTTCAAATTTCTTAAATGTTGCAAGTCCAATATAAATCAGTGCAATATAAATCATTCTCGATTGTTCTGAAATCTTTCTGCTTTTCTTAAGCCATCACAAACAAAACCAAATTTACAAAAATCCAAATTTAATAAATTTTCTTATTTTATGAAAGATGTGACAACTTTAATTTTATTTTAAATATAAAAAGTTTCGAAAGGACAAAGTATAAGAAGAAGAAGAAAAATCTTAAATAACAGACTTGAAGAAAGTTCTAAAGCTTTTGCAAAACGTACGAAAATATTTTGTAAAGAAATAAGAACAAGAGAAAGATAATAAGATAAATGGGTGGGTAGATAGAAAGGGAGAGACATAAAAAGATAAAGAGCAAAAGAGGTAGCAAGAGTAAGATAAATTTTTAGTTGGAGATTTCATTAGAAAAATATGGGCGTTTTTAAATATATTGTTGAAAAGGGTGCTTTTTTCTTATCTTTCTCCACCTCTTATCAATCCTATGTTTCTCTTTTCAACCCTATTGCAACAATCAAATGTAATACACGCACACATTCACACATTCATAAATTTATAGATTCATTCATGAATATTTAAGTTTTAAGCCTAGAAATTTTTCATTCAACACACGCACACACACACACGCACACACACACACGCTCGCACATACACATACGTACACACATATACTGACATATATACACATGTATAGTGGAATATTAAAAGCTGTCAAAAGCAAAGATGCTTTTTAGACACAATTTCTATGCGACCGTTTCTTTTATGATGTTTCTCTATCTTTGCTATTTCTTCTGCTTTTTTTTTTTAGAAAAAAATGCTTTTTTATATTCTCTTTTCAATTTATTATTATTATTGTTGGAAATTGAAAATTTTCAAATTTTCTCTCTCTCTCTCTCTCTCTCTCATCGCTATCCCTTTCTTTCTCTCTCTCTTCTTTATATATATCCTTTGTTTTATCTCTCTCTCTCTCTATCTATCTCTATCTATCTTCATATATATATCTTCTCTCTCTCTCTCTCTCTCTCCATATATGAATGTGTGTTTGTATGTGTATGTATGTGATATTTGTAAATGGTGAATGGTGACTGCAGTGGGTGGTTGGCAAAAATTCTTAATATCCTTAAAGTGGTTGATTTTGGTTTGATGTTTCTTTCATTCATTCTCATTCAATAAATAAGATATGCACAACCGACATAAAAGAATAAGAAGAAGAATAGAGTAAATTTTAAACAATTTATGTTATTATGCATGTGCGCGCGGTTGTATTTAGACAAACAACAGCAACAACAACAGCAACAACAACAGTAACAACAACAGTAACAACAACAACAATAACAACATCTAATAATAATAATAATAAGAAGTAAAGAGTAAAAGTCGAAGAAAATTAAGATTTTCATGGTTTTTTGTTTTTTTATTTCTTAGCTTTAGCATCGCCTCAGAAAAACTTATCAAAATTTATAAATTGTAATAAATAAATGTTTTAAATGTCCTTGCATCTCTTCACCGTTAACCAATAACTTTTGATATTCTCATAACTTTTTATACGCCACTTTAAAAGGCATCCTCCATAAATAGTAGCTGACCCTTTAAAAATGTGTGTAAGGCAGGCCCACTTATTATTATTATTATTATTATTATTTATATTGTTAGTCTTAAGGCCATTTGACTGTAAGGACTGCAATGCGACAATTTTTTTTTGCCAAAATAGTTTTGCAATAACAGTAACAACAAGAAGAACAATTTTGACGACATGAAGATTTTCATACAAAAATCTTCATCATCAGACAAGTAAGCAATTTCTATTCTCTTCTATTCTCATAATTTTTATTGTTACTGCTGTTATTGTTATTATTATTATTCATGTATGTGTGTCAAAAATCTTCTGTTTCTTTCCTTTTCTTTACATCTAAAAGTAGTGTTCACATTTCTTACATTAGTTGAAGAGAACAACTAAAGGAAATCTCCTTCATTTATTTGATATTTTCAAATTATATAATCCATAAGAAATTTGTTGTTATTGTTATTATTGTTGTTGTTATTATTATTGTTGTTGTTGTTGTTGTTGTATACACACATATATGTCTTAGCCAGATCATACATTTATGTAAGAAGAAAATAAATGAAAAGTAAGAAGAAGAATTTATTGAAAAATGGTGTAATTCTTGTTTTTTTTTCATAAAAACGGGCGCATGCTTAGAAAATAAAAAGAAAAGCAAAAACAAAAAAAAAATAATAAGGTCATTTTTCAATAGAAAATACTTCAACTGCTAGTTTGTTGTTACTATTGTTATGGTTGTGATTTTAGACGGTCCTCTAAATCATCTTCTATTTATTAATATTTAGACAGTTAAATGCGTTTCATTCCATAATTTTAACGCCACCTTTTTTATAAGTAGACTTTAGAGATAAACTTACAATGGATTTCCAATATTCATTAGGAATCAGCGAGCGTTTTTCTTGTTGTACATTAAATTCTATTTCGACTAAATTGCAGCTTGTTCATTTTAACCTTCCTGATATTCCTCTAAAGAACCGCTCTAAAGGAACCGTTCTACCCAATCTGACTGTTCTTACCGTCCATCCCGTCCTTGGTGGCTTAACCATCCTGACCTTCCCAACGAACCTAATTGTCCTTACTGTTCTAACTGTCTTACAGCCCTAACCGACATCATCGTATATACCGTTCTAATCTACTTAACCGACCCATTCGTCCTAAACTACCTAATTGATCTAGAACTCTTAACTGTTTTTAGTGCCCCTATCCTCCCAATTGTCTTAACCGATCTATTCATATTAAATTTCCTAGCCGATCCAGAGGTCTTAACCGTCCTTACTGCCTTGCCTAACGGCCTTAACTGTTTTTACTTCCCTTACCATTTCAAGCGACTTAATCGGCCTTGCCGATTAAGTCGATCTAACAATTTTACTGTCCTTACAGTTCTTACTTACATTGCCGCCCCAATCGTCTTAATCGGCCTATCCGTCCTAAACTTACCTAACCGATCTAACGGTCTTAACCTTCCTTACTGCCCTTACCATTTCAAGCGATTTAATCGGCCTTGCCATGCTAAACTTGCTAAACGATCTAACGATTTTAACTGCCCTTACCATCCTAAACGCCTTAACCTATCGGACCCATTCGTCCTAAACTTATCTAACCAATCTAACGCTCTTAACCGTCCTTACTGCCCTTACTATTTATCGCCTTTGCCGATTAATTCGATCTAACCATTTCCTGTGTTCTTAATTATTTAGCTGTCAGGCGCAAATAAGCCATGAATATTGGAATTTCAGAGACATAGATCACAAGACGAATCAGTACAAAGCGCGCTCTTCTTTTCAATGTTTAATTTCAATTCCATAATTTCAAGTTGACAATTGGCCATTACAATAATCGCACAAGCCTCGAAAATATTAACAAATATTTTAAAAATATGATTCTCTTAACTTTTTATTATAGAAATTTTTATAGCAAAACTTAAAAGAAAATGAAAATTTTATAAAGAAATGAAAGTCCTTAACATTGACACAATTTTTTTTTTACAATTTTTCTCTTCTTCTTCTTTAGTTTTAAATAAAATTTTCTATACATAAAAATTGTTTTTCTTTTAAAATTGAATTTTTTTAATGAAATCAATAAGTTTCTCTTTATAATTCACAATTCAAAGTCATTTATTTTTCTTATTAATTTTTGCCGGATAATTGAAAGTACTTCTGGATATTTAAAAAATTATCCATTTAATTTGTTTTTTTTTTTTCTAGTTTTTTCTTCATTGTCCAGCCAATTTGTATTAGTCGCTTGTTTATTAATTTAATATTTTTTATGATCCAAAATTTTTTTGCTTCTTTTTTTCTTCATTATCCGTTTATCCGGTTAATCAAGTTATACATATTATTTTAATGGCTCATTTAAATTATATCAAAAACAGAAAATGAGAAAAATACTTATTTAAAAAGAAATAAAATGTTGCGAATACAACAATATAACAACAACAACAACAACACAGCAGCAACAACAACAAGAACAATAATAGAAGCAAAAAAAAAAAAGAACAAGAAAATCAGCAATAATAATATCGACAACTGCAACAACATTATTTGTATCAAATTACGCTATTCATATAAAAATTTTTGTAAAAAGGACCCAAAACAACACATTAATAACAACAACAAAAAACAACAATAAATATTAAACAAGAAGAAGAAGTAGAAGAAAAAAACTAAAAAAAAAGAAGAAGAGGAAGATCCATACTAAACTGAAATGCAACAATTTAATATCATTTTCATTTATTATCATTTTTAAATTGTTGTTGTTGTTTTTGTTGTTATTGTGCAATTTGTGTTTGTCTGAATATCACTAACTAAATAATGACACCGCTAAATACCGGATGACGATAATAATAATAATAACGACGGCAATGGCAATGGCGATGGCGATAGCGATGGCGATGGCGATGGCGATGGCAATGGCGATGACGATTATTTTGATACTTGATATTTAATACTGATAATGAAGATATGCGCTCGCTCTTATTGATCATTATTATTACATGCATACACATATACACATACATACGTTAAGTATAACCTTAAGCTGACTTTAAGTAATTGTTACATATTTAACAACATTTTAAGCAAAATAAATGACTAATTTATGTGCATTCCAATTTATGTGGGCAAAAGTAACAACAACATAAAACAAAAATGTGAAAGAATATCGTAAAATCTTGAAATTTTATATGACTTGAAAATATTGTAGGTGTTGTAGTAACATTGTAAAGCCTCTCATGCTTTGCCAATAATAACCTACCTATACAAACTTATTGGACTTTCTTTCATTCTCTTCTACTAGATAGTATGTCATTTACTTCAAAATTATATATTAATAGCCGTACATATCTACCTTTATCCAGTATTTTCTACTTTCTAATCTATAAATTTAGAACAGACCTATATTGCAAATTACTTTAAGGAGGCAAAATGTATCCAATTTCATAAACATTTTTCCATTTTTGGTGAACTAATAAATCTATGGGGAATATTTAAATCGCAAAGTTCCATTTTTGGAATCGCTTTTCATTCAGAATATGAAACGAATGTGCTCTTAGCAAAATATTTTATGTTGTTTACGTTATACAAATTTTGAACCACTTGAAAAGTTCTCGGTAGAGTTCACTTTAAAAATCACTTATATATTCATTTTAAAGTTCTTTTTGGAGTCCACTATACACAGTGCTCTTTACATAGTCCAGTTCAGTTAAGAGTTTATTTTGGGGTCCACTTTGTGGTCCAATTATGTTCAGAATCCTTTTCAAAGTTCGCTTTACACTCCACTTCAGGGTTGATTTCAGAGTTCAGTCAAAGTTCTTCACTTTGGGGTCCACTTCACAGTTCCGTTCAGAGTCCTCTTCAAAGTTCGCTGAACACTTCATTTCAGAATTGATTTCACAGTGAATTTCTTAGTTCAGTTCAGAGTTCTTTTTAGGGTCCACTTCACAGTTCTGTTCAGTATCTTCTTCAAAGTTCGCTTTACACTCCACTTCAGAGTTGATTTCATAGTCCATTTCTTAGTTCAGTTCAGAGTTCTTTTTGGGGTCCACTTAACAGTTCTGTTTAGAGTTCTTTTCAAAGTCCCTTAACACTCCACTTCAGAGTTGATTTCACACTCAATTTCGTAGTTTAGTTCAGAGTTTTCTTCAGAGTCCACTTATCAGTTAAGTTTAACGTTTTTATCAGATTTCACTTCAGGCTTCATTTTAAAATCCTTTCTCAGTCGATTTTACGGTACCCATTTTATACAATCCATTTCACAGTACAATTCAAAGTCCACTTCAGAAATTCTTTTCAGAGTCCATTTCCAAGCCCATTTTACAATCAACTTCAGTGTTTGCTTTCGAATCCATTTTACAAACCCATTTCACACTTCATCTTTAGTGCAATTTGTAAAATAATTTTCCTTAAATTTCAATTCTAAACTGATTAATTGTAATAAAAAATGCTTGGTGTAAGGTATTTAATAGTCCACCTTAACTAACCTTTATTGTATTTTTTTTTTCTTTTTTTCTTTTTTCTTTATGAAATTTTGTTAAATATATAAATTTTTCTGGTGTCATTTCATATAAAAAAAAAAAAAAAAAAGAGACAAACTTCTCAATAACAATAAATTATTGAAATAATAAGAATTGATTGGAATAATAAAAAAATGAATATAAAATCGTTTTAAAGTTTTTATTCAATTTTATTTATCGATTTTTGTTTTATTTTGTTTTGTTTTATCATTGTTGTTATTGTTATTGTTATTGTTATTGTTAATGCGTTTTGTTCTTTTTTAAAGGCCTTAAATGCGCTATTGGCCGGCTTTGACCTTTCTCTCATTTTACAGGTGTTTCAATAAATTATATTGTATAAAAAAAAATCATTTTATTAGGTTTTTTTCCCATTTTTTTAATTTTTACGTTTGGAATTGTCCCCTTTTATACGATTTTCGATTCATACAGGGGAGATAGAGAAGAGCGTGGTTCTTCTGTTTTTTTCTTTTGGTCTTTAAGGCAAATTCATAATTTTGTTGTTGTTGTTGTTGTTGTTGTTGTTGTTGTTTCTCTGTTTTATCCTTTCTATAAATGAAATACTCTATTTTCTTTACTTCAATTCTTTTATTTTCTCAAATTTCCTTCAATAAAACAAAAGTTCCTTGTTTTTTTTTTATTGCGTGTATTTTCCCGTAAAAATTTTCCAAGTCTTACAATATTAATTAAAAATTTTTCTATAAGAATTTTTAAGAAAATTTTTAACATCTTAATTTTTTTTTTTTCATAAATAATAATTTTTTTGTGTATATTTTTTTTTTTTTTTTTTTGTAAATTTCATTGAAAAATTTAGGTGAGAAACCATTTAAATGTGAGCATGAAGGCTGTGATCGTCGTTTTGCAAATTCATCAGATCGTAAAAAACATTCACATGTTCATACATCAGATAAGCCGTATAATTGCCGTATAAATGGCTGTGATAAATCTTATACGCATCCGTCATCATTGCGTAAACATATGAAGGTAAATATAAAGAAATAATTCGCTGGATATCTGGAAGAAGAACAAAATAACAATCAAAATGCAAGACGAAAATTTTAATTTTTTTCTTATGAATTTTTTCTTGTATTTGGTTTTCATATTATTAAAAATATTTTATAGATTCATGGGAATAATTTAGATGAGAAATCTCCAACAGATTTATATGATGAGACAGAAGGTGAAGAATCATCATCATCTAGTATAGTGACAGGTGGTGAACAGACACCACCATCGGCTGTACGTTTGGGAACAGATGGCGGCTCTTCTGCAACAACAAGTAGTAAATGTTCACCGAATTCCATTGATTCGGAGACGGGGCATACTATCGGTTTACATCACATACATTTGGCTAATCCAAATGCAACAATTGGTAGCAGCAATGCTCCATCAGCTGATCCAACAACTGGAATATCAACACATGCCCTTAACAATAGCAATGGTTATCATAGCAGCAGTACCAGTAGCAGTAGCTTGGGTTTAGGTTTAGGTGTAGGCGTAGGCGTAGGTTTAGGGGTCGGTGATATTGGTAATATTAGTCTTAGTTTAAGTGGTAGTATTAGTGGTAGTGGTAGTGGTAGTGGTAGTGGTAGTGGTAGTAGTGGTAATGCTGCTAGTAATATAAATGGTAATGGTTCGACTACAATACATTCAAACAATTCTATCGATAATTCAGCTAAATCACCAACCACATTACAATTATCAGCATATTTGCCACCGCCTTTGGGGCCGCCACCATCATTAGCGACGCCTGGTAGCGCTCATCATCATTATCAATATCAATATCATCATCATCCGCATCATCATCATCATCATCATGCACATCATCATCATTCGCATCATCATCAACATCATGGCAGTTTAAATGGCAGCCCATCAACTTATATGGCCAGTAGTCCAAATCAATCGTTCTCAATTAAAATCTACTAAATTTGCCCTTTCAAGTTTGCTCCTCGTACTCAATTTTTTCTTATTTCCAATCATTCTATTTTTACCAATTTCTTCTTCTCTCTGTCTTTCTAATTATTTCACTTCATATCGCTATCTCTGTTCTTCGCCAAATACCTGTCTTTGTTTTTCTGCATCTTCTTTCCCACTATCTATTTCTCTCTCTTTCTCTCTCTCTCTTTCTGTCTCTCTCTCTTTCCCCTTAGAAAGACCATCTCTATGGCTGTCTTTCTCGGACAGTCTGTGTGTTTTTTTTGGGTAGAAGAAGAAACTGTGCAAGAATTTTTTACATTTCAAGAAAAAGAACAAGCATTTATGGTACTTAGAAAAAGAGTGAGAGAAGAGAGAAAGAGATGGAGAGAGTAGAAGAGGGAGAAGGAAGGATAGAGAAGAAGAAAAAGAGAAAGGGAGGAAATAGCAATAGAAATTTTTTGTAAATTGTGCCCAGAATTAATTTTTTAGGTAATTCATTGAAAATTGATATATTTCAATATACGCATGTACACATTTACATATACAAACAAACATACATTCATTTGTATATATAAGTAATCATTTAATTGTATTGTTCGGCAGCTTTCTAAATCAAACGAATAAAAATTTTAGATAGATAAAGAAAGTGTAAGAGAGACAGAGATAGAGAAGCAGATAGATAGATACAGAGCGAGAGATAGAGAGAGAGATAGAGAGAGAAAGAGAGCGAGAGAGAGAGAGCATATGTAAAAATGAATAAGCATGAAAAAGAAAGAAAGAAAAGTAAATAAAAATCGAATTGGATTTTATTAAAAATTTCAAGAATTTGTCAAAATTTCAGGTGAACGGAAAATAAAAGAGGCGGATTTTGTGCTTTTTTTTTTGTTTTTTGAAAATTTTTCTTTAGATTTATTTTTAGATATATTCATTAAATTTTTCTGCTTGTAAGCGCTTCCTATGCCATAATGAAAAATCAATCCAAAGATTTAAATTTTTATTCTATAACAAATGCCACACCCATCTAAACTTAAAATTATATTAAAATAAATGAAAACAAAATAAATTATAATGATTATAAAAAATTTTTTATTTTAATAATATTTCGAATAAATTTTGAGCATAAACAAAAAAATGTATGTATTTAAAAAAAAAAAAAGAAGCAGAATAATTTCAAATATTTGTCAAATGATTTTTATTATTTACTGATTTATTCAAAAGTATTTTTTTTTAAATTTTATTATTAACGTTATATTTATGTGTATATTTTCAAATTTTAATAAATTATTTGCGATTAATTTTTTTAAACTTAATTTTAATGTATTTCATTATGTTTTCATTCAAAAAATTTATGAAAATTTTCCATTTCTCTTTGTTTCATTTGATTTTTTTGTTTTCTTTGAATTAAATAGATCTATTAAAAATTTTGTGCTTAAAAATTTTTGTTTTTGTCGCATTTTTTCAAATTTATTGTAATTTTGTTTAATGTTTTACGTTTGTTAATTTTCGCATTTTCATTTTAACGAATATTTTTCTTATATTATGTAATTTAAAATTACTTTTTATTGTAATTTGTTTTATAAATTAGTTTTTTTTTAATTTTCTTAATTTTGTTAATTTTCTTAATTTTCTTAATTTTGGTAATTTTCTTAATTTTTTTAATTTACTTAATTTTTTTAATTTTCTTAATTTTTAAAATTTTTCTTTTTGATTTGTTCATTTGTTGTTATTGTTGTTTTTTTTAATTTTTACAATTTCTGTAAAATCATTCTTTTTTATGTTTATTGAAAATTTCTTTGATTCCCCATGAGCTGAAATTATAAAAATAATAAATAAATCCGCCTCTAAATGCTCGATTTGTGCTTTCTTATTATTTTGAAAGGTTTTATTCATTTATTATGTTTTTTTTTTTTTGAATATCTAGGTTGAAGTTTGATGGTTTTCGTTAAAATTAATTGCAATATTTTAAGAATTTATTCATAAATAAAACTACAAATGAAAATTGTAATCCAAAAAAAAAAAAGAGAAATATAAAACTTAATCGTGAAAGCTTGTAAAATTTTTTTTCAAAGATCTCAAATGAACGTAAATTTGATAATTGGAATGGACAATAATTGAAAAGATTTGATCTAAATGTAAACTGAAAATGGTAAACTTATCTTTCTTCAGTTTTTATTTTCTTAATTGTTTTTTTTTTTTTTTTTTTTTTTTTTTTTTTTTTTGAAAAAAAGGCAGTAATCGAATTTAGATCAAAGTAATAAAACCATTTTTTTGGATAGACCTCTTTTTTGTTTTGAAAGTTGCAATGGAAAAAAATTGTTTCAATTACCGACAAGAGAGTATCATGGAAATGTACGTAACAATTCGAAAGTTTTGAGATGCGCCCAATTTTTTGAAAAATACCAAATGATTCTTAATCACTTTTGAAATGCTCTTAAAAGTATTCATCTGTTCTTCGGTGCGTTTTTTTATCCATGTAAATTTGTTATGAAAGTACAGGCTGCAATTTCAGAGCCCTTTTAATGAAATATGGCAAATGAGTATATTTTGGTCGAAGAAGAAATGTGGCAAAATGCGTTTCTTTTTTTGTGCGTAGAAATCGATTTATGCAAAAATTATGAATCCTCTGGCACTTTGATTATTTAATGGAAAAAAAGATATTAAAAATTTGATTCTTATGGGTCCATGGATTCCATGGCCCGTTTTAATATAATGAATCTTTCAAATCAATTGAAAATTAAGAAGTTTTTACATTTTCCTGATTTGAGCACAATTTGAGCACATTAATAAAAAATTGATATTGAGTATTTAAAACTGTAATTTTTGAACTTGATTTTCGAATTTTTAAAAAATTAATTTTTAATAAATAAAAAGGAAAAAGATATTTTTTTTGAATAATCTTTAATTTTGTTTGTAACTTTTATCTTTTGTTTAAATAATTTTAAAACCAAAAATTGAAAATTAAGAAAAACGAGACGAAATGCAAAGAGATTCAGCTAAACTTAACGAAAATTTTCAAATCCATTCCTTTTAATTTTTACTATTTCCAATTAAAATATTTAAAAGATTTTTTGCTTTATTAATTAAATAAATCGAACTTCCCATAAAATTAAGTAAAAATTTCATGTAAAATATATTTTGTAAAAAAAAAGCATGATGTAAAAAAAACTTAATTTGAAATCATCTAAATCAAGAATTTAATGTTTTAAATAGTTAGATAATAAAAAATAATAATAAATAGAAACAAATGTATAAATATTTAATGTTCTGTACAATTTCAATATTGAATTGAACTCATAAATGCAACAATAACAACAAAATCCATTTATAGCTTTCTAGTACAAAAAAAAAAATTAAAACAAAATTATAAATACAATAATTTTCTTAAAAGAAAAAGAAACAAACCAACAAAACCCAAATAAACTTGTAAAATATCTTAGAATAAATAACGATAAGAACAACAACAACAAAATCTATAAAATTCTATATATACATATATACATACATACATTCAAACATACATATGTATAACTTGGCCTTAAACAAAAAATACAATTTTATTTATGCTGTTTTTTTTTCTCATTCATCGTGTAACAAAATATTAAATAAATAAAATAAATAATATAAATGAAAAATGAATACAAAATTATATTAATAAAATAAAGCTGAGGAGTAAAATTTATATAAAAAACACTAATAAAAAAAATTTAACTTCAATAAATCAAATAAATAAAGATTTATAGTGAAAAACCACAAAAAAAATTAATGTTCATCTTTTAAAAATAAATTTACCATAAAATAATAAATTTTATATTTTAAGGAATTAGTAGAGCAGCTGAACAAAGGCCACAAATTAGGTATAGTCTTGATTTTAAAAAATTTTTTTAAAACTCAAAGTGTTAGAAAATGAACTGTTGCTTTAATGTAAAATCCAAATGGATGAGGCAAATTTCTATGGCCAGCATCTGAAGTTCTTATAGCATAATTGTTGGCATAAGTCCGTTAAGGTCCAATTGAAGTCCTATCTGTTACATCAAATATTTCAAATTTTTCTATGGATCAATTTTTTTGATTATTAGAAAATTCTTGAGTAACTTTTACAATTCTTGCTATGGCATATTTCTTTTAGGTTTCCAACATACTTCCACAAATTCGCAGCGATAAAAAGGAGTATAGCATTCGGATATCAGGAATAAGGCTTATACTAAATAAACTCTCTATACAGAATTAGCCGTGATCTTATTCATTAAATTAATGGAGTAATTTTTTTTAACATAACGCCCAATGGCTGGCGAAGTAGCAACTATTGTTACAATAGATAATACCGATACCGAAATTTATAGCTTAATATTTGATAAATCGAGGAGGTCATTTCTCTCTCTTATGGTTATTGAAGATAAGAAAGAATTGAAATTGTATCATGGAATTTATTCATCGCAATTTGAATTTGTTTAACTTCTAAGCCCAAAAGTCAATTTTATAGCCGATTGTATTCATCGATTCTCATAAAATTTTTAACACATTTATTTCAAAATTACATTCAGCATTATTCAAATTAAACTATACAAACACAAAGTGTATGTGGCATAGAATTTTCGTTCTTCAATTTCTTTGTAGTTTTTAGGATTGATCCGTATTATCAATGTCAGTAAAAAGTGTTAAAAAAATCTTAATTATTTGTTATTAATTCTAACTACGCCAGCAGCTTGATGGCAAGAAAAAATAATTTGACAATTTAAAGCACTATCAAAATCTGGCCATTTCGAGCAATATATAAATAATCAACTAAATGATGCAAAACATACAAGACCATTTTTCCAGCGACTGGCTTAATGGTCGTAATTACTTTAGCAGTAAAAGGTTGTATAAAATTTTGAAGAAGGTGTTTCTCCAACTTCTCATGGACTTAATCTAATCGAATCGAATTTGCTTTCCTCTTGTAACTGCTTTTTCCGATTTTGTCCATAATTTTATTGTATCTTTCATACTTATTTCTGATTTTTAATTTTAGGCGCAAAATTCAAGAAAATTACACCGATCATATGAAAGTCTGTTGTGAACTCATTTGGGAAAAATTTTTTTTTTTAATTTTCAGATTGTTACACTAATGTTAATGCCAGGATCTCTGAACTTTTAACAAAGGTAATGTATAAAAAAGTAAGTGAAGGAAATTATTGGCCTTAATAAAAAAAAAAAATTTTGAACCATTACAAACATAAACAAAAGTCATGTATTACATTACTACAACAAATTATTTATAAGTAAATTAAAGGAATTGTTGAATTTAAGGGAAAGTTGTGATGCTTCAAAGAAATTCACAATAATTACTTTTTCGATGGATCTTTAAAACATCTGATTTGACTTTATCACATGAAAATATAGATTTTCAAAAATTCTTGTCATATTAAATGTTCAAGTTATTTTGATGAAACCGCTTACTACTCTGAAGTTCTCAATGAACTTTTCTATGTTGAATTTATTGAATTTCAACCTGATTCGCTTCCGAATTGTATCAAAAATTTTTCATCAATTTATGGAATTCAATTTTTTTGCAGAATGAACTTCAAAAGTATTCTCTTTGAAATAATTTAAGCAAAATTGGTCGTAATTACGTGGAACGTCCAAACAACCATACAATTTTTAGTCCATGTTGTTCAATTAAGATTGTCATTCGAATTTATTTATTAATAAATATTTTATCGAAACGATCTGATAGCAATTAAGAAAATATTTGAAATGAAGATTCCGTGCTTCGTAACTTTTCACTCAAGTGCTTAAATTTTTTGATTCAATATTTTAGACAACTTAAGAAGCCACATAAAAGTTCTTGACAAATTGTTTGGATTCTGATATAGGGGTTTTTTTTCCTATTATTGTTGTGGTTCCATTCAAGCCGAAACTATAATTTTTATAATAAAGTTATAATTATAAGATTAATTAATTAATTATTTAAGCTTCACTTTAAAGTTTTTGAAAAGTTGTAAATTTGTCCCAACTAAAAATCAGTTGACAAAATTTTCAAACGTTTTCTAAGGGAGTTAAATGAGAAGCTGAAGCAATAACAAAAATTTTTGTCAATTTTTTGTACTTAATTTATTTGACTTTTTGGTCACATTAAACAAAGTTAAGTAGGGTATACAAGAGTCGGCTCTGACTGACTATAAAATTCTTATTTGTATTTTTTTTTAGGTGAGTGGGTTGGGGATGGTGATTTTATAAAAAAATTACAAATGAACGGCATTATTAATTTATTTATTATAAAATTTTGTTGTTATTGTGATTTGTTGCAATTTTTGTTGAATTTTTTCTTTTTTTTTTTGGAATCAACATAATTTTGTGTTGAGCATAAAATAATTCACATCTAATTATTGTGCAAAATACTTGAAAATTATCATGTTTGTGTGTGTGTGTGTTAGTACTGAAATGGATGGACATGCAACGTGACATTGCATATAATTTATTTTTATAAATATATGAAACGATACTAGATAGATTAGAAAATATTTGAATAAATTTCGAATAAAATCACTTAATTAATTTGAATTAAATTATTGACAAACTATCAAAAGCAATAAAATTGAAAATGTAATTTGATAAAAGGTTAATTATATTGTTGTGTTTTAAGCCGAAACATAATTTTAGTAATAAAAAGTTATAATTATAGTTAATAATATATTATTTAAGTTGGATAAATTTTTGAAAATTGTAAATTTGTATGATAAAAATCAGTTGAAAAATATTCAACGTTTTTAAGGATTAAATTTGAGAATGAAAATAAAAAAATTATTTGTAATTGAACTTAATTTAAATTTTGATATAATAGTAATATAAAAATAGTTAATAATGGTATAAAAATGTAAATGGATAAAAATGTAATTTGATAAATATGAAACGATAGATATGATTGGATAAAAACTTACAATAAAAATATAAATTATATAAAATGGTATTGGATAAATTCTAAATGGATAATGTAAATGGATAAATGTTAATTTGTATTATGAAACGATAAATATGATTGGATAAAATATAATTACGAATAAAAATTAAATGAATATAAAATGTATGTGGATAAATATCTAAATGGATAAAAATGTAATGGATAAAAATGTAATTTGATAAAAATATGAAACGATAAAGATATGATTGGATAAACTTTTACGAATAAAAATATAATGAATATAAAAATGTATATGGATAAATATCTAAATGGATAAAAATGTAAATGGATATAAATGTAATTTGATAAAATATGAAACGATAAGATATGATTGGATAAAAATATAAATAATAAAAATATAAATGAATATAAAAATGTATTGGATAAATATCTAATGGTAAATTAAATGGATAAAAAGAATTTATAAAAATATGAAACGATAAAGAAGATGGATAAAATTTCGATAAAATTAAGAATATAAAAATGTATTATGGATAAATATCTAAATGGATAAAAATGTAAATGGATAAAAATGAATTTGATAAATATATGAAACGATAAGATATGATTGGATAAAATATTTTAGAATAAAAATATAAATTGATATAAAAATGTATATGGATAAATATTAAATGGATAAAAATGTAAATGGATAAAAATGTAATTTGATAAAAATATGAAACGATAAAGATATGATTGGATAAAAACTTTTACGAATAAAAATATAAATGAATATAAAAATGTATATGGATAAATATCTAAATGGATAAAAATGTAAATGGATAAAAATGTAATTTGATAAAAATATGAAACGATAAAGATATGATTGGATAAAAACTTTTACGAATAAAAATATAAATGAATATAAAAATGTATATGGATAAATATCTAAATGGATAAAAATGTAAATGGATAAAAATGTAATTTGATAAAAATATGAAACGATAAAGATATGATTGGATAAAAACTTTTACGAATAAAAATATAAATGAATAAAAAATGTATATGGATAAATACCTAAATGGATAAAAATGTAAATGGATAAAAATGTAATTTGATAAAAATATGAAACGATAAAGATATGATTGGATAAAAACTTTTACGAATAAAAATATAAATGAATATAAAAATGTATATGGATAAATATCTAAATGGATAAAAATGTAAATGGATAAAAATGTAATTTGATAAAAATATGAAACGATAAAGATATGATTGGATAAAAACTTTTACGAATAAAAATATAAATGAATATAAAAATGTATATGGATAAATACCTAAATGGATAAAAATGTAAATGGATAAAAATGTAATTTGATAAAAATATGAAACGATAAAGATATGATTGGATAAAAACTTTTACGAATAAAAATATAAATGAATATAAAAATGTATATGGATAAATATCTAAATGGATAAAAATGTAAATGGATAAAAATGTAATTTGATAAAAATATGAAACGATAAAGATATGATTGGATAAAAACTTTTACGAATAAAATATAAATGAATAAAAAATGTATATGGATAAAGATCTAAATGGATAAAAATGTAAATGGATAAAAATGTAATTTGATAAAAATATGAAACGATAAAGATATGATTGGATAAAAACTTTTACGAATAAAAATATAAATGAATATAAAAATGTATATGGATAAATATCTAAATGGATAAAAATGTAAACGGATGACAATACGATTGGATATATATATAAATGGATAAAAATATGAATGGATAAAAATGGATAAAAACATGGATGGATAAAAATTTATACGGATAAATATACTGATGTCTTGTTACAGTTAGGGATAAGAAAAGAATACTAACATAGATAACAGATAACAGAGCTATGGATAAAGTATAAATATTGATACGGATAATATTTGTTTAGCAAATATTAATGCAGTTACTGTTGAAATGGATAACAACGAATAAACATAAATATAATTTTACATAGCTAAGGATACGGATATTAATATTATGATGGTTAAACTAGTGGTGACTGTTACTTGACTTAATCTCTTCTTCTTGCTATAGAATAGCAAGATTATTATTATAATATAATTATTATAATATTTTCTTATTCAAATGTATGCAACTTGAGTTTGCCACAAAAAAAAAACTTTTTAAAAAAAAAAAGAAAGAACAAGACTCTTGTTTACGTCTCTTTAAAATAAAATTTATGGTTAAAAAAAGGAGTCTTTGAAATATACCGAAACTTATTATTCGATCAATCGATTAAATAAGATATTTATTTTGAAATTTTCAATAGAAATTTTTCAAAAAGTCATTTAGCAAAACGAATGCTGAGCCTTGCATCCAAATTGTTAATTTTTAAAAGAAATTTTTTGCTAACAAATAAAAATTGATGGAAAAAAACATGAATATGGAAAAAAAAGAAGAAGAAGAAGAAGAAGATGATGATGATGATGATGATGACCAGTTTTAATAAGTTTTCTTTTTCTATGGAAAATGAGCAGAGTTCAATTTTACCAATATCTTTTCTTTTCTTTTTTTTTTTTTTGTTTTGTTTTGCCACCATAAATCAAATAAGCGAAAAAGTACGATTAAATGATAATGGCAATAACAACAAGTGAAGCTTTGAAAATAAAACTATCCAATAACAGTTGAAAATATTTGTTACGCATGACGGCGTAAGAAAAAAGGAACCAAAAAAAAAAAAAAAAATGGGCCGCATTTAACTACAAATGTAAAATAAGTTTTAACATAAACACACACAGATACAAAACCATACGCACACATCTACATTTACGTTATTATAATTTTTTGGATTTTGAATGAGGGAAAAATGATTGTGCGGGTGAGCTTTGTTGGCAAATGAATCCATGGCTGGCAGAAGGGAGCTGAAACAAAATTATGTGAAAATTTATCATACAACCAAAATTGTTAAATCGCTAAAGTCTAATGCATACAACGTAAAAAATTGTAAGGTTAATTAAAAAATCATAAATCGTCAATAATAAATAGAAAGGAAAAAAGAAAAAAGCAAAAGTTAAGAAAACGCCTGAAATGGAAAAATAAATTTTGTAATAAATCGATATATATAAAAATTAAGAATTGCAATAGATATGAAATGAATTGAAATATAAAAATAAGAAGAAGGAAAAGAAGAAAATACATAAAAAAGCAAAAAAAAAAAAATTCAAGAGAAAATTTTGTCAAAATCTTGGTTTGAAATTTATCAAAATTTTCTGAGATCATTCGAGTAAGCCATATAAATAGAAACATGATGAGGTAATAGATAAAGTGGGAGAGTACGATAGACAGAGAGAGAGAGAGATAGAGAGAGAGAGAGAGGGATAGGCAACATTGAGAAAAAGAAAGAAAGCCAAAAAGTTAGTTAGAGCTTTAAAATGCGTCATAAAATGCAAGACAAGAAGTACAACAAAGAGATAAAGGGAGAAAGAAAGAGAGAAAGAGAGAAAGAGAGAGAGAGATAGAGAGAAAAATAAATTTTTTTCATATTTTTCCAATAGAAAAAACAAATTAAAAAAGATTTGAAAATTTTTCTTTTTTTTTTGTTGGCCTCTCAAATTTTTTCTTTTCCTTCTTTTTTTTTGTTGTTCTGAACAATTCACATTTTCAATAATATAATGACATGACATGTTTTCTCTTCTTCTTTTCTTTTTTTTTTTTTTTTTTTTTTTTGTAACATCACACTCTTGATGATGGAACCTTTCCATGATGTAGATTTCTAAAATAAATATGAAATTTATTTTCCAGTACTATTTTGAATATTCCTAAGTACTGTTATCTCATTATTATCTCATTAATGTCATCATCATCATCATCATCATCATTATTTTTTATATAATTAATATTATTATTGGGTCTAATAAAAAGGGAACTAACCATTCGATCGTTCTTTTGATTTTCAAAATCAAGTTATTCTTTAAATCGTTTAAATATTTTTAAGAAGATTTTTCAAATTCATTTAGATTTTCTTTCGAACTTACAATTTTATAAGTAGTTGAATCGATTGTCACTCGCAACAATTTGAGATTACTTTAAAAATATATCATTACAAAAAGATATCGCAAAAGTCTACTGAGTTTTGTTCAGTTTGAAATGTTCCAATGAATTTTTTTGCGTTTAACCATAAATATTTTTTAAAGTGGTCTAAATTTAAGTTATTACTTTTAGATTTAGCAGTTATAGGAAAAAGTTCCCAAAAAAGTAGTTTAGTTTTGAAAATGGTTAAAATCGTTTAAAAAGCGCACTCTCCGTAGAATCTAAACTGTAAAAAATTTTGTTTAATTTTATTTATTATGATTTGAAATATTTTAAAGTTTAAATTATTTTAGAGACACATCTCCAAGTGAAATACAACATCTAGATTGTGATCCTTCCGGCATAAAATATACAAGTAGTAATAAAGTGCTGATTAAATTAGTAAAAATATGACATTTATTATAAGAAAATTGAAGCAACTTAGTTTTACTATGGACTCAGTTTTGCTTCGATAAGCGTTATGCGAAATCATTTAAAAAAAGTCATTCAGGATAAATACAAAGGTCCTTCTGATAAGTTAATATAAAGAAATTAATATAAAGAAAAATTCCAAAAAGCTTTCTAAATCATTAAGTTAAGTTGCAATTACCAATCGATTTAAGTGGAAACTTAAAAGGTCTGGTCTGGAATTCTTACACTTAAAGGGCACATTGTTATCATGTTTAATTTTACAATGAGTGTAAAATTTCTTATAACAACTTAACTTAACTTAACTTATTTGTGTTTGCTGTAGAGACCTCCTTTAAGAAATATAACTGAAAGGCAAGCCCTGCTTTATGGGGCGGGCCAATCATTCTTCAATAAAGACATTTTTTTTTTTACTCTTTGTCGTCTATTTAAACACAAATTTTTATTGGCCGTTTTCGCTTGTTTTTTTTTTTTGTTTTGCTTTTTTTTATATTTATTCATTATTTGATTATTATTGACCCAAAAGAAAAGAAGAATATAAAAATGAGATAAAAAAAAAAATAAGAGAGGAAGAAAAAAGAAAATTTATTCATAAATTGAGAAACAGGTTCAAAAATCAGCACAATTCTTGAAATATTCACCAACATTAATGTGAAATAATAAATGAAAGAGGACGAGCGATACAAAAATAAAAAAAACAAGTAAGTATTTTCTAGTTATATTTTTCTATTCGATTCTTAAACACTCTACACCACTTTCTTTAAAAATCAAATAAGAAACTTAAAAGCCAACAAAATTTTAAAAACTTGTATTTTCAAATCATTTAAAAAGTTCGTTATATGAGAGAAGCTTCAAAAAATGGAACGATCTGGACCAAATGCCAATGTTCGCTAAAATTAAATTTAAAATTACACAGTTTAGCCATAGAATAATTTTGTTCGAGAAAAGTGGGAAAGTGCTAGGGAAAGTGCTGTTAAAAATGGATCGTTCTTGACCAAATTTGCAAGATATAGTTTCCATAATGAAATACGATTTAACGCCAAATTTTCTTTAAAATATTTTAAAAATTTTTAACTTTTTTTTTTAACAACAGCATTATAAGGGGCTTGGATCTAAATAGTGCCCGATTTTAACCATATTAAAACAAAATTTGTGTCTGGGTCATAATCACCCTACATGCCAAGTTTCATTAAATTATCTCACCCAAATGGTTAGGCTGACAGACAGACAGACAGATCGACAGTCTTAAATCGAATCAAGAAATGTTTCTGAGTGGCTCCCTTCTGGGTGTTACAAACATCTGCATAAACTAAGAATACCATATACCATAAATGGTTTATGGTATAAAAAGTCATAAGTAAAAGAATGAAATTTGTATCGAAGGAAAGAAAATATATTTATATGTAACAATTGTTGAAAGACAATAAATATTAATCTGTACTTTATAAAAATAGGAAAGAAATTGCAATTGTCATTATTGTTGTTATTGCTGGAACAACGATAACAACATTTTCTGCATTTAAAATAACAACAAATGATTACTTTATAAATTTGTTTATTGTGGCTTTAAAAAAAAAAAAAAAAAAAAGAGAAAAAAAAACAAAAGAAATCTTTAAGAAATGTAGAATAAGAAAAAGAAGGAAAAGGTACGAGGAATATAAGAAAGAAAGAGTTAAATGTAATATAAAAAGAGATAGCTATAGTTAGTAAGAAAAGTGTAACCAATTGATTTTTCAGGCATTCACAAAACAGAAACTAAAAGATTTGTACGATTCAACACGAAAAATTTCATTGCATTGAATTATATTGGTGGTGTTGTTGTTGTTGTTGTTGTTGTTGTTATTGTTGTTGATAATGGTATTGTTATTGTCTTACAATAATAATTGAAGTTATTGTTACAACTTGGTAAAACATCAAGAAACACAAGCCAAAGCTTTGGCTTGATCATCATATTCCTCGAGTTCTTACATTTTGCTGTTCTTTCTCCTTAACCTTTGTGTCATTATTGTATTACAAAATGTACATGGCATATTGCACTTGCTTAAAAAGAACATATTGATGCTTAAGGCTTACAAAATAGTCAGCAAGTTGCTGGCTGCAACAGCTGGCAACAGCGCTAGCAACAGCAATAGCCTCAGACAAAGTTACGTCAAGCTTAACATCTACAAATGTAAACTATAACATTATTATGGGCTTATAGGAAATGATATTTTTCATTTAATATAATGTCGTCTGTCTGTCTGTCTGTCTATCTATCTACCTATAAGCTCTATGGTCCGTCTGTCTGTCTTCACATATGGTGAGAATAGCCAGCCAGCCAAGTAATCAGCTACGATTTGCATGAATTGTAATGGCCAAGTAAAAAAAGTGAAAAGCTACAGACAACATATTGCTAGCTGAATACACTGTGGCTTCAATCATATACATGGACTGAGTTGGATAAGCCAAAAAGCAAATGAAAGATAAAGAAAAGCGAGAAGGGCTGCATAAAATAGTAGATGAAAATGAAGAAGATGAAGGCAAAGGTGATGAAATGAAATGCTGCATTCATTGCTTATTATTATTATTGTTGTTGTTGTTGTTGTTATTGTTGTTATTGTTGTGCTTTGGCATGGCATGGCATTTCTACTTTCATAAATATGATTTAAATGTAATCGATTTAAGATTTAAAATTCCTGATCCCGACTAACTTCTTTCAATTCATTTCTATTCATTTTTCTCATATTTTTTTCTCTTTTCTTTTGGACTCTTTTGTTACAATTCCAATGAAATTATTTCAAATATTACAAAACATGTATCATCAGCCCATCTCTTTTAAGAATTTCATTTTAAAATTTCACTTAAACTTCATTTGAATTATTCTTAGAGTTTTTTATAAAATTTTTGTTTGTTCTTCTATGAGAAAACCAAAAGCAGACTTTCTCTCACTCTCTCTCTCTCTCTCTCTCTCTCTCTCTCTCTCTCTCTAATTTAAAATATTCTAATAATTTTCGATTCTTTTACATTTTTTTAAGAAAGTTATTCTTCTCTTATCACTCTGCTTCTATTTTCCTTAGCTTTCTATTTGCTCATTTTCAAAAACTCCTTCTATTTTCCTTTTAGCTTTTGCTTTCTGTTTTCAGTTTTCTTTAATCTTCTAAATCTCCTATTTCATGATTCATTTCCTTTATTTTGGTGTATTTTAACAACTTCTTGGAAATGCTTGACATATCTTCTTGATAAGGAACTAAAAAGGAACTAATCGAATTTCATTTCTTAAATTATCATTTTTATGCTTATTATTCTTTTTAGATTGATATTTCAGAGTTTTCCAGTAGACATTGAAAGAAAGTTTTAAAACTAGAAAATAGAAAAATTAAGAGCTCGAATCAAACATTTCAGATCACTCTAATCGTTGAATTCAATTTTTCAAGATAACTGCACTTAAAATCAAAATCCAATCGAAATCATTGAATTTATACTCTCGACAAGACTTATAAATAAGGTCACGATTGGACCTTCATAGTCTCTTCAAAATAACTTTGAATTCTCACTCTCTCTTCATTCACTCAATTTGTCGCATTTTTCTTTACTTAAAAAGATTATAACAAAAAATATCGCTTTCGATCTACAATGGAACCAAAATTGAAGCACTAAAAGAATTGAAATTATTCCTAACTGAATCTTGCTATATCAGCTGTCAAAGTTTGTATTGCTGATGTGGCTTAACTGTAAAAATGGCCTAAGAAAACATTTAACCCGCAAATCGTTCAGAAAAATTATTCAAGAAAAAGAAATGAAAGTTTTAATATTTTTCTGGTTTTTTCTTTTTAATGTAATTTTTCGGTTTTCTTTGCTTCACTTTCCTTCGTCTTTTCATTTTTTTCCGTCGTTATTTATTAGGTGCCCAAATGTCTATTCATGAAAAATTTCTTCCAATAAATGTTTTCAATAAATTTTTGGTTTCGGTTTTTCTTTTCTTTTTCTTTTTTTTTTTTATTGTTTATTGTTTTATTTATGTTAAAAATTAATGAACGTGCGAAATGAAAAATCTCTCAAATGAATTGACTTATTACTTAAATTTTACTAGAAATTTTCATTCATTCACTTAACTCAAAATAGATTTCAATAGATTCTTGAAAAAAAAAACGAAAAGGAAGATGAGTAAGTAAGGGAAATGTTATAAGATGAAGAAGAAGATGAAAAAAAGAAGAAGAAGAAAAAAGAAGAAAAAGAAAAAAGAAGAAGAAGAAGAAGAGTATAAGATGAAATATGTTAGCAATAAATTAACAACTCTCAACGAAAAAATTATTTTTGTTGTTCTTGAAGTGAGAAATTATTTTTGTTTATATTGTTGGATAAGAAGAAGAAAAAGTAATAGAAAAAGGCCTTGGTAAATTAAATATATGCATACACATACACACTGACATTAAAACACATGATTTATATAGGAAAATATGAATAATTATCGTTTAATTTTAGAACAAATACAATAAATTAAAGCAACAACAAAAACAAACAAAAAGACGAAAAATCATCTGGCGCGTTTTACGTCTGTTAAATATCTTTTAAGAGTTTGCTTGATAATTAAAAACAAAGAAATAAGAAAAAACAAAAAGTAAACAAAAAAAAAAAAAAAGAATTCTAAAATAACTGAAATAAACAAAAAGATCTGAAAAACAACAAATGAGAAGTCAGAAGTGAACGATCTACTTCAAATGTCATATGAAAATAGTTTTAAAATTTTTGTGTAAAAATTGCAAAAATTTCTTAATTTATGTTCTTTAAAATTACATTAAAAATTTTAATTTAAAATTGTAAGCTCAAGACCCCTAAACAATTTAATGAATAGTTTGGATTCGATTTGCCTGAATTTTTTTTAAAAAAAATTTTCCTTTCATTTCTTGTCATTCGCACTTTCTGTCCCTATCTCTCTTAAGTTGTTACGAATTTTTCATAAAGTAATATAATTTCTAAAAAAGTGGGCGTGGTTTTTATGCTTATAACATCAATAACATTCAATTTAATTCAAGTGAACATTTTATTTAAATATTTTTCAAAATCGTTAGATTTTACAAAAATAATTTTTTACTGCATTCTATAATTTGACGTATGGGCGTGGCTTTTTGAAGGCCCAGAAAGTATTAAAGTATTAAAATATTTTTTATAATATTAAGTGCTTTAATAAAAAGTTACAAGAAATTCAAAAGAAGCTTTGTTTAAGTTTTGCAAGGTGATGATTTTTAAAAAAGACGATTTTTAAAAAAAAAGTAGGCTTGTATACTCTGCCAGATAAAGTTTTTCTGAACTTTTATTGCTTGCATGAAATTTCCAGTCTTCAAGATCATGCAAGATATTTCTCATCAGTTTTTGAATTTTGCAAAATAATCATCTAGAAAAATCGCTATCGGACCAATAACCTGAAAGGACAAATAGAACTTTCCTTTTTGGTAAACATTCTGCAAATATTTTAATAGAAATTCATGAAAGTTGTTTAAATCAAAAAATCTATAATAAAATTTTTTTGACTTTAACCTTTAGTGCTGGTTCTTCTTCTTCTTCTTCTTTCTTCTTCTTCCTCTTCTCCTCATTCCCACTCAACTGTTTGTCATTTAATTAAAAAAAAACAAACCAAAAAAAAAAACGGCTTTTTTTTATTTCTTTAAATTTAAATTTAGACCGAAAATAAAAATCGTAAAAAAAGTAATCAAGAAAAATAAAGCAAAAGGGAATGTTAGTTAATCCTTTTAAAGCGTTAAATGTGTATACAAAGAAATCATATCAAAATTATAGGACAACAAATGCAAATTAAGAATGAGAGACAGAGAAAGAGATAGAGAATTTTATACAACAAAAATTCTTAATAATCGTAAAAAGTAACAAAAAAAAAGCAATACAAAAAAAGAAAAAACGAAAAATTTTTCATATTAGAAAATGAAAAAGGTAACAAAATTTCAGAAACAAAAAAAAAAAGAAAACAAAAGAAAAAGGCAAGAAAAAAAAACTTGCCCAAAAACCAAAACATTGAGCATTATGACTAATGTCAAGAATATGTATTCATGTATGTATGCATATATGTGCATATGTGTGTGTGTGTGTGTGTGTGTGTGTGTGTGTGTGTGTTTGTATCGTCATAAGTCCAGCACAATATTTTCCAGATCGATAAAAATCACACGAATATTCATTCATTTATTCATTCGTAGAATCTTCCAAGAGAAGATCTCGCATATCAGCAGCAACAACAACAACAACAGCAGCAAATAGCAGCAGCAATAACAACAACAATATTAATGTTAATATTAATAATATAGAAAAGAAAGCGATCAAACATGAAATTTTTTTTTATTGCATATAAAAAATTTATAACACTAAAAGGGACAGAAAAATCTTAAAAAAAAATCGTAAAAATAAGAACAACAACAACAATAGCATTACCGGCAATAACAGCAGCAACACCAATCGCAAGAACGAAAGCTGTTGTTCTTCTTGTCGCTGTTTGTTGAATGTTGTTGTTGTTAAATGTTATTATTATTATTATTATTATTGTTGTTGTTGTTGTTGTTGTTGCAAAACCCCATTTACAATAAGTTGAAAATTTTTGAAGAAAATAATGCAAATGAACGAATAATACGCAAATAAAAATTGTTAGCAACAATAACAACATCAACAGCAACAGCAGCGATAACAGCAGCAACAACATTAAAAATAATAATAATAACAACAATAACAAAAATGAAGTTGAAATTTTAGTTGTAATAATTGTAAGTGTTTTATGAATGTATTTGGCATATTTTATTGGGTCATATGAAAAAGTATTAAACACTAAATTGCTTTGTAGGTTTTATTTTTATTTAAGGATCTTCTTGTTTGTATTGTTTCATCATTCGATGCATAGAGCATAGCATTTCATTGGCTTTTAAGTTGAAAGAGCAACTTCATCAAACCGACCGATGAATTTTTAATATCGGAAAATACAGAAATGGATTTGAGGAAACCACGTCTGGGCTAACTTCAACTTATTCAACTTTGCTTGGGAAGCATTTTCACTTTTTCTATAGAAAAGAAACTTTAAGTGATTAAATTCTTCAGAAAAATCACTAATTTTGAAGGAAACTTTTTATCCTGGTAAAAAAAAAATTACAAAACGTACTGCATAATAAAATGTAGCTGAAAATGTAAACTTTCGATTATAGTTCCATTTGATATAATTGGATTGCTATAAGCAGGTTTATTGATTCTTCTTGGGTTTTTTTTTTTTCTATAACAAACACAAAAATATGCTGATATTTTTTCATATAAACCAATAATTTTTATTACTTGATTATGTGAGAAGAGGCAGACAACAGATCAATGATTCTAGGTAATAAAATTTATATATGACTTAGGCAAAATTTGGTATATGCCCCATTTATTGGGCTCTACGCGTTCTTCTGTGAAAAAAATTTAGTAAACTTTTTCTAGTGCCTAAAATTTGTTTCCAAAAAAAAAAATATCAGCAAAAAAATACCTCAAAATTAACTCAAAGGTAATTTAAATAGTATGATGGGCGTGTCCACCATTTGATCAATACTAATTTTTATAATCAATTTACAAGAAAATTTGTACAATTTTTGATGTCAACTTTTTTAATTAAAAGTAAGTTCAAAATAAAGGGATTAAATAAGTTTAGACAAGCAGGCACATTTTTTTATGATCCCTGAAACTTCTACATAAATGAAATTATAGAAATACACATACACACCCACATATAACCATAATAATATGAAAGTTCCCTACGATATAAAAACATTTCATAAGCGTAACAAGAAGCGAGAAAAAGTTAAGGGCAATCTCTTACTTTTTATAAAGATGTTACGATTATTGTTTAGTATTTTTAATTTGAATATTGTTGATCGCAAACACTTTGTCAAAACACGATATGAAACAAACAAACAAACAAACAAACAAACAATAATATTCACACATTCGATCTTACACTGGTTCACTCAACTAAAACTAAAATCAATTCAATAAAATATTTTGTAATTTATATAAAACTAAAAAATGAAATGAAAAAAACAGCAAAGACAAGAATTGTGGACAACACCGAGTTCAGTGTTTATATAACATACACATAAACATATATTTATATATTTATTATTAAACATAAAATATTTAGATAAAAAATTTAAATAATGAAACATCAAATAAAGTAAAATAAAATAAAATAGCAATCTTTTCATAAATCTCTTTGAAATGCCCAGCTGATCTATCGGAATATTATTGCTATTGTTGTTGTTGTTGTTGTTGTTATGGTTGGTGTTATTATTGAGGTTATTGAGGTTGAGCCCTTTTAAATCATATTGCGCTGTTATCTAGGAGTTTTAGGACTTTTTAGAAATTTCAAATGCAACTCTGCACACTTTATTCTCCATTCTTCAAGTTCTAGACTACACACATCATTCTGAAATCTCTATACCTGAGTGTACACTATTCATTTTCACTTTAATTTTTCCTAGTTGTCAATTCTATATCTCAATTCTGCACTCTCCATTCAATGCTCTCCATTCTCCATCGGCTTCTCCCCATTTAGTATTCTTTAGTCTCCACTGTCTCTCTCTCCATTCTTACTAACTATTCTCTACTTTCCGCCCTACATCTGCTCTTGTCCATTACCTATTCTCCACTTTTCATTCTCTACTCTCCACTGTCTATTCTTCACTTTTACTGTCTATTCTCCACTCGACACTTTCGTTCCTTCCACGTGCTTTCTCCATTCTTTATTCTCTACTGTCCATTCTATAGTCTCCATTCCTTATTCCATTCCTCTTCTATTCTTACCCCTATCTATTCTTCACTTTTATTGTCTATTCTCCACTATTCTCTCCACTCGACACTTTGGATCTTCTATTTGCCCTTCTCCATTCTTTATTCTCCAGTGTCCATTCTCCGCCGCCTATTTTTCACTTACCCCTGTCTATTCCTCACTCTCAATTCAGCAGTCTCCAACAACTAGTCTCAGTTCTCTAATTCCTATTCTTCAATCTATATTCTCCACGTTCCATTTTTCACTTTTCATTGCTTCGAGAAAGTAATAAGTCAAGAGCTTTAAAAATTTCCGAAAATAGAAAATGCCCATCATTTTATTTTTTATGTAATTTAATTGTAGATGGATAAAGTTTCAGAAATCTCACTCAAAGATCAATGAAATAAGTTTCAATTTCTTAAAGCCAACTTAAAAATTTCCGAAGCCTGATATTTAAAACTAGTGCAGATTTTTAGTCCATAGCATTGTGAAAATAGTCTTTGTATTCTTAATTTTCCTATTATGTCGATTCTGAATTATACAATTTTGTTATAAATACATGGATGGTAACTATCACTTCCCATTCTCAATTTTTCAACATTTTGGAAGACGTTTAAGAATTGAAAATTGATTAAACATTTAAAGGACCAAATAAAACTTACAAATTAATGTAAATTAAATTTAATATATAAATTTTTTTTTTTTGATGTGTCTGGAACTCAATCGATCTCATTAAAGTCGCCGTTAGTCTTAGTTATTGTTATTGACTTTTTTTTTTTTATTTTTATTTTCTAATATTTCTTCTGTTAATTTCTATTACATAAGATTATTTTTTGGCAAAACACATGAAGGCACATGGGCCATTTATCTTATGCTTTGAATAAAGAAACGAAAAATTCCAATGAAGTGGTTCATGGCATTGTCTTATCATGCTACAAGATTTATAAAAATAAAGTGCATTATACAAAAAAAAAAAAAAAAAAAAAAAAAAACAAAATACTTCTATTGCAATTGTTATTGTTCTTATTGTTATTATTATTGGCCAATTGATAACTAAGTGAAATTATTTGTTTGAATGTTGTTTGTTATTTTATTTGTTTATTCAAACTTCTGTCTTTGTATATAAAATATAAAAATACATGTGCACACATACACACAAAATTAATTCACATGATTCAGGTAGGACTGCAATGAGCATTTCTTTAATTTTTGGATGTTGAGTAAAAGGACAAGAAGGAAGAAGGTATGAAAAGACGAAAAATGGAAAACTGAAAATTTTTTATCAATAATTTAATCAAAAATTAATTACTTTTAAGGCCTTACGCAGAACCTTGAAAATTTTTATTCTATGTAAAAGCATTAATGACGGAATCGTGCAGGCTAAGTATCTTAGTTAAACTGACTTGAAATTGTTCAAATATAAAAATATTCTAGAATCGTCTGTCGAAAAAGAGGAAAATAAAAAGAGTAATCTCTTCCCCAGAAAGTTCCATCATTTTTAATGAAAACAACACCCGGATAATTTGCTTTTATTGCCATTTTCAAATGGACAATATTTTTATACATAACTTCTTTTCATTTTCTTTCTTTATTTTTCTCTCTTCGGGCGGCTCCTTTATTTCCTATATAAATATAAACTATTTAAACTAATCTAAAAGGATAAATAGTTATTGCTATTCTTGTAAAAAAAAAAAAATATGGCAACTAAGGTACAAGATGAAGAAGTATGCCAACATTGAAATATGACTGCAGTCATATTTTTTTATTATTTCTATCTTTTTTTTTCCAGCTTTTTTTTTTGCCTTTATTTAATGGTTTCTCTTCTTATTCTTTTGCCTCGTTTATTTACTCTATTTCCTTAACGGTATTTTGTTGACACTTTCATCTTTCTTCTTGTTCTTTTAATGCTTCTCATTTCATATTTAAGTAGTAACAATTGATGCCAGTTGGTGCGTCTTATTGTTGTTGTTTTAATATGCTGTGTAACAAAAAAAAAAAAAAAGAAAAAAAGAACATTACTTCCTTTTCCTGTTAATGGCTAAAACATACACACTCAAACACACTCAAACACACTCAAACACACTCATACATAGAGAGCATCTATTTACTTAGCATAGAAAATATCTTTTGCTGACATTTTTGAAAATTATGTGCTTAAAAATGAAAAGTGAATAAGAATGGAGGGAAATAGTGAAAGAAATACTGTATTAGACAATTTATATAACGAAAAAAATATCAACAAAAAGGAAATAAACTTAAAAAAGGAGAAGAGGAAATAAAATAATACAAAGGTCCATAAGTTTACGTTTTCACATAAAACTTTTGTCATATCTGCATGATTTCGAAAAGAGTATCAACTTTTAAGTGACTTGTATTCAAATTATTTACTAATTCAACAATTAATATTCAAGATAATTCACTGAAAATTATATAACTTTCAATACGGCATAGAAAAATATGATTAAAAATGATCAGAGGCTTCATGGGCAATATACAAATTCTAAATCAGAGTATAAAATACTTATTATGGTTGTATAAGCTAAATATAAAAATCGTTACAGAAATATTTGTAATGTTGAAGCTTCTAGTAGTCTAAAGTGATCCATAAATTCCGGAAGACAAAAAAAGCTCCATTTCACTTCATTTGGAACATGGAAGGTGAAATTGACTAAGTTAGATGATTTCTTAGAGGTAAAGAAAAATTAAGACGCTTAGAATTTTTTGGGAGAACAAAATAATAGATGAGTCGGTATATGCCCAAGTCAAAAATATTACCAGCCGAGTCAAAAGCGTTTAGTACCAAGAGCCTGCAATTCGTTTAAATCTTAATCAAAAAACTCAAAAATCAAATGACACATTTTGCATTTGAGAATTTCTCTTGAGTTAATAAAAATTATATAACAGAAAAATTGTATAACAGAAATCCAAGCCTTTGAAAATCTCATTAAAACCGAAATTTATTGACCCACTCGCTAGATGATAAATATGGCGAAGTAAAAAAAAAAAAACACCGATGGAAAAGTAAAATGAAAAGCATTATTACTTATAAGCCTGCCTGTAAGGATGCTCATATATACACACACTCATATATACACACTAAAAACATATGTATTCGTATTTCATTTGTGTGAGAAAAAAAAAATATTAAAATCTAAAGAAAATGCGACTGAGAGTAAAAATAAAATGTTTTTAGATGATAATGATGATGATGAGAGCTTTAAAATTGTTATCATTATCACAAACATTTCTAACGGTATTATTAATGATCATAGTAATAATAATGATAATGATGAAGATAATGAAGATAAAGATGTTGATAATGTTAAAAATTTATGAAGCGTAAGTTAGTCTTATGGGAATCTTCAAGACGTCTCACGTAATGGCCAATTTTCTACTAATAGAAAATTGTTATAAGAATCGGTTTTATATCGTTTCATGTGGCTTATTAATTTTGATTTGATTCTTCAAATCAAAATTATATATTATAAAGGGGAATTTCTTGTCAAAAGGTAAAAAGTTGCGAAAGTTGCTGAAGAAAACTTCAGCTTAGAGAAAATATTTTTTTTTAAATTTTTCATTTAGAGTTTAATTTTTTTCTCCAACCATATTTTTTTATTTTAATTTTACAGTAAAATTACAAAAAAAAAACAGTATTTTCTTCTGGATACTAGGACCAAAAATTTTAATTGAAAGTGCAAGCGTAAGAGCTCTCGAAATTGTTTTTAAATTCTTTATTTTATTTTTTTTTTTTTATCAAGCGAAAAAAATGCCTAAAATGTGAAAGATATAAAATTTCTCGAGAAAGCTAAAAATTCGTATATAAAAATAACTATTGAATATCTCTAACTGATCCAAATTTCTTTTCTTTTATTAAAATATCAATTTATGCGTATTTTTACTAGAAATTTCTTTTATATGAAAATTTGAAAAATTTAGTTATAGTTGTGACGATTTTAGCGATAAAATGAAACCAATTGAAATAATTTTATATCACTTGAAATTACAATTGAATTATGATTCCTCTATAATCACAAAATTTACTGTTTGATTTTACATGACAAGCGATTTTCATATTTAATGACGTGGCAAAAATTTTCTTAGTGCTGGCTGCCTCATTTTAAATCTCTAAAGCCTTTACATTAAATTTTGTTAATTATGTTACGATACCTTAATAAAAATAATAATAAGACTATTGACAATAATCATGTATTATAATATGAGTGAAAAAAATCAAAGAGCTTATTAAGTTCTGAAAATTATTAAGTTGTAAATTTAGAATTCTTTATGGGGCTGCAATTTAAAATATTTTTTTCAATATTAAGTAGGGAAATTGAAAATAAAATAAACACAAACATGATACTAATACATACGTATTAGCACACCCACACCCACTCACACACACACACACACAACACACACAATCACTTGTATAAAAATATTGTCCATTTGAAAAAGCAAATTATCCGGGTGTTGTTTTCATTAAAAATGATGGAACTTTCTGGGGAAGAGATTACTCTTTTTATTTTCCTCTTTTTCGACAGACGATTCTAGAATATTTTTATATTTGAACAATTTCAAGTCAGTTTAACTAAGATACTTAGCCTGCACGATTCCGTCATTAATGCTTTTACATAGAATAAAAATTTTCAAGGTTCTGCGTAAGGCCTTAAAATTCCAGAACTCTCTATTTCCTAGATGGACAATTCTTTTAATAATCACTCAAGACGGATTCAAATGCATGACAGTTTGTCATTTGTCCGAATCACTTAGAATGTTTTGAGATCACTCGCACATTTGAAGCCATAGAACTCACTGAATCGAGAATAAACTCAATTGAAAAGTTTATGTCTTTATGTTGTCAAATTCATAACTTTTTTATTAAAACCTCTCTAGCTGGGCAGACTTAGCTAGCGATCAGAGCGGGCAACAAAATGCTCTTCGTTTTGTTCCTCCTTGTAATCAACTGTTCCGGGCCACAAAAGCAATTGTAGCAGTTGTGTTAGTTAATACATCAATTTAGAATGTTTACAAGTCTAAAATTCTTTAAAAACCCTTTCAAAAAGACCGTTAAAACCCCTTTGATATCATTTAAAGGTTTTTGAAAATCATTCAAACTCTTTTTAAGAACTTTAAAACATTTTCCAGAAGTTTTTAATAATTTACTTTCTGCGCAAGTTAGTACTACCATGAAATGTAAAAATCTTCAATAAGCAGGAATGTTTACGGTCCCACTCGTTTTGTATAGTTTTGTGTATTTTTAGCTATAACTGCCTTTGAAGCATCCACTAAACATTAGTATTCATTTAAAGGTAATTCAAAAACTGATTTCCTAAGAATGTAAGGTCAAGTATATAGAATAACATAGGCCTCATGAACCGCCCTTAACCACTTTTATTCGAATATAAATATAGTTTACCAAAATTATTCAAATATTCATGTATTATAAAAACATGTGATTTAGATGGAATTTTGAATTAATTCAAATCACCTTGAGCTTTAAGAGATTAAATATAGATAAAGATTTATAAATGAGATGACTCCAAATCCAAATCCTATTGCCAGCATTATTTTTGTGAAATTCAATCCAATCTAAATACGCGTAAACGCTTGTATAAACACCACTAACATTCTTTAAGCCGCATGGTGGTCCAAATGATGTTATGCCGTAAACAGCATATGAACAAATTAATGGACTACCGGAATCCGATTGGCAGGTGTCTTTTCCAATGTCACTGAAATCGTGAGCACAAATTTGCTTAATTTTTGAACGAATACCCCTTCTACAGTAATCCGTAATTATTTTTAAATCGGCATAAACAATTTCATCGGGTGATGGTCCTTTATAATAAATCTGACCCCAGCCAGCAACCGTACATTTCATATTAGTATATGGCGACGTGATGGGTAAAGGCATTATGGCAGTTTTCGTGTTATCGATTTCTATATCACTTGATAAATGGACTAAAGCGATGTCATTTAAAAATGTCTTTGGATTGAATTTCTCATGGATTAATATCTCGCTTACGCTTAAAATTTGTACGCCCTTTGTTGGTCGCAGTCGATAACGGGTTCCAACTACCACTCTTATTTGGTCATGGCGAAGATAATCGTGGAAACAATGGGCTGCCGATAAAATTGTATGTACCGTTATAATTGTGCCGCCACAATAATGTCCTTTACCGTAACTGGAATAATCGTTGGGTAATATTCGTATTGATGCGACATATTTAAACCAATCAGCGTTGCTTCTATAACCGCCACTAACTTTGATTTCATATTCGTTTTTATTGATGAATGAAAATATTAATCGAAAATTATTTATAGAAATGAAATAAATGAAAATGAACAATTTTCTACCGATAACAAAATTCATTATAAATATTTTTCCATTCTTCTTCATTGACTTTTCATTAAATTAATTCTTTCTATTTTTCTTTTTTGTCATGGCATTTGATTTTCATATATCAAAATCTTGCCCGAAATTTATGCTATGTATGCACTGGAAATGTTGATTAACCTAGTGTGACACCTTTTTACGTTTGAGAGTTTAAGCGGCCAGTGAAAGGGGAATGTTTCTCTGATAGAAAATCTGAAAATCTGGATTTTAAATGTGAAACTTTAAAAACCAGGGCGGAAAATATCCCAGAGTTTACGCTAATTAATCAATATCGAACAGAAATATTAGGCCATTTGTTTTGTAATACATTACTAGTGACCTAAACCAGCATTTGCTTTACAAATTGTGGCTGCATGATTGAGAAAATGAAAAAGGCAGTGAAAACGGGACTTTACGGTTACTCCGATATAGAATGGTTCGCTGGCTTAATTTTTAGGTACCCGAAGTGCACGTTTAAGGTTAAGGTTAGTAGCCATGCCTGCGCATAGTAGCTTCATCATTAGCTTCCAATCTTAAAGTTGTATTGCACTTTATGTACAAAGTTTTTTTTTTTTTGGGTGGCGAGCGGAGCCTCCGTAAAACTCCTAAGTCAAGTTTGTAGCACAATAATTAGCACAATTAATCATTTATTTAGAAGATAGGAACTCCCTCAATAACCGCACGATTAAGGGAATAACACCCGTGAAGTGGACTTTACCACCATGAACTCGACTCCCATATCACTAAATGGATATTAAAACTGGTGATACGTGGTCTACTCTTGTGAAACTGATGAATGAGAGTCTCCTAGTTGAATGAACGCTCTTGCTGAGTAATTGCTATAAAAAACTATACAATGTCATGCTTGCTTTTAATTTGCCATTGCCCATGAGAATGGTTCAAGTGAAGGTCTCATACAATCCGCCATAAAAAAACAAGCCACTTAAGAAAAATTTTACCAAATCATTTAGATTTTTTCTACAAAATCAGTCGAATAAATTGCCATGTTAAATTAATATTTTAAAGTTCCTTTAAATATGGTTGAAATTTTACTCATTTTAGAAGTGTATACTCCGTCTCTAGAGAAAACAATAAATCGAATGGATCATCTTGAAGAATTGTGAAAATATTCTTTTCTTCAAATTTCCAGTTGCATTTCCAAACATTCGTCATATTAAAATCATCATTCTGAAATATTTCTTTTAATAATATTTTTTTAAAATCAATTTGAAAAAAAATTTATATTTGTTTTTTTACATTTTTTTTTGCTTTTTGATTTTTGCTTTTTGGGTTTTTTCTTTTTGGTTTTTTTTTTTCTTTTCTTTGGTTTTCAACTGAGATGATATGAAAAGATTTTGAATGCAAATGTTTAAAAGTTATGCGCATCACTTGACCAAATGAATTATCGCCGATATGATCGCTATCTCGCCAATTCGCTAAAATTGAGCAGAAAAACTAAAAATTAAAGAAAAAGCAAAAAAAAAAAAAATAAAAAATAAATGAACCAAAGAAAACAGCAACAAAATTATATTTTGAATATTTTTTTGCTCTTTTCTTTTTCATTTTTTTTTTTTTTTGGGAACCTTTAAACGTAGCCTTAAAGATGCATGAATGGACAGACATACAGACAGATATACAATTTACGCGTTTAATAAAATAAAATCGTAAAGAAATAAAAAAAGCAAAATAAAGAAAATGACAAAACGAACGGACTTAAATTTAAGGTAAAAGTTAACTTTATGTGCAACAATAATAATAACAACAACAATCATAACAAAATATTTGTTGCCATTGCTTCGCGATTTTTTCGTGTTTTCTGTAGTTTTGATTCGAATTTTGTGTACTTGTTGCTGTTGCTGGTGGTGTTTATTCTTATTGTTGTTGTTTTTGTATTGATGGCAGTTGCCGAGATTTATTACACACAAACATATACGTGATAATATGTATGTGTATGTGTATGTGTATGTGTATGTTTATGTGTATGTGTGTATGAGTGTGCTTGATTATTATAAATAATGATATTTCTTTGTTGTTCTCATAATTTTCTTTTGGTTTTTTTTTCCATTTGTGCTTTTTTCTGCTTTTAGTGCTTTGCATTTTGTTGACGTTACCAGAACAGTGTCTTCATATGTTACATGACTGAATATGTGTGCTTGTGCTTGTGCATGTTTGTTCGTGTGTGTGTGTGTGTGTGTGTTGTGTGTATGTATGTTTACGTGTTGTCATAATGAATCGCTTGAACAAAACTTATTTTTTAATTCTTATTTTGTTTTCACTTATTGTTATTGCTCTTCTTCTTGCTTTTTTTTTTAAAGATTTTCCTCCTTTTTTTTTGGTGTTTTTTGGTTTTACTTTTTTTGTGTATATTTTTAGGTGAACTTCATGCAATAAAATGAAGATGAGCAAGAATAAGAATAAGAATAAGAAAAAGCAAAAGAAGCATCAGCAACAAAAGAAAAAAAAAATTTGTACAAAATAATTCGTTTCAATTCAAATGTCGTTTAGACGTTTATGGTCAATTGTGGCTTTGAATTGTTATTCTTGTTGTTGTTATTGTTATACATTTTCTTCAGTTTCTTCACTTGTTTGTTGTTTTTATGTTTATGATGGCGCCAGAAAATATTAAATTAATTCATGCTTAACATAAAAATCTCATTCGATCTTGCGCTCTCTTTCGCTCTCTATCGCCTCTATAGCTCTATCTGTTTCTAACTTTCTTTGATTATTCATATCTGTATTTATTTAATATCCTTGGACATTCCATTGTCCTTTATTTTCTTACTTTGCTTTAATTAAAAATTGTTGAACTCTTTCTTTCTTTGCGAACTATTTTTGTTATTGTTGTTGTCCTTTCAGATTCTTCAAATTGTAATTGTTACATATGGTATTTTCTCTTCTTCTTCTTTGCTTGTTGTTGTTGTTGTTGTTGTTGTTGTTGTTGTTGTTGTTATTGTCACATTTTTATTATTTGTTTGACGCTCAGCAATAATTGCTTATCAACAACATTTCCAGCATATAAAATCTGGCACATAGAAAGTGAGAGTGAAAGAGAGCAAGAATGTGTTAGGTTGAGAAAAAAAAGAGTTTAATGGTGTTAACCATTAAAATCCATCTTCCTTTCAATTTCAATTCATTCAGATTTCGCATATTTATATCAAATAAACTGACAGTTTTATATTTTGGATATAAAAAATAAACTAAACAAATCTTTAATTATTGCGAATTAGATTTTAATATAAAAGAAGTTTGATGTGTTACACATATCAAGATTTAGACGTGAATATAGAAATTTATTTACTTTGTGCCTTCAACTTTACTAGAATATGGCACAGAATTGATCAGACAATTAGCAAGCTTTCTAAGCACTTTATACTAAATAAACTTCCTTATGTTATTATTAGCAGTAGGTAAACTCTAGTCATAGAGTTGCCATACGATAAATAATTCATTTTATAAATCGTTATGAAACATTTTCAATTATTTCATTACTATAAGCAAATTTCTCATTTTTTCTCTACTTTGGTACGCAAGATTTTTCCTCAGTACAATAATGAGCTAAAGAAACATGAAAAGTAAATGTCACGACAAAAAAGAAAAATAGAAAGAATTAATTTAATGAAAAGTCAATGAAGAAGAATGGAAAAATATTTATAATGAATTTTGTTATCGGTAGAAAATTGTTCATTTTCATTTATTTCATTTCTATAAATAATTTTCGATTAATATTTTCATTCATCAATAAAACCGAACATGAAATCAAAGTTACTGGCGGTTATAGAAGCAACGCTGATTGGTTTAAATATGTCGCATCAATACGAAAATTAGACAACGATTTCTTCCGTTACGGTGCAGGACATGTTTGTGGTGGTACAATTATAACGGTTTATACAATTTTAACGGCTGCCCATTGTTTCGATGAGTCTCTTCCCCGTGAGCTAGTACGAGTGGTAGTTGGTGCCCGTTGTCGGCTGCGACCAACAAAGGGCGTACAAATTTTAAGCGTAAGCGAGATATTAATCCATGAGAAATTCAATCCAAAGACATTTTTAAATGACATCGCTTTAGTCCATTTATCAAGTGATATAGAAATCGATAACACGAAAACTGCCATAATGCCTTTACCCATCACGTCGCCATATACTAATATGAAATGTACGGTTGCTGGCTGGGGTCAGATTTATTATAAAGGACCATTACCCGATGAAATTGTTTATGCCGATTTAAAAATAATTACGGATTACTGTAGAAGGGGTATTCGTTCAAAAATTAAGCAAATTTGTGCTCACGATTTCAGTGACATTGGAAAAGACACCTGCCAATCGGATTCCGGTAGTCCATTAATTTGTTCATATGCTGTTTACGGCATAACATCATTTGGACCACCATGCGGCTTAAAGAATGTTAGTGGTGTTTATACAAGCGTTTACGCGTATTTAGATTGGATTGAATATCACAAAATAAATGCTGGCAATAGGATTTGGATTTGGAGTCATCTCATTTATAAATCTTTATCTATATTTAATCTCTTAAAACTCAAGGTGATTTGAATTAATTCAAAATTCCGTCTAATTCATGCATTTTTTTAATACAATAAACAATTTTGGTAAACTATATTTATATTCGAATCAAATCACGTTTTTTTTTTGGCTGCGGGGCTTGTTATTTTTTTCTGGTCGTTTATCGTTTGAAGATACCTTTTGTTGTTGTTGTTGTTGTTGTTGCTGTTGTTGTTGTTGTTGTTGTTGTTGTAGTTTTATGAACAATACAGATAGACGGATTGTATGGTTGGACAGACATTCACGTTTTAAAAGAATTTCAATCATTTCTTTTTTTCTTAATTTTTCTTTTAATTTTATTCAAATATTTTTTTTGTGAGATTTTCGCTTTTGGCTCGTGCTAAAATTTCAAGAATTTCTCAATTTAGTAGCGTTGTTTTTCTTGCTGTTACTGTTACTGTTACTGTTTTTGTTCTTGTTGACCATGCGAAAAATAGCATTTTAAACATGCCACTAATCCAAACGCAGTCACAATCCATATGTTTCCATGGCCAAAAAAGGCCGATTAACTTTAAATGTCAAATAGTTTTTTTTTCAATTAATTTTCACTTTATTTCTTCTACATTTTATTTAGATGTTTCCACTGGAATTTTTCGAAAAACAACAAAATCAAGAAATGCACGAATTAAAAATATTGATAGAGTAAGAGAGAAACACAAAAAGATGGAGAGATAGGGAGATATATAGATGATCAAATCTTAACTATAGACTCCGATAATTCCCCATAAAAAATTCCAACCGATAATTTTTTTTATAACATTTGAAAAAACCTTTAGTACTCAAGATTCTTCCTCAGTACAATAATGAGCTAAAGAAATGTAAAAAGTAAATGTCACGACAAAAGGGAAAAATAGAAAGAATTAATTTAATGAAAAGTCAATGAAGAAGAATGGAAAAATATTTATAATGAATTTTGTTATCGGTAGAAAATTGTTCATTTTTATTTATTTCATTTCTATAAATAATTTTCGATTAATATTTTCATTCATCAATAAAAACGAATATGAAATCAAAGTTAGTGGCGGTTATAGAAGCAACGCTGATTGGTTTAAATATGTCGCATCAATACGAAGATTAGACAACGATTTCTTACGTTACGGTAGAGGACATGTATGTGGCGGTACAATTATAACGGTTTATACAATTTTAACGGCTGCCCATTGTTTCTACGATTATCTTCGCCATGACCAAATAAGAGTGGTAGTTGGAACCCGTTATCGACTGCGACCAACAAAGGGCGTACAAATTTTAAGCGTAAGCGAGATATTAATGCATGAGGAATACAATCCGGATACATTGGAAAATGATATCGCTTTATTGCATTTATCAAGTGATATAGAAATCGATAACACGAATATTGCCATAATGCCTTTACCCATTAAGTCGCCATATACTAATATGAAATGTACGGCTGCTGGTTGGGGTCATATTTATTATGAAGGACCATCACCCGATGAAATTGTCTATGTCGATTTGAAAATGATTACGGGCCATTGTAATCCGTCAATGGATTCGCCTATTATGCAAATTTGTGCTCACGATTTCAATGATATTGCAAGAGATACCTGCCAAGGGGATTCCGGTGGTCCATTATTTTGTTCGTGTGCTATTTATGGCATAACTTCATTCGGGCAACCGTGTGGCTTAGAGAATGATAGTGGTGTTTATACAAATGTTTACGCGTATTTAGATTGGATTGAATATCACAAAAGAAATGCTGGCAATACGATTTGGATTTGGAGGCGGCTCTTCTATATAAATTTATCTATTTTTAATTTAATTAAAATTTCTATTTTATTAAGCTGATTAAAAAAATTCCATATATTTTTATAAAATAATAAGCAATATGCATTAATTATGCTAGAATGCCAACCGAGAGAGTCATATCTTCCGAAACAATTCAATTAAACTCAAAGCAAGTGAAGCAATAAATGCTTCACTTGTGCTAGCATTTCCACAGCCAACTTTTTTTTGATAGTTGATCAAAGTTAAACGAATGATTTTGGGTCTCTTTACAATTGCTCAAAACCTAATACTTTATTGAATGATTAGGAGTTAGAATTTGGAACTGCATTCATTTATTTTAAGTTTATGTATTCTAACTATTTGAAACGAGAATTCGTCATCTGCCTGTTTCATTTATGTTTTAAAATATTTATTAAAATGTTGGCCACAACTAATTCTAAGATCTTCATTTTTGTTTTGATTTGGCATTGGTCATAGAGACAAAATCATCTCTAACTGATGATGATTATTTTATATAAAAATTTTCGCTTTTTCTATTTCATTTACTACTTTTATTCTATTCCATTATTTGTTTAAATCTTGAAAGTGACATTTGTATGTATGTCTTTCATCTATTCGTTCATTCTGTCCGTTCATTCCTCCATTTGTTGCTCTATATGTTGGTATTAATGTTTCCATGTAATTTGCTTCGAAATTTGTTTGGTTTCTCTTAGAGATTGCGAATTTGTACAATTTAGTTGTTAATCATCATCATTTCAACTTTTTGTATTGTATTTAGTTTGATAATAAAAGATTAGGAGGATTTGTTAAAAGTATACAATAAAATTGAAAAGAAATGAATGAAATTATTTTGAATATAAATTAAAATGATAAAATGTATGACAATGAAATAAAAGAAGGAAGGGAGTAGGAAGGGAAAGAAGAAAAGGTATAAGAAGAAGCAAAAAAAAAAGATAAGAGAATTTCATTCATAATTCGGCCATTCAAAGATTTTTATTAGAATTTTCCATTTCCGGTATAAACGGAATAGTCTATCGGACAATTTATAGATAAGCTGAAACTGATGAAACTTGAAACGATCTGTATCAATTCATAAATCATCACTTTGAACTAACTTATCAAAATAAAATTTCATCTTTGTAAATTTGTCCAATCGATTTTTAATAACCGATTCAAGCATTTAAGAAAAATAATTCTAATCTTTTGATAATTCTGCTGTAGCCGAGACTACAAATAATCTGCATAAAAAAAAATGTGGATTTATCTCAAGCCCATATGGGTGTTTCAATAATTCGAATAAACTTAATGTACCTTTTGCCTTAAGTAGCACTTCACGCTTCCACTTATTCCCCTTTTCTTTTTTCTTATAACAACGGATGACAAAAAATTTGTATCACATTTCAAGTGAAAAAGCTAATCTTTGATATTTTTATGTCCACCACTTAAATTTTGGAGGTACATTCATTTGATTATAATATTTGTAAACCTCAAAAAGAAGCGTTAAAAATTCTACAGCACAAATATATTTATGATCCGTATAAAAGTCTGAAACTATATAGGCATGTCTGTCTATCTAACCGTGTGTGATAAAACTTGCTTTGATCGTAAAAATGGAGATATCAATTTCAAGTTTGATAGAACCATTACAAGTTCGCCTATGATGGTTGGTATTAAAAATGGGCCACCTCAACCAAAAGAAGTACTTAATTTTATCTAGGTCAGCAAGATTAATCCCTCAATCAGATTACTTCGTTCTGAATCTTTCGTTTATTGAAAATACTCATAATCAATTTAATCACTTTTCCATATCAAGATTTTTGTTGCTTTATATTTTTAACTTCTGAAAAAAGGCCGACCAAATCAATTCACTTCAAAATCAAACTTTTACTCCTTTGTGCTTTCGTCATGCAAAAAATTCCATACCAAATTCTCGTAAACTACGAAAATGCCATCATCTGAAATGCTAAATCTTGCAATTTTAGAAAAAACGTTTTCTTAATTTATTAGTTATCTCTAAATTTGAACACAACAACTATTAGTTCCGCTAAAGCGCTTCAACTTGAGCTTAAACGAAAATTCTAAAGTAAACATATTTTTTAAAAGCGAAAATTCTCCTTTAGCTCGTTTATTAGTTCATTTGATTTTGAAACCTTTAAAAAAACGTCATTTGCACTCGAAATTTTCTTAAGGTTCGTAATTGAAACCTTTTTTAACTCTAAACTCTTGAACTATAGATTCTACATTTCATAATATCTCCGACTAAAATTCAATAACAGAAACTATTAAGTTTGTTATAATTCGCTTGAAGTTTGAGTTCGAAGTTGAGTTAAAGTTGAGTTCATACTTGTGAAAATTCGTATTATTTATTGCGAAATTTAAGTTTTCCCAGATTCTAGCGTAATCACTCTCTCATTATAACGGTTTTTTTTCTCTAGTTACAAAAATCAATTCGCTTAAATTAATTCGCTCAAATTTAATTTTAAAAATTTCAACTTTGAAATAACAAACTATTTCCTAAGCGAAATTATTTGTTCAGTTTATATAATTTTTGCCCTGGACTTTTTTTTCACAATATTTCTATAAACGTCTTATTCTTATATTACAATAACAAAAAACCACTAATAAAATACAAAATAAAAATATTTGTGGTTTATGATACAAAAAAGAAAAACTTGGCAACATGAGATCGAATGCAAAAAAGGTTCAGATTAAAAGTGAATAAAATAAGAATCTTATAGTTAATCGGAGCTGATTCTTAAATACCCTAAATCACTTTGCTTAGTATGATTAAAGTTAAATAAGAGAATAAAAAGCACAAAAAAAAATTGAAATAATTGTAATTTTTGAAATTTAATTTTCGTTATATGGACCTTTTGTCCATATAATCAGTTTCTTCAAAAGAGGGCATTATATGGAAATGGTCGTAGTTAAAATGTTTGTTAAATGAGAGCAAGTTTAAAAAAATGGACTTATCTGTAACAAATTTTTTATAAATATGTTTTATGTCAAAAAAGAAAACAGTGCCAATTTTCTATCGGTCTCTATAGCTTTATCTGTTTCTATCTTTCTTTGAATATTGATATCTGTATTTATTTAATATCCTTGGACATTCTATTGTCCTTTATTTTCTTACTTTGCTTTAATTAAAAATTGTTGAACTCTTTCTTTCTTTGGGAACTATTTTTGTTATTGTTGTTGTCCTTTCAGCTTCTTCAAATTGTAATTGTTACATATGGTATTTTCTCTTCTTCTTCTTTGTCTTGTTGTTGTTGTTGTTGTTGTTGTTATTGTCACATTTTTATTATTTGTTTGACGCTCAGCAATAATTGCTTATCAACAACATTTCCAGCATATAAAATCTGGCACATAGAAAGTGAGAGTGAAAGAGAGCAAGAATGTGTTAGGTTGAGAAAAAAAAGAGTTTAATGGTGTTAACCATTAAAATCCATCTTCCTTTCAATTTCAATTCATTCAGATTTCGCATATTTATATCAAATAAACTGACAGTTTTATATTTTGGATATAAAAAATAAACTAAACAAATCTTTAATTATTGCGAATTAGATTTTAATATAAAAGAAGTTTGATGTGTTACACATATCAAGATTTAGACGTGAATATAGAAATTTATTTACTTTGTGCCTTCAACTTTACTAGAATATGGCACAGAATTGATCAGACAATTAGCAAGCTTTCTAAGCATTTATACTAAATAAACTTCCTTATGTTATTATTAGCAGTATGTAAACTCTAGTCATAGAGTTGCCATACGATAAATAATTCATTTTATAAATCGTTATGAAACATTTTCAATTATTTCATTACTATAAGCAAATTTCTCATTTTTTCTCTACTTTGGTACGCAAGATTTTTCCTCAGTACAATAATGAGCTAAAGAAACATGAAAAGTAAATGTCACGACAAAAAAGAAAAATAGAAAGAATTAATTTAATGAAAAGTCAATGAAGAAGAATGGAAAAATATTTATAATGAATTTTGTTATCGGTAGAAAATTGTTCATTTTCATTTATTTCATTTCTATAAATAATTTTCGATTAATATTTTCATTCATCAATAAAACCGAACATGAAATCAAAGTTACTGGCGGTTATAGAAGCAACTCTGATTGGTTCAAATATGTCGCATCAATACGAAGATTAGACAACGATTTCTTACGTTACGGTAGAGGACATGTTTGTGGCGGTACAATTATAACGGTTTATACAATTTTAACGGCTGCCCATTGTTTCCACGATTTATTTCGCCGTGACGAAATACGAGTGGTAGTTGGTGCCCGTTATCGACTGCGACCAATAAAGGGCGTACAAATTTTTAGCGTAAGCGAGATATTACTGCATGAGGAATTCAATCCAGAAACAGGGGTAAATGATATCGCTTTATTGCATTTATCAAGTGATATAGAAATCGATAACACGAATACTGCCATAATGCCTTTACCCATCACGTCGCCATATACTAATATGAAATGTACGGCTGCTGGTTGGGGTAAAGTTTATTATAAAGGACCACAACCCGATGAAATTGTTTATGTCGATTTGAAAATGATTACGGGCCATTGTAATCCGGTAGTGCATTCGCCTATTGGGCAAATTTGTGCTCACAATTTCAATGACATTGCAAGAGATACCTGCCAAGGGGATTCCGGTGGTCCATTATTTTGTTCGCGTGCTATTTATGGCATAACTTCACTCGGGCAACCGTGCGGCTTAGAGAATAATAGTGGTGTTTATACAAATGTTTACGCGTATTTAGATTGGATTGATTTACATGTAAATGGTGGCAAGACGATTTGGATTTGGAGGCGGCTCTTCTATATAAATTTATCTATTTTTAATTTAATTAAAATTTCTATTTTATTAAGCTGATTAAAAAAATTCCATATATTTTTATAAAATAATAAGCAATATGCATTAATTATACTAGGATGCCAACCGAGAGAGTCATATCTTCCGAAACAATTCAATTAAACTCAAAGCAAGTGAAGCAATAAATGCTTCGCTTGTGCTAGCATTTCCACAGCCAACTTTTTTTTGATAGTTGATCAAAGTTAAACGAATGATTTTGGGTCTCTTTACAATTGCTCAAAACCTAATACTTTATTGAATGATTAGGAGTTAGAACTTGGAACTGCATTCATTTATTTTAAGTTTATGTATTCTAACTATTTGAAACGAGAATTCGTCATCTGCCTGTTTCATTTATGTTTTAAAATATTTATTAAAATGTTGGCCACAACTAATTCTAAGATCTTCATTTTTGTTTTGATTTGGCATTGGTCATAGAGACAAAATCATCTCTAACTGATGATGATTATTTTATATAAAAATTTTCGCTTTTTCTATTTCATTTACTACTTTTATTCTATTCCATTATTTGTTTAAATCTTGAAAGTGACATTTGTATGTATGTCTTTCATCTATTCGTTCATTCTGTCCGTTCATTCCTCCATTTGTTGCTCTATATGTTGGTATTAATGTTTCCATGTAATTTGCTTCGAAATTTGTTTGGTTTCTCTTAGAGATTGCGAATTTGTACAATTTAGTTGTTAATCATCATCATTTCAACTTTTTGTATTGTATTTAGTTTGATAATAAAAGATTAGGAGGATTTGTTAAAAGTATACAATAAAATTGAAAAGAAATGAATGAAATTATTTTGAATATAAATTAAAATGATAAAATGTATGACAATGAAATAAAAGAAGGAAGGGAGTAGGAAGGGAAAGAAGAAAAGGTATAAGAAGAAGCAAAAAAAAAAAGATAAGAGAATTTCATTCATAATTCGGCCATTCAAAGATTTTTATTAGAATTTTCCATTTCCGGTATAAACGGAATAGTCTATCGGACAATTTATAGATAAGCTGAAACTGATGAAACTTGAAACGATCTGTATCAATTCATAAATCATCACTTTGAACTAACTTATCAAAATAAAATTTCATCTTTGTAAATTTGTCCAATCGATTTTTAATAACCGATTCAAGCATTTAAGAAAAATAATTCTAATCTTTTGATAATTCTGCTGTAGCCGAGACTACAAATAATCTGCATAAAAAAAAATGTGGATTTATCTCAAGCCCATATGGGTGTTTCAATAATTCGAATAAACTTAATGTACCTTTTGCCTTAAGTAGCACTTCACGCTTCCACTTATTCCCCTTTTCTTTTTTCTTATAACAACGGATGACAAAAAATTTGTATCACATTTCAAGTGAAAAAGCTAATCTTTGATATTTTTATGTCCACCACTTAAATTTTGGAGGTACATTCATTTGATTATAATATTTGTAAACCTCAAAAAGAAGCGTTAAAAATTCTACAGCACAAATATATTTATGATCCGTATAAAAGTCTGAAACTATATAGGCATGTCTGTCTATCTGTCCGTGTGTGATAAAACTTGCTTTGATCGTAAAAATGGAGATATCAATTTCAAGTTTGATAGAACCATTACAAGTTCGCCTATGATGGTTGGTATTAAAAATAGGGCCACCTCAACCAAAAGAAGTACTTAATTTTATCTAGGTCAGCAAGATTAATCCCTTCAATCAGATTACTTCGTTCTGAATCTTTCGTTTATTGAAAATACTCATAATCAATTTAATCACTTTTCGATATCAAGATTTTTGTTGCTTTATATTTTTAGTTTCTGAAAAATGGCCGACCAAATCAATTCACTTCAAAATCAAACTTTTACTCCTTTGTGCTTTCGTCATGCAAAAAATTCCATACCAAATTCTCGTAAACTACGAAAATGCCATCATCTGAAATGCTAAATCTTGCAATTTTAGAAAAAACGTTTTCTTAATTTATTAGTTATCTCTAAATTTGAACACAACAACTATTAGTTCCGCTAAAGCGCTTCAACTTGAGCTTAAACGAAAATTCTAAAGTAAACATATTTTTTAAAAGCGAAAATTCTCCTTTAGCTCGTTTATTAGTTCATTTGATTTTGAAACCTTTAAAAAAACTTCATTTGCACTCGAAATTTTCTTAAGGTTCGTAATTGAAACCTTTTTTAACTCTAAACTCTTGAACTATAGATTCTACATTTCATAATATCTCCGACTAAAATTCAAATAACAGAAACTATTAAGTTTGTTATAATTCGCTTGAAGTTTGAGTTCGAAGTTGAGTTAAAGTTGAGTTCATACTTGTGAAAATTCGTATTATTTATTGCGAAATTTAAGTTTTCGCAGATTCTAGCGTAAACACTCTCTCATTATAACGGTTTTTTTTCTCTAGTTACAAAAATCAATTCGCTTAAATTAATTCGCTCAAATTTAATTTTAAAAATTTCAACTTTGAAATAACAAACTATTTCCTAAGCGAAATTATTTGTTCAGTTTATATAATTTTTGCCCTGGACTTTTTTTTCACAATATTTGTATAAACGTCTTATTCTTATATTACAATAACAAAAAACCACTAATAAAATACAAAATAAAAATATTTGTGGTTTATGATACAAAAAAGAAAAACTTGGCAAAACAGTAACTTAAAACATGAGATCGAATGCAAAAAAGGTTCAGATTAAAGTGAATAAAATAAGAATCTTATAGTTAATCGGAGCCGATTCTTAAATACCCTAAATCACTTTGCTTAGTATGATTAAAGTTAAATAAGAGAATAAAAAGCACAAAAAAAAATTGAAATAATTGTAATTTTTGAAATTTAATTTTCGTTATATGGACCTTTTGTCCATATAATCAGTTTCTTCAAAAGAGGGCATTATATGGAAATGGTCGTAGTTAAAATGTTTGTTAAATGAGAGCAAGTTTAAAAAAATGGACTTATCTGTAACAAATTTTTTATAAATATGTTTTATGTCAAAAGAGAAGGCAGTGCCAATTTTTCGTTAAAATATATTTCAAGTTGAACCTTTTGTCCATATAATGAGTTTCTTCAAAAGAGGGCATTATATGGAAAATGGTCGGACCAAATTTTGGTACACGTATTCTTTATTTTACAATACAATTAAGCGTCATTTTACGTAGAACCATTTTCATAATGGTTCATCTCTAAGCCGAGAAACTTCCATACACCACAACATCCATTTCACAAAATATCTCTAAAATTGCAACCACTAGCTTACATACAGACATAGAGATATGCTTAAATCGATTTAGGAAATGATTCCTAGTCAATCAATATAAAAAAAAAGGTCCTACTTTTAAGGGTTACAAATATTTGCACAAATTTATAATACCTTGTAGAACCAAATGATGACGAGTATAATGAAAAAATAATAAAGTTAGTGTTAAATGTTTTTCTTCTTATTCTTATTCTTCTTATTTTTTTTATTATTTTTTTTAAATGATTTATGCTGTTTAAAGGTAAAAATAAAAAAAAATAATAATATGAATTATAACTCTGTTAACTGTTCTGAGCAATAACAATTTTGGGACAACTGATTCAGATTCAGATTCTGATATTCATACAGTAACAGTAACAATAACAATAACTATAACAATAATAGTAACAACAATTTAGAGTTAACAACTAAATGTTTACTCATACAAATTGAAAAATTTCAATGTAAAATTGCTTAATAAAAATTTCAATTTTTTAGATCAATTTAATTTGGTTAAAATTGAAATTGAATTTGAAAAAAAAAAACAAACAAAGGAAAAAATGTTGAAGTTTTCATTTTGTAATTGAAGATCGTTTCATATATTTTTTCCTCAATCAATTTCCATATTTCAATTCATTGAAATGTTTATGGATTAATGAAGGCAACTTTAATAATTAACAAGAAAAAGAACAAGGACAAGAAGAAGAAGAAGAAGAAGAAGAAGAAGTACAAGTAAAATAAAGAAAATATTGGATTCAAGAAATATATTTTTTTTCCAATACAATTTCACTTCTAAAAAAAAAATTCGCACCAAATTTTTTTTGTCCGTCCGTCTGTCTGTATACCATTTTGTGTTTCAATAACAATTTAATTGTTTAAAAGTTAAATTATTTCTATTTGTACAAAAAAAAAAAACAAAAACAAGAATTGAACCAATTGTTATGTAAGCTAAAGCTAAGGAAGCTAAGGAAGGAGAACAAGCAAGAAAAATTGCCAAAAGTATGAAATGAATATTTGTTTTTCCATAACTCAATATTATTATAAAAATTTACATAAAAAATAAAAAAGAGAAAACTAACAAAAAAGAAAAAGTATGTTTTTTATATCAGAAGGAAAAAAAAGATAGATATATGTGAGAGAAAGAGTTAGCAATTGTTGAAAATGTGAGTTAGCAATAAATCTTTTCCTTTTGTAGAACATAAAAACAATGAAATCAAAAAAGAAAAATATTTTATGATAATAATGATAATGACGATGATAATGATGTTCGTTTATACATGCATCTAAGGGCAATTATGTATACCTAAATGTGTGTGTGTGTGTATGTATGTGCGTGTATATACATTTGTAATGGCAACATTTGACCAAAAAAAATTCCAAATTTGACCAAATAATGAAATTTTTTTAATATGAAAAAATTTCATATTAAATCTTTGTCCATCCGTCCGTCTGTCATCCTCAATTTGAACTGATTTATTTGTTATTGTTATTGTTGCTATTGTTTTTTATTAGTGTATTTAGTTATATCATTTATTGATTTGTTAAATGTTCAATATTTATTTTTCTGCTTGTGCGTTATTCTTCTTTTTCTGCCTTTTACTTTCTGGTGTTTGTTGGTGAATATTTATTAACTTATTCATCTTCATCTTAATTTTTATCGAATTTATTATTGTGTTTGTCTGTCTCTCTGTCTGTCTATCTGTCTATCTGTCTGTCTATTTGTCCATTTGAAAGCTCCATCAGTCTTTTTGTACATTTTGCCCTGTCCCGCTTATGTAGGTTAAACGGTTTCTTATTTGATTTCATTTTATTTTGTTTTTTCGTTTTTTTTAGTTTTTGAAGGATTTTTGCATTTTTCTGTGCTTTTGTATGCCTATTTGACAACCCAGGCAACGTTTAGCTTGTTACTCCTGCTGTTGTTGGTGCTGCTATTGCTATTGCTTCAATTGTTATTGGTGTTATTGTTGCTGTTGCTGTTGCTGTTACTGTTCGTTAGTTGGAAGCTAATAAATTATAATTTGATGTCTTTTGTTTTGTTACTTTTTTATTTAGTATTTTTTTTTCTTGTTTTATGCTTATGCGTTTTGTTCGAATTGTGTTTGTGTGTTCAAATTTTTTTTTGTGTATTTGTAATTTGTTGTTGTTGTTGCTTTTATAATCCTTCACAATGTTGGATAAAATAAAATGATGAGAATTTTAGTAAAGCCCTAAAGTTACAAGAAAAAATCTACAACTCTCAATTATAGTGATCCTGTTCAAGTCCTTATTTTAGTTTAAGCCGCTTTAGATAAATCTTGCCAGTCGGTAGTTGTTCACGTCCCTTCATGAATCGTTTTAGATTTAATCAGCTTTCGGTAGACCTTGGCAGTCAGTGGTTGTTCGGGTCCCTCCACAAATCGATTTCTGTTTAATCCGTTTTCGGTGGAGTCTTAACATTCGATAATTGCTCAAGTCCCTGCACAAATCGATTTCAATGGATCTGATATTATGGCTGGCCCATAAAATACAAATTTTTAAAATAAATTCGAAAAATTTTTTTCTTTCATCCTAAATGTATATAAAATTTTAATATCAAATGGACACGCTGGCCTGCAAAGGTTTATTTTGAAAAGGGGAAATAAACTTTGGAATTTTTTTCCTAAAGATTTTTTTCTTATAGAAATCGCCACAAAATAATATTTTGGCATCATGTAACGCTTCTAAAGAAATTCACAATAAATCGATACATTTTTTTGAAGTTCTTTTTCTAAAACGTGTCAAAATTTCCATATAGAATTCATTGTCTTGACTTTTCAATTTTACGAATTATAGAATCATTTGATTTGAAGTTATCAGGAGTACTTAGAATCTCAAACGTGGCTGTTTGATGTCTATCCCTGAAAATTCTTTATCAAGTCTTTTAAAAAACGAAATTTTCAATATACTTTATAGAATATCGAAATTCAGTGATGACTTAGTTCAAAAATGAATAGAATTGAATCTAAGTGAAACCTTTTGAAACTCTACCAATATTTTCCATAAGGGAGCTTTTTTAAAATAACCAACTAATGACATATGAAAAAATACCAATATTGAATATTCTTAAAGTTTAATTAATATCTCTAGATCCAGATTGGTCTATTTTTACTACCACTTCCCATATAATGCCTTTTTCTAAAAAGCGTTTATTTTATGAATGAAATTTAATGAAACTTCTACTGTTTTAAAAGTTTTCATAAAATATGTGCATATCAAAATTGATCTATCAATTTTTTGAATATTTATCCTTAGCGATTTTATCCTAGAGCGATTTTTCCCAATCATATGCAAAATTACACTTTTTTACTTAAGTCGCTTGAAATCCATTTGCTTGATTCTTTTCATCACATGACATAAAACGATGTAGAGTATTTCAAAATTGGCTTCGATCGATTCCAAAATTTTTTATTTTAATGGTTGTTTTTTTTCTTATTGGTAGATTTATTTCATATATAAAATATTTATGTTTCCATTGAAGTCAAAATTTTTTTGTTAATTTTTTCTTGTTTGATTTGTTATTATTGTTATTGTTCTTGGTTGGTTGGTTGGTTGATTTGTTTGTTTAGTTTAGTTTTCCATATAAATTGTTGAAATATAAATGAGTTATGAGGTGTGTGTATGTGTGCATGTGTGTTATATAACGAGCGAGTTATTTGTATATTTCAAATATGTCAAATTAGTTTTACATTCAAATTTATCGTACATTTTTAAAGAATTCTTTGAAATTCATTTTATTTCTTCTTTTTTCTTTCTTGAATTCTTCATTTCTTTGCTTGAAACTTCAAAAATTCAAAGCTTAAAATTGAAATATGAAATGAAAAAAAAACCATTCAAAAATATTTCAATCAAAAGTTGCACAATCAAAGTTTATTTATTTTATTTTTCGTAATTTCAAATTAATCTTTTTCAAGCAGCTTCTGTTCTCATGTACACTTTAACTCACTCTCACTCTATTTCACAATTTTTCTTTCTTTCTCTTTCACACAGAAATCAAATATAAAAAGATTATTGAGTGATTCAAAAACGTTATTTAAAGTCTACGATTTTTATACGTTTCGAAATATTTTCAAACATTTGTTCTTTCATTATTTTTCCTCGTCCTTTTATGCTTCATTCATAGTTTCGTCGTTGCTCATTGATTCCCTAACTCTACTTTCTCATTAAATTTTTTTAAACCCACCATCCAGAGGTTGGAGGTGTATTCACTTTGTCATTATGCTTGTAACACTTAGAAGGAAGTATCGGAAACTTTATTCTTGTCAGCATCAAATTCTGAATCGATTTAGACATGCCTGTCTTTCTGTCCCTGTGTGGTAAGCATTCTCCTGATCGCAAAAAAAAGAGATATTGCCCACTAATTTGGTACAACCATTGGAAATTCTTGTACATTGCTTAGTATTAAAAATGGGTCACAATGGCCCAAGAGCAAAATAATTTTTAAGTTTTTCGTTTATAACTTGAAGTTTGAAACAGATGAAAATCTGAAATTTTATAAAAATATGAAAACGGTTATTCCGCACTCTACAGAAAAATCGAGCAAATTGGCCAAATTTGTCTACTCGAAATTACACAATTTCAAATTATATGCCTGAAGCAAGCCAAATAATATCTGGGTGATGGGTATTTAAGATTTTTTCCCCCATACTAAAATATTCTTATGATAAGTTCTTCCACCAGATTACTAGATCATCTTTTATATCTCAAAAGATTCTTCTCTCGCTTTTACTTAGGTTAGTTACTGCTTTTATTTTTCCGTCTTTAGCGGCCTTTACTATCATTATCATCATCATCAGCAACATTCATTTTATAGTATTTTATATGCGCACCTGCCTGGACGACTTAACCGCCTGGTACACAAACGTACTACCTGAGCTCTAGGGTACAGGGTCCCGTCACACTCTCTTCCAATTTAAAGCCCATATTGCACTTTATATACGAAGCGTAGCCTTTGGTATGCAGATTTAAAGCCTTCCCACAAACGCCTTGGCTTAATTAAGTTAACTCAATAGGCCTAGTTCAGCTAACCATTTTATTAATGGAATGGATCTCTGCACGACAAGCGTATAAATATGTTAGAACGAGCATCGCCCACGAAGACAATTCCAATATCACCACAATGGGCTTAATTAAAACTAGTGAACCCCTGATTCCAAATTAAATCTTTGGTCCCATCTCGCGACTTATGACCGTCCTTGAAGACCGGCACTATCAATGAACTTCTCATAAGCTATTACCAATTGAATTGGTGCTTCTTGGGACTGGTAACACCCCATCATCATCATCAGGAAACAGCAACAGCAACAACACTATGAATATAATTATCAACTGACAATAACATTATTAATAATTATATAAAGCTGCAATTCTCCTACGATACTACAAAAGAGTCGATGTATAATGCACGTTTATTGTATATAAATTTATATATATGTACGTATATAAATATGATAAATATGGCATATGACGTAAGTATAAAATTACAAGGTTCAGTTCAATTTTTATTGTGATTAAAACGACACAAAATTGTGATGAAACATGTGAAAAGTGTGCTTAAGAAATGTAACAAGAGGAAAGAAGGGGAAAGCAATGACAAAAAATTATGGAATGGGAAAGTAACAAAAGACATAAGGACAGTCAGTGATGGGCGCAAGTCATGAGGGCGAATATAAATAAAGACAAAATCGCTTAAAAAGCTTCAGGCAGAATGAAAGTGATTTAAAGAGTGAGGTAAAGAGCGTGAAAGAAGAGGAAAAGTGTAAACGCCCACACAGTTATCAAATATGTCAAAAGCAGATATTTGTCCTTTTGAAACGAACTATTGCATCCTTGATTATTTATTGTATATATTTATAGATTTTTTTTTTTTGGTTTTTGATTTTGTTTTTCAAGGCATTAAAGACACATTTTATTCTACTGGCAAATTATATGAAGCATCTTTTGAAGCATTAGAAAAGTATTTTGCATAAAATTTTATTCCTTTGGCAAAAGTTAAGCCCATTAATGAGAAAATGAAACTTAAGATTTCTATAAAATCATAAAAATTAAACAAATTCAAGAAATCATCATATGAAGAGATTTGTTGCTCTAAATTAGATTTTAATTAAGTCTAAGCCTAAATTTTAAGTTGTACATTCTTCTGACTGTCTTGTCAGAAGAATGACTGGCTGTCTTGGGATTATTTCTTTTATTTAAAATGTTAAATAAGCCAAACGAACGACTAAACTTTTCAAGACTCTAAATCTCACTAAAACATGAACATTTTGAATAAGCTTTTTTTTTATTAAGATTTTAAGGTCCATTAATGATTGATTTTCAATTCATTAGGAACTATGATGATTATGCTGACTTTAATCTTCAATTTCACTTCTCCTTTTCTATTTTCTTTTCCAATTATATATATTTCAAGCAATTATAAAAATTAAATCAGGCTTTTCGAATTTAACTCATACGATCATTTTTATATAATTCCCGCCTTTCATAAATCGTTCATGGATTTTTGTGTTACTGAAACCTGCTAAAAATGCTTTATCTATCAAAAATGAGATGTGAATGTAAATCAGCCAATGCGGAACTTTGTCAGATGCCTTGTCTTACAAAAGCCTTACTTTCCATAACATCAATCGAAAACTATTAAGAAGGCGTACCGAAAATTCACAGAAAAACTTTAACCTTAGTTGAGATGTTGATCGAGTGAAATAAAACTAACCGTGGGTACCGTGTTGGTATCCACTACTCTACTTTTTGATATGAACTTTCTTTATTCGAAATTACAAGCATTCACTTTGTCAGAAGACATAGGAAACAAAATTCATAATTTATTCATATATATACGATTAAGGACTAATTAAGGAATCGATAAAAGAGTGGAAATTACCACAAATCAGTAATAAGTGTGAAAGAGCGAGAAAGGGGGGAGCGAAAGAAGGCAACTATTCTTGTAATCTAATAAATGTAAGCCCAACTATAAGGAACAACAACAAATATACATAACACTAATTACAATAACAATTACAATAACAAAAAAAACTTTTGTAATTTTCCAAACTAAAGATGTAAACATAACGGTTATGGCAGCCATCAACATGGCAATGATGATGATGATGACAATGATGTTGATTGTATTGTTCTCATTATTATTATTAGTATTGTTATTATTGTTGTTGTTGTTGCTGTTGTTGCTGTTATTAGTTTGTTGCTGATTTGTTTTGATATACAATTCATTTGCATGCAATTTTCAATGGCAATAGAATACAACACACACACACAGACACACACACACACACACACACACACACACACACGAAATCTTACACCCGCCATATAACAAGAACAATAATAAAAATAATAGCAACAGCAATAGCCACAGCAATGACAATGACAATGACAATGACAATAACAATCATTTATCTTTACAAATCATTTTAGTTCTTGGAAAACTGTTACTAATACAAAGCAAAATTAATCAAAGTAGGAAAATAATAGAAAAGACAGCAACACAAAAAAAAGCACAAAAAAAAATGAAACAAATACACAGCAATTGTTATTATGGCAAAACCTTCTGCCTTTAACGTTACAGCTGTTTTTTTTTTTATTCTTCTTATTTCAACTGGCCCATTTTTCAGTTGTCGTCGATATTAGATGAAATGCAAAGCAACAACAAAAAAAAACATATTTAGAGAAATATTTTATAAAAAATTTTATAAATCACATCTAAAGAGAAAAATCAAAATTTAGAAAGTAATTATATCTCTTAATTAAACTCAAATTTAATTAAATTATTTTCTCTTAGTTGTTTAATTAATACAATTTATCTAATTTTCTTAATTATTATAAGTTTCTTAATTTCTTTAATTATTATAATTTTTGTTCTCAATTTCGTTAATTTTTTTTTAATTATTATAATTTTTGTTCTTAATTTCTTTAATTATTATAATTTGTGTTCTTAAAATCCCTAATTTTTTTAATTATTATAATTTTTGTTCTTAATATCCTTAATTTTTTAATTATTATAATTTTTGTTCTTAATTTCCTTTATTATCCTTTATTATCCTTTATTATCCTTTATTATCATAAATTTAATTTTTTTATTTACCATAACATTTTTCTTAATCGCAATAACAATAATTATAATTATAATTATTATAATTAAAAATTTATTTTACCATAATTTTTTTATTTTCTTAATTTTTTAATTTCTTTAATTATAATAATTTTCGCTTAATTTTTTTTTTAATTTTTCTAATTTCCATTTCGTATTTTCTTAATTTCCTTAATTTAAAATATATTTTATTATAATTTGAGACATCTTGATCTTGATCTTGATGTTAATTAAATTAATTAAAATTTCTTTTATTATTTTAATTGCATTATTCTATTTCAGGCTTTATCTATCTTTTATTCTCGTCTTTGCGTAAAGAAAGAAGATAATAAAAAGCCTAATCGTTTATGGAAATTTATTTGTTTTGTTTGTCTGTTGTACTAAATTTTTGGCTCTCAATGAGGCCTGAAGTTAGTAATTTTTGTTAATTATTAATTTTTGATTTGGTTTTTTAATATTTCCTTTTCTCAACACAAAAACAAAGACGGAAAATTTTTTAACAAATATAGTGGGCTTGATACCATCATTATTGTCACATATTATTATAATCATCATTATCATATCATTATCATAATCATTATTGTTATGTTTTTGTTATTTTGTTATGTTATTGTTATTGTTATTGTTATTGTTATTGTTTTTGTTATTGTTATGTTTTGTTATTGTTATTGTTAATTGTTATTGTTATTGTTATTGTTATTGTTATTGTTATTGATGTTATTGTTATTGTAGTATTGATATTTTATTGTTATTGTTATGTTATTTATTGTTATTGTTTTGTTATTGTTTTGTTATTGTTATTGTTATTGTATTTTATTGTAGTTTTTTATTGTTATTGTTATGTTATTGTTTTGTTATTGTTATTGTTATTGTTATTGTTATTGTTATATTGTTATGTTATGTTTATGTTATGTTATTGTTATTGTTATTGTTATGTTATTGTTATTGTTATTGTATGTTATTGTTATTGTTATTGTTATTGTTATTTTTATTGTTATTGTTATTGTTATTGTTATTGTTATGATTTGATTGTCTATTCTGTTGCACTGCTGCCGTTACCATAGAGTGAGCAACAGAGATAGAGAGAGAGAGAGGCAGACAGAAAAAGAAAGCTGTTAAAATTCATGTAACTATGAATTTGTTAAACAGTTATGTAACTGTTTTGTGTGCATATTTGTTTGTGTCTCTCTAAACCAAAAATGACAACTATCTACCATTGTTATGTATCGGTTGAGTAGTAGTGTTATTGTTGTTGTTGTTGTACACTCTCAGAACCTGAGAATTGTGCTTCATTTTATCTATTTCATTTATTCGCCTTTTTGTGATATTTTGTTATTTTTATTTTCGTTGTCATGATAAAATTCAGTTCATTTTAAGTTAATTGTTGTTATTGTTGTTGTTGTTGTTGTTGTTGCTCGTGATTATTGTTATTGTTAAATATTCTATAGTCACCGCAATCAACCTGAACAACCTGCACAACCTTAATAACACCATCATTATCATCATCATTATTATCGTTGTCGACAATGGTCAAAAAAAAGCCCCGCTCATTTCTCCTCGCTTTTTGGTTGAAATTTATAATAACAATGTTTAACAAAAATTTTATTAAAATTTCATATATTCTCCGTTACGGTCTTCTTCTTCCACTTCTTCTTCGTTTTCTTCTTCTTCTTGTATTTCATGTTTTTCTTCTACATTTTTTTTTTATATAGTTTTTGTTAGATAATTTGAGGTGATTTTTAACTTGTTAAACGTAACACTCACATAACATGACAATCATTATCTAACTCCTTTCTTCTTATCCTTTTATTCTTGCTCATTCTAACTATATATTTCTTTCTCTCACATCGCATCAGTGTAATAGTATTACTTTCTTTACAAATTACAAATTACTCAAATTTTTTTTTCTATTTCTACTTCTATTGTTATTGTTATTGTTATTGTTATTGTTGCTGTTATTATTATTATTATTATTATTTATTATTTTGTTGTTGTTGCTTTTGCTGTTGCTAGTTACTATAATTTACTTTGTCAAGTTCATGCTTCATGATTCCACCATGTCTCTAAACAAAAATCAGTCGCTTTTGTCCTTTTACATTTTTCTCGTACTCTGCCAGCATCGTCAGAAGCTTTCGTTAGCACTTTCATACAATAACGGTACATAACATTAAAATGCATTGAAATTTTATTGTTGTTGTTGTTGTTGTTTGTTTGCTAATTTTCTATACAATAACTTCATTAAAATGAGATCAGCAAAAAGAGAAAGAAAAAAATAAAAGAGAGCAGGAGTAAAAAAATGTGATAACTTGAAAAGCAACAAATTCAACTCTAAGTAAGTAGCATTATGAATAGTTAACGGTACTTGTTTTATTCATATTTTTTTGCTCCATTTTACAAATAGATTAATTTGAGTAATTTTCTATGATAAATGTTTGGTTAAACGGCAAATAAAAAGAACAAGAGATAGAAATAATGTTCGCTGCCAAGTTAGAGAGAAAAGAAAAATTTAAATGGATCCATAACAAATTTTATAGAAATTCTAACAAAAGGAGAAATTTTCAAAATAAATATGGAAAAATTTTTTAGGAAAAACTTTTACGTGCCACTAAAAAAATTGAACAAATATTTAAGTAATTCTTATTGTTTCTCTTATGCAATTTCATTTTTAACCGTTTCATTCATAATTCTCTAAAATTTTGGGTATTTATTTTTCTTATAAAGATATGACTTTAATCACCTAAAACTGATCTAAAGTTGACCTAACAAAAAATCTCTCCAAACTCAAACCAATTTACTCATGATAATAAAAATGCATTTTTATTTAAAATGCCATCATCTTCGATAACAAACTGAATTGAATTCTTTAATCAAGACTTTAAATATTTTAAATTAAGATTCAATAATATTCAAAATTTATGCTCATTTTGAAAAAGATTTTCTTAAGTCATGGAAAATATCAATAACAATACAATTTAAAGAAATTATATAAGTAAAATTCATCAAAATTTTTTGGAAAAGACAATTTATTAGATTTTGTATATTTATAGGCAAAAATGTAAGATTTATTTATAAAATCGCATTAGATTGGAATCTTAGATTGAAGTCAGTAAAAGTCTCGTAAGGCCCTATAAAGTTTTTTGCTGCTTTAGAAAGACTTGAAAGCTTTCATAAGCTCATAGAGAGCCATGAAAAGACTTAGAGTTTCTCAAAGTAATTTTAGAATATTTTTTTAAAGATCTTAAGCAGGCAGCAAATTTGTTCAGCTTTCAAAGATTTAATAAAGTCTTAGCGTGCTTAGAAGAATCTCATAAAGAGTTATACAGATCTAGAATCTTTTAAAAGTGTGCAGTTTTTTATAAAAGAAACGTTAACATTCATTAGGCAACTTTTGCAATTTAGAACAAATTGCGCTTTGTTGTATTTTATGTAAAAATTTCTGTATACCTTCTTTACGAATTTTTTCTTGTACAATTCAAGCAATTGCATTCCATGTTAACTGAAGGTACGCGCTACACTTTTTCCTTTTTTACGCTTTTTATATTTATTTTTTCTTGTTTTTTTTTTTCTACAAAAAAGTGTTAAGGAACAAGTAATTAATAATTAATTTAAAAAATTCTATAATAAAATAAATATAAATATGAAAAAAAAGAATATTCTAAACGGTAGCGCCGCAACAAACCGAAATCGACTGAAGCTCATTTTGATTTCACGTTGCGTTATACTAAGTTTTTTATTGATTTAATTAGTGATGGACAGACGTACAAATAGCATTTATAGAACCATAATAATAAAAGTTTCAAATAAAAAAATGGCAAAGCCAACAACAACAATAACAATAATCACAACCACATCAAGTGCTAAAGCGCTGAAGAAAAAGAAAGAAAACAACAACGTGAGACAAAATTTCTACTTGCTTATTTTATGGAATCAGAAAGTACAACAATAACAAAACATCAATAATTAGAGGAAAATAGAAGAAGCATTGCTTCTTTATTGGCAAAACAATCATCAACAACAAATCAAGAAACAGTAAAAGCAAAAGAATGGAAAAACAACATCAAACTTTGAAAATTGATTGATAGACTAACAAGTAATCATCTGTCTCTCTCACCCTCTCTCTCTCTCTTACTCTTTGTATCTGGCACAAGAGTTCTTTTCTACAAACTGTTATTGTTTGCCAAAAATGAGAATTCGATAACAATGACAAGTATAAAAAAAATCTCAATTGATCTCGATTCGATTGTTTAAATGGTGACAAAAAAATCATTCAGAGTTGACAAACTTAAATATCAACTTCAACTTAAACGTCAACTTAAACGTCAACTTTAACGTTAACTTGATCATAACGAATGTGTTTACAAAAACAAACTAACAATGACAATAAAAAAAAGTAAAAGAAATAACAGCAGAAACAATAAAAATGACAAGAATGGCCAAAAAAGATCTCATGACTTTTCTTCTTCTTCTTTTTCCTTTTAGATTAAAGCTCCATTTCATTCTGAAATAATCTTTTTTCTTCAAATAAATGAAAAGCTCAATGTAAATCGTTTATTACGTAACTAAGACTTTAGATTCTTAATATAATTTAGAACGAAAGGGTCACTCAATGAAAGACCTCATAGAAATTATATATAATCAAATCATTGGTTTACAGGACAAATACGACTTTCGAAACGAAAATCATGAAAGAGTTGAAAACTATTAAAAAAAATTTTTGTTCTTGCAAAATAAATAAAGCTTTTGAACCCTTTTTGGATCCTTTACTCGAAGGAGAGGAAGAAAGGTTCAAAATTTTAGTTTACGGTAAAATGAGATCAAAGCTTATACTTGAAGTGTCTTTAAATGGCATATTTATCATTCAAAACGATTTTTGTGAAAGAAATTATCTCTTCGATTATATTAGCCAGATTTTGAAAAGAATCTAAACCTTTTAGATAAAAATAGACTTATTAAGAGCACTTTAAAAGAAAAATGTGGAAATTTCTAAATCATGGAAGAATCACACTAAATGGATATTTTTCTCTTTATAAAAAGTAAATGGGAAACGCGCTGAGAATAAAATAAAAAATCGTTAGAAACCTGATTCCCTACGAGAGGGAGTTCTCGAGAACTAGCCACTATATAAAAGTTAAAGTAATATTTTTATTTAAATGGATTAAAAAAATGTCTAAACTTGGCATATATAGTTTTTTATAAGTTATCTCATAGGTATGTCCATATTACGATATAACATACCACAATTTTAAAATCTTGGAATTTGAAACAAAACTCAAAAATCATAACAAAACTTTAACTATAAAATAATCTATGTCCTTTATACAATTGAAAGTTGAATAAATCGAAATTTAATTAATACTCAAGAAAATCTCTCATTTTATTTTTCTCACTCTCTCTCTCTCTTTTTTTTCTGTCTCTGTCTCTCTTTCAATATTAATTATTAATTAAACTAACAAATTTTTATGTATATTATAATTTACTAAAATTATTATTATTATTATTATTTTATTATTATTGTTGTTGTTGTTGTTGTTATTGTAGTTGTTGTTAATTTTACATTTGATGGATATTTGTTTCATTTAATGAGTGAGTGAGTGCAAATGAAGAACTCTCACAAATATTTCACATATTTCATCTGCTGCGTGGCTTTTTTTTGTTCAATACAAAGAAATCTGCGATATCTTCAAATTTTATAATATTCCTCTAAAGCTGCCGCTCTCTGCTTCATTTCACTTCACTTCACCATACTTTACACAATTTTGCTTCCCCTCACTTCACTTTACCATTCAATTTTCATTCACATGATTTCATTTCAGTTGATTGAAACCTGCCGAATGTTTGACAGCTCTTGCGAATAAATTATTAATGTTTGCATGCGGTAGGTTAACAATTTATTTTGATTTTTTATTTTGTTCGCATTGTTTAGCATATTTTCACATTGTTTTCGCTTTTGTTCTCACATTAAATTTTGTTTAGTTTAATCATTTTTCTTTACATTTTGTAATAAATGACAACTGAAATTTTTGTTGCTCGTTTTCCTTTGATTTTTCTTTAAACTATTTTGCAATACTTTTTTTTTTGTACGTTTCATTCAAATTATTTTTATGTTTTCTTTTTTTTTTTTGTTTTTGTTTTTGTTTTATATATTTTTTTATATAAAAAAAAAAAAGTTTAAAAAAGGAATTTATTGTTTGTATGTGATTTATGATCACAGAAATGGCCATTACTCTAAATCGCCGTAATCGAATTCTGAACATCGATAAATTTTCCAATAGTCCATTACAAGATTTCACAGAAGAGATGACCATTTATGAAAGACTAATTTCTTAGTTTAACAGAATAAACCGCCTTTATATCACAACTCAGTTCGCCTTCCTTTATAAGTCAAAGTCAAGCAACTTGAGATTTGTACGATCTTTGTTCTATTACAAGAACATCGATATTGAGTTTAAGAATCTCTTTTCCAACTTACAAATAACAAAGTTCATTATCCTTGAATTGTTGTAGAACGATAAATGAAGATTTGATATATTTCGATCTGAATCTAGATCTATAGTGGAATTTCATCTATAGTGAAAAAAGTCATAGTAAAAATATTTTTAATTATTACAAAGTTTCTCTGGGGCTAGTGATTGCTTGACCTAATTCTTCAGAAATTATGAAATCATTGTTTTAGATGATTGTTAATTTGTTTGCCTTAGAACTTTATCGTGGTCAATTTTTTTCTATAGTAAAATTTTAAATAAACTTATAAATCGAAAATTTAAAATTTAGAAACAAATTGTTTCGTTTGGTCGAATGTATTTTAATGTAAAAACGTTTATCAAATTTAAGCAAAATTTTCAACGCCTAATTTAACCATTTTGATTGGCTGTGACATTTCACAATACAATTTTCGATTTTCTAGATTTTTCATCCAACATTTAAACATTCTAAAATTTATAAAACTAAGCCTAAGTAATTGATCAATTTAAATGTAATTGATTTGGAATTCAAGTTTGCTTTTCAAGAATGTTCGTCATCATATTTTGTGAGCTCATAATCTATTTTAGAGATAGGCTCATAAAATTTCCTCTTTTTTCGTTTTTTTTTTTTCTTTTTGTTAAATCAATAGAAAACGCTTTAAATTAGTTATTGAATAATTTAAATAAGCAGCTTGCGACATACAATTTTATTTTTTGGTATTTGATGATGTCATAAAAATATCATAAATTCTTTAGAGTTTTATAAGTGAGAAGATAGTTAAATTTTGGCGCCTTAACTTTCTTTAATAAGTTTTTATTTTTATATTATTATTTTTATTAATATTTAATGAAATTTTAGAACAAAAATCGTCATTAATATTAATATGATAATAAAAATTATGAATATATAAAAAAAGCATAAAATTATTTAGACTCCATTTGTATTATTTAATAGGTCCCATAAAAAGAAAAACCAAAAAAAAAAAATAAATAAATAAATAAATAAATAAATAAAAACTTAACAATCATAAAATACTAAACGGGAGACAAAATAACTTTCTAACTTTTTTCTAGCATTACAACGATTTTTATTCTTATAATTATTATTAATATACCATATAATAATAATAATAATAATAATAATAATAATAATAATAAAATTGCTAACATTTATTACTTTTCTTTCACTCCACTCATTCATTCAAATGCATCAGGCCAGAAGAATTAATTTGGCCTGCAATTTTAAGTCGAATTTGTTGTTCCAGCGATACTCACGTACTCTCGATTTCTTATTCATTTCATTAAAGTTATGAAAGTTATGTGTAGTCAAGAAATGGCCGTTTAAATAGATCATCTAAAGCTTTCAAGGTTGTAATAGATTTTCAAGGCACCGGTTGCTTTCTAAATGGGCTCTATTCTAATATCTCTTTATAAATTTTCCAGTAAATTCCTTTAAAATGTTATTCTATAAGAAATTATCAAAAACTTTAAAACTTTCTTGTGGAAATAAATATTAATATTCCTGCTTAAGAATTTTGATATTACAAGGTCCTTTTTAATTCTCCTCACTTCTCTTCTTCCTCGCTATATTTAATGATTTAAGAAGTAATCACTTTTACAATTCTTGTATTAAAAATTCTTTCACCATCAAACAAGAGAAATGTTTCATCAAAAAGTTTAATCTTGAAGTATTTTTGAGGGTAAATTTGGAACGTCCTCTTCTAATCAAAACTTTTCAAAGGGCAAGTAGTAAACGAATTGTAAAATGTAAGTCTTTGTCAGAAAAATCATTTAATAGAGAAAATTGAAATGCCGTTCCAAACATTTCCATGAATTTAATATATTTTAATAAATGTAGGGTATATACACTAAATAATGAAAAGGAACAAATATCTATTCAAAATTATATTTATATGAAATTTCAGCTTTATAAGACAAATGGTTACATATTTTTATCTAAACTTAATATACCACATTTAGTGTAGGGTACATTTTTGTTTGATTTTTCTTTTGCATAATAAGTTTGCATAGTTAAGTATTTTATTATAGTATGTTAATTTGACATATGTTACGTGTGTACGTTAATTTTAATGTTTTATAGTATTGTTGCTTCTTCTTCTTCTTCTTCTTCTTCTTCATTTTTGTTGTTGTTACTATTATTGTTCTTAGATTTTTTATACACTAATCCTCTTAAAAATGTTTAATAAAAAGTCAAATTACTAAATGCTATATAAATGTGTGTTGTGTGTGTTGTGTGTGTTGTGTGTTACACACCCCACACACTATTTAATAGCTGTAGATTTGATTATACGGCATATGTCTGTCTCTTTCTAACTTGAACTGAATTGAGTTGAAAGCATAAAAATTCAAATTCAAATGAAAATTTAATGAGGCAATTTTCTACAACTTTTAATAAAACGCAACATTACTTTGCGCTCTCTTCTCTCTCTCTCTCTCTCTATTTCTCTCTCTCTCTCTCTCTCATCTTTTCTCTTTCCCACTTACATGCATTATTTTAAGATAAAAGGAATATTTCCTGAATAATTGTCGCACATTTTTTTTATGTACTCTTAATTTTCTCTTCTTCTTCTTCTTCTTCTTCTTCTTCACTCTTTTCTGTGTTTTCTTTTAATTCAATAATTATCATTAATTACTAAGTACGTCTAAAATTATTAACATAATAATAATAATGAAGCAAATCACATGAATTCGAAACCAAAATCCAAATGATCATAATTTTCTGAAGATCGCACCATGGAACAATAATAATAATTGAGCTGGACAAATGTTACCCTCTTGAGTTGCCTTCTCAAACCTTTAGAGGTTAGATATGAAAAATTGTAATAGCAATTTCAAAATGACATCAGGTTCTTAGCCTAAAAATTATCTATTTTACCTAACTCAAGTAATCCAGATATTTATCTAAGTTTTTCTCTTCAAAAGATGAGCGATCAATGATTAGTCCTTTAATCTGGAAAGTTGCAGGCGTTATTTATCATGGTTCAATTTAATTGTATCGTTAATCAATTTTTCGATTTCAATTGCGAGTTCGAAAAACAATCACAGGCCTTCAGTTTGGAGATTTTTCAATTAAAATGAACACGATTTAAAACGATGGGTGCTTGAGAACAATGTTCAAAGAAAACAAACTTCCACTGCTCTCAGTGATGATGCTTGGAACTCATGTTAGATCATTGTATTGTCATCATTATCATTATCAGTCATTGTCAATTTGAAAGCCAAACAGAATTTTTAATATAACAAACCCAACTTAGTTAAATGTGCTGGCCCATCTGAACTCTTTTTTAAATAAAGTTACTTCATGGACCAAACATTAAACAAAAAAAAGGAATTATGAACTCTAGAGAACTGTCTTTTGGATTTTAAATAAAATTTCGTGCTGGTTTTGCAACTTTTACCGATTCATGTTAGAAACGTAAGAACATAAAAAATAATCTTCTAGGACCTCGAAAATTTTTATATCCTCTATTTTAATAATACTTTGTGTTTTTCTTAAGCAAAGACGATTTTGTCATGTCATTTCATTTAACGTCTCATACGTCTTGAAAATAGTTAGAAAAAAAATTACAATTGAGTGGGGCCATATTTTGGATACCGATCATCTATTCATCATCCAAGAGTCGCCTAGCACTTGAGTGCCAAAAGAGACTTCACATAACTCACGAACAATGAGTTATAAATTCTAAAAATAGAAGTAAAGTGCTATTAAAAATTTATGCATTTTATAATTTTAGTGGGCGTGGTCAATTTATTATCCATTACAAAATAAATCTAGAGAATAGAATTTCACCTTTTCGAAATTAAAATTATTCTAAAACATGAACAATTTTCTGGTTGTTGAACTTTGATCATGTTGGACCATTTTCAACATTTTCAACTCCTTTGGCGATTTTTAAAAGTGAATTTTTCAATTATTGCTAGCCAAAACAAGATTAACAGCAGCCAGAAAATGGAATGATCGACCAAAAGGATTTGGCTAAGCCATTTCAAATTTTAAAACTAAATCTCTGTTAATCTATAGAATTTAAAAAAAAGCCTCTGAGAGTTATTTCTGAGAGTTGCTAAAAACTTCACGATATGAATAAGCTACCAAGTTTTGATTGTTATATATAAAACAGAAGCAGAAACGTTTAATAATTGTTTGAAAGTATCAAATTTTATCACGTGTCAAGGATTGTTTTGAATAAAGCAAACCAAACCAAACTAAAGCAAAATAGCAAAAAAAAAAATCAAAATAGGACAAGACAATTCAGTTCAATTGAAGTCAACTAAACTCAACAAACTTCGCAGTCATAACAATTCAATCTCTGGCCTTATGCTTAAATTGTAACTTTCATTATTATTATTTACTTATTCATTTAGTTGTTTACTTCTTTATGTTTTCCTTTTTTTTTTTTATTTTTTATTGGTTTCTATTTTCTAAATTGTTGTCTGCTGTCAGCGGCCAAACAGTAGTAAAATTCTGACATTATCCTTTCATATGCAGCGGCTAAAAAAAGATTCAAACATTTTAGATTTAATGTGTATACTTATAATTGTCTGTCTGTCTGTCCGTTTGTATGTCTGTCTGTCTGTCTGTCTGTCTATATCATAAAATAAATAAAAGTATAGAACAAAAAACAACAACAACAACAACAACAACAACAACAAAAATAATAATAATAATAATAAATTAGAAATGAAAATAGTAACAAACAAAAAAAAAGAGAAAAGAGAAGAAAAAGAAGAAGAAGAAGTATGCAAGTAGACTCCTGCCATTGACAGCAAGCGTACTTTATAACTGTAAACTTAAAAGAGAGAAGAGAATAACAAAAGCGATGATTAGTTAGATAATTGATGGTAGAAAGAGATAGATAGGTAGAGAGAGGTAGAAAGAGAGAGATAGAGAGAGAGAGAGAGAGAGAGAGAGTAAAAAGAGCTGGTTAAGGAAAAAGTCAATTAAAAAACTTAAATAAATCATATAATGCCGGCATTATGCTGCACATCTCTATAAACCAATGTATGTACGCATGTATGTATGTATGTATGTATGTATGTATGTATGTATGTATGTATGAGTTTATTACATTGTTACAGTAATATTATGATTATGATTTTGATTATGATTACGATTATTGTTATTTTTATTATCATTGCTGTGTGCATATGAAAGATGGAAATTGCCAAAAAAAAAAAAGGAAAAGAATAAGAAAAGAAAAGAAAAGAAAGAAAAAGAAAAATTAGGTTTTTGCCCTTTTTGGAAAAGAATAAAACAAAAAAAAAAAACAGAAAAAGAAAAAAACGGAAATGCCAGAGAGAGGAGAGGAAGGCGTTATGAAAGAATCAACCAACTGATGATGCTGTTGATGATGATTTGATTGTGGCATGCGTTTCATAATAATTTTTATTTTCATATTTTCTATTCTATTCATTTATTAATATAAAAACTATGAAGAAGATGCCATAAAGAAAACGCTGAAATGTAATGTTAAAGGTAGAGGGGAAGGCAGTGTGAAAGATGCGGGCTTAATAAAAATCTAAAAATATCAAAATATTTCTCTAAGCAAAGTAAATTAAACTGAATAAACAAATCAAATAGAATAAGGGAGGAAATTTCAACTGGTTGACTTTGGCAAAATTTTAACTGAACGCACAAACATTAACACTAACACCAAACACCAAACACCAAATACCAAACACCAAACACCATTATAGAATCCAATGTCAATTGTGTTGCTTTCTATTTGAAAGTGTTGCCATTAGAAAGTTTTTATATAACTTTTACGTTTAAAGTTATTACTGCTATTGTTGTTATTGTTGTTATAATTGTTGTTAATGTTGTTGTTAATGTTGTTGTATAATGATAAATATCTCCAAACATTGGCCATATTGTTATTTTGCGGTTTCGTTTGTTCATAAACTTTTCATACCATTCATTCTTATCCGGATGCAAAGTCCCCCTTTTTTTTCGTACTTTACACTTTCACTTTATTACACAATTTTTCATAACTACATAGCATTAGTTATATAAAGTTATTTAAAGCATATGAAACATATGAGCGCTTTCATTTCCGAGGGCGACCCTTTCAAATTGGGTTTCATGTAGCGCTAATTTTTTTTTTTTACTTAAAATTATGTTTAGGTAAAAAACGAGGGAGTGCAACTAAATCGTATCAAAATTAGGGGTCAAAAAGCAATATTTTTAGCTTCAATTTGCAGGCATTACTTCTCTAAAACCAATCAACGGAGAAGTTAGATTTTAATCAAAACTGACTAATTTTTCATAAAATTTTTTATTAAATTAAATTAAAAATTAAAAACAAAAAACGTTTCCCAAGATACCTAATAAAATACGCCTTTTCATGATTCGTGTTCTTTTGTAAATCAGAAATTTTGATTTAATAAATTTAATCATCAAAATGCCTTAAAGAACCGTTAACCTTGTTTTTTTAGGCAGCTCTTTTTATAGATCAGAATTTTTAAAATTGATTACAAATTTCTCTTAATCGTGTGTTTCAGATATTTCAGAAATTTGCCCTTTGCTTTCAAATTTCTTTCAAAAATTCTAACCAGTCGTCTTGACACCATAATTTTGATTTTCTCTTGAATTTCCTTTGACTTGGTGTTTTTTTTTTTTTAATTTCTCTCGTTTTGAGTTGGGTTATTAAAATTCTTCCGTTATGAACTTTTGTACAAAGATTCTTATTTTAACTTTCAGAGCCCTTTATAATGATTATGGGTTTCACTTCCGTTAACAGTTAACAGTTAAAAATTCATTTGGACATGCACACACACAAGAGCAGCATTAACACAATGATTATTCATCATCATCATCATTTAATGGCCAAATTGAAATTTGTTGAATTCTGAAGGAAATTTTGCTCATATTTTCAAATTGAAGGAAAATCTCATGATAATAAAAATTTATTTTGAATGAATAGAAAATTATTATAATAAACTGAGAAATGATCAAAAATATTCAAATGATTATGGATCATTTATCGAGTCATGATTTAAGAATTTTATTTGAAATTCTTTTCATGTTGCTTTGAAAAAATTCTCAAAAATTCTCATATGAAAATGTATTTGTTGTTTTTCTTTTGATTTTTTTTTATTTTCGATTAAAAACATGAATTTTTGCAAATGCCAACATTATTCTCATTATCAGTCATCAACAATCTTTTTTGACTTATTTTTTGTTATTGTTGCTATAAAATTTAAAGAAAAAAAACAAGAAAACAAAGAAAGAGAAACTTTTTTCAATTTTTTTTAAATTTTTTTCACATTTTGTGAATTTTACTATTTAAATTCATGCGGAAAGTTTATTATTATTACTATTATTGTCGTTGTTCTTGTTCTTCTTCTTCTTCTTTGTTGTTGTTGTTGTTGTTGTTGTTGTTACGGTAGTAATATGACAATAATAACAATTTCTTGTTATGACGCGATGTTGCTTTCTATTTACTGAAAGTTTATGAGTCTTACGTTATAAAAAAGTGTGTGAGTGTGTGAGTGTGAGAGTCTGTGTGTGTGTGAAAGTGTGTGTGCCCATGTGCCTAACCATTCTTATGGGCTTTGGGTTGGACACGTGCCCGTTAAACTTTATATGAATAACATGAATAATTATAACCATTATATATTTTTTTATATCATTGTTATGCTTCTTCTTCCAATTCTTCTTTTTAATGGCTGCGTGTATTTTTTTTTTTCATTTAGATTCATAATTTCCATGATTTATTACTGTTGCTTGTATCGATTTTTAATTTAATTTAAATTGTATTTCCAACTGTAAATTGAAAATTTTCCATTATGAATTTTTTAAATACTAAAATCATCTCAACGAGAATTCATTTTGAGAATTCTCGAAAAGCCTAATAGTATGCACTCATTTCTGATTCATACCAAGCAAATGGCTTCATCTCTTTCCGAACTAAGGTTCTTCTTTAATTTGTTTTTTTTTTTTGGCACTTACGACTTCGATATTTTTGTTTTGGAATTCGAAAATTATTGCACAAGAAACTTTTTAGTGAGCCGGCCCTTTACAAGAAGATGAATTCATTTAAAGAAATGTGAGTAAACAAAAAGGTAAAGATTTAATGCAAATTGTAAACAATTAATCGTAAAAAAAATTGGTAATGTAAAAAGTAAAGTGAAGAGTGTAAGGGAATTTTAGGGAATTATTAGGAATATTTCTATTGTCGAAAATTTAAAATATATAAAAATACTAATGATACATAGAAAAATTTTAAATGGATGCAATAATGCAATGCAAAATAATACAAAAGGAGTCAAAAATGTATTTAACTGTAATAAATGTGTAGACAAAATCAAATATGAAAAAAATATTATACTGAAATTAAAAATTGACATAATAAAAAGTATGTAAAAAGTATGTAAAATTTGTAAAGAATATAAAATGTAAACAATTATCGTTTATATAAAAAATGTTAAAATTGTAGAGAAAGCAAAAACTGTAAGAATTTTAAAATAATTATTTATTACAAAAAAGAATTTTTACATTTTTTAAAATATCAAAAATGTAAGCAATGTAAATAGAAGGGAAAGAAGAATGAAATTTTTTATAAAGAAAGTGTAAGCAATTATTACATAAATGAAAATTTATAATTTACAAAAATGTAAAAATTGTAAATAACATAAAAACATTGTAAAGTATGCAACGAATCTTAAGTATTGTAAGAATAAGCCTAACACAATTTAAAAAATGCATGAAATTTGGGACATGTAAAAAAAAGTATAATGAATATAACAAATGTAAAGAAATGTAAAGAATGTTCAAATTGTGTAAAAATTTATATTAAATGATACAATAAAATTTCCTCTGCCATTATTTATGTACATTTTAATGTTAATAATAATAATAATAAAATTAATGTGATAATTTATTATCAATTATATTAATTCTTAACATAATCATATAAATAATAAAAATTAAATAAATATAATAAAATTTTTAATGATACTTTTTTTATACTGAACTGATAATTTTATTAAAGCATGTAAAAATTATTTTTATTTAGATGTTTTAAAATTTATTTTATGGCACACAGAAGCAACAGGAACAACAGCAGTAATAGGAGTAATAGCTGTTTACTAAAGGAAATTTAATGCATTTATGTTGACTCAGAGAAAAAATTTACTAAAAATTCGTAAGTTGAACTTTTTGCGTAACGTAAATAACTTCCTTAATTTATAGGCACAAATTCTTTACATTAGCAAAATTTTCAATTATGAAAGCAAAAATTCTAAAATGAATTGATTCAATTTTGGAATACAAAAAAAAAATCAAATTTCCTTTTATAACTTCATCCAAATAACCCTCTTCATTTAGCCCAGGATGATTAAGCGAAGTTTGCGTTGGTCTAATTTTTACGGAATTTCAAACAACAAAAAAAAGCAAAAAAGTTCAAAGATTATACGAGCAGTAGATAATATGAAATGGTATGTTTAATTGTTATGAATGAAATGATTATAACCTTAAATATTGTCTACCTATTTGACCACTTATCCGTCCATCTTAATCTTTATCTGACTCTATGGTGATTATTTAATACTTAGTTCAAACTTTGAGCAATTAACTTTGTAAAGTTGGGCTAAAATTATAATATAAAATTTAATTAAAGACCATGCCCATATTGCATAAAAATTTTGCAAATAATTTCACAAGAACCTTTCAAAATTTCGATCTATTATTGGTATTTTATTTATTTCAATGTTAAAGAAACGAGTTTATAAATTCATCTAAAATATAAGAAATTTCTTTAACGTACTTTAATGCGAGATTGTAGAATAATTTAGTTAAAGAGCACGCCCACTTAGAAAAATTTTTAGTAAGATCCGGTGAAAATAAATTAAACAGAGGAACCGGGCACTATTTCATGTAGTGAATGCATTTGAAAATATTTGTAGGTAAAAGTCTATAAAAAAAAGTGGGCGTGGCTATGATTTAAAACGTTATACAGGAGGATTTTAAATTATCTATTAAAATTTTTAGTTTTTTCAGTTCAGTGAATGGAAAAGTTTAATGGAAAAATTAATGTAATGAAGAAACTCTTTGAATTTTTTTTTTTTTTATGAAAAAGACTTCAAATATCCAGGATTTAATAAGTACCAGGATAATAAAACATTCACCCATTCAGCCATGTTAAACACTAAAAATATTTCATTTCTATGACATTCCAATTCCAAGGCCTTACAGTCCAATACAGCAGCAATACTGAATAAATAAGGAAGGTAAAATGAAAAAAAGCTGAATAAGAAGAAATTAAGTTTATAGATAATTAAATTGATAATTAAACATTTTGTTAATATATCGCGTACGCTTTTTAATGTTTAATACATTTTAATAGAAATTTCAATTCCATTAGAATTTGAGGTTATACTTTCTTTATATTACAATTTCATTGAACGGAACGAGTAACGATAGTAAAATGTAATTAAGTGTATTGTAATTGAGTAACTTCCAATCTCTACCGATATTTATATAACATAATTTGTTGTTGTTATTTCTATTGTTATTATTATTATTCTAACCTAATTTGATATGCAAACATTTAATGAATTGTTAATGAAACGCTTAAGTCTTGAAAGCAGAGATAACATTGTAGAGGCAATAAAAGTCATAGAATGAAAGGACAGACAGACAGACAGACAGACAGACAGACAGACAGACGTTTGAGGCAGATTAACAGACATTTGAGTTAATTGAAAGTTAACAATTTGTTTCTTCTTTTTTTTTTTTTTTTTTTTTTTTTTTTGCTCTTTTGCTTTTTTGCAATTCATTGTCAATTTCAAAGCAATAACAAAACAAAGTAAAAGAGTAAAAAATAAAAAATGAGACAAAACAAAAATAAAAAGAAAACTGGAACGTGAGAGCTTTACATTTATCAACTTGACTTTTTTTGTTCTGCTTCTTCTTTTTTGTTTCTTTGTTCAAACCTTATTTGACATATCTCTCTTTACCTTTTTCACCTTCATTGCTCACTCACTCTATCTCTTTTCCTTTAACTCTATCTCCTGTTAGAGATAGAGTTTTGTTGCGTGACTTAAGGAATGGCAACAAAAAATGCAAATCAACAAGAAAGAAAAAATAATGAAAAACAAAAAAAAATGGAAGAAAAAGTAAAAAAGTGAAAAAATGAAAAAGGTTTATCCCAAAAACCCTCCGGGTATTTTGTGTAAAAGAGAACCAGAACAAGAAATATTGAGAGGACACTTATTCCCATTACTTTTTGACTTTATTATATGTTTGTGCCGTTATTGTTATTGTTCAACCAAGCAACAACATGTTGCTTGCTTTATTTTGTTTCAATTGCAACGTTTGCTGTTTGCTGTTTGCTGTTTGCCATTTGCTGTTATCATTAAACGAGTTTCATATTTATTCACAGCAAGTGTGGCTTTGTTTAGTCCGCTTCATATTTTCGCTTTAGTATTTTTTGCTGCTGCTGCTGCTGCTGCTGCTGCTGCTATTATTGTTGTAGAAATTTATGTTATATCTTTTTTGTTGTTATTAGTTTGTTATTGTTTTTGGTTTGTTTCGCTTTGTTTTGTTTTATTTATTATTTATATCTTGTACTTTGTAACGCCAGTCCTATAAATTGTCTGTCCATTTCTTTATCTGTATATCTATCATTCTGTATATTCGTCTGTCCGTTCGTCTGTCCCTCCGTCTGTCCGTCCGTCTGTCCGTCCGTCTGTCAGTCTAACTGTCTTGGTATCCATGTATATATTTATTCGATTGCTTCTTCATCTAAATGTTTGTCTATCTGTCTATCAGTCTGTCCATCTGTCCATGAGTAAAATAACCAGGCTACATCTCAGGCTGGTTTATTGCAGACGGAGCAGCAAGAACCCAAAAAAACGTTACCAAAAACAATAAACATAAAGTTGCCTTTGACAAAGCACAATGTCTGGCTTGTTGGTTGGTTAGTTGGCTGGTTGGTTGGCTAGTTAGTTAGCTGCTTGGTTGGTTGGATTGCTCGCTAGATGGCTTAGTATGATTGAGAATGATGATATGGAGAATGGTTGGCCGAGTTAGTTTATTTTACGTTTAACTAAACGTTTAACAATCTCTATCTCATTTTTTTTTTTTTACCTGATATTCTACCTCTCTTGCTCTCTCTTGCACTTTTGGTTTATCACTTTCGCTCTTCCACCTTAAATAACCAACTTTATGCGTTTATTAAGGCATTTTTTTTTTATTATTAATAATATTTTTGTCTTTTTTTTTCTATATGATTTTCTTTACATATTTCATTTACATTCCATTTTCATTTCATCTTCTTTCTGGTTTTTTGTTGGATTTTTTTCTTTTTTTTTTTTTTTTTTGCTTGTATAAAGGAATTTAACCAAAAACAATGTGCGTGTGAAATTTTTCATTCAATGATTATGATTAGTACAAATGTTTTTCATTATATATAAACATGAAATACATGAAATACATACACATAAACACATATGGACAAATATAAAGACAGACAGCCAGACAGTTAGACAGCCAGACAGTTAGACAGCCAGACAGCCAGACAGCCGTCTAGCCGTCCAACCAGACAAATAAAACAAATGTATACAAAAACAACATGCGTATTATTCAAGGTACGATGTTTGGGCTAAAAAGTTTTCATTGTTTTGTTTGTCATGTGAGGAAAAAAATTTCAGTTTCAGTTTCAGTTTTTCATTTGTTTCTTCTATTCATTTTTTTTTTTAATCCAATTTGGCATTTTATTTAAACATAAATGAATTTTGAGGTAAATTATTAACTGATTGCCAAAATTCTAGAACATTTAAAAAAAACAAATTCTATGAAGATAATGGTTTCTGTTTAAATCTGAGATGGGTCTGCATGGCCCAAAAAAAAAAAATTCTCTTAATTATGCAATTTATAGAAAATTTCTTCTCCAACTTTAATTATTTCATTTTCTTGCAACGAGCTAAATTATTCGCTAGCGAACTTAAATAATTCTCTGAAATTAGAGTTTCGACAGCAAAGTAATTCCCGAAATGTACATTTTAATATTCATTTTACATGGCAAAGTTAAAAAACCAAATTGTCCGAGGGCCCTTTTTTTCCAACGTACTAAATTATCCCCATTCATTCATTTCATTTTATTCCCAAGCGAATTTAAACTATTACATAAGATTAAGATTTTATTTATTAGGGAACTATTTTATATGGATTTAATACAATCGTTCGCCAAGTTTATTAAGGAATTGCTTCACTAACGTATTTTATGGGATTCAATTAAGTTACTAAAGAAACAACGTGAAAACATGGTACTCGATTTTGGTGGGCGAATGAAACTGCTTACGTTTACTGTAACTAAATTTTCCTTAAAAAGTGGTATCTCAGATAATTATTAAAATTTTGATATAACTACTATCGAATTAGACCAATTCCACTAAGTGTGCAATACTCACTGACTCAATCAAAGCAAAATATTTAACTGAACAATTTAAAATGGTAAAGTTTGACATTTAATTTAGATTGAAGCGCTTAAAATTAGATTTTGATAGTGTCGAAATTCTTAGGGGTTTATCGAGTACTCCTAAAATATCAAACATGTTGAAACTGTACAAAATGAGGCGTTAGACTTTGTTAGCAAAGTAAAATAGAAGTTTCTCTTAACATCTGAACATCTTGCACATTTTGTACGGCGGCCACGAAAAGAGTACCCAAACTTTTACTCTGCTTCCTTGAAAATGAAGCGCATATGAAACGTACAACGTTAGGCTTTTGCGATTAGATTTCGTTATATCGAATTCTTAAAATGGTGAAGAATTTTTCGAAATATTTTCGAAAAATATCTTAAAATTTTCGAACATGCCTCGTATTAATAATGCGAAAGCTCCATCTCAACTCTGTCATGTGAGGTATTTGTTTAATTGTTGTTGTTGTTATTGTTGTTGTTGCAACTTTTATATTCTTAGGCTTCAGTCTACCTGCAAAATCTCTGCTAGTCCTGCAACATATAATATTTTTTTTTTCCATCTCAGTTTTTTGCTGCTTTTTAATTTTTTCTTGTTCCTTCTTCTTCTTCTTCTTCTTCTTCTTCTTCTTTTTATGTTTTAAACGTATTTTTTTTTCTTTGTTTTTGTTTTTGTTAGTTAAAAATCATTTTTCATAAATTTTTTGATCGTCAATTAATGTCGTACATTTTAAGAAATCGATTGCTTTTTATTACCAGCCAAAGTTTCTTTTATATCGCCTTTTCATCTTTCTTCTCTGCTTCTCTGCTTCTCTGTCTGCTTTGCCGTTTCTCCGTTTTTCTTTTCTATTTTTTTCCTTCTTTCTTTTATTTTATTTTCTTTGTTGTTGTTGTTGTTGTTGTTGTTGTTGTTGTTGTTGTTGTTGTTGTTGTTGTTGTTGTTGTTTTTTAGTAGCTTTTGTTACTGTTTTGCGCCAGCATATTATTGTATTTGCATATATGCACAATCATTAATATCGAAAAATCGATTCGGAATTGAAATTGGAATTGGAAATGGAGACGATTGCATCTCATTCATTTTTTATTTTATTTACTTTTTTATTTTATGCTAAATAAAAAAAAAAGAGAAAAAAACAAACATACAACTAAAAAACGATCGATATTTATGTTTGATCAAGCTTTAAAATGATGCTGAAAAAAAAAAGCAAACATAAAAAAATGGCATAAAAAGAAAAAATTTCAAAATTGTTAAACGATTTGAAAGGACAACAACAGAGAAATTCGTATTGAAAGAATGAGACAGGGACAGAAAAATATAGAAAAAGATAGAGAGAGAGAGATAAAGAGAGAGAATGGTATATATAAGAATAGAAAGAAGAAGAATAAGAAGAGCATATGAAAAGCGAAAATCTAAATGGAATAAACGTTTCAAATATATTTTTTTTTTTTTGATAATTTTTAATGTTTGCATATTTTTGTGCATAACGTTTATTGGTAATTTTGTCCTTTTTGTTGATGCCTTTCGATTCAAATCGTTTCGATTCGATTTAACGCATTACAACAAAGCGTTTCCCTCTTTTTATTCCGTTACCTTTTTCTTGTTTGGTTTTTGGTTTTCGATTTGTTGTTACTATTGTTATTGTTGTTGTTCTTATGATTTCTCTCATAATCATAAAATAAGTTTATTGTTTGCTTCATTTTATTGTTACTATTATTATTATTATTGTTATTATTGTTATTATTATTGTTATTATCGTGTCGAATGTTCTTTGTTAACGTTCTTTCATTCTTGACTTTTTTTTTTTTTTTTTTTTTTTTTTTTGGTCTTTCTCTTTGTACATTTTGTGAATACAAAAGCCGCTAATCAACACTTTGCAATATTGTAAACTATTTTGTAAATGTTGCTTGCTTTCATTGCTTCATTTTCTCATTTTTGGTTTTCCATTCATTTTAAACTTTCATTATTATTATTTTTTTTTTTGTTTTTGTTGCTTTTCGTTAGCTTTTATTGCGTTTTATGTCTTCTTAATTTATAACAATTTGTTAAATATTTAATGAGAACCAATAACAACAATAACATTATCAAGAATAACAACAATAAAAGTATCATTAAAAAATATTTCAAGTGAAATTATTGCAAAAGTCTCTATTTGGAAATGCGATCCCAAATCCCAAATCCCAAAATAGCAAAACAAATTGCATTCATAATTTTTTTTTTATTTCCTTTTGCCTTTTATTCCATAAATTTTTCCCAATTTGTCATGTATTTTATTCATAAGCATTTGGTGGCATTCGAAAGCAACAACGATACTTTTTTGGCATAATCATAAATTTCTATAAACAAAATTTACAGTTTTTCGATTCTTTCAAAATTCATTGCACCACTTTTGTTTTTCTTATATTTCGGATTATCCGAAAGAGTCATTTCCTTTTCTGAACTTTTTCATAGTCTAAGGTTTTTTTTACGACCAACTTCATGCTTAAAACGTATAATAGAAAATAGCTGATAGAGCAAGTTCCACTTATCAGAAAGTTCAATGGATTCTAAGCAATAATTTCGTTTTGATGAAAAGCTATAGAGTCGGACTTTCCGTCAAGCTGAAAAGTCAAAGATCAGCAACAAATTCTAAATCGATCCACAGTCATGTCTTTCATTACGCGGTTGTCTGTCTGTCTGTTTGCTTGTCTGTAAGAGGGCAACCAGTCCCGAGAAGCACTTGCTCAATTGGGAGTAGCTCATGAGATGGTCGTTGGTGTTGCCGGCCATCAGGAAACATCATGAGTTACGAGATCCGATCAAAGATTAAATTTTGTACCAGGGGATTACCAAATTTGATAAAGCCCATCATGGGGATATTGAGGTTGCCTTCGTGGGAGCGACAATAGCTCGTATATATGCTTGTCGTGTTCTTAATTTAAGCAAAAAAAAAAAAAAAATAGAAAACAATTTTAACAAAATCGTACAATTTAGAAATTTTATCTCAATTTTTTTCTTTTGTGTAGATTCATGCCTCATGAGTTGGCTCAAAGGCATCACCTTCAAGCCATTAATCTGAATTAATTTACTTTTTTAAAAAGATCGGAAAAATTTCAAGGACTTGAAGCGTTTAAATATTTACAACTCTTTTAAAAATTCTTCTCATTTCAAAAAATTTATCATTATTTTAAAGAAAAATCATTCCATTCAACAAGTCCCATGAAAAAAAAACTCCGCACTAATTTCATTGATTTATCAAATTCCCTTTGAATGTCAATCAGCACGATAAGTAATTTATGTTTTTCTTTTTTCTTTATGCAAAATTTGTTTATTTATTTTTTATTAGTGTTTGTTCCATTCATCATGATTTGTGTCATGATTAGTTCATAATGAGCTTGACTAGATGAATGATGACCTTTACAATGAACTCTAAATTTTAGCCCAATTAAGCAAACAACAATAAATTCTGTTAAATAAATGACTTTAAAACAAAATAAAATCCCTCCATTTTGCTTTTTCTTTATTTTTTTTTTTTTTTTTTTTTTTTATTAAAAGTTCAGTTTGATGGGTGAAAATAAAAGATTATCTGAAAACTATAAACGTTTTCTCCTTCTGCTTCTCTATCCCTTTTTTCTTAAGGTTTTTTATTTGATACGTTAAAAGGTCTAAAATAAATATGTTACTTTTTGGTTATTTTTGTTGTTATTGGTATTAACAATTGATTAAATCAAATGAGATTTAATGTTTTGCTGTTTTATTTATTTATTTTTTTTTTTGTTTTTTATTAATTTTTGGGTTTTTCTGTAACTGAAGTCACCCCTTTTTTTTCTCATGTGTATCCAAAATGTTTATTTATTACTTTAATTCATTCACTCTTTTTTTTTTTTTATTGTGTACTATTTTTATTCGTTTTTTACATGTTTTTCCTTTTTTTTACATTTTTCCTTTTCTTTTGCTTTTTTTTAGTTTGCGGTTTAGCAGTTTTGTAACGAGCAGTGAAAGGACGAGAAAAAAAAAACAGGGAATGTGCGTTTGTTATTTATATGGATCCACATGACACGATACAAAGTGTCACGTGTAATGAAACAAGTGTTTAAAGTGTGAAATCGATCTCAAGGGAGACAAAAATAATGAAAAATAAAATAATGTGAAAATTATATTTGACTGAGGCCAAACCTGGCATACCCACCATCTAGACAAGTGATTTGATCTGATTTTATGGTACAAATGGATAATTTAAAATTGTATAATTTCGTGTGGGCGTGGTCGATTTAAACAATTTTTACATAAAAATTGTAAAATAATTCCTTTAATGTTTTCATCCTTCTATCTGCTTCAATTTTCAGATTTGGACTAAAAAACTATAAATTTTTAGCTAAACCTTGAGAAGTGTTTTCATTTTATATCTTATGTCTTATGGGCGTGTCTTTAGTGATTTGACTAATTTTTAATGTTTCCACCGAATTTGAACTTGATATTTCTTTTTTTTATTGCGATCAGGCGAATGTTCAGCATACACAGGCAAGTGTACACACGGTTACATGGACAGATGGACAGACACATATAAATCTATTCACAATTTAATGCTAATCAAAAATATATTTATTTTGTAGGATCTTTGACGCTTCCTTCTAGGCGTTACAAATATAATGATAAATTGAGTATACCTCCCAACCTGTGGGTACCGAGTATAACAAAAAAAAAAAAAACATGAAATTATTTCTACAGTTGATTACACTTTTGCAGCTCCCAAATTAGGAAAAAAGGGAGATAACGGTAAATATAAATCTTGATAAGTAGCAACTAAAGAAAATCGGAGTCGAATAGAATCGAAATCCTGAAGCATCAATTTTATATATATACAAAATTAACACTGAAGAAAGACCATAAATCATTAAGAAAAATAGCAAGTTTTTAAATGGTCAATCTATTAAATGAGTCATTTATTTCAAAAATTCGTTCATTTCATTCCTAATGCGCATATGACAAGATTTTTCATCTACATTATCCGGGTATGTATTATTTAATAGGTTTGTGTGATAATTTAGATTATACGAGAATGCCTGGTTTTGGATAATACATTATCCATGTGGCATATTCTTTGTTAATTCATCGTTTAAATGAGAAATACATATTATCCGAGCATTTCGATGTACAGATAATACATTATCCATGTGAAACATTTTTTGATAATTTTCTAATTAAAATATCCATATTATCTGAGAATATTTTATTATGGATAATACATTATTTCTTACGGATAATTTTTTATCTATATATAACGCCTTTTACATTTATATACATATCATGGATAATATATATTTTGAAATTAATAAACTCCGGATAATACACCTTCTAATCTCTTTATACTTTAATCACAACTAAATATCAATTAATTTAGTTAATCATTTCAAACATTTTGATTTTTTAATGATATCGTATTATCCGTGTAAAAATTATTGCTCTCCCATTGAAATTAAATTAAACGATTAAAATGCGAAACATGATTTACGTATGCGAAATTGATTTTAATAACTAAATAAAGATTTATTATTATCAGGCAATTAAAGTAAAGTAAAATTTGTAAATAAAAGTCATGTGGAAAATTTCTCACAAATTACATCAAGCACGAGAATAATCATATTCATTACAAAAACACAAATATCATAAAAAACAAAAAAAAAAGAAAAACATAAACATCAGCAACAACGCCAACATTATCGTCATCAATGTCAGCAGCTTTTGAAAGAAGTTGCAGAAGAAACGGCCCAAAAACAATTATTAGCATTAAATCTAATCATTTTTGCCAACTCATTCCTCAATTAATTCAGTCTAATCGTAAGAAGAAGTAACACACGATGAATGATAAAGAGAGAGAGAGAGAGAGAGAGAGAGAGATAAAGAGATAAAGAGTGTTAGATAGATAAATGAAAGAAAGTTCAAAAGTCAAAATTATGCAAATGGTTTTTTTTTTGTTTGGCTTCATTCACTCATGCATTCATGTGATTTTCTTTTTCAAATTTTATTGATTAAATGTTCGAAACGTTTAATGACTTTCAATACTTATATAAGTTTATATATATATAAATATGTGTGTGTCTGTGTGTGTCTGTGTGTGTCTGTGTGTGCCTGTGTGTGTGTGTTTATTTGTTTGTGTATCGTGTTGATATGTCAAAACCTCCCTCTTAGTTTTTGTGCCATTCTATTAATACGAAATTCTTATTACAAATAAACTTGATGGTGAAGAAGAAGAAGAAGAAGAAGAAGAAGAAGAACGGCCAGATATGTAGATGAAGATTAAATAGTTTCGTTTAGTCGTTGCAAACGATTGTTTAAGCTTGTAATCATCATCATCAATCTATAAAATGAATTTTAATATACAAACACACAAACACACACACACACAACATATATATATATATATATTAACAGACAAACAGGCATACAGGCACAGAGAGAAAAATAAACATATGTTTACATATAAATATGTCTAAATTAGATGTTAAATGGATTTCATTTATATAAAATTAAATCTTTGATTTTGGGTCAGAGCAGAGCAAACCAAAAAAAAACCAAAGCAGAATAAAGCAAAGGCAGAGGCAGAGCAGAGAAAAAGCAAATAATTAAGCATGTGAAAGAAAAATGAAAAGAAAATAGAAAGAAGAACAAGATAGGCGGACAGAAAGACGGACAATGAGACGGACAGAATTGTGATTGATGATTTTACTTTTTCCAGGCATTTTTTTTTATATGCATACGTGTGTGTGTGTGTGTGTGTGTGTGTGTGTGTGTGTGTTTCATTTTAACATATTTACAATTTATTTATTGTTGTTATTTATTTGTTGGTTTTTCTCAATTAATTTAAAAATGAGAACGAAATAAGAGAAAAAGGCCATTTCAAAATCTAAAGAAAAAAGTGAAATTCAAAAACAAAAAAGTAAATAAAAACAGCACAACAAATTTCGATAATCTTTATTAATCATTCATTCCGATGAATGATATTAATTTTTCTTTTAAATCTTTTCAATAAAATATTTCCACAACAAAGTTCTTTCATCATTTTTGGAAAATCACAAAATCAAAACGCTTGCATTCATCGAAACCTGCCTTAAAATGCAACGAAAGTATTGAAAAATTTTAACCAATAAAAAGTCAAGAGAATTTCAAATCATTTTGAAATGAAATGATGCATTAAATTACGTCTTACTATTTTCGCATGATCATACCTCCAAATAAATTTAATGTAAAAAAAATTTTATTGTTGATTTAAAAATGAAATATATAAATAAATGGGCCGATTTTCCAATTTTCATAATTTTTGAGTAAATGAAAATCGCCTACTTTTTTTGCTTTAAGTCCTCACTTTTAATGGAATAAAATGGAGAAGTAAATAAAAAAAAAAGAATTTTTATAACTTTAGAAAAAATTTTGTAATAAAAATTTGGAGTTGCTTTGAATATTTTTTTTTGAATTGCCCTTTCTTCTAAGAAGAAGAAAGAGCCTTAACGAAGAGCTAAAATACTGGAAAGTCATTGAGAATGTTGCTTCATGATATAAAATGCTTTTAGAAATAAGAACATACAAATTTGGAACATATCAATCTATTTTTGGAAATTTCATTCATTTATTTTAATTCATTTTGTAAAATAAAATTCTAATTGAGTTACAAACATTTGTAATGGAATGAAATGGTTTCATAATTTTATTAATACCGCTAGACGTTCAGGAATTTTGACCTTCCATTTAAAGAGTTTCCCTTAAATAGACTATTTCCTTAATTAAGCTTTCTATATACATATAATTTGTTGTTACTGTTGTTGTTTTTCTTAAAGTCAAAGCTACTTGCTTTCTTCAATCTTTTTAGAGAAATCCAAAATGTTGTCCTTTGACAACTAAAATTTGAATGATTTGAATTATCCTGAGTTCTTGTCAATTACTTATTTTTCCCTTTCACATTTTTTGCTTTCGATTTCGATTTTGATTTTTTACGATATGGTCCCAAACCTTGACGTACCATAATGCCACGCCACCAAGCCTGTATACGAACAATACATTGAAGCCGATAACACTCTTCTTCGTATAAACGTTGCTGTTCCGCTTTATAATGAAAATAATTCTCAATGAATGTGATTTGCTCCTGATGTAGCTGCTGATAATGTTCATGTTGTTGTTGTAGTGTAGAAATTTTCATCAAAATTTCGTCAATTTCACGAGACACATTTTCCGATTCACATTTCAATTTCATTTGCCATTTTCTGCAACTGTCATTTAATTCGTGTAACTCATTTTTACGATAACAAATAACTTCAGCAATGAGACGTTTTTCCGTAGCGATATCTCTTTTATACGATAATAATTGTTGGATTAGGGTACGTTTTTCACGTTCCATATATAATTCCAATTGAGTTTGACGATTCGTTGACCATTTTTCAATTAAATTCATTTCGATACGATGAATTAATTGAATATTTAAAAGTTCATGACGTAAATCGCGTATTCTTTCATTTTTCGCTTTTAATATTTGTTCACCTTCCGCTTGCGTTTGCTTTATTCCATATTTCAATTCTTTTAATCTCGTTTTATTGAATTGTAATTCTTCTTGTAGCCTTTGAAATTTTGTAAAATCATTTTGTAAAGTTTCTATAGCAACATTTAAATGGTCAATTGACGCCGCCAATGGCCGTCTTTCTTCACTTTCACTTAAATCATTACAAATGAATTTGAGAAGATTTTTTAAGGTATCGATTTCTTTATCCATTCGTACATCATTTAATATTTCTGGTGATAACTTAACATCAAAATCATACGCTGGCCATATGCCATGATCTTTAAACTTCTGACAATTTATATTCAATGAATTTCTCATTTTATCATTTTTCAATTTCACTTTTATTTGTAATGGCTTTTTACTTTTTTCTATTATGGATAATTTCATGTGACATTGATCGAAAACCGTTATTAATAAATTGATTTTCAGTTGATTTAATAATTCAGTTGTGTAATTTAATTCTGTCATTAAAATGTAATCAAATAAAATAAATCCTTTTTATGAAATTGACCAAAATTGAATAAATTATTATTATTTTTAGTTTTAGAGCGGTTGCCATGACTTCAATGGCCTTTTGCATTGAAGTTATTTTCCGAATATAATTTCAAAATATATTAATTTTTGAGGCTTGTTAACTTATCAGCCTGCGTCACAATTGAATCGATGCAAGAAGATAAAATTTTTACAATTTATTGATAATCTTAAGATCGTAAAGAGGTTTAATAGATCTTCTAATTAACATCCCTGAATGCCTCTAATTATAGTAATAATAGAAACAAACAATTAATAATGAAATCCCTAGAAAAAAATTGTCTTGATTAACTCAAAAAGGTGAACTCCAACTTTAATACTATCCTGAAGAAGGTCTTGAATAATTTAAAATAAAATTGAATCGTTTTCTATTAAAAATGTTGCTTTTTTTTTTGAAAGTGCTAAAGAAAAATTATATTTCTTGGGAAAATTTCACTCCCCATAAATAGAAATTTAGAAATCTGGATTGTTCTATTTATCAAAAAATTGATGGTTTTTAAGATTCTACAAGATTAAGATTATCTGAAGTATTTCAATAACCCAGATAGAACATGCTGAGACTAGATCACTAAACTAAGACTTCTTGACTTCTTACAAATAATTTTTGAAATCTTACTTAATGATTAAAATAAATGGTCCTTCTAAATTTCAAGTGAGATTTTTCAAATTTACATTATTTTGAAGAGTCCCTAATAAAAAAAAAATTTTGGGATCCCATATATAACTGTAAAAGCCTTTTAAGAAATCGTAAGAATCTATAATTGAAAGTTCGTTCTCTGGGATTTTTAAATGATTCTGCCAGAAAAAAATTTGCTTAAGTGGATCCAACCCATAAACTGAGAAGTTTATAATGGCTATACACAAATAGACAAAAGGGTAATTATGGACTTAAAAGTTTAAGGCGATAAATACCGCTCAACTTTATCCAGCTTAGAAATTCATCTAAGCACAAAAGAATAGTTCGGTGCTTGGAGAAGATTTCACCAAAAAAAAGATTTCAAAAAAAAAGGAAAAATATAAAAGACAGTGAAGAAAATTAAGGCAAAGAGAAAAAGAGGTGGCGCATCAGTCAAATATAATTAAATGGCATTTTGAATGACAAGTTTATTCAATTAAAATTTAAAATGTTTTTGCTTGAAATTCGACAACATAAAAATATGTATGCACTTGTAAACTATTAAAACAACAACAACAACAACAACTACTACTACTACTACTATAACTACAACTACAATTTTAACAATAACTATGCTGTTTAACTCATAAAATATGCCAGAAAGAGATAGAGATATATAGAGAAGAAGATAATTTCTTTTTGAATAATTGAATAATTGATTATTGAATATTGAGGAATTTTACAAAATGCCGAAATCAAACAACAATAAGAACAACAATAACAAAATAAAAACAAACAGAAAACATGAAACAGAAAGCAAAAGAGAAAGCAAAAGAGAAAGAAAAGAAAACAAGAAATATAGAAATCTATCAGGATATTTTTCACATATGCATATCTACACACACACACACACATACAAGTAAGAGAAGCATAAATAAATATTGTTTGATGAGGAAATAGACAAATGTGGTAAAAATTTTCACCGCATGAAACGCACTTCGACACGATTTTACATGAACACTTTGCACGGCATTAAAACATAAAAAACTAAAACATTCATAGAAATCTACAGAAATCCACAGAATTGTTAGAGGAGAAAATCAAAAAATAAGCAGAAATAAAAAAAAAAATTGTTGGAAAATGCATGATTTGTTTTCTTAATACAAACACACACAAATTGAAATAAATGAGGCAAAAAGTGTTCAAAGTGAAGACGTTTTAAAAATACGAAGAAGAGAAAAAACAAACTAGAAAAAGAAAAGGAAAAAGAAACGGAGAAAAAAGCATGAAGAAAAGTTTATGAAAATCTTTGGATTTCTTTTTTCCTTTTCTTTCTTTTGTTTTTGCTTTTTTACTTTTTTTGTTACAAATAAAGAACACTTTTTGTCTAAACATTAAAAATTTTTCGAATGTTTTGTTTTCTGTAACATTTTCTGAAGATTTAAAGAGGTTGGTGTGAAAGAGAGAGAGAGAGAGAGAGAGAGAGAGAGAGAGAGAGAGAGAGAGAGAGAGTGAAAGCATATAGTTTTATATGTTTATACTTGTTGTTGTTGTTCTTATTGTTATTGTTGTTTGTTTAAACTAAACCAAACGCAGCGGGTTGTCAAGTTCAAGCCAACTTCAAGACAACTTCTGACCACCGTCAATATCAAAAAATCAAAAACTTTTACACATACTCTACACACACACACACACACACTTACACACGAGGACATGGAGAGAAATCGGGAGAGGCACATGAATAGATGCAACTTTATCAATGATTTTTAACATATTGGCCAGATTGAATGAGTTTACCAACAATGATCATATTGATATTTATAAAAATATTTCTATTTGTGCTGAATGAGTTTTGTAATACAATCTTTTGTCCATCTGTCTCTTTGGCTAAACGTCCGCCTAAATGTTTGTCCAACTCTCTGTTTCTCTGTCGATCTCTCTGTATACATAGCTCTCTAAATGTTTATCTAAATACCTCTCTGTCCATTTGTCTGGGGACAACCAGTCTCGAGAAACACCTGGTCAACTGGAAGTGGCTCATGAGATGGTTGTTGGTGTTACCGGCCATCAGGGGGCATCATGGGTCACGAGATCCGACCAAGGATTTAATTTGGTATCACGGGATCACCAGTTTTAATAAAGCCCACAGTGGTGATATTGAGGTTGGCTTCGTGAGAGCTGTGGTACACATATCGCGAGCGTAGCTCGTTGAAACATATATGTGCTTGTCGTGCAGGGTCCCATTTCCCGAGTGAAATGTGTAGCTTGGTAGGCTTATTGAGCTAACCAAACTAAGGCAAGGAGTAATAGGAAGGCTCCGAGTCTAGATACCAAAGATTAAGCTTTGTATATAAGGTGCAATACAGACTTTAAAAGCTAGTTGTGACGGTAACATGTACCATGTGTAGATGATTACCAACGCTAGCGCTCATTTGTACAATTGGATACCATACAGTTAAACCTTCACGGCAGGTATGCATGTAAAACACTCATTGAACTGTCCATTTGTCTGTGGGGGAAACCAGTCCCGAGAAAGAAGAGCTCAACGAGAAGATACTTGTGAGATTTAATATGGTACCACGGGATTACCAGTATTAATAGTGCTTAATGTTTTGACATATAGCTATATGCTTGCATAAAGGGTCCCATTTTCACGTCAGGCCTTATAAGTTAAGCAAACTGGGCCTGAGCGTTTGGGGAAGGCTCCGTAATTTGTTACCAGAAATTTAGCTCCACAGATAAAGCACTTCGGGCTTTAGCTAGGGTAACAGCACTATGTACGCGTGACTGTCAACCCTAGTGCAAAAATAGACTCATTATAGCATGGGCCTATTTAATTAAATTTAAATTAAATTTATAGACCTTTCTAGACGGCATCTAGAGCCCTTTAAATATATTTGGCGTCAGAGGGATTTATTCGTTTTAAATGCTGGAATTAACGCTGGATCCAAAACTCAATTTCATTCGGGAAATTTCATTTTAAAGTGTACTCGAGGGCCAAATGATCAATGCGTTTAAAAAACTTGACAAAAAAATCATCTTATCTAGAGAAAAAAACAACAAGAGACAGTAAGAGATATGTAGAGAGAGGCAGGGAGTGAAAGAAAGAGACAGAGAAAGTAGACGAAAGAAAATTGTTGCTGTGGAGTTCATCAGAGCAAAAGTAACAAGAAAAATTTTTTATTATTACTATAATAATCGATAAATAAGCGACGGAGAAGAAGAAGAAGAAGAAGAAGAAGAAGAAGAATATGAAGAAATAGAAGAGGAAGAGAAATAGCAACAATTATTAGTAATAACAACCACAACATCAATATCAACGTCATCATCGTATTCAAACACAGAAATACCGAAACAACAATAAACAAAAAACTTAAAGACGCACACACACACATGCACATACATACATAAACACATACTGACAAACATACAAAACTATATCGAGATATCGAAATGAAAACTGTTAGTAAAACTAAAATGAAAACTGAAACTAAATCTAAAACGAAGTAAAAGTAGAAGAAGAAGAAGAAGAAGAAGAAGAAGTAATTGGAGAATAAGAAGCACAAGAAAAAAGATTTAAAGGAGCAGAAGAAGGCGAAGAAGGAGGTAAAAACACTTTGTAGACATGTCCTTCATTTGCGGATGGCAGCCCACTGTGAGAAAATCAATGAAAGCCATTCATTCTGTTGCAATTCTGGCAGAAATTGCAACCATTGATTATTTTCAAACTGTTTTCACTCATTTATTTTTATTATTCTTCTACATTTTACTCTCCGTCTACACAAACAATTTGAGTTAGCGATATATAATATAAATTTTTCATAACCATCACACAGAGCTTAATGGGTATACTCATTTTGTCATTATATTTGTAATACTCAAAAAAAAGGGCCTTAAAGGTCGTACAAAATAAATCCATTCTTGATCAACATTAAATTCTGAATCGATATAAATGTGTCTGTCCGTCTATCCATCTATCTTACTGTCCATCTGGCCGCCAGTCCATTTCTCCATCTGTCTGTCTGTCCGTCTGCACATCTGTCCGCCTATCCATCTGTCCTTCTGTCACTTTGTCTGTCTGACCTTCTGTCCATCTGTGGGTCCATCTGTGGGTCCATCTGTTCTAAACAGTTCCTTGGTGTTAAAATTTGAGATATCGAGCTCAATTCTTGAATTGAGCTCAATTGAAAATTCTTGCACACAAGTTAGAATTAAAAATGGGCTAAATCTGTCAAAGGACACGCCCACTGTTTAACATAAGCTGAGAACATCTGCAAACTGCAAAAGATAGAAAATTGAAATTTTGCACAAATTTGCATGAATATCTATAGAATTTCGGTCTGAAAAATATACACAACGGCCACGCCTACACGAAATTATATAAAACCAAATTTTCATTTTTTTTTTTATATTTACGCTTTCAATTCACTACGAAAAAAAAAACTGAAATGGGCTTTAAATAAAAATATCTTGGTCTCTGGGTGTGAGTGGTGGGTAACTAAAATTTAGTCTCAGCCAAATTTAATTTTAGTACTTGTTACTGTTTACTTCAACATTTTGTGCTTTTTTATTTTTTAATATTTGAAAATGCATTCGATTTTTATATGAATTGAACAGTTGAGAAATTATGAAATGCTCCAACTTCAAATGCCACTGGTTGAAATTATATGCCTTTTGCATTTGTTGTATATTACACTTCATATATATGTATGCATGTATATGTGTATATGTCTAAATAGTTGAATGCATGCGGCCCACCAATGCAACCCAGCAGCAGTAAACAGCAACAATCACAATCACACAATCACAGTCGCAATCGTATCAAACAGCCAGAGCAAACAGCAAACAGCAAACAGCGCCATCATCATGGATAGTTGGATGATTGGATGGTTGGATGGTTGAATGGTTAGATGGACGGACATGATGCAGCGCACTATGCTGAACTGGGCTGGAGCTTTACTGCGATGCTAGGGGTGGCAATGGGATGCGTGAGAGTGTAACCAGTGGCAAACAGCGTGAGTAGCTAAACAAAAATCTTACAAAATAATATGAAAGAAGAAATAGCAGCAACAATAAACAACAACAACAACAACAACAACAACAACAACAACAGCGACATTCAACATACAAACAATTTTGAAATTGTTATCATTTGCTGCTTATTCCTTTATTATTACTTAGAACAATTTATTATTATTATTCTTCTCTTCTTCTTCTTCTTATTTTTCTTATTATTATTATTATTATTATTATTATTATTATTATTATTATTATTATTATTATTATTATTATTGTTAAGGTTGTTGTTGTTGTTGTAGTTGTTGTTGTTGTTATTCTTGTTCTTTTTATTATTATTATTGTTGTTGTTTATTTATTTGTTTGATTACCTTTTTTGTAACATTTTTTACAAATAACTTTCAGTTCTTCTTCTCAAACTTCTTCTTCTTCTTTTTCTTCTGATTTGTTTCATTTTTGCATTTTTTTTTCTTTCTTATTATTTTAGTTCATTTCTTGTTTTATTCATTTATTTTTATTTATCATTTTTGATTTTCTATTGTTTTTGTTGTTGTTATTGTTGTGGTTGCTGCTACTTTTGTTCAAAATAGAGTTTTTTTATACTTTCATTGTGATAAATTGAAATCTATTAAAATGTACGAAAATAATTAAAAAGAAAAAAAAAACGTTGAGAAGTAAAATCAAACATAAAAAATGAGAAAGAACTCAACAATAACAAAAGAAATAAGAATTTTGCTCTCAAATAAAAATTTTTTCTCCGTTCTTTTTTTTTTTGAAATTTTTCTTTTTTCTCTTTATTAATATTTCTTGATTCGCAATAACAAAATTACATTTAATAAATTTTAGTAAAAAGAAAATTCCAGATAATCCTGAAAGTTAATGAATCAACTTTTTGAAAATTTTTATTTTCTGCAATTTATGTAAAAACGCCCGAAAGATGATTAGAAATATTTTATGTCGAACGAAATGAATAAGTTAACTTATCACGGTCGAATTAAATGCAAAAGTTCATTCGATAATGATTTTAGATTTTCAAAAGCCTTCTGTGGACGTTCAATAATAAACAACGTTTATTTATTTATTAATTGGAAAATTTGATTCCTTTAATTTATCATTTCTTATATACCATTATTCCAGTTGCTACGGATATAATCCATTCATTATAATTTAACTTATCTAGAATCTTAATTGAACTAACACAGTTAACATAACGGCCTATCCTGTGGTCAATTTTAATTATTTTCAAAAATTTTTGGCTTGAATAGGTTGATCGATTCAGAATTAGGTAACAATCAAATACAAACGTATTTAAAAATAGCGTCATCTAAACGTTATAATTGTTATTTCATGCGAAGACATCATACTGATTTATTGTACAATAAGCAATAGATAATCATAAATTGGCTCCTTTCCATCAATAGATGGCGCTCTTCGTTAAACTAATACTATAATACAACACTTGAAAAATCATTATGTAATTTATCTAAAGGCCTCAATCGTGTCTCAATTAATTATCCATTTGCCTATTTATATTTTATTTATTTATTATTATACATTTTAAAAATAATTCAAACCGAAAAATACAAAAATATTTAATTCTGATCAGCCTCTATGAATTGTTCTACTTGGAAATATTATTAAAAAAATCGTTGAAAACAGAAAACGAAAATTGTATAATTTCAATATAAAACTATATGAATATTAAATTTAAGATTTTGCATTAATAATTAATTGAATAACGTGTTGAAGAGCACTTAAGAATCCTCGTTACTTGGTGGTACATTAATCATACATATCATTAATGATTAATTAATGATTACATTAATCATACATATCATCTCTCTCTGTCTCTCTCTCTCTCTCTCTGTCCCTCTCTCTCTCTCTCTCTCTCTCTAGTTCTCACTTTTATTCTTTTGTTCTACAATATTTTTTTTATTAAGTACTTTGTTAAAGAATAATAGAATTAATTACAAAATAATTCTACAAAAGAAAAATTATTACTTAAATTAATTAATATTAATTAAAATATATATTAGCTTTAATTATTAGCTTGCCTTAATCCGCACTTTATAAATATATACAAATTCTATAAAGTAATTTATAAACATAAATCTTCTAATTATAAGTAAATCGACATTATTTAAAATAATTTAAAAATGTAATTAGAAGAAATTTTTTTTTAAAAAACCTTACGTTATCATTTTTTTCATTAAATTCATTTATTGTGATCTACTTGATGTAACCATTTAACTATCGTTTGATAATTACGTTCCATCCAATTTACATTTAAATGAACTAATTCGATGGTTTGTTGTACTAGACGACTTTTCTCTCTTAAATGTTCTTGTACAAATGTTTCCAATTCTTTCAAATGATATTTCGAATTACTATCCGATATAATAATTTTGAGAATTTCATTCATATTTTTTACCGTCGAACCCAAACTGTAAAAAAGAGAGATAAAAATCATTATTACAATTGTGAGTAAAAATTTTTTTTTCACAAGACTCACTAAGTTTTCGTTTTATTCCAATTTTCTCGTATAAAATCAAAGGCCAATTGTTGACCAATAATATTTGACGATACGGCACCAAATACATGAATAACATCTTGTTTACGTATATTATGATCATCGCTAATGGCGTATTGTAAGTAACGTTTTAATAGCCATGGTTCACGTGTACAACCTAAAGCCGATAGTAAGAGATCTCTTTCCGATGATATAGATGTTTTCATGAAACGTTCGTAAGCGAAATTCCATTCTAATTCGGTGCCATATTCTATAGCTGTACAATAAACAATGCAACGAAGATTTGGCGGTATTCTACATAAAATTTAGATAAATCGGATAAAATATGAGTAAATCGGATAACATTTAAATTAATCGGATAAAATTTTGAATAACCCAAAGATACAGATTTTCGAAATGGACTAGAGAAAATATATATAAAAATTTTAATAAATTGGATAAAATTTAAATTAATCGGATAAAAATTTGAATAAACTAGAAAAATAGATTTCCGAAATGAATTGATTTTTCCAATAAATGAAATTTAGATTAATCGTTTGAAATATTAGTAATTTGGATAAAATTTAAGTAAAGCGGATAAAATTTCAACTAATCGGATAAAAATTTCAATAATTCAAAGGAACAATTTCTTGAATTGGATTGATAAAATTGAGTTGATGGATAAAATTTATATAAATCAATGGAAAATTGGAATAATTCAGATAAAATTTAAATCAGAGAAATGGTTTATCGAATTGAATCGAAATACTCTTTAATATAACATTAATAAGATTGTTCGAAAATACCTTAGATTAGATTAAGAGACATAGATCAAATGAAAGTAAAAAATATCTTACGGATTATTAGTATCTGGATTTGGTACTTGAATCCAATTTTGAAAATGTCGTACACTCTCCGCTATACAATCTCGATTACCAATATGACAAGCCATTTCTAAAACGACAACACGTTTCATCAGTTCCACCATATCCGATTTATTTTGCGGATCTACAAAGCCCACACTGTCGTAGGCCGGTTGCAGTAATTTTAATAAATAATTTTTAAGTAAATGATATTCAGCCTGACTGATGAACATGGTATCAAGAAAACGAAATGATTTAATTGCTGATGTCCATGGTGCTAAATCATCTTCATATTGTAAATATTTTGTTAAATTTAATGCTATTTCATATGGTAACATTTCACCCAATGCCAAATTCATCGAATCATCAATTAATTGAGCTCTATTCGATGGTGCGATATTCCGAAATGTTTTATTATTCCACAAATATTCAATAATCGCTTGCCAATTGTTTAAATCATAATTGACACGATAATATCCAGTGACTTGTATATTGAAAATATACCATGAAGCTTTCGTAAGATTTTCATTTTCAATTTCATAGATCTGAGTTTTTGGTATCCAAGTAATAGGTTGAGTATTTTCAAAATTCAATTCTTCATTTGTTGTATATGTTATTGGTATCCACCATAAAGGTTCTTCTATTCTTCTTCTTAATGATAATTGCTTGTGCAATGTTAAATTCGGTCTGGCATATAAGAAACGTTGTTGTTCTAAACGTACAATATTTGATTGAGTATGTTTGATAATGTGAATAACTGGAAAGCCAACTTGCAATGTCCATGTATCCATAATATCTTTTACAGTTATATTTCGATTTAATAGGCCTGACATTTTTGCTTCCATTGTTAAGTAATGCCACAAATCATTCTGTTCCGCTGAACTGAAAGCCCTTTAAAATGATAATGAAATAGTATAAGTAACATAAAGTAATGAAAAATTCCATTTTAAATGGAATTTAATGGAATTTTTTTAAATTCATAAAGAAACAAAGAATATCTCAGAAAGAAAAAAAAATCACGTACATTTCTCTTAAGTAACGATTTAAGCCTTGGCGAAATACATTCTCGGTTAAGAAATGATTCATCATGCGTATTATTGTTGCCCCCTTGTCATAGGAGATCTTATCAAATATTTCCGAAATTTCATCAGGATTATCAACTGCAACTGATATTTGATGGGATGATGACAATGCATCCAATAGAAAAACATTTTGTAATTCATGTACAATAAAACGATCCATAAAATTCCATGTTGGCTCGATATTATCCACAATTAAATATTCCATGTAACTGGCAAAGCCCTCATTCAACCATAAATCCGACCACCAACTGGGAGTTACTAAATTACCAAACCATTGATGGGCTAATTCATGGCCAACTACAATTGCTACAATTTGTTTATGCGTTGTTTCTGACACGCTCTCTTCATATAGCATTGAAGTTTCCCTAGAAAATGCCGAACAAAAAAACGGTACACTTTTTTAACATCAAATCAAATTGCAAAATGGGGATATTTCATTGGAATGAAGTTATTACCGAAATGTTATTAGACCCCAGTTTTCCATGGCACCAGCTTGAAAATCTGGCAATGCAATCATATCCATTTTTGGTAACGGGAATGTTATATTAAAAAATTCTTCTAAATATTTTAATATTTTCGGTCCGATACTCAAAGCATATTGAGCTGATTCTATAACATCACGCCGTGCCCAAACATTAAAATTATCTTTGGTCAAATTATGAAAATCTGATACACTGTAAGCTATCAAATATGTGGACATTGGTAATGTTTCAGCAAACATATCCCATTCGTAATCTAATAAATAGGAACTAAAGGAAAAAATATGGAATAAAATATTAAAAGAATTAGGAAAAAGGGTAAGATTTACAATTTGGACCGCATGCTAAAATGTTATAAAATTTCAAAATCTAAATAAAAATTGTAAGAAATTGTAGCTTTTGATACTTGAGTTAGATTCTCACCCTTATACACTTTATCGATTCAAAACTGCTACTGTCAGACTTAAACCTTTTAAAAGATAAATTTATAAAAATTAGTTGAGTAAGAAGTTACACGTGATGAGTTTTATCATACACTGCCTGACTTATGGGGAATGAATTTCTAATTGCGTTGAAAACTAATTTGCGAAGAGATGGTTTCACAATTTTCCCCCGAAATATCCAATTTTAAATAATGTAAGGTCCTCAAAATGATTGATGATAGGTTTGATTTTTATATAGTTTCTCAAAAAAACTTGTCACAATTTCTTACTAAAAATTTTCTCATAAAAATTTCTTAAAGTAATACAAACATTTTGGACCGAGTAGTTCCCTTATTTGGGCTATCTTTTCTTTTAGCGATTTTATGGTAGTTTGATATCTTGAACGGTAAAAGCCGAATCCTCCAATTTATCATCAACAACATTTATTGTTATGTTGCTATTGCTATAACGATTCCATGGGTAAGTTCAAAATTCCTAACTTATATATAAAATTTTTATATATATTAAATTTTAATTACTGTTTTTTTGTAGCTTTAATTGGCATATTCGATATGGCAGACATATTTTTCGGTCGGGCGATATTTAGAGTAAATTTCGCTTTTAATGCTGGCTCATCAAAACAAGGAAACGCACGACGCGCATCGGTGGCTTGAAATTGTGTCGATACCAGCCATCTGTGTATCATCAATTTAGGAAAGTAAATCAAAAGAGAAGAGTAAATGCAAAAAATAATAATAATAAAATTCAAAATATTTGACTTCAATACATTTCAAATAAATTTCCATTTGGTCTTTTGGACATTTTCAATTTTGGCTCTATAAAAATATAGTCAGATTATACCTTTGAAAATTTTATTTAAGAAAAGTGCTACTTAAGAAAAATATCATAATATTAAAATTAATTAAAATTTTTAATTAAATGAAAATTATAATTATAATTATACTTAACTATAAAAAAAATTTGAATAGAATTCATAAGTGTCAGATATTGTGGACTTTATTTTACCTATGAGAACTTAGGAAAAATATTTTTCTTCCATAATGGACGGACGTATAGGCAAAACAATACCAAAAAGTTCTATATATGAAATATCAGAGTTCACGCCCAGCGTAATATGCTGGGCGTGAACTCTGTAAAATTTTTATTTATTTGTGCTGCAGGCGTGTCCCTTTAAAGCGATTTAATTCATTATTCACTAGCACTTGACAATCTCTTAATATTACACTTTTAAATGGAAGACTGAATTTTTGTTCTACACAGAAGTATACAACTTACAAAAATTAAGGTTTTGACTAATAGATCAAATTTTTAATTAAATTTAAGGTCAATTTTTACAGAAGATATGTTGTACATAAATATTCTCAAGACAATTTAATTTCCTCTTTTGCAAATGAATAAAAATCACTTACCTTGTTTCATTTACTCTAGTCCGATATGAGCTACGATAGAATCCTTGCATGTAATCCTGTATTAAGCCATTGAATTTAATTTTAATCATGTACTTGACACCACGCAACAATTTCTCAGTTAATTCAATAATGAAAAATTGTTTACTTTCAACAAAATATTGCTGATGTATATGTAAAATGTCATCAATTAAAGAGCGATTTGTATCCTTACTCTTGAATTTGTGCTTTCCTCCTTTTGTATGATTTAAAGGTAAATTAGTAATCGTAACTTTGTCAATGGCATTACTTGATTGAATAACATTATCATCATTATAATTATCATTATCATTGCGATATCTTTCAATGGTAACATCATCTTTGGTTATATTTAAATCGAGAGCATGCAACGTGATGTTATAACAATCTTCTAAGATTAAAATTTTTATATGAACTTCACCATCAAATGTAAAAACTGCTTTCTTTGTTCTATTATTATCATTATCATTATTATCATCATTATCATTATCATTATCATTATCATCATTATTATTATTAGCAGAAAAGTACGGTGTAATTGTGATATTATATGTCAAAGGTTTCATTGAACGTGGCAAACGAACATTTTTCAATTTCTCCATTTTTACTCTGCCACTCACATGATGTTTATTCTCAGCAGAATTATGACCAGCATTTGTGGCATTGTCATCATTATAAAACACATATTTATTATTATTCATAATTTTATTAAAATTTTTATTAAAATTGTTATTAAGTTTATTATTGTTGTTGTTATTTTGTTTATTACTTTTGTTAGCATAACTCTCCTTATTATTATAGTTATTATGATCATGTTTCAAGGGTACCCTTGCACAGATAATATTTTCATTGAGTCCAGCATTTATTAGATGATTACAAGTGGCAAAATTATAAACGAGAATGCAACACCAATTAAAGTGCAAAGGAAGCAACTTCCCAATAATATTAAACTAAATAATGATAAAGTGTAACGGCGTTGATATATTTTATGATGATTATGATGTTTATCATGATGTTGACATGTTGTTATCATCATTGTCTCAATTGTTGGTATTGTTGTTGTTGTTGTTGTTGTTGTTGTCTGCTGCTGCTGCTGCTGTTATATGATTAACATTATTACTATTTACCCGTTCATCATCTCGATTATCCATGATGTGTAAAGTTTCATGAGGTTGAGTCATCATTTTTTTAACAATTATTTTTCTTGCATATTTATATGTTTAGACTCCTTAAAAAACCCTTTACTTCTGCCTACTCCATTAAAGTCCTCTTTTCATTTAGATTCAAACCAGCATTTTTAAAGCCATATCACAATAATCAGATGAAAATTGATAAATAATTTGAATGAATTTTTGTGCTTATAATTGTCTTTAGTTTTTAAAAAAATTATATACGAGGCTTGTGCCAAAATTATGGGAAATCTTTTTTTTATATTTTAAACCAAGCAAACCTTATGGTGCCACCTTACACTATTTTAATGGGTCAAAACAATACATGTATAAAAAATAGAAAAATTGCTAGAAAGTGTAAGCCAATTTAGCGTATGTCTCTAAATTTTTATAGAGAAATTTTTATAGATCCTTGAAAATACTAGAATTGAAATTATTAAGAATCACTTTAAGGGCAAATTATTGATTTGAGTTTTTAGACTTTATTTTGAAAAAGATAACGGCCCCAAAATATTCTCTTTTAAAATTTTTAATATAAAACTTCTTAAAGGACTTAACTTTCAACAAAGGGTAACTATTTTGAAATGTTTTCTAAACTTATCCAATCAAAATGCATGGCTTTGACATTTTTTTTATTATCCTTTTAAAATATTTCATGATGAACTTTCAAATGAGAGCTTTCACTTGAACAATTAAAATGATAATTTTAACTGAATTATTTGTGAATCATAATATGCCATTGGATTTATTATCTTAAAACAGATAAAATCCTTATGGTCGGTAAGAGTCGACCCTTAAATATTCTATACCTTTTTGCTTATTTTGATTAAAGGGTTAAATAATTGAATTAGAAATTTTGATAAAATTTCAAAACTTCATTAAGTTCCTGAAAGTTTTCCTATATGGAAGATACTCGAAAAAATGGACCGATCTGGACCAAATTTAGTACATATGAAAATGCAAGAACACGCCAATTTTTATTAAAATAAGTTGTGACTTTTGCCATGCAATGGTTTTTTTTGGCGGAAATGGCTTTTTATGGAAAATGATTGTAAAAATGATCCGATTCCAATCATTTTTTTCAATAAGACTCATTTTCAAGCTGAAACCCAGCTTCTTAACAAATTACAGTAAAAAATCTCCAAACTTAAACATTGCGCGCGGCAGACGAACAGACAAACTTAAATTATATCAGAAAATGATTCCGGATCAAACGGTATAATAAAAAATGCATCTATCTCAATTCATTTTAGATATAACGAAATCTAAACAATCGTGTTATACCATGCAGTTCAAATTCCCTAGAATCCTAGAAAAGTTATATTGAAATAGCTAAATATAGCTCAATCATTTGTTCATAGATAATACGTTTTTATCGTTGCTATTGTTGTAAGTATTTAATTAAATTAACCCTATTTAACTCATAAAAGATCACAACGATCAAAGGCCCCATCAAAATTAGAATTGCAATTAGAACAAAACAAGTTTCAACTTCACTTCACAATTCATTTAAAAGCAAACAGATAAGAGCCCTTAAAGATCATTTTGAAAAAAAAAAAAAAACTTATTAGAATGCTATAAATTTATTTAGCTGTATGTTTAAGTCAATTTGAAAAATGTGTGAATCATTTAAATGGCCTCAAAAGAAATTTCCATAATAATTGCATTAAATGAAATTGAAACAAGTTAAAGAAGTGAACGAGAAGTCACATGTAAAAGTATTATAAATCATCAGATATGTCATAATTTTTAATATAATTTTTAATAAAGGCTAAAGCTTTGAAAGAATGAAGGAGGCAGAGTATGCCCAAAAAGAATTGCTAATTAAGCGTATCACAAATCACTTAGCGCAATAATATTAAAGGAATTAAAAAAATAACGTCATTTATAGAAATGATTAAATTAGATGTTTCATTAGTAAAATAAAGTAAAATGAAAATAAATATCACAATAAATCATAAATGAAATAAATTAATAGGAATGTTAAATGTTTAAAGCGAATTATTAAATATCGTACACAATTTTGCTTAATACAATAAATTTCAATCTAAAAAAATATCAAGTAAAAAAAATGAAGTGATTTTAAACTAACAAAATGTCTAATTATGCCACTTAAGTGTAAATTTGGCCTCTGAAAAAATTGAGAAATCCCTCTAAAAAAAAAAAAAATCAAATGGTTCTTCGAACGATCTCATAACTAAACAGCTATTAAAGCGAATTAAATTATAATTCAAGAAAGCTTTGTTATTTAAAGTATTTTTGAACATTTTCCATATCTGACGAGATTCAAAAACTGGACCGAAGTAAAATCAAAATAAATTTAACCAATTTTTCCATTAAATGTTTTAAGGAAGTGATTTCAATTATAAAAGCTTTCAGTTTTTCAATAAATTTGGACAGACATTATATGGACATTAAATGGGTTAGTTGGGCTCGAAATAAACGAGTATAATCAAATAGAGCAATTCGAATGCTTATTTCTATGAATTGTATTTATTTTTAAACTGCACGACATTAGTTGAAAAAGGTCTAACCATTTATAATACTGCTCGATTTAAAATCTCATTTTGAAACGGTTTAAGCTTGGCTGCTCTTATCTTCGTCTGTCTGTCAATTTATATGTCTCTTTGTTATCTACCTTTGTAAATTTGTTATCAAAATTTGATACGCTATTTTAAAGATTTTTTAAAAGATTTAACATGGGTATATTTTGGTCAAAAAATGGTCACATATAAAAATGGACTCGTCTTGTATGTTGACAAAATTTAGTTCATATCCAACTGTATATCACTCAAATCATTTAAAGATTACATTTTTTTCACTTATTCTACTTGTATTTTGTGCGGGGCATCTAAGACTTGACTTAACTTTTTTATATCAAGTTAACAATTTATAAGTTGCGGTGAAATCTATATGAGAACCATGCAACTTTGTTGGACGAACCTTTGCCCTTTGATTTACTGAAGCGCGCACCGCTTCCTTGGCGTCCATTAATAAAATTTACGGAATGTTATAGGCAGCTAAAATTGATCAGCACCTACCGAAACATTTAACTAACAAAAAAGCTCTAACAAAAAGGCTGAGGCATAACCATCTTTCATTATATCAGTTGCTTCTGATTTGATTTAAACCCAAGTAACCCATTTAATGTCCATATAATGTCTGTCCAAATTTATTGAAAAACTGAAAGCTTTTATAATTGAAATCACTTCCTTAAAACATTTAATGGATAAATTGGGTAAGTTTTATAACTTTTTTTATAAAATCTTTACACTGAAGTATTTTAATGTGTAAAAATCCAACTTAGGAAATTGGAAAATCCTTCTCATATTGCAACGTTTTATAAATATAAATATTTTTCATTTTCTTAATTTTCTTGACTACTTAAACTCCACGTCTAAATTGTAAAAGTCGACTTTGACACTATAAATTTTTTTTTATTTACTTTTAATAAGTTTTACTCTGTTTTTTCTTTTTTGTTTGGCATTAAGTAAAATTAGGAAAATATGAGATATTATATTTTTTAATAATAATTAACACTTAATATATAATTGAAATATATCGAAGAAAAAAGTTTCCGTTGATTTATTTATGTTTAATAAAAAGAAAAAATTGAATGGATGAATTGGATTTCGTTACTTCGATTTATTTTACAAATTCTAGGGCATCAAACTGATCTGAGTTGAATGATTTCTGATAAATTCATTTGATCCTATTTATTTCTAAATTTAAAATAAATTCAGAAGCTTGAATCCAAAAAATCTATTTCAAATAGTTAAGAAAGCATGTAATTTCAGATTTCAAGCCATTTTGAAAAAGCAAATCTATATTTTCATTATAGAAAATCATCTGTATCAGATTAGTGGAATCTATCGCATAATAAAAATGTTCTCATTAAACTCACAAATTCTACATAATTTTTCTCATTGATCTTAATTTTAATTTTAAATTAGTTTACTTAATTTTTTTAGTTTAGTTTACTGGACTGCAATTTTCTTCTGTTTCTAGTTCTTCACAAACCCTTCACAAAACTTTAAAGCAAACGAAGTTTACGTTTTCATATTCTTTTTTTTTTTTTTTACTTAGCTTTCTTTTTAATTTCATTCGATTCTATTTGCCTTAAGTTACAATGATAATTACATTTTGTATGTGTGTGTGTGTGTGTGTGTGTGTCTGTAAGACATTTAATTAAGTAGTTGAATATTTTTGGGGTAAAACAGTTTAGATTTACATTTTCAAGTAAAGTTTGTGATTTAATCCTCTGGCCAAATGTAATGTGATAACATTTTCATATGAATTTTATGTTCATTGTGGTTTAATTTCCCTTAGCAAGCTGAATATATCTGCTTTACATAAAAAAGAAAAAACAAAAAATGTACATAAAGACCAGTAGCCAGTGAAAATTGAGGGCCTGCCACTGAACCCATTGAGGTTTTTTTCAAGAGAAGTTACCTTAAATTATAATTATTTTATGATACCAAATGTGTGCGACTTCAATTCTATTCAATTTTTTTTTTTGCCACTAATGATCTTGTAATAAAATTATTTGTTACTATGCTTAATATTATCTCCAAATATTCTTCTCTCATAATTTCACAATTTCACAATTTTTGTGAGAATTTTTATGGTATTTGAACAAAAATTTTTTACTTAGGCCATACAAAAAAATATATTTTAATAAATTTCCCAATTATTAAGATAATTTCCAAACTATTTTAATAATTGCACAATTTTTGTAATAATTTTTGTGATACTTTAACTAAAATGTTTCACTTAGATTTCTAAAAGCCAAACATAAAAAAATTTTTTAAATAAATTTCACAATTTTTGTGATAATTTCACAATTTTTATGATAATTTTTCTTGAAGAAAAATTTTTTACTTAGGCCATACCAAAATTTATATTTTAATAAATTTCACACAAAAAATTTTAAAACTAAATTTCACAATTTTTGTGATAATTTCACAATTTTTATGATAACTTTTCTTGAAGGAAAATTTTTTACTTAGACCATACCAAAAAATATATTTTAATAAATTTCACAATTATTGTGATAATTTCACAATTTTTATGATAATTTTTGTGATACTTTAACTAAAATGTTCCACTTAGATTTCTAAAAGCCAAACATAAAAAAATTTTTTAAATAAATTTCACAATTTTTGTGATAATTTCACAATTATTATAATAATTTTTGTGATTCTTAAAAAAACATTTTCCACGTAGTATTCTAAAAGCCATATATTAAAAAAATTTTTCAAAGTTAAATGCCATAACATATTTTGACGATCACTTCTCAAAAATCATTTTAATCATTTAAATGGGGAAAGTTTAAAAAAAGGTTTTATATAAAAAATAAAATCCAAATTTTGATATATGTGTATCACAAAAATGAGTGAATAGTTTCGCCATAAGTTATGTGACCCTAAATGAATGGAGAAAACGAATATAGAAAACTAAGAAGTGAATCGAAATTTCTTGAAAAATGTTCCCAAAAATTATGACAATAAACAGAATTTATCGATCACTGCATTACGAATAAACGAATAAAAGATTTACCGGTTAGATAGACATCAAATCAAAATCGTTTTCAATCATTGGAAACGTTGAAATGCAGATAATTAGTGAAATAATTACATGGTGTGCTTGTATGTGTGTGCATACATACATACACATATACATAGTTATTAATGTTTCTATGATTAAAAAGCAAAGAAAGAAAAATTGACGAGCACAAGATCATGAGGACACGATATCAATTTCATTCAAATGTTCAAAATCATTCAAATTCATTCATTCTATCAAATAATTCAATCATTAATCATTTGCTCTCGAACACGCCAAAACGACTCTTTAAGTGTTTAAACATTTATAAATGTATGCATGTGTGAATTTATGTGTGCGCGCGTGTGTGTATGTGTGTGCATGCGTTTTGCATGAACGTACACGTTAATATTTTTATTGCATAGACAGACTGATCTGCATGACAGCACAAGAATCTTTCATTGCATTTTTGCATGTTTTCTTCTTATTTTACTTTTTTGTATTTTGTTTTCCATTTTATATGATCCCGTTAAATTAAACCCAGAGAAAGAAATTGAAATTGAAATTGAAATTGAGGAAGAGAGCAAAAGTACTAAACATAAAAAAAAGAATGAAATCAAATAAAAGAGGAGGAAAAAGATGGTTAGTATTATGAGAAGAAGAGAGAGAGAGTAATAAAAAGAGCGAGTGATAAAGAGTGCGAGTGGTTGAGAGAGGGGGATTTAAAGCTGTGAAAAAGCGGATAATGAATGGAATTGGGAGAGAGAGAAAGAGAGATCTTGTGCTAATGATAAATAAAAATTTCATAAATAAATTATAAAAAACATTTATTTTAAATGAAATTGCATGCATAAATAAACAGACACGTACACATACAAACATACACACACACACACAAAAGCAGGAAAATATAAAAGCAGATTTATTTATGGTTTTTTTTAATATCATTTAAATGACTTTTTCATCATTTATCTCTTACTTTTCCCTACATCAAATCTCTCTGTCTCTCTCTCTTTCTCTCACAAGGCATTTTCATGCTTTTGAGAATATTATCACATTTATGGCAACAACATATCTACAAATGAATATATACAATTCAGCCCCACATATATCCATACACACACATACGCACACACACACACACACACACACTAATATATATATATATATATATATATATATATATATATATATATATATATTATAATCATATAAAAATATTTATAGCAAAATTATCCAAATATTGCGGATTGTGCCATGCACATAAATCCATATTTATACATATATATGTATAATCAAATGTGTGTGTGTGTGTGTGTGTGTGTGTGTGTGTGTGTGTATGGATGTTTAAATTTGTGTGTAGTAAATATATTTACTTAAACAACAAACTATAATAAATTAATCTAAAATTAGTATTTAGCAAAAAAAATAGAAAAGAAAACGAAATATTTGAGCAAAAAAGGGGAAAAAACAATATTTTTGAAAAATTATTTTAATTTGAGTTACTTTGATATTGAAATTAATTTGAAATTCTTTCAATGGCATCATGATTTTTTTTTTTTTGGAATTAATCTTTCATTGTTATGATGATCATTTGGTTTTGATATATTTTCAAAAAAAATTCAATGAAAATAAATTATTTTCTCAATTTTATTGTTCATTTTGAAAAAATCAGATAGAAACAATTAGAGTGAGAGGAAATGAAGAAAATGAATAAAAGATAAAGAAAAGAAGAAATAGAGAAAGGAAGAGAGAGAGAGAGAGAGAGTATTTGTAGTAAGTAAATTCATAATTTTCTATTAAAAATTACCGTAATTTACTCCAATAAAAATTACTTAATTTTTTAATAATTAAGTTAGAATGTACGAATGTAATTTAATTGTTTAAGATTTTATATATTATTGATTTAAATTAATTAAATCATTTAATTATTTGTACTTAATTAAATGAATGAATTCATTTTAATTATTTAAGCGAGCCGCTTAATTTTAAATAATTTTAATTAATTAATTAATTAATGAAAAATTCAAATAACTTAGTTTAATTAGAAGGCAAAATGAATTTCTAATTTATGTTAATTAATTATTTTGAAAAAAAAATTCTTTTAAAAAATTTTTTGAAATTCTTTTCAATTTAATTTCTAAATTAATTAGTTCGTTGTAATTTTTTTTTACATTAAGTTAATTAATTAATTTTTTTCAAGAAATTACTTAAAATATTTAGAAAAGAAGTCAGCTGCTTTTCTTTTTTTGAGTGCTTCTTTTTACCTCGTGCCACAATTAATTAAATGTATATAAAAATTATTTATATGTTAATATTAAAATATAAATAAAAGAAAATCAAATATTAAATTATTGCAATCAATCATAAACACTTTTTGTACGGATGTGATGCTTAGAAAGAAAGAAAAAAAAAACATGATAAAATGTAAAAATAAGAGAAAAATGCATGATCATCATAACAGCAACAGCAACAATCATTTAAACATACACGCGCACACACACATACACATACACATACACTTATTATAACAAAAAGATAATTTTGTTCCAAAAAAATTAAAAATTGTCTTTAATGAAAAATTTATAAATTGAATTGAATTGTTGTAAATTAAAATCATGGACCATAAAATGAAACTATTTGTTCAAAAATTTTCTCACTTTCCCTTTTTGTTGTATAATTTTTGGCTTTTTTCTGTATATTTAATTTTTTTTTAAATTAATTCTTCACTTTTCTTTTTTTTTTTTTGCCAAATTCATTTCATTCGTTAAAACAACAAAAATTTGTATAATTTTTGTTTTTTATCTTTCGAAATGTTAAACAATACCTAAAACATTCAAAATACTTTCTATTTTCTTCTTTCTACTTTATTTTATTTTGTATTTATTTATTTTTGTTGTAAAAATTCACTAAAAATATTCACTCAATTTGCATTTTAATTCTGAAATACTTTAAGCGCCAAAAAAAAGTATAAAAAGTATAAATAAAATGAAATGAAATTGAATGAGAAAAAAGTCATAAAACAACAACAACAAAAAATATACAATAACGTTCCCAACGCACTGAATTTGAACTAATGAGTGCAAAGACCGGCGACCGACTAACTCTTAACTAAAATATGGAAAAAACCAAACAAAATATTCTCTAAAGCAAAACCCCTTTTTTCGTTTTTTCGCTTTCTTTGTATATGTTTTTTTGCTTGTTCTTTTTCCTTTTTTGCTTGTTTTACTTTTGAAGCCGTTTCGATTTAGCATTAACTTTACACAGATATTAAAACCGATAAATCAAATCATATAAATCACAAATCATTTAAAAAAAAACACAGAGATAATTTTACATAAATATACAAATTTTATATTTTCAAATAATTAAACAATCAACTCATTAATTAACTTTCTTAATTTTTATTTTCTAATACAATTTATTTATAAAAACATATAAAAGATAGTAAAAAAGTCAAATAAGTTTACGTTGGCAGCATAATTTGCAATAATTTATTTAATAATAAACCGTTACAAATAACAGAGCACCTCAAACTGTAACATTTCATTAATTCCATCAGTAAATCTACATTGGCCTCTGAAATAAACTATTAATGCAAATGACGAACTTTAAAAAGAAGAAAATAACAATAAAAGTAATAAATTTTGTACTAGAAATTTTAAATTCTATTCTAACCTTGATTTTGATTTGTCAGAATCTTCGAGCACGTTTGCACACGGGGCTTTATTGTTGCTTCATATGGGAAACTCCATCTTTATTTGTTAGGTAGCTAAATAGCAATGACTTGTTCAATAATAATTACATATAAGTTTGCAGCTGGGTTTTTAACTAAATTTCAGTTCCATGCATTTAATGGAACTTGGTTAAATATGAAAAAATTTTAGGCAGGATATCCTTCACATTGAAACCGCATGTTGGTTTTTATTAAGAAAAATATAAATAAGCATTTTACATGAAAGATATTTTTAATCCTATTCCAAATATAGAACCTTCTTCAACCATTTTTTTTATTAAACTGATTCTAATGTATGAAAAGTCTTGAAAATTCATTTTTTAACGATTTTTTTGACAAAGAAAAATATGTTTGTTTTGTTAAATTATTAAAAACTGATAATACTTTAACTTTAAAAATTTGAATCAGAGTGTCTTTATATTAAATAACAGTAAATTATATGAATTAAGAAGAAGAAGACAACACATTCATTACTACTGCAATTTACCGTTCAATTTCAATTGAAAGGAAAGTTTTCGAGATATTCCTTTGTTAAATTACTGCTACACGAAAATTTTAAAATACACGAATTAATTATAAACAATTAATTAATTTAACGGAACATGAAACATTCACAAGTATATTTGCCATCAAAAAAAGTCTCCAAAACAAAGAATTTTTTTCGCAGCATTTATTACAATGACTTTCAATGGCAAGATTTTTATCATTTTAACAAAAATGAACAATTCAAAAGTGTTTTCTAAAATTTGTTTGAATATTTTCTTTATATTTAGGTCTATTGTAAAAAGTATCGGCTTATTTTTATTGGGTGTACGTTTAGCTCAGGAATTAGATGGTTTGGAAATAATGCAAGGCGTTTACCCGATCTAATCAAAGCACTTTCTTTTCTTCCATATTTTTAATATTTGTTGCAAAATGCTATTTCAAAAATCAAACAACAGCAACAGCAAAAGAATGTACGCAAATAGCGGAAATTTTTGTTATTGTTATGTATGAAAAGAAATTTGTTTACTTTTTGGTAGAAATCATTAAATTATGGTTATGTTTGAAATAAGTGCTCGATTTTTTCATTATTTCTATCAATTTCATGGATTAAACTTTCTGCCAAAGCTTTAGCCGTGACATCCCGCTTTAAGAAATTACTAACCAATTGACGTGGTGGTAAACCACCGCCATGTGCTAAAACTTCACGACGATACTTCTCACCGGCATCACGATCAAATGGGTCTTTCTCAAAGTATGTTTGCCATATCCATGAAGCTATAGCTCTAGAGATTAAATAAGCATAGTATTTGGCGCCATAGCCCACCAAATGTGAAAACCGATGTTGCCATGCAGTGTTCTCCACATATGGCAAACTATAATAACGCTCTTGTGCCAATTTTAAGATATTCGTTGTATTATTACTGTTATATTTCTGTGGATCACCATGATACATTTGATCTAAAGCTGAATAAAATAATTGCAATTGTGTATCACTTGCCGAAAATAAATGTTTCGTTATACATGATCTTTCTAACATTTCATCTGCCATCGGTTCGTTTGTTTTATAATGACGAGCAAATGTTTTCAATACACGCGGATCACTAGCAAAATATTCCATTAACACGGATGGTACTTCAGCGAAATCTGTACTGCAACGTGTCCCCGTAATATGTTGATATTCGGTTCGTGCCAACATTGAATGCATGGCATGACCCATTTCATGAAATAGATTATCTATTTTGGATGGTGATAATAAAGTGGGACTATTCCAACGTGCTTGTGCTAACGATAACATTACTACAACTATTGGCAATTGGTAAGTGCCATCGGCCATTAATTTACCACCTTGTATCGTAAAATGGCAATCCTGATTCGGTTTGTTTTCCCTTTCGAAAAAATCACAATATATATAGCCGAGTAAACCTTCCTGGTCATGTATCACAGATAATTTATAAATAGTATGATGCCATGACTCACCCGGTTGCATTGGGGTATTTTTTAAAGTAATGCCGTATAACGATTGCATTAAATGATCTAATCCCTCCATGCAACCGCCCAAACTAAAATATGGAAGAAATTCCTTAGCATTTGTTTTTAGGGCCTCACGTTTTTTAAGTGATGTATAATAAGGTAAATCCCAAGGTTCTAAAGTGCCATCATTTGCTGCATTGCTGCCACTTTCCTGCCGCTTCATCTTACGCATAATACTGTAATCTTTTTCAGCACGCAATCTTAAATCTTCATTCAATTCATTCATGATATCATGAACCATTTCTGGTGCTTCTACAGTACTACCATTTAAAGCTCGCTGAGCGTAGGTATCAAACCCGCAAGTGCGTGCTAAAGAATGTCGACATTTTAATAAATCTATTAACAATTCCTCTTGCTTCTCCGAAGGAAATAAGTATATTTTATAAGCAAGTTCTCTTGCTTGGGCATTTCCGAAATTGGTGAATAATCCAGATACCAGTATATGATCACCTTCATTGGGAAAAAAATTTCGTACACTTTCGGGTATTTGATTTCGCGGATAAACAGTTGGCAATGCAGTGCCATTCATAAATTTTTGACCCGTTTGTAAAATATAATCATTTAAACGGATAACTCTTTTTCTTTCCTCTTCCTTTAAATGTATGCCAGATTGTTCAAAATCAAATAGAAATAATTTCGCTACATGATCATCTATTGCAGTAGTGCGCGTAATATCACCCGATTTTACAACGCCACATAAAGCATTGTAAAGTTCTTTATGCGTATTCAAATATTCAACAATGCCACTTATATTAATACAAACATCTTCAGCAGCTTGTGCGTATTTACTACTTGGATGAGCAATACGTATAAACTCAGCTAAATCGGCCACTTTACACAATGAATCAGACATTTCATCAAATATTTGGGCAATTTTACGATTCCGATTAACGGATGTCGCTTCCTTAATTAAATCATCCGTTTTATTGGTTACATTTTCTTTTAGTAAAAAGAATCCTTTTGGTGTACGTAATTCTTCCAAACCAAAAATACCCTAAATAAAAATATGTATAAAAGAAAAAAGTTCAGGCAAATGAAATTAATCGATTTGTATATTAATATTTTCAAGCACAATATTTTACCACTTCATTACGTGCAAAATTGAATTTTTTACTTGGAGCTGTATTAAATGCTATGGCCAATGGTGTCCAGGTGGTAACCAATTGACGATTTTGTATAAATCTTATACAATATTTGGGTAATGATGATTTTAATAGATGCATATTTTTATATCATTACCTCTCTCTCTAAAATAAAATAAATAAATTTCATTGAATTTTTAGCAGCTGATTATCTTTACAAGACTTTTATATCAATTAGCTTTAATATATGTGAATAGGCATAAAGTGTAACCTACAGGTGTATGCTACTTCTACAAATATAAACAAAAAAAAAGGTAAATACGAAAAGAAATATGCCATCATTTTATACAATTTTTGTAACCGTCGGCACTACCAAATTTAATCAATTAATTAAATTGATTACAAGCAATGAAATTATAGCGATTTTACAAAGTTTCGATTGCCGACAATTAATACTACAAATTGGTAAGGGCAATGAGATTGATGTGGAAGCATTAAATCAACGTTACAAACCTCAATTGGAAATAAAACAATACCGATTTAAAGTGAATGGAATTCAAGAAGATATTCAAGCAGCCGATTTAATTATTGGTCATGGCGGCGCTGGCACTTGCATGGATATATTACATGCTAAAAAACTTGGTTTAATTGTTATTAATGAGTTGCTAATGAATAATCATCAAAATGAATTAGCTGAACATTTAAGTAATGAAAATTATTTAAAATGTTGTACAATCAAGGAATTACCACAAGCTTTAAATGATTTACATAATAATTACATGTTTAAATTGTACGGAGAAACAATCAAAGAAAATATGTGTAAATTTGTTAAATATATGGATGAATTATTGGTGGCAAATCAATAGATAAAAACCGTTTTGTAATATTTTATGTTTTTTCTTTGTCATCATCTTCTTCATTAGAAACTATAAATGATGCTTCTTAAGATTCAGAGCAAAGAATCCATTTAACATGAACTACTTTTTTTTGTGTATTCTGTGTATTTTGTGTAAGATAGTCTTAACTTTTTTTACTTGAGAATAATGACTCGATCTTAATAATAGATTGAAAAGAATACATAAAAAATTCTCCTTATACAGATTGTGTTAAATTTTTTCCATGCAAACAACAATTCCTGACCTATTCCATAAAACTCTATAAAACTTTATCACTTAAAATATCTAAACTCGCCTTTTGATGAGGCAACATAACATATATGCCATGGCATGAGTTAATTACCCCTAAAAGTTCTGCTTGGCCACTTATTAAGATCATTACCCCTGGGAGATGAATTCAATGTTAAATTGTGGTTGCAATAATATTTCTTGTTAATATTTAAGATATTACAAAATTAATCTTTGTAGATGTCAAGTAATCTTTTATTTTATTTTTTAATTATTAGAACTGTGAAATTTTTTTTTATTTTTATTATAATTTCTATCTACAACAAATTTTACTTTTTTTTCGTATTTTTGTAAATTTTGTAAATATTTGAACTCACTTTTCTTACAATAAACTGTTAATTAATTAGTACGCAATTTAACGACAAAGGTTCTCACAGTTATCTGAATTGTATACCGTTTTACTGTAGTTTTTTGTTAAGGGTTTTGTTTTTTTCAAGCAGCATTAATTACAAATGGCAAGAATAAAGTGCTTTCATTTTGAATACTGTTAGAAATTGCATTTGATTTTTATTATGAAAGAGATTTGCATCAAATCATTTTTTTTATCACTTCTCACAAGCTTTTTTAGTACGTCTCTTTTCTTTTTTAAGAAATTAAGAGATTAATCTCTTTTCGTTTTGTTACTACAATTTATTAAATTATTATTTTTAGAATTAACTAAAATTGAAATATTTATAAATTTAAATTTTCTACATATATGAATAAATGTATATGTGTGTTTGGGTGTGTGTGTGTGTGTGTGTGTGCCTTTGGGTGTGTGAAAGTAAATTGTTCAATTATAATCTTTATATCAATAATATAAAAAACGCTTAGAAATGATAGCATTTATTTTTTTTCTAATCATATGACAGGGTTGTATTTAATCTCCTTCAGTTTGAGAAATGGAAATACCTTGTTCAATCATTACATCAAATGAAAATGGTTGGAATGCATAACCAAGTCCTTGATAAAATTTACTTTGAAATTCCACCCTAAAATTTTGATATTTAAATAATAATCGTTTAACAGAGTTGCCATCACATTATTTGTATTTGTTTATATTCTACACCACTTAAAATAAGCAGAACGTTTTGAAATCGTTTAGTAACAATCTAAAATCGAATCAGATTTGATGATCCTGATTTGATTTTAACTTATCTGTTCATCCGAAATGGGCTCATTGAAATTTTCCTTATAAAACTTATAATTTTCTGGAATTGTCCAAGTTTTAGCAGATAGACCTATATTGATTTAAGTGCGTAGACTATTCTGAAAATGGTTAAAATTGGACCTATTTTACAACCAAGCCTTATTCTAAGAAAAGCTGAGAAATATAAAAAAAAAACAAATTTACAGCTTGAAATATTTTTGAAAAAAAAATCAACAAACATCAAGAAGGAGTTCCGTATCGTGGGTCCATGTGCCAGATCGATACATTTTGGACCCCTTCTTATATAATGAACTTTTGTGAATTTTTGAATAAAATAAAGGTTTTCACTTTTACAAATTCCACAATTTCTTTACGATTTTCTATACGCTTTAAGCAAAATGGTGTAGAATCGTCGGCCTTGACCGACTTGTTAATTTCTTCTAAATATTACCAATGCAAACGTAACGTATGTAAGAAGGCCGATAAACCTTCCATTAGAACTAGAATGCCAACAGTTAAAATGGCCCAAAATGCAAAGACAATTGTTAACATAATGCCACCGAACCAACCTTCCTGTTTCAAGCCAATTGATAAAACCATATTCCATAAAACTTCAGCAAGCTCTAGAATTTTTATGCCACAACAGAAAGGAAACCAATAATACATATAATTTAATTCAATTCAATTGAAATTTGAATGTAATGGAATAAAATACTTACGTGCATGAGCCAAAGATAATGCCCATAAACGTAAATAGGATGCAGTATGAGAAACTGAGCCCAATACGTATTCAATGGTGTGTATACCTTGATGTATAAATATTTCGGACATTTCTTCTTCATCGTCATGTTGATGACCACCAGCACCCGGCTGACTAATATGACCGTTAGACATGCCAATTTCTGTATCACTAGCACCGGTTATAGGTTGTACCTACATTCCAACAAACAACAAAAACAAAGAAAAACAATTATCATTCAGTAATCACCAAAGGAAGCAAAGCAAAAAAAAAATAAAGAAATAAATAAATCTGAAAAACAAAGGAAATTTCCACATTAACTAACCTCCTCCTGTTTATAAAGCGTTATGTTTGTAATGTGTTAAAACAAAGTAAAAAAAGAAAATATATAATTAAATAATACTAAATATTTAGTAATAAGCTTTATTTAAATGTCTTATGTAGAATTTTTCGAAAGAATTTCTTTAGCGTAACTTTTTCATACGATAAAACCTATTCTTATTATGCTCTTTATTGTTATTCTTCTCTTACATTATGCCCTTATTTACATTCTTTTACTGTTGATTTATGTTAAACTGTCCATGTTAAATAAATAATAAATAATAATAAATAATAAATAATAAATAAATAAATAATAATAAAATAACCTAAGAAAATTTCAAACTTCATACGCTATAAGTCTGTTATTAGGCCAACAGAGATTTTCAAACTTTAAAATACCATAGTCAACTATTGTAACAGAAATTGAACTACATCTTAAAAAAAATTTAATGATAACATATGTTAATGATTTCCCATGTTAAATTTTCTAAATCAAAAAAGAAATAATTTCGTTAGATCACTTTTTCACTTCAAAGAGTTAAAAAGGTCTAGTAGTTTGAAAGTCACTAAACTCTTTTTACATTATATATTTCCGTTATGTTATTCTATTCCAGTACTTTTAAAATGGCTTTTCTGATTTAACAGTTTATTGTTATTCTGTTATTCTGTTATTCTGTTATTCACTAGATCACTGTTAACTTACATTAGGATGCCGACGTTTTTTCATTATCTGTAATGGTTTACCCAATAACATAACTGGTACACAACATAAGGCTGTTAAAACGAAAACAATTTGAAAGAAACGTTGACCGGCAAACATGTAAACTTCACAACCCTTTGGCGGCGTTTTTGGTGTATTAAATAAAACCATATCAATAAATGTAATTAAAATTGATGGGGCACAAGATGCTGAGTACGGTGCTATAAATAAACCAATTAAAACCCAAAAAATTATACGAAAAAAAAGGCAGTAATGTAATTCGAAATAGCATAATGAGCTACTTAACTTACGTGCATTAGATGCCGCATAACGATTCCATTTGATAAACATTAATAATACCATATAGAAGAATAGGAATAGTAGGAAAACTAATTGCGGTATAAATTCATATAATAATGAGATGCGATTTTTAAAATATGTATGATTGTGATAGCTCATGACAACGCCAAAAATCATATGAATCACACCGAATATTATTGATATTTTCATTTTATAAGCATTTTGAAATATGATTTTATTAGCACCAGCCACTTGCCATATGGGATCCATACCAAATGGATATGGTGTACCAATATATTCGCCGCTATTAATAGCATTCAATTGTAGATATTTATTGGACATTACCGTCGATTTATTATAATTTACTTGCCAATGCGAACCAAATATATTTAAAGATTTTGAAAAAATATCATTGTAGATAAGACCCGTGTACATGGAGAAAACGCCCATTAAAAATATAATATAACGACCACCAAAAAATATATTCCATATTTCATTATCGGTTTTTTGGGCAGCCAAACCTTTTTCCTTGCGTATCATCCATAAACCGAACAATGCCATAATTGCACCATGACCCAAATCACCGAACATTATAGCGAATAGAAATGGAAATGTTATGATAGTGTATGGAGCCGGATTCATTTCACGATATGTGGCCACACCATAAGCATCGATTAATGCTTGAAATGCCTTCGTAAATTTATTTGTACGATTATATGTGGGCGGTGCTTCGTACGTTTGCATACGATTCAATATCGGTGGCACCGATGACCCGGAACGTTCAGTGCCACGTCGCAATGCTAATTGTATAGCTTCAATATCTAACACTGGCACCCAACATTCAGCTATTAAACATTTCTGGGTTACGTCCAAATTGAATAAGTTTAATGTATGATAGATCGCCTTAATTTTGCGCACTTTAATGAACCAATTTTTGAGATTTTTTGCAGCCGCTACCAAAACACGATGCCGATGATCTTGCGTCTGACCTAATACCGTATTCAAATCTTCAATGCGTGTCATAACACCCATAGCCATTTCACGACGATCAGCTGGTGCTTCCGGGCATGGGTACAATGTTGCTCGAAATCCTTCGCATATCTTCTTGACGCGCGTCTTTAATTGATCACCTTGAAAGAATATAATGAAGACCGATTTGTACACTTGGTCACCCTAAAACGGATGAAAACAGAATAAGAGCGGAACGATATGAGAATTGAAAATCAGTAACAATTTATTTTGATGTTTTTAACTTACATTTGATGGATCCTCTAATGGTGCCTCAATCATGGCTTGACGTAAAAATACATTACCGCGACAAGCACGCCACAGCATACGCTCAAAAGCTGGCAATTTCTCTCTTGCGATAACGCCAGCGACAAAACTATTTGTTTTTCATTTTCCGTTTCGTTGTGTTTTTTTTTTTGGTTTTTTCCAAAAAGTAATGAACACATTAAGAAATCGTTTAATTAGAAGCTAATTATTAAAATTATTATAATGATGATCATTCATGATGTTAATTATTTAAATCAAAATGAAATTAGTAGTTATTAACATGTGAATTGAATTACTTAACGACGTTATGAGTAAAAAAAAAATTCTTTATTAATTTTATTTTAATTAATAGCTTAATCCATTTTATTTTAATTAATTTAATTAATAAAAAGGAGAATCGATTAATAATGTTAATTAAGATGAAAACATTGCCCACGAAGAGAGAGAGAGTGATTGAGAGTGTTAAAATAGAGAGAGATAGAATGAGACATAATTTGAAAAAAATATGTATGCAAAAATGTTACAGGATTTTAAAATTTATTCCTACAAAAAAATCTCTTTTTTCAGATCAATTTAATAAAAAGAAAAAAAGACAAAAGACATCAAAAATATACAGTTTTTTTTCTGTGAGAAAAAAAATGTACGTTTTTTTTTTTTTTTTGTATAAACTGTTGTTTTTCGCTAGAATGGAATGCAATGGAATTGAAACTGAAAGTGAAGAAAATTTTATATATATGTATATGAAAATTATCTTGGCAATATGACTGACAATGATAATGACAATATCAACAACAACAATAACAACAACAAATAAACGATTTAAAAAAAAATTGATTTTTTTTTGTACCAACCATGGATAATAATCTTCGCGCTCTGTTGTTTTTTCCATAAATCTGTATGTTGCAAAAGCCGAGAGAATACATTTGAAAAACGCAAAACACAAATTAACCAAAACGAAACAGAAGAAAAAAATAAAACGAAAATTTCAATTGTTTTGCAAATTTTTATAGCAACAAGTGATTGACAGAGGAAGAGTGAGAGCAAGGAGAGAAAGGAAGGAGGGTAAAAAAAAATAATTATAGTTAGTAATAAAAAAAAATCAAACAATTAAACTAAAATAAGAGACAAAAAAATTTTGTGTAATAAATAAATGACATACAAAAATAGAAAAAGAAAGACAGAGAGAGAGAGAGAGAAATAGATAAATACGTACCCTAATTGTATAGGACCCACTGAATGACCTGTACGAACTTCATCTGTTATTAAAGCACGCGTCATCGATTCTGTTGTGGTATTAAGACCACCCTCTTGCTACAAAAATGTTTCACGTTTTATACATATATACGCATACACGTATGTATACAGATTGTAATTCAAAAAAAAAAAATTATATACACATTCTTTGTATACAAAATATTCATTCTTCTTTCAATTTTAAATAGAAAAAGTTCATTGTCCGCGAAAGGAATTTTTTGTAGATAAACCATAGACTTTAAAATTTTTTAATGTGCCATACTCTTTAAACATTCTTACTTCAATCGAAAATTTTATATGTCAAGATTTTTAAAATTTTCAATTTGTTTTAATTTTTAAGCGGAAAGGGAAAATTTTATTTGTTCCATACGCATTCATTTTTTTTTTTTAGCATTCTTTTTTTACTTTACAGAAATTTAAATGATTTTGTAAGAAATTAGTATGGATATATTTTCACTTCATTTCCGTTTTCGAGTGAAGAATTACAAAGAAATAATAATTTATGATTTTTTACGGTTTAAGGAAAACTTTGTAAAATTTGAAATAGTTAATGGGAATTTGCTCCATTCATTTTTAACAATTAATACGAAAATCGATTAAGCGAATGAATAAGTACATTAAAAAAAGAAAAAAGTCAAAACTTCATCTTAAGTCTTTGAAATGCATTCGAATTATATTACTAATGATCAAAAATTCTTTGGCATGCATTAATGATTGATAACAATAAATTTACGAAGAGGATTTTCTTTTCGTTAGGCATAGCAATAAAAAAAAAAAAAAAAACGGTTACCATTATTGTAGCGGTAAATGTAACTGTAACTGTAACCACCACCATCGACATTTTATAAACCATATACCGTTATATAAGAATATATTATTAATACATTATATTTTGTAATTTTATACACATTTTGTATTAAAATATGTGCAATTTTCTTAATAATAATTAATGAATGTAAAAAAGAAAATGCAGCATTACAAGCAAAGTGTAATTCCAAAAACAAATGAATTTTATGCAAAATATTTATGAATGTATATTGGAATCAATTAAATAAAAAAGCAGTAGAAAAAAATATTAATAAAAATATAATAAAAGGGGAAGAATTTTATGATAAGAGAGAGATAATGAGGGATTATAACGAAAAATGTGCATGAGTGTAGAAAATGTAAAGCGATTTGTTTTATATCACATTTTGAGCAATGCTTTCATTTTCAATTGTTTTCTTCCTCTTCTTCTTCTTCTTTTTAATATTTTCCACAATTGTTTTTCTTTTTCTTTCTTTTCTTTTTGTGAATTCTTTTTATTCTCTACGATGAATGAATGACAAAATTACTATCAAAGAAGAACAAAGGTGAAGATATGAAGAAAAAACAACAAATAACGAACAATTAAGATAACAAAACAGAGGAGAACCAAAAACAAAAAAAAAAAAAAACGAAACAAAACAAAACAAAAACGAAATAGATAATTACCCCAATTTAAGATTTTGACCCGATTGACTAGCCCGTGCTGCATCCTCGCCCAATAGCTGGGCTTGCTCATCTTCATTTTGACTATCGGCCATCTGTCGATAACGTCTCAATTTATATGTTGATGATACATTATAACTTATTGATGGGACTGACTGGCAACACAACCATCAGGAGAATGGAAATGATGATCATATTGATGTTGATGTTGTTTATGATGATGATGATGATGATGAGGGAAAAGGAGCGGGAGGCAGATAGGCGGGCAGACAGGCAGGCAAACAGGTAGAAGGCACAGGATATTTTATTGTTATCATTCGAATTGTTGTTGTTTCAATGAGTGTTATGTTTAAAAACATAAGAGGGAACATAAGAAGAATAAAACGCCAATTGTTGTTGTACAAATGAATGCGTGGATGATTTGTTGTATTTATTTTTGTTTTTGTTGTAATTTGAATAACACAAAACAATCAATGAAAATTTTTTTTTTTTTTAGATTTCATTTGTCAAACCGAAAATGACAGAGAAAGAAAATTTTAAAAATATCATAAAAAAATATTCATAAAACAATTATGAAATTAAAAAGCAAAAAATTAAAAGCACTTAGAAAAAAAATTGAATTGTTATGTGAGATGTGAAGTTACCAACTTGCTTGTCCTTACTGTCATATCGTAAACAATTGTTTCCCAGGCATGAAATAAACCGTTATAGAGACATTTTATAAGGAAATTTACAAAACGGTCTATGATTAAATGGGTTAATTTTACTTTAGCCCTCATTCCGAATGAAAATAATCTCTACATGAATTAAAATATTAAAAAGTACATCATGAGAGATTAATTGAAGGGCAGCAGCTCTTTAAAAGAAATACGATTTTGGCAAAGAATGATTTTTCCAAGTAAAAATTTTATACATAAATAATTATCTTAATATTATTAAAATTGACTTATGAAGCAATTTGTTGATGTTTGGCCTATACGAAGATACTTGTCATAGAGAAAAAGTTTTGTCCAAATCAGTTTTAATTATCCTATTAATAGACTAATTTCTTTCAACCTTTATAGAAGGCATAAATTGCTAGAAGAACTTTTTTTAAGATGTTGCCAAATTTCATTTGAAATTTAACAAGACAAAAAAGTTAAAAATCGTTTAATAAAATCAATTTAAATCGACTTTTTTCTCTTGATTTCTATACTCAAGATACAAAATTAATCATAAGTGCACGACCATTAACTCTTTGGGAGACATCTATATTTTGAGCAAGTTTCTCTTGTGCTTATTTTTGAATCACATTATTGAAACCACTTCTCTTCTTGACAATTGCCCATTCGTTTTGTAATAATTATGATTTATGATTTACGATACGTAATAAAGAATTTATATTCTATTCATGAGACATTGAGCTTATCGCATCTTTTAAATGATATGAAACTTTGATATTTAATAGTTGAAATTTTTATTTTTTAGGGGGTGCGTACTATCCCAACTCTACGATACTGTTCTATCAATAGTGTTGTCACTTCCTTATTAAACAGAGACTTATTGTGCGACATGTTTCGATTACTACCAAATTTTGACTTAAATTCGATAAAATCGTTAAATTTTTCACATACACTGGAAACTTTTTATATAAGAAACCCACAATGAAACTATTCGTTACCGAATCAGGTGAGGAAAGCTGCCTGAATCACACAGTTTCCGTAATGAAATAATTTCTCATTTTTTTGAAAATTATACAAAGCGTTATAAAAAAAAAAATTGGCCAAAAAAAAAATTATATAATAAATGGAGAGAAAGTAGTAATTTAAAAAAGATGATGAGAGAGAGGAGAAAAAGAGAAAGTACAGAAAAATGCACATATTGCCACCAAAACGTTTCGCTTTGTTTAATTTCATATTTGTTAATTTCTCGGTTCATATTTTTTTTTGATCTGTTTGTTTTGCTTTGTTTTGCTTTTTGTTTTGAATGGTTGGTGGTTAGTTTTGTGAAAAAGCAGTAGTTTTATTAGAGTGAAGCAAATTAGATAAATAGATAAAAAGTAAAGTATAAAAATATGTTATTTGGAAAATTTTATAGTCGATCAGAACCGACTTTTCAATACCCTACCATCCTAAGAAAAATTTCAAATCAAAAAAAGTAGTAAAAAATTGTAATTTTTAAATTAACTTGAAAAGTTCATTATACGAAAAGGGATACAAATTTCAGACCCATCTGGATCAAATTTGACACAAACTTTTTGTGTCAATGTACAAAACACTGCGAATTATTTTCAAAAAAAAAGACAACCCACCTCTTGATAAGAGCCTAAGTTGATTGGTATAATAAAAGCCGGCTCTGTTAATTTTAAACCGTTTTAATTTTCTTAATAATTTTGAATCTACTTATATTTCAGGCTGTCCAAGTACGGACTGCACTTTTAACGATAATTTAAGGAAATTAATTTCTGCTAGTCGTGCTTTGCCAACAAAAATGACCAGAAATATTATTCGACTAACTCAAACAGAAAATTTTTACAATTTTTTCTTTCATTTTATTTTCAATTCAAACCATATAAAAAATTTCCAAAAAAAAAAAAAATAGTAATGATAATAATTGTGCATACTTTAATATAAAAAAAATTAAAAACGAATAATAATTAGGATAAATAATTAGAGTAAATAATTAAATAAAACTGTAAAAACTTTAACAAAAAAATCTGTGGTGATTGTAATTAGTAATTGAAACGAGTGCACCTTGAGTTGTGTTGTCAATAGGATTAGATTATTATTATTAATTGGAGACAATTCAAATTCAAATTTGACTACTTGACTATTTTAATTATTATTTAATTTATCTATTCTTAGATTATATCAATTTGTATTTTGTTTTTTTTTTTTTACTTTGCAATTTCTTACCTCGTCAAAGAATACTTGAGTTTTACGTAAAATATGTTTTAATTCAGTCAATTCCAGAAAGTTACGTTTTAATGTTTCAGCATTTTGATTAACTTCACGTAATTCGTTCTCTAATTTTTCAAATGTCGCCTATAAAAAAAAATTGTATTTGTAATTAGTTCGTTTTATATTATTTAAGATTAATTATCGTTAATCAATTTAATTCTTACATTTAATTATTTTATTTTATTATAATTAATAATTTAATTTATACATCTAATTCTAACTAATGATTTATGTTAAAAAAAAAAACTTAAAAATCAATCAAGATGTTTATCAAATAAACGCCTTAAAATTTATACAATCCGTAAGCAAAAAACACAAACTCAGAAAAACCAATCGAAAATGGCTTACAGGCCATTTGAAAAAAAATATAGACTGATCTCTGCGAGAGACTATGGTGAAAATCTTCCATGACTTAATTCAAACATTTATAAAATGAAATATCAAAAGTTACGTGAACCAAATCTAGAATTTGATGGATAAGGCTACGCAAAAGCCCATCACCTGAATTTTCTTGAATGTTTGGAAGAGGAAAGCACAATCACATGACATGGTTACACTTCCTTAATGTGAAATGAAAATTATGCATTTTAAAACAATTTGAAAAATGTATTGGAATTTCTTACTTCTAAATCGATCATTTCACGTGGTTGTGGTGCTTCTGGATTATCACCAACATCTGACATTGGTATGCCATCCTTTTTAATTTCCTTCTCCAAATAACGTAATTTACGTTCCATTTCATCACAACGTCTCACTTCATTTACAAATTTCCTTTGAAAAGCATTCACATCTGGATTTAAATCACGAAATTGCACTAAACCCAATTCACCCAATTCGGAAACGCAAGCGTAGGCCGCTTCACTTTGTAGAAATAATTGACACAAGGTCATCTCTTCACTGCGGAAAAGTGAACCCATTTTTCTCTTGTCTTATTTTTGATTTTTTCTTTGGTTTTGCTTATAATTTTCCCTTCGTAATCTCTCCCTCTATCATTCACTCTCACACTGTCTATTTTGTACTATTTTTTTACACTTGTTTTTTATTGAAATTTTCTTTAAGTACTATAAAATATGGAAATATTAGAAAAAAAAATTAAATATAGAAAGATTTTATTGCGCACTTTAAGAATTTAAAAAACATCGAAAAAAATGTGTATTGGTTTTTATTTGAAGAAATTCAATACCCTTGTAATTTTTTTATTTTCTTTTTTTTTTATAAATAGCCACATAATTAATTTTTTTGTTTTCGTTTAATTTTTTAGTGTTAATTTCAATTTATTTCCATATCAATTTTATATATATTTGCCATTAAAATATTCATGCAAAATAATAACGGTACTAAGAAACAAAGAGAAAAAAAGAGCCATTTTATAATCAATTCGTTTTTCTCTCTTACTCTCTCTCGCCGTGAGTGTCTTTTAACTTTCTTATTGAGAAAATCTAAGAAGAAGAAATCGGTTTTATTGCTAATTTTTCTACTTATTCTTTTTATGCTTTTTGTTTTCTAATGAAACTTTGTGTTTTTTGTTATTATGAATACAATGAAAACAATTGAGTTCTCTTTATTTGATATGCATTTATTTATTTGTTTATATAAATGCATCTAAACATAAAAACTTAAATCGTTTCTGTGGGAGAATTTTAAGATTCTTTCTTTAGTGAAATTAACAACAACTACAACCAAAGAAACAAAACACGAATAAATATAGAACGAATTGTTGCAAACAAACGACCAGACAGACTTAAATCAATTCAGAAATTAATTCTAAATCAATCGTTCCAATAAAAGATGGTTTTATCTCAACTCTTCTTAAATGTTACAAACATTCCCACCAATTTATAATAGTATCCTATTCGACGGACACGTCTGGAGCACACTAAACGAAAATTATATGCATTGTAAATTTTCTAATAATAACAATAATAACAAACAATTACAAATACAAAACTCTTATTGAAAATAAATGTGACTCAATTCTTTCAGCACTTCTCTCTTTAACGGTAAACGCAAACATTAATTTGCTTATATATTTTGGCATATGCAAATATAAATGCTTAAATAAATAACCTGGTAAAGAATAATGAAGAAAACATCATTTTGTCCATTTGTCTGCTTTTTTTTATTTTTCTCTTCCCTTTTTTTCCTGACCACAAAAATCATTATTTGAATTATGCAAACATTGATTTGTTTTTTTTTTTACAAATTCTGTATAAAACATAAAAATTCCTTAAACTAAAAATCACAAATTATTTAATGCTTCTTACTTTGCCTTTCTGTTTTTTTTTTGTAACAATAATTTATGATTTATAGAAAAAAAAAGAAAAATGCAAAATAATGTCGGCCCACTTTTAAAATCATTTTACTTGTTTCTATTGATTTTCCAATTTTTTCTTTCACCGCCCTATACACACACATATAAACACAAACACAGAAATTTTTTTTCTTATTATTATTCTTTTGATGCATTTGACGTAAAGTAGAATGAATGGATGAATAAATAAAACCATAAATAAATGAAAATTTACACGTAATCCAAATAATTATCCGAAAGTATGGCTGCTTATTAGTTTCAATTGGTTTCTTCCCCTTCTTTCTTTACTTAACACGTATTTTAAAAGATTGCTTTATTTTTATACGCACATTTTGTTGATATTTACTTCAATCACATATTTTTCTTTTTTATCTTTAAACTGAGTTTTTGGTTTTTTATTTATTTTATTTTATTTCTTCTTATAAACTAAACGATTAACGCACATCTTCAGACAGAGCAACAGCGAGTTATCCAAAATTGTGATCAGGAAGAAGTGCAAGCAAATTGAAGAAAAATTATTTTGTTGGTATAACAAGAAATTTTACAGATTTATAAAAATATTAAGGGGTTTCATTTTCAATTTCCTAGAATTCAAACAAACAGCTGTTTGCGTATAAAATTGCAAATGCTGGAGAAATATTTGAATTTCTTCTTTTTTTTCTTAAAATATTATTTTTTTGTCTGAAATAAAAATGCAACATTATTTTCAATAAAGTCTTTTATAAATTTCACTGAAATTTTAGTAAAAGCAAATGAATCACTTAACTATTCAGCCATTTTATAGTCAACTGCATGTAACGGTGGTTTTATTCTAAATTCAGTGATTCTCGGTCACTGTCTACTAAATCATTTCACTTCAGTTGTTTTACATATCAAGATAGAATGAATTACAAAGAAGAAGCATTCTTTTTTTAAAATGCATTAAATAATGCGAAATATAAATGGGACTTGACGTAAAAAATAATAAACCCGCATTAAAAATTTATTTTCTAACTTTTGCAATATGCTTTTTAAACATTTATTTTGATTTGCACAATGTAAACATAAAAAAATGATTTGTTTTATCCATGAAATTAGTGTTATCATTTGACGTGAATGCTTAATGTGAATATGAACTTTAAGCAGCGACCCTTTAACAATGATAAAGATGTGACCGATCTAAATGAGTGTAAACATACCTGTGAGTTAATCTATGGTGTAGGGTGCATAGGCACTTGTTACAAATAACAATTTACTGTTATTTATAATTTAACAAAGCAAACATATTTTTTTTGTCAAAAACTTTATAAAAAAAAAAACTTTTTCATACATCAGAATCAGTTTAATAAAAAAGTTGGTTGAAGAAGGTTCTATATTTGGGATAGGATTAAAAATATCTTTCATGTAAAATGCTTATTTATATTTTTCTTAATAAAAACCAACATGCGGTTTCAATGTGAAGGATATCCTGCCTAAAATTTTTTCATATTTAACCAAGTTCCATTAAATGCATGGAACTGAAATTTAGTTAAAAACCCAGCTGCAAACTTATATGGTGATTATTATTGAACAAGTCATTGCCGTTTAGCTACCTAACAAATAAAGATGGAGTTTCCCATATGAAGCAACAATAAAGCCCCGTGTGCAAACGTGCTCGAAGATTCTGACAAATCAAAATCAAGGTTAGAATAGAATTTAAAATTTCTAGTACAAAATTTATTACTTTTATTGTTATTTTCTTCTTTTTAAAGTTCGTCATTTGCATGAATAGTTTATTTCAGAGGCCAATGTAGATTTACTGATGGAATTAATGAAATGTTACAGTTTGAGGTGCTCTGTTATTTGTAACGGTTTATTATTAAATAAATTATTGCAAATTATGCTGCCAACGTAAACTTATTTGACTTTTTTACTATCTTTTATATGTTTTTATAAATAAATTGTATTAGAAAATAAAAATTAAGAAAGTTAATTAATGAGTTGATTGTTTAATTATTTGAAAATATAAAATTTGTATATTTATGTAAAATTATCTCTGTGTTTTTTTTTAGATGATTTGTGATTTATATGATTTGATTTATCGGTTTTAATATCTATTCTAAAACAAAAAAGCTTCAAAGGCAAAACAAGCGAAAAACGAAAAGCAATAAGCAAAAACAAAAAAAAAATATACAAAAATGCGAAAAAATGAAAAAAAGGGGTTTCGTTTTAGAGAATATTTTGTTTGGTTTTTTTCATATTTCAGTTAAGAGAAGGACCCTTTTAAAGGTGATGCCGATGAGAAATACCACCGTGAACTGTTAGCACATGGTGGTGGTTTACTACCACGTCAATTGGTTAGTAATTTCTTAAAGCGGGATGTCACGGCTAAAGCTTTGGCAGAAAGTTTAATCCATGAAATTGATAGAAATAATGAAAAAATCGAGCACTTATTTCAAACATAACCATAATTTAATGATTTCTACCAAAAAGTAAACAAATTTCTTTTCATACATAACAATAACAAAAATTTCCGCTATTTGCGTACATTCTTTTGCTGTTGCTGTTGTTTGATTTTTGAAATAGCATTTTGCAACAAATATTAAAAATATGGAAGAAAAGAAAGTGCTTTGATTAGATCGGGTAAACGCCTTGCATTATTTCCAAACCATCTAATTCCTGAGCTAAACGTACACCCAATAAAAATAAGCCGATACTTTTTACAATAGACCTAAATATAAAGAAAATATTCAAACAAATTTTAGAAAACACTTTTGAATTGTTCATTTTTGTTAAAATGATAAAAATCTTGCCATTGAAAGTCATTGTAATAAATACTGCGAAAAAAATTCTTTGTTTTGGAGACTTTTTTTGATGGCAAATATACTTGTGAGTGTTTCATGTTCCGTTAAATTAATTAATTGTTTATAATTAATTCGTGAATTTTAAAATTTTCGTGTAGCAGTAATTTAACAAAGGAATATCCCGAAAACTTTCCTGTCAATTGAAATCGGTAAATTGCAGTCTTCTTCTTCTTAATACATAAAATTTACTGTTATTTAATGTACGCAACTTTGATTCAACTTTTTAAAATTAAAACAGAATCAATATTAAAAACGGTAAATTGGTGGTTTTATGATTCTTCTTCTTTTTTAATTGTTGTCAACTAATGTTATTTACTTTTAATTCACATAATATTTTTTCATGGTAAATCAGAATCAATCTCAAATACAAATCTTTCAATTGCTTCATGTGGTGCACAGTCCGTCTGTCAGTTCTTTTAATTTAGGGTACGTCCGTTTCATATTTATTTATTGATTCATATTTAGTAAATTTATGTATATTTCAGTGGACAAATAATTATGATACTTTAATTTGTGATGCCTTTGGTTGTGATTAGAAAAAGAATAGCAATTTTAAATGGTGTAGTTATCCGATCTGATTGGACATCATTGAATCACAAATTAATAAATATTTAAAGAATCGTGTGAAGCGCATGGACAAAGTGTATGGGTAATTATTATCTTATAATTTAAAGTGCGACTAAACGTTTTGTAATAAATTATGAAATCGGAAACTGGATGCACTTTTCATATAAAAATATTAAATAGAAAAATAATCTAACCTAATACAACACTGCAGCCGGTTTATTGTACAGCAGCGCTATTAAAACTGTTCACTATTCCTATGAAATTATAAAGAGAAGAACAAATTCATTTAGTTAGATTAAGAAAATTTTGTAAGTAATAAAATAAAAGAAAGTTACAGTATTCTTGTTGTCACAATCCTCCGTTTTTTATAACAGTGTAAATCAATAAAATCAATGGGTATGGAATAATGTAATCAATAAATTATATAGGATAGCCAATGTTTATAATTGATTGATCATTAGATGATATAAAGAATGGAGGATGATAATCATCATAATTATATTGATGTATCTTCAACGGAAGATGATGAGGATGATGGCGGTAATGATGATGATGATGATGATCGTGACCATATTAATGGTAATCAAGAAGATCTAGAAGTTGAAGAGGGTGAGGAAGATGATGATGAATATACATCTGATGCTAGTACAAATGAAAGTGTTGGCATATACGGTGGTAGTAGCCGTCAAGGTACAAGCGATAGTAATAGTGATATCATACGTAACAATAAATCTAGCAAACCGTTTAAATCGAATATCAAGGGGAAACAGCGTAATCTAATCCTGAAACTTTTTAATAGAGAAGTAAGTGTAATTTTCACATGGGTCATCTTTAGAAGGTTTCATATACATCTATATATATATGTATGTTGTTGTAGTATTCAGGGAATCCACAATCAACTCATGGTTACATGCAGCCATTTATAGAGACGGTGCCAAAAGGATTATCATTTTGCCTTAAAGATATTGTACCTACCGCTTGTTTATTGGGGTAAACTTATTAAATGAATAATAAGAATAATAAGAAGGATAACAAGAGCGTCCAATTTTCGTTTTTTTTTTTATTGTTTTAATTTTTATAGTCACGTATTTATGGGCCTGAGTTCATGTGGACAATTTTTATTTAGTTATAAAATCTGTTGCAATGATAATCTATTGCTACCAATTTTCTCCTTAACACCAACATATAAATATAGGTAAAAAGATTTGTATATTTTTGTTAATATCAGCAATATGTTAATTTTGGCTAATCAAAATCATTTATAGATTGTTTTTTTGGATATATCAACCGCATAAAAAGATACGCCTGTTTCATCATTGTTGTTTATTTGATGATCATAGTGTTGATAGTTTGAAAGATGTTACCATGATACAATGGCGTTGCTCCGATCCAAGAATATTAATTATACATGGTGCTGCACGTGATCGTAATGAAGATTCTTATATAACATTTGTCAAAGTTCCTAAATTGGGTTGTAGAGACTGCAAAAAATTACGTGATGCGGATAATGATGAATTTTGTAAGTATTCCATATTATTTCAAATATTTTTTTCTTTTCTTTGACTTTACACCACTTGAGCTTCATAGTAAAATTTGTATGGATGGATGGATAATTTTCTATAGCCATCTGTCTGTCTGTGCATCTCTAATTTATTTATATACAAGATGCAATTTAAAAAAAAAATAATCGTAATAAAATTTAATAGACGGGCGTGGCTAATAAAGTTGAATATTTATGAATATTATTTTGCAAGTAATTGATTAATGAAAAAAATTAATAATTTCGAGTAATTTTAAATGAATATCAATGCAAAGTTATGTGGCATATTAAATTTGTATCAGAAGAGGTGCATATATTTTCGATCTCTTCTCATATAACGAACTTTTCAAATATTTTAAGAACTGCAAATATTTTCCTATTTTTCAACGTGTAAGTTTTATTCTTGATTAGCAATGTGGTGTAGGGTCTTGGGGCTCATATGGTTTACAATTTCTTTATCTACCTACCTGCTTTTTTTTTTTTTGCTTTTACTTTTAGTATTGCATCCTCTCACTTTATGCTTAAAATGTAATTTAACTGTACACACGAAGTATTCAAGATCTGAATCAGATATTAAATTTGATCCATATATACAAATGATATGCCCGGAACGTATATTAATAGTATCGAATGGTTTTCTACATATGTTACATATATGTATAAATCAGGCACCAACAGCCACCATGAATACTACAAGCACCACCCAACAACAAAGTCATTCTCAACAGCAACAGCAACAGCAACAACATCAATCACAACAGACTATTTTAGAAGCCTCGCAAATAATCAATTCATCGAATTATTATGATGGTAATGGTGATGATGTTATTGTTGGCATCAATGGCAGCAATAATAATAGACCTTTACTAATAGAAAATTATCATAAAAATATAGAAAATGAAGCGCTATCTATAAGTGATTCATTACAACAACATGACGACCATTGTGATAATGACAATAATATTATTTCACGTATTATTGAAGATTTTACGGATATTGAAAGTACTGAATCGATAAATCAACATTCGGGTTGTGTTACTATTACTCATGATAATTCTATTTGTAATTCATCTAATAGTAATAATAATGTTACTTATGCTCAAACACAATTAAGCCGGCCATCTCTGCTAAAGAAATCTTCTAGTGATGATTTAATTGAAAATTGCCATAAATTTAATAATAATAACAATAATAATAAGAAACAGAATTTTAATACTAGTCGCAATTATGGTAATGATTGTAATGGTGGCAACAACAATGCCACTTCTATAATCTCTCCAGGTGTGTCCATTATCTCCAATCACTACAATTACAATAATAATAATAATAATGGCAACAATAAAAATACTAATAATAATTATAATTATAATAAGATGAATCCAAAAACTGCAGCATCAACCTTCCTAACTGCCACATCATATACAACAACAGCAACAATAACAACAACAACAGCAGCAGCAGCAGCAGCAGCAGCAGCAGTGGCCACAACAGCGGTATCAATGATAACAACGCCAACGCCAACGCCAACGCGAACGCCAGTTCAAAGGCAAAGGCATCGTATTGTGACCAAGCCGTTTCGACGACGTGGCATTTATACATATTTCTCTAATACTATTTCAACGAATGCCAAGGGAAATAATAAAAATGATGATACTGTCACCTCTTACTCTGCCATATCTGGCACCACTGCTGCCTCCGCCTCCGCCTCCGTTTCCGCTTCCGCCTCCTCTACCAATAATTATAAGTATAATTATAATGTTAGTGATACAAAAACGACAGCAACAATCTCAGGTAGTAGTTATAATAACAATAATAACAGCAGTAGTAGTAGTGGCAGCGGTACCGGTAGCGGTAGCAGTAACGCTGGCGCTACCACTGATAAAGCATCCGCTTATGAATTTCACGAAGATAATGAGAAATGTGAAAAGATATCGATATTGCGCAAGAGACGTTTAGCCGATCGTAAATACGAATTTTCCGATGATAATTCGGAGAATATTAAACCATTTACAATTAAACGGAGTACAAGTACATTTTTAAGTCCTGCCCATACAAGTTGTAGCAGTTTCGGTGGTGGTGGTGGTTTGAACAATATTGCTGCTAATAACGGCAACCCTACCAATCATCGTGCTCAATCGCCACGCTCTAGTTTTACATATAATTTTTATGGTAACAATTCACCATTCAATTCGCCATCCACTTCACCTCATTCAAATATGTCACGTTATCGTACAGTAACACCAACCATGCCGGCAGTAGCAGCAGCAACACCAACCCAATTATCGCCAAATTCTTTTGGTGGTTGCTCACCATTAAATTTTCGTTCACCACCACCATCATCATCATCAACTGGCTCAATTAACAACAACAATAATAATAATAATTCCGTGTTGGCCACAACAATTGTTAGTGCTAATAATTATAGTAATAATAATAATTGTTCTAGTTCCAGTTCCAGCCCAATATCGATGCGCTCACCAAATCGTCATTTAATTGCAAATCATATTTATAATAATAATCATAATAATAACAATAATAATAATAATAATTGTCATACATCGTGCTCAGCTGCCGCTCAGTATATGTTAAGTTTTAAAACGATAACGCCAGCAGCAACAACAAATACAATGCTATCGCCATTACATTTATCAACAATGACAAAACGTTCATTCGATGGTACATTGGCACCAACTGGCTCAATATCACCAACAACATTTTTATCATCACCACGCCGAGATGGCAGTATTAACGGTGGTATCGGAGAATGGCGGACTGTTGAAATACCCATTCAAGGTGCCGCAATGACTGAGAAGCCGTTATGTATGAAAAAATTTCAAAGACTTTTTGTGGAAGAGGATGATGCTGCTTCAGTTATAACCAGTGAGGGTGGTATGTATATCAAATGGAACGCGAAGGTTATACTGTAATTCCAAAAAATTTGAAATTAGATCTGGGATTGTACCATGACACCTAAAAAACTTTTTTAGTTTTTAGTCGTTCAGTATTAGTAGTTCGGAATTTTCCGCATAATATTTTAGAATCTCGACACTGAGTATGCATCTGGCATCCGTTTTTGAAAACAGCTGGAGACTTTATATCTATCAAGGACTTGATAGATTCATAAGCATCTATCAAGCCCTTGTAGGATGCTTATGAACTCAGACATTAGCCTATTTAGAGTCTTAGAAGTGGCTTTAAGAATCTGAAAATGATCATGGCTTGTACCATTTTGTTTTATATACAAGGCATACTTCTTTTTTAGTGAAGAAGAGAGTCTCCCTAGAACTTCTAGATGAAGTTTATAGCACAAAACCCGCTAGCTATTAATTCTTTAAGAAAATAGGAACCATGCCGGACAATCATATGATTATGGATAGCACCCACCAATGGGCACCACTATCATAAGTAGTAATAGTAGTATCTTATCCGGCCTTGTAACACAGCAAATCAGAAATTGACATCTATGACTCCACTATCAGTCGAGCTAGGGCTTCTCGCAACGAATAGTACAATACATCATTTTCTGTACTCTAGAGTTCGCTATTACCTTCTAGCCCATCTCATTAGAATCTACTGCGACATTCTAGCATCCAAACTAGCACTGGAACTTGAGATAAATTTACAAATCTATCAATAAATAATTACTAATTCTATTATGTTCTTTTATTAATTTTTCTATCATAGATGATTGCATATCTCCCGGTTATCATACGCTATTGCCTTTGGAAGTACATGGCTCATGCTATTCAGAAATGCAAATGATATCGAAGGCCTCATATCAACGTTTGCATTGTACAAGTGTACTCATCGATCAACATACATTCGATTTAGAAATGTTTACGTATTATGTAATTGCTACGTTATGTCAGAAGCATGAGGAATCTTTCGATTATATTATTGATTGGGCATATGAAATTATTAATATATGTCCAGTATCAAGTACAGTGTTTTGTATATTAATAGCACATTTTGAATGTCGGCATAAAAATAATTCACCACATTGGAATAGTTTTATAAAAATGATGAGAATGATGCCATCACTGGTGACATTAAATCGCCGCCAATATGAGTGCCGTGTATTATTTTGTTGGAATATGGTAACTGGTGAATGGGAGGTTTTAGATTTTGGTGAGCTATGTGAAACAGACATAACGACAACAGATAATGTTAATGGTGGTGATGGTGTTGACGCTGTCAAAGCGAATGGCAATGGCAATAGCAATGGCAATGATTATTATTTAAGCTTGCGCGCTAAACGTTTAGCGAATGATATGTTGCAAAGTTTAAAAAATATTCTACCCGATTATACGAGTAATTTACGTGTCTTAGATTCAAATATTAGAAAATCCAAGGATTCTATTACAGATTTGGATAATTTAATAGAATTTCGTCTTAGGCGAGCGTAATAATCGTTACATCAACCAATCAACCAACATCTATATGTGAAATATTTCATTTTCATTTTGTTTTGAAAAAATTTCGCAGAAAATTTTGATTTTATTATATAATTGGTTCTAAAAATTGAATACAGAAATTTAAGTTTTTTTACATCTATGTAATAAATGGTAAAATGAAAGTGAACGATTGAATAAATGTAACATTAAAAAAAACATAGGAAAATCCGGTATGATCTATTGGTTTGGAGCGCAAGCCAACTCTAATGGACCCTACATCACTTTATTTTAATATGACTAAAATATTAATAAAATAAATTGCAGGTGAGCAAAGTAAAAAATTGAAATTTTCGTATAATTTGAAAAGATCCTACTATTCGTGACATAGGAAATCCAAAGCAGGGATAGATCTAAAACAAATTTCCAATATTTGTTCAGTATATCAAATAACAAATTTTAGCCAAGTTTTACTAACATTTCTCGTGAAACGACTTTGCTTGGGAATGAAGCGTTATGTGGTGAATGGTCCTACAAAATAGACCGATATTCCGATATTCATTTTCAATAGGAATTAATTCCATACCACAAGCACATGTGTATACTAAATTTCATTTAAATATATCAAAAATTGTAGACATTGAATCAGAAAGTCATTTTGAGTACCCCATAAGTCGGGTATATTATATTAAACTTGTGACTTGATTGGGACTTATATCTTAACCGTTTAAAAGTTACAGTTTATATTTCACAGTTTTAAAAACATAGAAATCTTTATTTATACAGCGTTGTATTTTTTAAGTTCTTATAGTAGAAGATTTTCATAAAAATTGCGTGTGAATGCATTAATTTATATTAAAAATTAAAATATCCATATAATTAAGGAAATTAATATCACGCAATGGTACAATTAATAGCGTTAATTAAGACTTCTAGAAAGGATATGAAAAATGGAATAAAATGACTCAATTCTTATATAGACTACTTTTCCATAAAAGATAAATTATTGCAAACGTAAAGTTGTCGCATTTATAACAATTCAAACCTAATATTTATTTACTAAGTATCATTGTATAGCTATCTCATTTGCACTACATAAATATAAAGCTATAGATTAAATGTGAACGAATGTGTAAAAGAAAGAAGAAGAAAAACAATAAGTAAAGGCGGGTCAAATGAAAATATTTTTATAAATAATTTGTTTGAATTATTTAGATAAAATTATCTAACATAAAATAAAACAATACGAGAAGGAAAATATCTAATGGATCGCACTATAATTGAAACATATCGTGCTGAAGAGAAAGAGCTAAGTCATCTATTATGTGAGAAAATGAAAGGTTTAATGCTGTTGCAACCGGCGCAGGAAGAATTACGGAAACATGTACATGATGAAATGTTCCTAAAAATCAATCACCAAGGATTCTTTCATGTAATGGCATTTTTATGCCGTTTATATGATCCAATTGAATTTCGCAAGCGTTTCTTGTGGCCACTCACCGATAAACGTTCCGAGGCGAATTTTCGCACTAGTACCATTGATTATATGAAATATTTAAATGAGAAATATCAATTGAATTGGTTAAATATTAAACAATATTTGGTGATAATGCCAGGTGGCATGAAATTCATTACATTTTTATTGGATTTTATTAAATTCATTATAAGTGAACAGATTAAACAACGTGAAAAACATTTCATTGCAATGGAATTACAAGAAATTACAAAAGAATCGATTGATGATGTTGTAAGCGAAGCGAATATTTATAGTGTATTAAGGAAAAATATATGCCTCAAAGAATCATCATCAGATTATTTAAATGCTTTGCATGATGTTAATAACATTTTGGAGCTGAAAATTTCTGTGATAACAGAACAATTGCAAGAAATTTCAAATCAAACAAATTTTGGTATAAATTTATTGATGAGCGAAACATTTCTGGAGAAATTCTGGTCGAGCATACAATTATTATATAAAGAGAGATTTCTTATTAAACCGTTAAGTGTAAGAAATATGGAAAAGCCGCTTGAAGAATTTAAATTGCTACTTAATGAATTTCATAATAAGGAAATTAATTTGACGTGCAACAAAAATGCCAATAAAAAAGAATTTTTAAACAATTTAAAAGAATATGGCACTCAAAAGAATTTACCACAAATAAAAGGAATTATCGATGGTAAGAATGATCATTAAAATAATGATAATAATAACAATAGTAACAACAACAAGAACAACAAGAACAACAATATAAATTACAAGAAATTTATGAGAAAATTTCTAAGGTTTATTAATTAATTATTGATCAATAATTAATAAGCAATCAATTGATTAACAGTCATTAATTCATTAATTAATTAACTAATTAGGCATAGATGTTCATTGATTATTAATTATTCATTCATTAATTGTTAATTATCTCTTAATTATTAATAAACTAATTATAATTAATTAATTATTTAAGCGACCAAACAAAACGGTTAGCCATGAGAATCCATTTTTATTATACCAATCAATTCCATCAAAATTTTTCAGTCGATTTGAATCTATCTGTATCTGTCTGTGCAATCCATATATCCATGCTAGTTTACTATGGAAGCTTGAAAGGTTTATGTATTTTTTAGCCCAAAAAACAACCATTTTTTTTTTATTAAGAGTTTATTGATAAAGATGGATGAATTCTTTGAACTCTGCTCCTACATAAAGAACTTTTCAAATAATTTGAAAATTACATTTCTTCTTCTTTTTTACTTTCCTAAGTTCTTTAACATATTAAGCGTTTTTATTATTTATTTATTCAAATTTTACTTTGATTTATAATGCAGAATATGAAGTTGCACGTCGAAATGATGCTCGCTGGAATGAATATGTTGATGTTGACGATGATGACATCGATATAAATTTATTAATGCGCATTTTCAATTGTATCTATAAACCGTTAACTATGGAGTTGTCAAAAATCAATCAGAAATCACAGCCATCACAATTTATTGTAAATAAAATCGATGATTTATTGGTGAAGTTGCAACAAATGAAAGAACAATTGAATAATTTCCAAAAAATGATTTATAGCAAAAGTAATAATAATAATAATTTAACTGTTAAATCTAATCAGCCTCAAGCTGAAACTGATGCAAAGCATGCCACATGTACACCAGTGAAATATGCAGCGAAAACAGCATCGACGCTGGAATAGAATGCTTCTATCTACACCGCCGATTATACAAAATGATTTTCAAGAAATCGAAGCGGCTAAATGCAAACGTATACGTTTGATTGATATGACAATTGCCAACTCCATCAGCAGTGGGAGCGGCAGCAGCAACAATAACAACAACAGAAATGTCAATAATGGTGTAAAATCTCAGATGGATTGGTTAAGTAAGTTCCTACCGTGTGTTTGTTTTTTTTTTAGGTCTGCACCATTATTTGTAATACACGGTACTTTAAGTGGTTGTCTGGAACACTCCAAAAGGCCTTGAGGTGAATCCATTACTCTATTATATCAATTGACTCAAAGTCATTCTCTGTTACGATTTAAACTCGTCAGGCCATCCAGCCGTCTGCCCGTTCGTCTGATTCTTTCTAATGGTCACAATTTTTGCGACAGTTTGTTAAAATTTGTTACATAGGTGAGTTTTGGCCTAGAGATGCACCCTATTTAAAATGACTAAGATTTTCCAATAAGGTTTTATTATGAAGAGTGTTTATCTATAAAAAAAAAATTTACAATTATGGAAACTTTTCCATAAAAAAGAGTTGAAAATGTTTGTTATAGATTGGTCCATTCTTTGGATCCAATCTTCTCCTCTACCTGCTTAACCAAATAATGAACCCTTAAAATCAAATGGAAATCACAAATTTCTTAAATATTCTAAACTTCTTCCTTATCACATTAGATAAATTTATGTAGAGAATTTAAAAGTGGACCACACTCGTTTAAAAAATTTTCACTTTTTTTTCTTGTTCTTGTAAATTTATTAATAAATATAGTTTTTTAAAATTTTAGCATCAAATTTCTATGAGCGTTGTCATATAAAGAGTACACTACCTGAAGTAACAATTGCGCATAATCAGCATCGCCAAAGTGATGATAGCGATGATGAGAGCAATATAAATGCAACAATTGTTGATACACGAGCCCTATTAAGCTCATTAAAGAAGGCTAATAATGATAAATCAATTAAGTCTGGCAATCTTTCCGATCTTTATAAAGATGATAATAATGATGGTGATGATGGTGATGATGATAATGATGGTAATCTTAATTGTACAATAAGAACGCTAGGTGGAAAAGAGCACCTGACAGCATGTAAAAGCAAATCGCCAACAAAATTAAATCGATTACAAATGCGCCAACAACAACAACAACAATATTCTTTATTGTCACCATATAGCCCAAACTGCCATATGACACCGAAACATTCATCCCATAAACGTCAGCAATTGCAAGAGCAACGGCGGAATTCTGGCAACAAGGGAAGTGCTGCGGCAAGAAAATTGTTTGCCAGGGATACGGACATGCATAATAATGATGTTCGAATCAATTTAAATATCAGTCCATCAGGTCACTTAAAATCACCAAATGATGCAGAAATATTGAAAAGTTTTGAATGCCATACAAATATAATAGCAGCAACAACAACTACAGCAACTACCACAACGTTAACGCCAACGCTAACTTCAAAACCGAAAATCTGCTTAAATAATATAACAATTAAAGATAATGATACTAATGATATTGATCATAATCGTCATCATCAGCATCATTTAAATGAGCAAACATTGAACAGTTCACAAGATCAAGAACTTTCAAATGATAATAACAATTTAGGTGATATTAATGATTTATTTAATACAAGTGATACAGTTTTAAAGGTTGTTACGCCATAATGATAAAGAAGAACAAAGCGAGAACAACTGAAAGCCCAGACTTTGCCTTAATTACTTTACACCATGTCGTCTTTGGTAAATTTTATAGAAAAAAAAAAAAATGTTAAACAAAATGAATTTTCGACAATTCATTGCGTGCTCTGATTTCAAAATTGATTGGTTTTTTTTGAGCCAATTTTGATACACCAGAACAAGCCGCCTGATTAACAAATTTCATTGAATTCATTTTCATTTTAAAAATTAATTATTTGTAAATGATTTGTTCATATCAAAGCCTTGAATAGTTTGAAAAGAGATTGAAATTGTTGCCAAAAAAATAGTTAAAGCTATTTTGTATAAATCCGCAGTATAAATCCATCATTATTTGTATTTGTCCATTGTGCTTAATTTGATGAATGTGTGTAATGCAAAAAAAAAAAAATAACTGTAATATAATAAAATAACGGTAACGTAATCTAACTACAAATTCCAGGTCTAATTTTTTCAACTTTTTATTTTTTACCGTTTGCAAGCAAGTAATCGAGCAAAAAAAATTACTAAATTTCACATTAAAGCGCAGAGCTAGTTTTCAATGTCATTTGCATTAAGAATTTAATGACAAATTGAATGTATTCCCACCACTAATACCCCAATTTTCTAGATGATAAATATAATAAAATTAAACAGATTTTTTTCATTTTAAAATTTGTTCTCTCAACATAAATGGGTAATGTGAAAACCAGTAATTTATTATATACAATGTAAAAATTTACGAATACAACAAAAATGTCCGGGAAAGGTATAAAAATATGAAATTTATATTATTATTATTATTATTCGAAATTATTTGGATCAATGAAGCGTGATCTTTGTTTCGGCTTCTCTTTAGGCTGAGGCAATACAAGGTTTACCGGTTTTACATATGGATTCAATTTGGCATGCTCATTCAATTGCAAACTAGTTGTTGATTTTTTATAATTCAACAAATTCATGGCGTATTGTTGTCTGGCATAGAATAAATCATCATAATATACTTTTGGTGTATATTTTGCGGCTTGTTTATAATTATCAGTTGTTACTGCCAATTCTGGTGCTGCTGATGCTTTAATTGTCTTTAAAGTCGCATTTGCAGATGTACCTGTAGTTGTAGCTGTTGCTGTTGCTGTTGCTGTTGCTGCTGCTGTTGCTGTTGCTGTTGCTGCAGCTGTGGCTGTAGCTGCAACATGAACCATATGATTTGCTGGCCCGGAAAATTTCATTATTGTTGTGGTTGCTGTTGTCTCTGTTGTAACAATTGAGGGTGGCGATGGCAGCGATGGCGGCGATGGTGACATGACATTTGCTGCGTTGATAACTTCGCCATCATTACTATTTTGTAGTTTAGGTTCATTTGATGACAATGTTGCTGTAAGTTGATCATCTAGCTTCGGCACCAAACGCATATCGATATGGTCAATTATAGAACGTAATTCCTCTTTAATGACATCTGTGTTAATTTTAAATTTTGCCGCTTGTAAATGTCGAATTTTCGGTATATTCTGTAACAAGCTACTTAAACGATCCTCTAATGTTGTAATACGTTGCTCCAATATTTGAAAATTCTCCACAATCAATTTATTTTTATCATTCTCATTCAACATTTCAACTGTCACCTCAATATCCTGCGGCATTAAATCTGTATCACTATCAGGGGGTGCCGTTGAATTCCCACTATCGCCACCCTCATGGACAACTGTTACTTTCTCTTTCAAGCATTTCTCAATTAACTCATCAATATCTTCTTTACGTATAAAATTATCGGTAACGGCCAATTCGTTTAACATATTATGCACTTCCGCCCGTACCAAACTGGTTATAGAAAATGTATTACAATAAATGGGCCGCTTCTCTGGCACACTTACTTCTGAACTGGCATAACGAAAATCCATCATTTCTTTATGTATTTCCCAAGTTAATGGTATTAAACGTTGTCGTGCCCACAATGGATATTGAAGTAATGAATGTTTAGAACAATTTGGCCAATAAAATTTCGGGTGCTTTAATTTACGATAATTGTACTGTTGACGCTTTTGTTGCTGCTTCAAATGCACCTTAGATCGATAATTTACTTTGATATAATTTTCCATAAATTTTGAATGGAATTTTGTCCTAACGTGCCTTCTTATCCTCTTTGCCCTTGTCAATTTTGTTTCCTCAGTACATGCAAATAAAATAATAAAAATAAATATCAATTAATAATTGAAACAATATAATTTTTAAGCTCTTTTCTTTCCAAAAAAAAAACAAAATTCGCAAAAATATATATATATATATATAATATGCAATAATTAAAAAAAATTGTAAAAAATTAACTTAACGAAAAATTTTGTTTGTCTTATCGCAACAAAATTCTACGAAAATATGAAAAAATTTTTGTAAAAGATGACAAATTGTTTTCTTTAATTTGACATTTATTTTATAAAAAAATCACAGCTGGAATTGATTGAATTTAAAAATTTAAAATATAGAAAATCGTTTTTAAGTAAAATTAAAGTGTTTGCATTTTTATTTTGGTCTAAATTTCATTTCTAGAAAATAAATGACAAAAACAAAATTGAGATATGAATATAAACCGTTATTTAATGCTGAACATTAAACAGTAAAGAATTTTTAAACGTTTTATAAGAAAATTTTCTCAATTTTCTCAATTGTTGAAATAGGCCACAAATCATATATGTAAATTAATTTATGATGTAGGTGCATCGACACTTGTTACAGATAAAAACCTGCTCTCATTTATAATTTAACAAAGTAAACATATTTTTTTGTCAAAAAAAAAACCTATAAAAAAGGAACTTTTTAAGAATTTTTATACATTAAAATCAGTTTAATAAGAAAGTTGTTTGGGGAAGGTTCCAAATTTGTAATAGTAATAAAAATATATTCTATATAAAAGAGAGAAAAAGATAATCTGCCTAAAATTTTTTTCCATATTTAATCAAGTTCCATCAAAAGCGTGGAAATTATGCGAAATCGAAATTTATTTATAATTTTTTGGATTATTGTCCAAGATGCTGTTATTGAATCAAATAATATCATTTCGACCATTCATATTAAATGATTCTTGGTAAGATGTGATAAACTTTTATAAAATAATTCGAAATTTCATCTTATCCAGTGCCGTTGATTTTTCAAGGTCTTCAGGCTAGATCACATTTTTACGTTGCGGCTTTTTTTGGTTACTTCACATGGGAGACTCCAATACAATTTACGTACCTAAACGGCGATGACACCTTTAATAATCAATCGCCTTATTTGTTTAATGTCTGGGGTCTGCAGCTGGGTTAATTTGGTGATTTTGTCGGATGTCGGGCGGTGGGCTTTTTTGCTCCCGTGTACGTGAAATTGATTGTATGACCATTGAAGGGTTGATTGATATTCTCTAAATATTACGATTTGTATTTGTATAATTTAATGAATAAAGAGTTTATGAATTTGGAATTACTCTGATCTTTCTTCTTTAATATTAAAACAAAGAAATTATCATTTTTTATTTTTAATGTAATTTTATTAATATTTTTGGCAAATTCAAAAAATAAATGCTAGAAATGAAGTTTATTTTGAGAAATATAAATGGTCATCATGATATTTCAAAACTTATTTGAACCTTCAATGGATTTCCTCAATGAGATCGTTTAATGCAAGGAAATGTTTTCAAAGTTGATTGATTGTTCTGGCGGCACTGTCCGTGCACTCCATGCGCTCTATAGAATTCTTTAAACGTTTTGAATTTGGGTTTCAGTGATATCCAATCAGATCTAATAAAGTTGCTACTACTTTTCTAATCAAAACGAAGGATATCACAAATTAAAATGTCGATTATTTGTTGGCTGAAATATACATAAACTATATTAAATAGACAGACAATCAGACAGACACACGTACTGTGCATAACATGGAGAAATTGAAACATTTGTATTTTAAATAGATTGTGGTTTAATATTCAAATATTTCCATTTTTCATTAAATACACACTAAATGACAAGTACTAAGAAGAAGAAGAATCATAAATTCACTAATTTATCGTATAAAAAACTGACTCTGCTTTAAATGAATTTTGAAAAACTTTATGTAATATTCCTTTCATCGAGAGAATTTTAAACTTCTTTTTATGAAAAAAAAAAACACAGACACATATAAAATTAATATTTTATTATATAATAACAATATATAAATAATGAAATAATATAAAAAAAATCATTTATATAAAAGAAGAGATATTTTCTGTTTTCAGAAAAATAATTTTTATGTGATCACATCATTAAATTTATCTGTAGTTACATTTTGTGGTTGATATTTGAAAATCGTTTTATTGGTACTGCCAAAATTACCATTGTAATGCCAAAATGGCCAAAATTGTTGTTGTTGTTTTTGTTGTTGTTCATTTAACATTGTTATGGGTTTAGGTAATTCCTTTGTAAAGACGTTAATTTGTGCTTGAATGGATTCAAAATTGCCCTTAGACGTAATCAACTTATCATCGGTCGTCATTTGATCGTCAAATGCTAAAATATTTTCATTGTTATTACTGATATTATTATTATTGTTTAAATGCCTACTAAATATGTCCAAAAAATTTGTAACGTTATGTGATCCATGTTGTTGTTCTGGTTGTTGTGCTGTTGTTGTTTCATGTCATCGTTTTTGAAATATTGATCATTATTTAAAATTGGCATAACAAAATTATCATTTAAAAGTATGGTCTTCAATAGTGATAAATTAGTTGCTGTATTAGTTGAACTAGTTAAACTAATTAAATTAGTTGAAGAAGTATTCAAGTCCGTAAAATTTTCGTTAATTTTTACTTTTTTGTCATCAATGTCAAATGATTTTGATGCTAATGTAACACTTTCATCATAAAAATAATCCTCACTAGAATTATCATTATCATTATCATTATCATTATCATTATCATTATCATTATCATTATCATTATTATCATTATCAATGTAATCTGTGTGATTTAAGATTCCTTTTAAAGTTTCTTGCAATGAGCGATCATTATAATCATAATGAATATCACTAAGTTTTTGATTTGGACCATTATTAAATGTCTCTTTCAATTCGGGTAAATATCCTTGAGATAATGGCGATTGTGACACTAATGATATAGATGATAATGATGCTAATGATATTTGTTGATGATTCATGTGAGTATTAGTTGAAAATGGACTTGATGATAAATCTTCCCGAAATGGATTAATATTTGATATAATTTCTTCTTTGGTGGTCGAATAAGGGGCATTCACTACTGTAATAGGTCGATTTTGCCAATTGTTTTGTTGTTGTTGTTGATTATGATGATGATTATAATGATAATTATGATCATTAACACTATGATTAAGTGGATAGTTTAATGGATTATCAGGTTTAACATTAACATTTATGGTGCTTTGTGTACCGACCGTACTAGTGTAACTTGTTATACCATAATTATTGCCTTGATTCAATGGCGTTTGCGATGTTTGACTTTGTATCGGATTATAACTGATTGGTGTATTTAGAGGATAATTATTATTATAGGATGTTGATGTTGCCGTTGTTGTGGTTGCTATAACACTATAAGGACTTGATATAATATTATTTAAATGAGGAGGCCTATTGCTATTAGTGCTGATAGTACTACCCCAATCATCTAAATCTGGCCTTTGCATAGTTATATGATAATCATTTTCATTGATTATAATAATTGTAGGCGGTTTAGTAGTTGTAGGCGGATATGATATAGCTGGCAATGATGTCGGTTTATAATATTGCTGATTGCCAGGTGAGGCTGTTGTTAAACTTAGAATATTTTCTTGGACCGTTGTAAATCTGGTAGTACGTTTCTTATATGGTAAACTGGTCGATGTAAATGTTGCTGATACTGATGATATTGGTTTCTTATTTTTTATATTAATTTCAATTTCATATTGATTATTATCGCTATTCACAATAATTTTATGGGGATTTGTCTGATATGCATCATCATCATTTGTATCGAAATTGGGCCGTTTAAATGGAAATTGCCTTAAACCATGATTAAAATGATTTATTATTGCTTGATGTTGGTGTTGGTGCTGTTGTTGCAGTTGCTGATGTTGTTGTTGTTGCTTCTGCTGTATTGGATGGTAGAATTTGCGTTTGAGTGTTGTACTTACCATCACAGGATTACCAGTAACGGTTATTTTACTAACTTCACCCAAAGTATTTATCGCATTTAATTTCCGTGTAACACGTTTGTAGTCGTTCGATGAATTGCTGTCATGTCTTAAAGGGTCAATGTCTTTGTCGTAATTTTGTAAGGCTAATTGTTGCATTTTTTGTTGTATTTTATGTTTTGTTGGACTAGCAATCGTCTGGAAAGTTTTGTCCGCAGTAAAAGTCTTATTCACTTGGAAGGTTTTGATTTTCTGTTCTAAAGTCTTTGTAGGTTCATGGTGCATTGGATGTAAATCATTTCTGTCTTCTTCTGTTTCTTTTATTACATATTTTTTCATTTTGTTAAATTGTCGCAGGTCTAATTGTTCTAATTGATTTTGTCCTCGCGTGGTAGCATTTTCAGAGTTTTTGTCGTATTTTGTTAGTTCCAAAGTACTATTACACTGGTCTGATTTCTTTGTATTTTTAAGTGGCGTTTTATGGTCGGCAGTTTCATTTAATTTTTTAAATTCCGTTTTCGTGAGTTGTGTCGGTTCTGTCTTAGTTGAATTTTCCATTTCACTTGGTCGTACTTCCTCAGTTTCTATGAATTTTTTATGTGAATTTTTTGTGTGTTCTGTACAATTTTTCATGATTCTATTATGTGATTCTTTTAAAGTACTATCATCATTCTTACTTTTACTTACAAAGAGTTCTGAATTATTTGTAGTTCCTTCATAATTGTCCATTTCAAGCAATAGTATTCCATCTAAGGGTCTAAGAAATTTTTTTTGTTTAAATATTTCATCTTCTAATGTCTTTCTGGTTGTAATTTCCATTTGGTTTAAACTTTTTCTGGAACCTTCTTCTTCAGTCTTCGATCTAATGGATTTATCTTCATAATTTTTCGTTATGTTCAAAGTATTTTGTTTGTCTTCCGATTTCTTTAAAGTCTGGTATGTTAACAAAGTATCAATAGTACTACAAATTTCGGCTTTATTCAATAATACTGTCTCCGGTCCATCGTATTGTTTTAATTCTGTTATTGCGCCACTGCCCAACAGTTTTGTAATTTCTACTTGCTTTAAAATATTTTTTGCGTCCCTTGCTTGTGTTCGGTTTATTTGTACACTTCGAATTAACGTCTTATTAGTTTGAGTCGGTCCTATCATTGCTGCTTGATTGTCTGTTGCCTTAATGGCTGTAATATTAGAGTTTTTAGAAATATTTGCACTGTTGCATGTTTTAGTCCGGTATGTCTTTTTACATTTAGGTAATTCAAGTCTTTTCGATGAATTTGCAGTAGTTTCAAATGTGCCTCCTTTATTGTTGTTTTGTAGTCCTTGCCGTATCTTCCGTTTTGTATTATTGAATTGGTTGGACAAGATTTTCTGTATTTCCGTAGGGCATTGATTATTCTGATTAACTGTTACATTTGTAAAATTTAATACTGATTGTAAATTCATCAATTTGTCTGTCCGTATTGTAGTTGTAATGGATCGATCCTTTGGTTGTAGGTTTTCAGTTTCCGATTTTAAATTCTGTGAGTCAAGATCTGTTAAATTGTCCATTTGCCTTGTAATCTCTTTGAAATTAGAATTTTCCAATCCGTCCTTTAACGCCAAATTGTTAGATAGAAAATCTGTTTGATTTGTTATTAAAATTCGTTTAAACTCTTCTTCATTTGCATTGTCAAATAAGGTGAATTGAAGTCTATTGATTTTATTTCGAGTTAAAGTTCTTGAGTTCGGTTCACTTTGGGAGTTTTGGTTAAATGTATCGTCTGCAGTAGTGTCCTTCATCGTCAAAGTAGTTTTACTTCTAGGTTTATCCAAAACTTTATCATTATCAGTCAAAGTATTTCTGAGCTCAATTTGAACATTATTTATAATAATTTTACGTTTTTTATCATTCGAATCCTCATCAACGCGATTTAATTTATCATTTACATTCTTAATAGGTTTTGGCTTAGTTTTATGTGGTGGAATAGTTACGCCGCTTTGTTTAAAATCCAATTTATCATTTATGCCATTTATTGTGAAATTAATTGGCCTCTTCGAGGTAAGTCCAGTATTTGTCATGGCGGGTTTTTTCGTTACACGATTATGTATCAAAGCCACTGATGGACGTTTTGGAAATCCAACTTTATTTTTATTATTCTTATCCAATAAAATATTTTCAGATATTCCGTGAGTTTCCTTTTTTATCACTTTCTCAATGGATATTATATTAAAGACATGATCGGGCACTTCTTCGTTCATTGTACTGGCATTAAGTGGTGATGATGTTGTAGCTGTAGTTGAAACTCTTTCTAACCATGGTATTAAATCAATTTCTTTTAATGGTCCGATGCCACATTGAATTCGTTTATTATTACTATTATTAGGTGGTAAAAATATATGCGGCTGTAATGTGCCACCATTTAGAGCTCTACAAACAACTTGTGCCAACGAGACTTGCCGTATACTCTGCAGTTGAGTTGGCGTAAATGAATTCGGCATGCCTTTATTTTCATACCAAAATCGATCACCTTTACGGGTATTACTAAATTGTTGAGCTATAATGCAAGCGAATGTTGGTCCTACTAAGCCACCAACAACTGGTCTTTCGGCTATGCCACCAACAAATAAATCAATATCATGGACACTATGATATGCATGACTAATACGTCTAGCGGATTCTGGTTCGACTACATTAGCGAAATCACGCCAATCGTTAATGGGCGTTAGGCCGCATGGCAGACGCCATCGTGTGTATGCAGGTAAACCATGATCGCGCCCCCTTTGAATATTAATGGCAGCTAAATCCAAACCAAATGGAAAACCTAGAAAAATGGAAAATTTTTTTTTTTTTGGCAATCAATAGAAATTTGCATTCTGGTTAAATGAGGGATTTTTAATTACCAGGCGTCTGAAATAAATGATTTGTTAATTCTGGTGTTATGAACTCATCACGCCTTAAAACCATTTGATTTGCTAAACCTCTTAATAAGCGATGCAATGAACCCCTTGAACCTATATCACCTCTTTGAAATTCCTCATGTAAACTTACATCTAATACGTCGTTAAAGATTAATCAGCTTTCCATATTACATACTTTTTACATTGATTGATTTTAATTATCCTACTTACTATTATTGATGATATTGTGCGATCTATCACAACGCATATAAGAACTTTGGACAAGAGAATGACCAAATCGAAAAGCTGCTGCTGAAAATGCATTCGCTGTAGTCGGATTAATATTTACATCATAATTTTCATAATAACCAATTGGTAAAGTTTCTAAATCAAACAATTTTAAGACTTCACTACCCAAAATAATTGGTAAAAATTCTTTATAGGTTATGTGTTGAAATAAAGCACTAATAATTCGACGCGTTTCTTGATAAATCTTCTCATCATTCCAATGTCTATTTAAATCGGCTAATTTGATGGCAATACGATTATGTTCACCAACCCATACATGATGTAAAGCTAATAGGCCAGGCTGTTCAGTACTACGTCCATCCCCAGAACGTATGCAATGTGGTGCAAACGTACCCTGTTCACAAACGCCGCCATTTTTGGATGTCGGAAGTGGAGCGTTACCGAAAAATAATAAACCCTTGTGAAATAAGCGTGAATTTTCCGCACCACGTTTTCCGCTAGAATAAATGGGTGATGCATCTATATAGGAAGTGGCTTGATTAATTTGCTCACGCCAAGATAGAACACAATCTCGACGTTGGGCTGGTGCCGAACGTAAAAATTCTAAGCAGCGTATATTTAACGATGATAACCAGGGATCATCTAAAGGTACTTTTATGGGAAAACAAAATGGATGAAAATCTTTGCTGCCGCAACAACGGGGCACTGAACCATTAATTGATCTATAAAATATAGGAAAATGAAGCATAAGAAATGGCACAAATGGCCCAAGATTTGAGCAAAAAAAAAAATTGCCAACGGACTGAACATTTCTTTTACTTTGATCATTTATAATTTTTTACTCAAATAATTCACCTTATACATACCGTGGTTGGGCAGTTGAGGTCATATCATGATCCAACAATTGACCCCATTGTGCCAACATAAGCGTTAATGGTGCTTCTTCGTCACGTGCCCCATGAACAACCAAACTAATAAAACGTGAGGAAGCCAATGGGCCACCATCGATTGCTGTACGTATAGAATCTACGCCATCACCATATTCGGGTGGTAAGAAACGATGAAATGGCATTAAGGCGGCCCCATATCTTGGATGTTCCTTATTATTACAAGTCCCATCATACGTACGATAACGTGCCGTAATTGTCTCATCACAAAATGGTACATTTCTTGGTGGACATAAAGCTTCCAAAGCAGTACGTCTTAATGATATTTTCGTATTGTGAGCATGACGTGCAAAATCAATGCCGAAATCGTAACTGTAAGGATAACATAAAAAATAATCCAATGCTATGTTGAGTATTGAATGTTAACTGAGGCAACTTTCTCAGCTCAATGAATCTTTTCAATTAAATGAGGATTACAAATATCATGTGTATTTATTAAAATACTAAAGCCGGTTAACATATGCATACACGCACAGGCACACACACATACACACACTTACACGTTACACTTGGTTTATTGCATTTAAATTCAATTCGCTGTATTGAAGTTTAATGTTAGAGTTGTTGTTGGGAAACAATGAAAGAAAGAAAGTATGAAAGGGAATGATGATGGCACTAACAACAGCAACGGCAATGGCAATGGCAATGGCGATGGCATTGTGGACAACAACAATTAATATCTTATTACAATTGCGGTCATAACTTTTGTTGTTGTATGTTTGCGTTTTAAGAGGGAAATTTTCAAATTTAAATCAATGAACTGAGTAATTTTCGCATGAAGGTTTTAAATTTTTCTTTGGAAACCTCATTCATCTAAAATGTTTCAAGTTCACATGTAAAAAGTTCGGTTATTGAGTCGAATGAAATTTACTTCCCTCAGGCAGGGGTGTGACATTATGTTCTAGCATATTTTAGAAACGAAATTACAGATTTCGGTGAAAGCAATTTTTCAATGGTTTCATTAGAATCTCAAGATCCTGCATCTCCTTTTTTTTGAATAATTGTTATTATGGACATATCTGAAACTTCACAGTTACAGAATCTAATTTTCTGATCTAAATAGATTACTTACAATTATTAAGGACAAATAAAAGAAAAAGCAACAAAAAATTCATTAAATTTAATTCACAAGATCTCTAAATTGATGAATAATGTCAAAGTTTCCAACAGAAAACATTTCATTGACATTTTTATAACAATTTTGACATTCTTAATTTTGATATCTTTTTACTTATATTCTTCATATTGTTTACCTTACATTGTTTACATATAAGTTACATGTAAACAAGCATCAATTAAGAAAAATAAACAATTCAAATAAATTTTTAATTATTCATATGAATTGTTTACATATTGTGTAAACAATTATGATACATGAATCATGATAAAGTTATCTGAATATTTTTAACATATAAATATGGCAAAGTCGTTTTTATTTTACATGAAAATGGTTAGATTTTGTAAACCATTCAGAGTGCATATAAAATTTATTTTCCAAATGTAAAGAATTGCTTATTTTTTTTTTTACAGATTATGTAACAGAAAAATTGTAAAAATGACATTTAGCCAACTATTGCAAGACACTGTAAGGTGGTTCTGAAATTCTCAATCAATTTAACTCGAAATTATGTTGTCTTGTTTCATTTATCTTACGCCTCGTCTCTACTTTGTTGCTTGTTTATTTATGTACATAATTATTATTGCTATTGTTTGTTGTTATTGTTGCCATTTAATTTCTGTTTCTGTTTATGTTTAGCTTAACTTTCTCTGGCGTAAATTATATGCCAATTGTTATAGCATTAAATTCTGCCCGCCTGCCTGCATCTATTATCATGTTTTTTTTCCAATCTTTTTTTGTTGCTTTTTTTTTGATTGCTTTTGATTGCTGGAGAAAGAGAGTTCATTGTACCGCAACGAGAAATTATTAAAACAAAAAAAAAAAAAAACAAAAATTAAAAACAAATTTAAAAAAAAGAAAGGAAAGCAAATACAAGCAAAAAGCAAAAAGTGATACAATTTGAAAAGTAAAAAAAAAAAATTTGCAAACGAGAAAAATCATTTCAACTGTTTGATTCCTTCATATCTTCAAAAATATAATTTTCTATGAATTTTATCTGCTTTTTGTTGTTTTTACTTTTTGATTTTTGATTTTGAGTTGTTTAAAATTTTAGATAATAACAAATAATGATTGAATTGATTTTTTTCCTTTTGATTAATTTAATCATATTTCTGTTAAATATTGTTATTTAGTATTGTTGTTGTTATTGCTGTTGTTGCTCCTTTTCTTAACATTATTTATTATTATTATTATTATTATTATTATTATTATTTATTATTATTATTATTATTATTATTATTATTATTATTATTTGTTGTTGTTGGTTTTGTTGGTTTTGATTTATGTGTTTGCTTTGGCACTGAGTGCTTTACCTTTTTTTCTTATTCAACAAATGCCAAAAAATGCACTTTAATATAAAAATAACGGGTCTTTCAACTTGAGCGTTCTTTTCGTTTAACAAAATTGAAATGAGCATTAAATTTGCCAAGCAACATTAGGACTAACGTAACTCTTAAACGGTTTTAAGTAATTTTGATATAAATGATTTTGAAATAGAGGAGGCATACGATAAATTTTCGCGGCATGTCCAAGAGTCCTAAATGACGTATATAAAATATTTGCCTACAGAAAAAACTAAATCTAAATCACGTAACGTAAGAAGAAATAAGGCTTAAAAGTGGTTAAAACCTAAAAAAAATTAATGTAATTTAAGATTCTTTAAGAAAGGTACGCCCCTGAGCATAATTACCTTAGAATTTGGCGAATTTTGCATTGAAGTGCATTGAAGAAGTCAAATGCAAACCGGAAAAAAGTTGACAAGTTTTATAAAAGGTCTTTAATTCGATAACTTAAGCGATTTTTTTTAGGTCGTAATGCTAGGCCACTTCTTCCTCCCATTTCCCTCTTAAAACACAACCCTTGGAATTGAATTGGGGATTCAGCTCGAGAGTAATACAATAAGTACGTTTTAATTGCAACAAAATAACAAGTTATTTTGAATTTAATTTGATTTAGGCTTTAAAGAAAAGAGGGCGTCTCCATTTAATTATCCTTAATCCAAAAATTTAAATGAATTATTTAGAAAATCAAATTAACGGCAGAGAAAGATGAATGGAATATAATTGAAAATTTGACCTTAAACAGGGAGATGTATATTTCTAGTACAAAAATATCGTAAAGAAACATTTTTGTAGTATTCTCTATAATTTGAAACTTACAGGTTCAATGGAATGGAAGATGGAATGTTTAAAGCAATGGCCATAGAAAAAAAAGACTTAAAATATCTAACGAAAAAAATATTAGAAAAATCAGAAAGAAAATAATTAGAATGAAATTGTGAGGCAACTTAGAAAAAAATTTCGTTTTTTTTTTCTTTGATTTGCATTCAATTTGTATGGTCCATTTTGTGTGACCCTTTCACTTTTGTTTTTTTTTTGATTTCATCCATGAAATATTCAATTGTGTGTTCATTTATTGTTATGTTTATTTGAACTTTTTTTTGTTTTTGTTTTTGTTTTTTTTTCTTGGATTTGATTTTTTGCTTAAAGTTATCTTATTATGAGCATTCCGCATTGTAATTGGTTACATCAACCTGATGAACAATATAACAATCAAAAACGGAAAAGTAGCAAAGTTAAATGCAAAAATTAAAAAGAAACCAAAAGAAAAATAAAAATGAAAAGTAAAAAAAAAAACAAAGCAAAATACAAAAGACTTTCGATTTCAACCTGTATCTCCTTACACACACATAAACACATACATACAAACATATACTCATACATGCCTACATACATACATACATACATACAACACACACACACACACACACACACCACACACACACACTCAGACAGACAGACAGATAAACAGATGCATACGGAAAGACATGCATACAATTTTTATTGAAATTTATTTCTCTTTATATTTTATGTTAATTTGTATGTGTACGTGTATGCGTGTGTATGCGTGCATATGCGTGTGCATGTACAGATGTGTGTGTTTATATATCTAAATATAAATTATTATTTCCTTTTTTTTTTTTGCTTTTTTGGTTTATTCAAAGTTCATTGACATTTATTTCGCTCTTCCTTTCTCTTAGCTCTATAAAAATTGTTCGTTTAATATAAAAAAACTTTGATTATGTTAAAAGTTGCTCAGTTTGTTTTGTTTTTGCTTGTTTTTTTTTTTTGCATGAAACAATAAATTTTTCATATTATAATTGCTATTGTTATTTTTTGTTATTAGGATTCGTATTAATATTGTTCGCTGCTACTTTTAATATTCTTCTTCTTCTTCTTCTTCTTTTATTATTATTATTATTATTATTATTATTATTGTTATTATTGTTATTATTATTATTATTGTTACTTCTCTTTTGTTTTGTTGTTGTTTTTTTGTGATATATTAACAATACTCGTCATTTATAAATAATTTGATCATAATTCTTGTGCGATATTAATACAAAAAGCAACAGCGAAAATCGCAATGAATTTAAAAAAAAAATATGAAAATGTGATGATGACAACAACAATATCAATAATAACAGCAACAGTAGCAGCAACAGCAATAGCAACAGTAATAATAAAAAACAACAACAAAATATTAAGCAAACAAGAAACCGCAAATAATCAAACGGCCAAACCTCCGTCCACTTCTTCCCTCAAAAAAAAAAAAAATATTTTCAATCTGAAATCGTATAAATTTTTTTCTATAGAAATTTCTGTAGAAGTTTGACCAACAAAAAAAAATGCACAAACACTTATTTTTCAAATATAAAACGCAAAATTTTTCAAACACTTTGAATTAAAGTTCAATATTAAAGACTGATTTTTGTTTTAACAATTTGTGTGGCAAATTTCTTTTACAAAATCTAAAATTTTAATATTAAATATATAACAAAGAAAATTTAAATAAATTTTTAAATATTTTCTAATCGATTTGGAACAATTTAGTCAACAATCTTGGCTCTTTCTGCCTTACAAATTTTATTTTGAATTAAATCTTTAAAAATCTTTCTCGAAAATCTAAAATTTTAATATAAAACTTCTTAATGAGAAAATCAATAGAAATTTTTTTCAATTGTCTGAATCTTTTTAATTATTTAATCCATTTGATATAATTTTATTGGAGTCCGCTTGATGAGACTCAAAACTTTAAGATCATTTTAAAAAGATTTACTCTACTCTGATTCAAATTAATTACATTCTGCCAAAACTGTTGAATCTCAGTAATTTTCACTTACGATCGTTAAAAAAAAACTTTTTCTAGACACGTAAATAACTTTCGATGAATGATCTGTCCATATCTAAGGAAAGAGCCAAATAGTAGAGAAGATTATAAGATCACATGCCATTTTGGAAACAAACACAAGTGTCATGTGGTTTCTCATGTCCTATGACTGTAAATATCCTTCCATAGCTTTCCTATATTTGAATGTTTCCATTTTATGCCTTAAATCATTTATGGCATTGAGTACAATAAGTTTAGGCACAACAATTAAATTCAATTTATTTTCAAACTTAGAATTAAAATCGATTTAAGTTTATCTGATTAACTGTCAAAAATGCATGAATCTTTCCAAAATTTGATTCATATATTTTAATATAGAAATGACAAGACATAATTTTCCAGAAAATTATTCATTTGGAATGATCCAAATTATACAAAATTTTATTATTATCTAATTATTGAATTCTAAGAATTTGTCATGAAAAAAACCTTATTTTATTTTTAAGTTAAAAATTAAGTTGGAAAAATTTTATCAATTTTAAATTTTTCGAAAATTTCAAAGTTTTCATAAATTTTACAGTATTTCGAAATTTTTAATATAACAAAAATTGAAAGATTTTCAAGGAGTTGAAGGTTTTCAAAAAATTTCGTCTTTTCAAAAATTTTCAATTTTCAAAAATTTCCAACTTTTTTGTCTGATCCTCTTGTCGTGTAGGGTACTTAATATTCAATTAAAATTTGTCTTATTTTGAATGTGCATTTAATTGTAATTTTGAATTAAACCTAATTTTTATCTCTCATTAAACTAAACCGCACCCAAAGGAAAAGTAAAATGTAAAAAAAAAATGTAAATGTAAAAAAAAAAGAAAAAGGATAAATTACTGTAATTTTATATAAATGTAATGTATAATAAAATTATATATATAATATTACATGGACAATATATAAGTGCATAGCAAATATATTGTTAAAAATATCTAATCAATTAATCGATTGAATTTATTTGATTCTACCACAAAATGCTGCAATCATTATTATTTCAATGTCAAAGTGAAAGTTGACTTTTGTGGAGTTTTTCATTTTCTTTACTCTTGAATTTTTATTCTTCTACTATTTCTGTATGTATCTTAAATTTTCTCAAGTTGTGGAACCAATGAAAAATTTTTTGCATTGGAAAATTTAAATGTATCCAAAAAGAAAGTTACTTTAGTTTGAGGAAAAATAATTTTCTTTTTTCGGAACGTTAATTGTTTAGATAATTCAAATATTTGAGAGCAAAAAAAAAAATCGAGGGCGTGGCTAATAATTCTTTTTAAGTATCTCTTACTTTTAATTTCTGAGGAATTTGTAAAAAGTAAAAATTATTTTTGTCAAAGAAAAACATTGTTCTTTGTAGAAAATACTGACACCCTAAAGGACATGGGTCCAAAAAACTTTCACTCATTTTTATTGTCAAATTATATATTCAAAATTTTCAAATTTCACTTTAAGAACATTAAATTCGCGAATTAATAAATTGATATCTGAAGATACAAATCGAAAAATGGAAATCAAAAGATTTTGGTTAAGAATAAGTTGATGTAAAAATTATTGCCTCTAATTTTATCAATATATTCCATTCCATATCATACCACTCTAATCTATTCCATTCCATTGTAATTTTATTAATAATTTTCATTTAGAATTATTATGATTAAGATAAAGAAAAGTGAAGAACCCACATCTCATTTCTTTTAAATCTAAAAATTCTTAAGATGTTGTTGTTATTGCAGTACCACATAATTTATCTTAACAGAATCGTAATATTTCATAAAGCTGAAGAATTTGATTTTTGTTATTGCCTCGTTATATGAGAAAGAGAAAAAGGGAAACAAAATTATTGGTGTAACCAGGAATTGCGTTATTAAAAAACTGGTTTAATGATTTCTGGTAATTTTCTTTAATATCGCCTTTGAATCGTTTATTTTATTATACATACTTTTTACGTAGAGCTTTGGCTGCCATTAATGCAGCATAAGCGGCCATTTCTTGATTTTTTATCTTTTCCGATGGTGCACTAAATTTCGATAATAAAGCAGCTGGATGATTATTCTGCAAGACTTCACCTATAAAAAAAAAATGCGTTAATTAGATTATGGCAGGCACGAAATAGGTGCAAGAAACAGAGAGAGAGAGAGAGAGGGAGAAAGGAAATATAAATATTCATACCAACCGTTTTCAATTAATTTCCATTCAAAATTTTCATAAAATTCCCTCATAGCTGTTAGACCCTCCTTAACTGATAATTTCAAAGCTATATCCATTAATGTTGGTTTTGTTGTAGTTGCTGCTGTTTTATTTTTGAATGTATCATCACTTTTTTGTTGACGCGACCACAATTGATTTATAGGTTTTGGAATTTCAACTGGTGGTAGGTTTTTATATGTGGCAAATATAAATTTAGATTGTTTCGGATCATTTTGTTGTAATTTATTTATATATGAAAATTCTACTTCTCCTTCTTCTTCTTCTTCTTCTTCTTCTTCTTTTATTTCATCTTTACATTCCATCATTTTAAATATTATTAATTGCAATAATAATAGAAAAATTATCGTAATTGAATATTTATGAGGGTTTAACATGATTCGCAAATTTTTATCTAAACGTGAAAATTAGTAAAATCGTTGCAAGGTAAGAAGATCTGTAACGACTTTTAAATGTTCTACATCGGTTTGAAACATTCAGAAAATTAAAAAAGTAATTTTTTGATAAACTTATATAATTCATATAAAATTATATAAAAGGGTAAATCTTAAACGAAATAACCGTTTACCTTCCCTAAGTCAAAATTAGCTTCTTTTAAATTCCATCGATCCATCCATCCATGTTTAACATTTTAAGAAAAAAAATTGCGTAAATTTAAGACGAAAGTTCATATATTTTGTATAAGTCCCCAAATGAATATGTCTCAAATTATTTCGAAAATTGTTTTAGAATAATCTACTTAAAGATCTTTGGATGGTTGAATGAATAAAATTAAATTGATTCGGGAAAATCAGTCTTAATCATTCCCTTCAATAAATGTTGTCATTTTTTTTTAAAATGCTTGAAAACTTGTAAATATTTCGAAGGACCTTTGGTATAAATCAAAATAAAGAGGGCATAATTATTGAGGTAAATCAAATCAAATTTTATTCATTTAATTTAATATACAACTGGCCTTCAAAATATTGATACAAATTAAAGACTCAATAATGGTTCATGGTTCATGGGAATTATATAGGTTTATCATTATCAGATTTATCATGATCTATATTGCTAATGTTGTTATTTGATCAATTTTTTTTTTTTTGCAAAAAAAAATTATTTGAGAGGCGTCATTAGATAATTTGGTTTAAGCTACGTCCATTTTTGTTAATCAAGATATTTCATATTTTCAATTTTGTCCAATTGTCATGGAATAAAAATTCCTTTCCTATTATAATACACAACTTTCATCGCATAATTAATAGGAAAATTATTTTGAATAATTTAGAATGGATCCCGTCCATTTATGTATATTTTTTTTTTTTATTTGACAATAATTTGGCAAACAGTTTTCTAACTGAATATAAATACTTTTGTAATTACGATACAAAACTTTTACAAACAAATTAGGTAAAAATTCCACTATAAAAAATATGGACTAAAGCGAGTCCATTTTTTATTGGTCAAAAAGAAATTCAAACATTTATATACACGATGTTAATAATGGAACAATTGAACTCTGTGTTTTTTTTTTTTTTTGGATTGTACTATTTAGCTATTATAATAGACAACTTTTAGAACCGAGTTGAGTGAAAATTATTTGGGCTCATTTTAGAATTAAATTGATTTAGATTTAAATAAATTTTTTGATACAAATTTATTTTTCGATATAATTTAATTTAATTTAATTTAATTTAAATTGTTAAAAAAAATATTTGATTATAACTTTTGAATGTATTAATTTCTTTTTAAATTATTAGAAAAATTAACAGAAATGGAAATGTTGAAAAATTATTTAATAAAAATTACAATTTCAATTTATTTTAAATAAAATTCAAATTTTTTAAATTAAAATTAATTATTTGTACTTTAAGTTAAGAGATTGCTCAACTTTGACTGAAGCATTAATTTTATATTTATGTTTAATTTAATTTATAAATAATTTTAATTAACACACACACATGCACACAACACACACACACACACACACACACACCAGCATATTAACACCCACATATATGCACATTATCACAAAAAAAGATGTAAGAGAATTCTTTTTCCAAACATAAATTTTTTCCAATATTCTAATTTTTATTAATGTTATTATTATTATTATTGTTGTTTTATTATTATTATTATTATTGATAATTTTTGTTGTATTATCATTTAGAAATTTATAGCCATGACTTTTTATACCGTTAAAGTTTACAACGTTTACAAAAAATGAAAATTGATGAAACTTGGTTTGGGTTTTGTTTAATAGTTTTTCCTCTTTTTTTTTGTTGTTTTTTGTCGTTTCCTCCTCTTCTTTTTTTTTTTTTTTTGTTTTGTTTTGTTTTATTAAACGTTAGTTTCTGCGATGCTAACAAATCAAACTGTTTGATTCTGATCATAAGATTTATATTAGAAGGCTCCACCATTTAATACAGTATAATGTTGCATATGTGTGTGTGTGTGTGTGTGTGTGTGTGTGTGTTGTATTAATGTGTGTGTGTGTTATTACCATGACCACAAAATTACCAATGGCGATGTTTATAGTAGATAGATGGGCAATATGCAATGGCTTTAGGTGATGGCGATTTGTACGATCAGATGTATGCAACATTTTTTCATTTCAATCGTAGAAAAATTTATCTAGATAGATCTTTCGTTACCTAGAAATATCTCATTCATTTAAAGCTTAGCAGTCAATATACAATTTTTAATCAATAAATTTATCAAGTTTCCTCGATGCTTTAAGAAATATAAGAAGTTTTTTCCAAAATGGAACTTTTCTTGCGCCATAACCGAAATCTTTGCTTAAATCAGTTTCTGTCTACCTAAAGTCCCTTTTTCATATAAAGTTTTGTATTGAAAAATTTCGTAAATTAGCATTAAATCGTATTTGAGCAAAATAGATCTATGCATAAAACTTTGGGCCAATTAGTTTATTATTTTGAACCTGCTTCTACAAACTGGATTATTCAAATGCTTTCAAAATGTTTAATGTTATGAATCGTATTGGACGAAAAAGCGCCATTTAGATCAGTTAAATTATGAACCATCCAAAAAATGGAAAAATTTCAGCATAATTTTACAAAATTTCATAAAACAGATTCTAAATTTCTTATTCTATGCCAATTTTTCTTACACAACAATGTCTTTTTAGATAAATTTATAATCACGCCCATTTCAGAATTCTTCTTCTAACTTTAATACGTTAATCTGATTTTAGATGTCAGTCTTAGAATTTCACATTTAAATTTCTACATTATATGAAAGTCCCATTCTCTAAAAGTTAAAATATAAAAAAATAAATAGAGCAAATGCTTATTAAGTTGTTCGTGTAGGGTCTTCAAGTTTTGTCTTAAGCCAAATACGAAAACTTTCTTATTTATTTAAATTATTTTTTGAGAATTGCCTTGTGTATTAGATTTTTGTTTTATTTTTTTTTTTTTTTTGTTTTTAGATGTTTTTAGATGGTACAAAGAGATATGGAAAAGTTGTAAAAATTTCCTTACATACATACAAACATAATGAAAGAAATATATATATAAAAATATATATGAATACATTTGAAGAAGCCAGTTCTTTTGCCATTACTTTCATTTTTGATCAAATTGTTCAATTTTCTTTAAATTTCAAATTTTAATTTTCTGTTTAGGTGAAAGGAAAACAAAGGAAAAAAAATATGTTTGGCGAAAGCGGTCTGCAAATATTTCGCCTTTAACTTTCTTCTTATTCTTATTTTTGTTTTCTTCTTATTTTTTTTTTTTTTCTTACATTTATATTAACACTTGGAAAAAGATATTGAACGATTTGCATGAATTTTAATATGCAGATATTTGAATAATTTGATAAATTTTGATAACACTTAAAAAATGGAGCCATGTTTCTAAATACAAAATCTAAATGTTGATTTTTTGGGGCAAAATTAAATGTTTTTCATTAAAGAAATCTTTTGAAATATGGTATTCAATAAAGGCCAAGAGTGTGAGTGTGAGTGTTTTGCTAGCAACCTATAACCTATTGCTGAATAAATACTTTGAAGAGACGTGTTTCTACAAATTAATATAAATGAAAGTCCATTTTATGGAAAATGGAAAATCAACTGATTATAAGAAGTGAGTGTTCTTCACGAAGAGCTTTGGTAGCATTTTCAAGTCAGCCGCCTCAAACCGTCAGAATATCATCTAAATAAAACTTCATAATTATAAGCTAGATTTGAGTAATGGGTTTCAGTTATCCTGAACAAGCCTTGTAAAATTCTAAAAGGCCCATATTCGTCACCACAAATAACAGACACAGGCTAATTTTTGGGTTGGGGGCACATTCATGATGTTTGCCACTATGTTTGTACCGCCTAGAAAAAAGTTTTCGGGACGTCCAATTATGTAAAAAATTAGATGACGAAGTTGACACTTAATATTTAAGTCCTGAAAATGGAAAGTTTTGGGTCAATTACTTGTAATTTCTTCTCTCTCAATGTAGTTCAATTATGTAGATGTAATATTATTTTACGGATATTGAATTTCCGATAATGGTCCCAATGTTCAAGGACACAGCTAAAGGGTTCATAAAAGAATTTCAAGGGCGAAATTCGCTCAGCAACAATTCGCTTAATAACTGCGCAAATGCAACGGCATCAAATTCATTCTTAAGGCCTTAGAAATTGGACATCAACTTTCAAGTCCCTTATGCAACGCGAAGGTGTCAGACGACAAAAGTGCATAGAGAAATATTTTTAAGTCATACTGATGGAATTTCTATTGAATTTTCAATTGGATATTTAAAAACTTTCCAAAGAACTCTACGTTTAATTCTGAAATCATTTACTTAATAGTGGAACATAAATGATCTGACAATTTCATAGACGAATATCTTTTTTTTATTCTCTTAACAACACAAAAAATTTATTAAATATTGTTGCCATTTTACTTCTTACTGCCATCATTATTTTTGAGAACATTTACGAAATGGTTCTCTTCTCTTTACATAAATAAATGAGAATAAAAATTAATGTGTAGAAATAAAAAATAATAAAAAAAAAGTTTATAAAACAAGCAAATGAGAAATATTGTGCGGGAGAAAAAGTGAGTAAGAGCGATAGAGTGTTAGAGAGAGAGATGGAGAAGAAGAAAAAGAAAGTGGGCAGAGTTGACTAGGTTACTGTTACGCGACATTGTACGACGTCATCATCGTATTAATAATAATGTTGCTGATAATATTTACAATGCTGATCGTCGATTGAAAATTACTTTCTCTCTCTTTATTCTTCCTCGTCACATTTTCTACTCTTTATTCATATTAAATTCTCATTCTACTTCTTACTTGTTCCATTTGTATTAATGCCACGTATTTTATTGAGGGCAGGTAAAGTTTTTTTCTTTTGCAATTCTTGATTTTAAGGAGGCAAATGTTGGAACTTTAACTTACAAAAATTCAATTTATATAACTGTATGCAATTGTCTTCTTCAATTTACGCAACTGGATGTTTCCAACATGTTTAATATGCCAACTTTCAACGTGATTTTGCCATTTCATTTATGTTTCAATTTCAATTTGCTTTGATTACCGAGTTTTGTCTATTCCAAGTTTTTTGTTAGTTCCATGTTTTTACGTGGGCGTAACATATTGCCATATCTGAAATGTCCTAGTTTTCTTTGCAGATGATTAGAAACGAAATAATGGGCGTTGGATATTTAAGATACCACATAGATGTAGAGGAAGAAGGCAGTTTAGAGGAAGAAAGGAAAAATTTTTGTATAAAATTTTTAAAAAAGATGCACACTTTTCTAGATGTATCAATACTTTTTTACCGTAATTTGCTTTTTTCAAGTTATCAGGCCCACTTTACTTTTAGAAATCACTCTACATTAAGTGGACTCGCACGAAAGATATTTCAGATTCTTATGGCATTTATTTTTGAAATGATTGCAACTAAAATAAATACAAGAGCGGAAATTGTAAAGGATTTTAGAAATTCCTTAACACCTAATGATTGCTTTTGATGCTTAAGCTCTCTCTCTCCCGCTCCTTTTCCACGCTTCTCTTAACTTTTGTAATTTTAAATGCTTGATAGAAATCAAACAAGCAATTGAATGCTCTCTCTTGTGTTCCAATAAATATGAAAATTTTATATTTTCTAACCGATGAATGTAGGTGGATGAAACCTGTAGAAGACGCAGATGGCATGTAGGCGTAAATGGAGCGCGCACAAAGGGTAAATATCTATCTCTTTCTATTTGTTGAATTTGTTTTACGTTATAGTAACTGGCAAAAAAAATTTCCGATTTTTCTTTCTATTTCTTCTAATTCTATTAATTTTTTTCTATTTTAACAAAAACATGTCACTTTTTTGCCCATGTTTCCTTATAAACAGACTTTGAAGAAAATTGAAAAAAGGAAACTTTTGTGTAATAAGCATAAAGAGCAACAATTTAGACAGAAAAAAAGAATAAGGAAAAGAAAAAAAACTGAAAAATAAGAATTGAAATTTTTTTTCTTATTTTTATTTAGATTTCGTTTCATTTTCGTTTCAAATGTTTTGTAAGCGAAAATAATTCATTTAAATGTAAACATTTGTTACAAACTCTAATACCAATGTAGAAGAAGTGCATGTGTGTGTGTGTCTATGCATGAGTGTAATTATAAGTACTGGAATGTTTTTCTATTTTCATTTTTCTTTTTCGCTGTAAAAACGAATTGACGAAAAAACACAAAAATTTGCTTTCTTTTTAACAACAACAAAAAAAAAAAAGAAAGAAAGAAAAAAGTCATTTCGCTTTCCCTGGGCTTTCATATGTTTGTATGTTTGTGAAAATGTATACATGTGTTAGTGAGTCAGTGAAGTGTTCCATCTGCATGATAATAAACACGTTTAATATTGTTGTCTTTGTTGTTTTTGTTTTTGTTGTTTGCTTCTTTTTGTTACTTTTTATTGTTCTTGGTTTTCTTTTACTTGTTTTCTTCATTTTCTTTTCTTGTTGTTCTCCAACAAGCGAGATCTACGTTTGTGAAAGCAAAAGCGTTCTGGTTTTTGTGCTTTTTTTTTGTTTTTTAGTTTTCTACTCTGCCTCTGCAATCTATTGCTGTTTCTTATTTTGTTGTTTATTTTATTTATTTGTTTGTTGTTTATTTATTTATTTATTTCTGCTTGTTAAACTTCTTTAAATGTTTTTGCTTTTGCTTTTCTGCTTTTTTTACGGTTTTACGATCGATCGATGTGCATGTTTAGATAAAAAATTTTTTTCCATTTTTCTTGTTATTTTTTTTTTTTTGTAACTTTCACAGTTTGTTTTTTTTGTTTGTATTATTGTTGTTGTTGGCCCACGATTTGATGTTTATATTTGGAAAAAAGAATTTAAGCAATTTTTTCATTCTATTTCTAGAGCTAGTTCGGCTATTTTTGTGGTTATCGAAGCAAAATGCTTTTGGTAAATATTTCTGGTGAAGAATTATTTTCGGCTCTTAAAAAAGTCACTTACAAAAAAAATAAGTCCAACGAACAAACAAAAAATGCTTTTTTTTTGTACTGAATTAAAGATTTTTTGATTTCTTTTTTCGATTTGGTGGTACGATCCACATCGATATTAACAATATTTTTCGCTTTTTCTCTTGGAATCACACATGTCCCTGGATAAATGAATTTTGAAGGTTATAAAGTGGAATATGATATTGCTATGACAAATTTCCATTTATATATACAACGACTTTGCAAAATGCAAATTGGTATCATAGAAGCTAAAATTGTGGACCTACTCAAGGGCAAATTCAAATTTATTCCATTTTCTTTTTAGCTATTTTAAGGTTTTAAAGTTTTCAAACTAGAGATTTATAAATCCATTAGTGTCAATTTTCAAATTATTAAAAAACTCTTGACTGGTGTTTCGAGGGTGAGGGGGTAATGGTAGTAGTGGTGTAATATTTCCAGATAACCAGATAGTACTAATCTTCAATGACCTTGTTTTATGAATTTTCAATTTAATTTGTTTGTAATTAGTTTAGGGAACGGTAGATAAACTTTTTGCCATGAAGCATTTAAATTGGACTCCTCCATGGCCTACTTCTCGTATGCAACTTAAAAATCTTTTTCCAACTATGAATCCAAAGAACTTTCAAGTGATCTAATTAATATCATAATAAAACAAACAAAATCTGGAGCGACTGATTCTTTTAGTTGAGGACTCATGTGTGGCTTGAAAATTTAGCTTCTTCATTTTCTTGATTTTGGATTCATCTCCTGGAATCATTAATCAAAGGACTTTATAGGGTGAATTAATGTAGGGCTCTTTAAAAGTCTCCTTACTTTGAACTATTTATGTACTTTTTTTTTGAAAACTTATTATTTAGATTTTTTAACACAATTTCTTATGATTTTTATTTTAATTTTTAACTTTTTATTTGAATTTTAGTTTTTGTAAAATACATAAAAAACATTTTAATTTTCTAATTATTATTACTTTTCTTCTTCTTCTTCTTCTTCTTCTTTGTTGTTGTTGTTGTTGTTGTTGTTGTTGTTGTTTTCTGATAATGCTGTTTTTGCTTATTTTATTTATTAGGAAAATGGGACAATATTTTTTTTGTATTTAATTAATTACTTACTTTTTTATTGTATAAAATTAGCAATCAAAAAAAATATAAAAAAAAAATAAATAAATTAAGCCAAAGAAAACAAAAGTTGAAAATAAATAAATAATAAATAAAAAAACAACAATAAGAAGCAGAAGAAACAACAAGAAAAAAACTCTCAAAATTAAAACGTAACAATCAAGTTTTTGCTTCTTTTTAGTGTACAAATAATTTTGAAACTTTAACAACGAGCTTACCAGCACAAACAAAAAAAAGTTAATTTAAATTAAATAATAAAATAAAATGACAGCATATAAAAAATCATTTTTTGCCGCAAAATTAATTAATTAACATTAATCCAATATTAATTAATTTAATTTAATTTAATTTAAAATTGTTAATTACAATATATTTTATTTTATTTTTAAATTAAAAAAAGATTTTTATTTATTATATTTTGAAGTTTCTTCAATTGTTTTATTAATTTTTGAGAGAGATTAATATGAATAAAAGATTTTTTAAATAAATTTTTATATAAAATTAAATAAAATTTTTCAATGAATCTAAAAAGAAAAGAACTTATTGAAAATTTACATTAAATAAAATATGAAACGTAAATGGAATGAATAAAATTTTATATTACATTTAAAAAGATTTAATATGTTAATTATTCTTTTTAAAAATGTTTTAACAAAAAAAATTAAAAAATTAATAATATGCTAAATTATACAAAAAAAAAAAAACTGAAAGAAAACAAAACCAAATAAAAAAATAAAATGCTTATTATTATTCTTTTTACGTGATGTTTTTCTTTCAATAAAGGTCAGTTCAGTAAATTCATGAAAAATCGAAATTTAAATCGAAATTTTTTTTACGCTTTTTAGATTCTGTTTTTCTTTTCATTTTTTTTTTTTTGGCTTTTAAAAACATTTTTAGACTTTTTCGTTAGTTCTTTTACATAAGTAAATTAAATTAAAATATTTCATTAATTATTATTTATTAATTAATTTTTGTTATTAATAGAAATAAAATTAGGAAATCTCTAATTAAATATCTGTTGAACAAAAACAGTTTGAATATTGCACAAAATTTACAACAACAACAAAAAATAAGAAAGAAATTACAAAAAAAAGGAAGAAATTACAAACAAAATTAATTTAATTAAATAAATAAATTAAATCAAAAAATGAATTCAATTGAACTTATTGTAGTTTCATAAATTTTGCTTCTTTTCTTGACATTTTTATAAATTATATAATTTTTTTTTTTTTTTTCTTATGTAAATGTAATTAATGCAAATGTAATTAATGCAAATGTAATTAACAGCAACAATTAATTATTCAGATATTATTGTTATTGTTTTTATTATCATTATTATTGTTATGTTAATTATGAAAATTATTATAAATGAATTAATAGAAAATTACATTGGGAAACTTTAAAGGATAAATTTTATATTATTTAATTTATGTAATTGGCAATTGTAATGCATAATTCAAACAATGAATAATTAATAAATAATTAATTAATAATTTTAGGGAATCTCAAACAATGCAAATATTAATATTAAATATTTTAGAAATTTATTGTTAAAATACAAATCTTGTAGGCCGTTTTCAAAATGATTAAATCAGATTTTAGATGTACCATATAATTCCATGAATTCCAAGTCCGCAAATAATTTAAATAAGAATTTCTAAATAAGCCTTTAAAAGAAGAAAACAATACCAATTAAAATCATTGGGAATGATGATAAGAGTAATACAAGCACTTTTTAAAATGGTTTAATGTAATCAATTTAATTTAATTTTGACGGACCAAAATTTTATCTTATAGAACGTTAGAAAATCTTTTGTTAGCTATAATAAAAATTAATATATTGAAACGGAGTATTTTAATGGTAACCTGAAATTGGACATTATTAAATTTTACAACTATAAAAGAAACACTTTGAAGTTCATTAAAATTTTTATGATCAATAATCAAGGAAGATAGAAAGTGATATTAAAAGTTTGAGACCGTGCGGCGGTAGCCAAAATGTAGGTAGTATGCGAAAATTAATATGTCAAGAGATCGAATGGAAGAGGAGTCTTAAATCTTTTGTCCTTTTATATAATATATAATTTCCATGTGAAATTTGCCTGCATGGAATTTTATTTTCAGGAAAAATTTTTCAGTGTAAGTTGATATTTTTGGAAAGTTTCTTTCATTTTACTAGTAAAACGTAAAAGTAGAAAATCGTTTAAGAAAATTTAATTAATAATCTCGATTTCATCACATTAAATTCGATTTTTTTTGCAAAATTTAGAAATTTAGAAATTTAAATTACGTAAATTTATTAGATTATTTTTAAAATACCAAAAGTAAAATGCTTTATCGAATGAAATGAATAAGAAGATATTTTCAATTAAATTTTACATTTATATGATAATTTCAATACCAACAAATACAATGCAAATAATTCATAACAAATGAAAATAAATAAATTCAATAATTATTAAAATAAATTTACAAGTAAAAAAAATTATTACAAAACAAACCATTTTTTTTACACAATAAGTTTAAGTTTAAACTTGAAATTTAAAACAAAATGAAAAGATATTTTTTTTATATAAAATTCAAAAAATTAAAAAAAACTTAATAAATTAAATAAAATTCAACATGATTTAATTATCTAAAGAAACTTAAGTAAATTATTTAACAATTATGTTAACAATATTAACAATTATATAATTAATATTATTAATAATAAGAAAATTATTAGGATAGATAGATTTTGATGTTTAAGGAAAATGTTTTCTTTTTTTTTCATATATATAAATTAATTTCGACGATCACCAGCTCGTGCCATCACTGAACGATTTAGATCTTTATCACGTAAATCTTTAAGACTGGTTACACCCACACCCACACCCATACCCACACCAACACCGACACCCATGCCCATGCCCATGCCCACGCTCATACCAACTGGACCCACAATTAGTTTGGCCGCTGATGTTGCTGATGTTGAACCGATTTTATTATTATTTTTCGCATTTAGAGTTCCATTCGTTTCACGATCTAAATGATGATGATGATTGTTATTATTGGTATTATTGTTGTTATTGTTGTTGCTACCACCATTGGTATAAGCACTTGTATAACTGACATAGTTATTGTTCAAATCGCGACCGCAACTGCATTGATGCGACATTTTGATTTCGGTTTTTTTCGTTTCTTTTTTTTCAGTATTCTCTATTGGACGAAACTTCTGTTTGGCGAAATTTCTTCAATTCTGAATTTCTTTATGTAGAATTTTTATTTTTGGTTTGGAATTTGGAATTTTATTGCGACTTGATTTGCTTTATTTAAAAAAAATTTTTACTTCTTCCTTGTAAAAATTTTCCACTTTTCGCTAAAAATTAATTCTTAAATGTTAATTTTTATTTCTATATTTTTTTTTTTGGAAATTTTTCTTTTATTTTGTTGCGTTTTATTGATTTTTTTTTAGTGAAAATTGTTTAATGATAAGAAAATTTATTGTTTTAGTATTTTTTTAATTAATTTCTCCAATTTTTTTAATTCAGGTTTTTCAATTTCGGTCTTTTCAATTTCGTTTATAATAATAATTAATAATCTTAATTAAACAAATATCTAAAAATTAATGATTATTATTAAATGTTAATTTTATTTTCCTTTTGCCTAAAAAATTTCTGTAATTTTACAAAAATTGTTGTTTTTTGTTGTTTCGTTGATTTTTACATGAAATTTTTCTTAATTTAAGTTTTTGACTGATGTTTCTCTGAAAATTTTTCATACATTTTATGCTGTTCTTCTTCTTCTTTTGGTAATATTACTGTTACTGTAATAAATTACGCGATACGTAAAAGATTTTTACCGTTTTTTTGCTCTCGCTCTCTCGTTTTTCTAATAATTTTTTTTTTTTTTTACATATTTTACATATGCATACATGTACAAACAAATAAACAAACACACACACACGCCACTAAGTGTGCATGAATATAATTAGTTTTGTTAATCGTATTTCCTCTTCTTCTTCTCTGTCTCCTTATTTAAATATTTTAAATTATTTTCTTTGTTTTACTTCTATTCGTTCTTTGTTTGCTTCTTTCTTTCTTTCCTTCTTGTTTTTTCTCACACTTTCTTCACTATCTTTCCGGGCACTTATAAAAAATCTCCACTTAAAGGAAGAAATTCAAATTTTTTGGCTGCTGGAAAATAACTGGCCAATTTCTTTAATTATTGCGATCTGTTAAGTTTAATTATCGTTGTATTTGCTGTTGCTGCTGCTTTTATTGTTATTGCAGGTGTTTAGAGCTATTGCTTGGTGTTCTTTCTCTCTTTTGTATATCTCAAATTTTTTTTCCTTTCAAGTTAAGATCTTCCGTTAATTTCGTAAACAATAAACCATTTCAATGGAATTTTTATTTTAAACTGAACATTAAATGATTTCACGCTGGGCTTTACCTACAAATATTACAAAAAACAACAAAAATTTTAAATAATCAGCAGCAGCAAGCATAACAACAGCAATAACAACAAAAAATCATATGACAACTACATGAACAAGAAGTAAATAAATATATGAATACAACAATAACATCAGTACTAGTTCAGATAGCAGCAACAAAGATAAGACATTGATCTCTACAATTTTAGAGAGAGAGAAAAACAAAAAAAGAAAACAAAATTTATATGTGGAAAACATTTTCTCTCTCTCAATTTTACTTTTATTATTTTTTAAATATACGATTTCTCTCTCTCTCTGGTTCTATCTCTCATTTAGTTGATACTTAAAGTTTTATTTGCATTACTCTCTTCACAATATTTTATTACTCTACTCTCTCTAGATCATTCTCTCTTGTTTTGTTTTTGTCATTTTTATCAAAAGAATTTTTAACATACAAATTCGTTGTGTGTGTGCTTAACTTTCGTTTATAAATGTAATAATTTTGTTGTTATGTGGTTCATGTTAAGATGGCAATATAATTAAAGGTTCAGTAGAGCAGTAGAGCAAATTATTTATACACATGATTTACAGAAACACAACAACAACAACAACAGTAGAGCACTTTCTCAATAAAATATAAATGCTCATGTATGTATATATGTATCAATGTATGCATGTATGTTTATATATATCTAAATCAAAATACTTCAGAATAATTGCATTATAATATCTTACAACAGCGACTTCCAAATTGTATGACAAGTGTGGCTGCCATGCTTAAATACGAATAACACGAAGAAATGTTCTCATGGTCATTTCGAGTGATATGGATTACCTAAAGTTGCGGAAATCTTTTCTTGAGGCTGCGATGTGTTTTTTTTTTTAATATACAGGTGTGATTTTATCTAATGATATACCTTAGGCCGTCCTGTCGAGAATCTGCTTTTCTTATATAAAAATATCGGAACTTTCTTTTTTTAAGGCCAAAATTTATAATGCAAAATTTATAAGAATTGTCTTATGGTTTAATTTTTATAGTACTCAAAATTATGTTACCGACCAGTTGTGAAGCAAGAATTGATCGATAAAAGGAGGTTTCATGTAGAACACTTTCAGAGAAATGCCGTAAATAGATAATAAACATCAAATCTACCCATTTTCCTTTTTAATATGAGCTTTAAACTAATTTAATTTAAACTTATCGTTTTATAAACATTCCCAATTTTGTCTGTCCTACACCTTTGAGGGGATAAATATTACAATCTTTTTTTGGAAAAATAAGTTCTGGAAAACTTTAAAGTTGCACTATAATTATTCTAATTAAATTTAAAAGCATTCAGTTCATAAGAATCATCTCTTTAGTTTGCATTTGTGCGTATTTTCAGTACAAAGTTGTTAATAAAATATTTTGGAAAAGATTATTATATTTTGAAAATTAGAAATTTATTATTAGAATTAGAATTTATTGCTATTATTTGCAAGGTTGAATAATAATTTGAAAATTTCAAAATTAATTAAACTGTAAAAATTTAAATTTTATACAATTGATCGCATTCTTGCTCTGTCTTTTTCTCCCTCTCTATTTCTTTTTCATTCTCTTTTACATTCTTTCTCTTCAAATTGCTGTTCTATATATCGGAATATTTTAAGGCACAAGTTAAAGAAATTCGAGAGAGAAAAGTTGAAAATGAGTTACATACAGGCAAACAGGTAACAGATAACGGGACTATGCGACGGACGGCACGATGCCAAGGAAAAGAGATTGAGAGTTATGTACGAAAAGAAAGCGAAATCCGCGTCCAAATATTGTTGTTTTTGTTTGAGTTACCTTTGTTGTTCGTTGTTTTATATCAAAATATAATAAAAAAGAGTGATTAAAGAAATACAAGGAAAACAAAAACAACAATAGTAATCACAGTAGCAGCAACAATTTCAGCAATAACAACAACAATAAGAAAGGGAAAAAAACATAAAAATTCTAGAAACGGCTTTTTGTTTTTTCCTTTTCTCTCTCTCTTCTTTCTGTGTCTTCTCTTTCAACTCTAATCAAAAGTGAGTGCATTTGTGTGTATGTGTATACTTGAACGAATATGTAAAACATAGATTCATAAACTGATGCTTTGCATTTTGTTTATGCATGAAATTTTTCCTTCATTGTTATTGTTGTAGTTGTTGTTAAACAGTTGATAATGGATGATATTTTAAATCCGTTATAAGTTCCGTTCTTGCTTGATCATTGTTTCCTTATTCATTGTTTTTATTTATTTAATTTCTACGCTTGTTTTCATTTTCCTTCTACTTTTACCTTTTGTTTCTTATTATCAATTTCTGCTTCTTCTTGTTCTTCCTCTATATAAAACAACACGATTCGTGTAGGAGATTTCATATTTCTTTGTTCTTCTCTCTCTCTTTCTCTCTCTCTCTCAAACACACACACACACACACACACACACAAGTAAATCGAATAACTGTATATCGACAAAAAAATGTATGTCATTCAGTTTGTTCAAGAGATCAAGTAAATTTAGAAAAAAAACCAAAAAGCAACGGGGAAAAAAATTAAGAATAATTTTATGAGAGTCTGATTATAAATGAGAAAAGCAAAGAAAGAAAAACAAATGACATAGAAAATCTTTAAAATGATTAGATTTTAAAATGTTATCTCTTCGAAATTGATATTTAGAGCGCCACGAAATACTGAGTTACGTATGTTATAAGAAAAAGAAGTTTTGTAATTTGATTGGGACTGCTTTTTTAGAACACTCCGTAGGCTAAAGCATCAAAATATTATGTCGTAATGTGTTGTTCTTGTAGCTTGTTACAATTAGTCCAACATGCTGCTAAATTCTTTTTAAAACAAGGGTTTTATCAAGGTCTCCAATTTCACTGAAGACCTCTTCAGTCTATCCCAATCTTTTATTGTTTATTGTTCAGGTATTTTTGTAGGTACGAAACCTAGCAGTTGTTGTCGAGAGCTAAATATTTAAAGTATGTTCCGATATAAAAATCCATTCCGTTTAGGTTTTATGCATTTTTTTTGCAAATAAATATCGAATCTATCAGGATATTTTGAAAAATATTCAACGGCGAAAGTTTTCTAAAGTAATAAATTTAAATAATTCAAGATTACAAAAAGAAAATTGTGGCTCATATTTCGTCATTCGGCAGAAGGACGTTACATCTCTTAGTTAGATGTTTTGAGGCCGCTTCAAGGTGCATGAGGATGCACAGATTCATGTGATACAAATCAAGCAAGCAGCCATGAAAGCAATTCAGTGACGGACCAGTGATTAGAGTAAGGCTGATTTTGACCTTACTAAGTAAGAAATTCAATAACTCAGGGACCTTTCTTTGTCCCCATTTTTGTTAAATTATAAACGTTTCTGTTAGAATATCTTTAAATTTATGTATTCTGGAACAATAAAGCAATCATTTTGAATAAAATTTATTTTTCATGTGTATCATAAATTTCGATAAAATTGCTTCTTAACAATTTTAAAAATTTGAAATCATTTGATATAATAAAAAAAATGGTCCCACTTTTTAGGTGCTTCAGGTATAAAATGTATCTGCATAAAGACTGTACCATAAAAATGGAGTCAGGACATTAAAAGTTAGAACGAGCTATGAGCGAAAATTTCGAAACAAAATTTCACTTTAATTATTGTCCCATTAATTCTTAGATTAAGTAATCAAATATTTTCATTTATATAAGTAGTAACTTAATTGCTTTTATATTCATTTACTTAAAACATTTTCTTAAAGCAGATAAGAAAAGAATTTTATATTAAAAGTTATTTAAATTTAATTCAATAATAATGAAGTTTTCAATTCGATTCGTTCAAGCTTAAATTACAAATTATCTCAAAGTACTTTAATTCTTTATATGTTGTTGTTATTGTTATTATTATTGTTGCTGTAACTTTTTACTCATGATATTACAATTTTTTTTAATTTACAGATCTTTTCTTTTGATATTTGAACTTAAAAAAAAAGGAGTATATAAAATCACATTAGTTTACAAATAGATTTGAATTAAAATGATGAAAAACTTCTTAGAAGAAAAAAGGGGAGCAAAATAAGTTTCAAAGAGACTTTATAAGTAGTCTCTATAAAAATATTCGAAGGCGAAAATATTTGGTCAAAAAAAACTTTCGTTGTTTGAAAATGTAAAAGAAAATCTTTAATAAATAATTTTCCAATTTTAATATCAATTGACTCAAAGTTGAATTAAATTGAGTTTTCTTCTAAATTCTTATAATCAACAGAAAATATTTTGACAGCCATTTCTTAATGATTTATCAAATAATTGTTCATAAAACTGAGATATATATCGTGCTTATAAATTATAGCGATTAACTCTCGCCTGAAAATTCAATTATTATAGAAAAAAGAGAATAAAATAAAACTTAAAACTAATGAAAAAAATTTTAAAACTTTTGATAATTTTTTACTTCAAAGTATTGAACAACAACAAAACAACAACAACGAAAACAGCAACAATAGCAGCAGCAGTAACAACAACAACAATAACAATAATAATAGTAATAATAATAAAAACAAGAGCAACAGCAATAATATAATTGATGAGAAAGAAAAGGAAGAAGAAGAAGAAAAAAGAAAATTTGCAATATTTACAACTTTGTTTTGTACTCTCATCTTCATGCCTTCACAAACTCTCACAAAAACGTAAACGAACAAACACACACATACATACACACATGCATGCATATGTTCACATAATTCCACAAAAATTTATTTTGTAAATATGTGGTACGCTCTATTGTATGTTAATAACAGAATTTTGATGCTTAGGTGACTTTTTTTTTTGCTTTCCATAGTTTATGTTGATTTTTTCTTTGTGTTCACTTTGCTTATGCTTTTTTTTCTACGTTTTTTTCTCTCTGCTTGTTGCTGTTTGGAGGCTACACAATACTCTTGTACATGCAGATACACACACACACACACACACACGCGCACACACAAAATTGTAGCTGATATCGTTATTGCTTGTGCTAGTTTGTTGGCCGTTGCCATAACTCATAACAACACTATAACAATACTAGATTTGTTGTTGTTGTTGTTGTTATTATTATTATTATTATTATTATTATTATTATTATTATTATTATTATTGTTATGTTGTTGTTGTTGTTGTTGTCACTAATGCTAATGCTATTCTTTGTTGTTGTATGTAAGCAAGTTATTTTGGATCGGTGTAACGAAAAATTATTAGTTTCATGTATAATCGTTTTAACTAAAGAATATGCACACACCTACATGCAATAACAAGTTCTTACCTTCTTACCTTCTTACCTTCTTTCTTCGTGAGAGATGAAAAGTTGCAATGAAATAAAACAAAAAGTTATGGTTGATGTCAGAAAATACAAATCGAATAAGAGTCGCTCAGTTTTAAAGAGTCTTTTTAAAAGAAAAACGAAACAATAAATAGTTTGCTGAAAAAAAATTGCAAAGATTTTGATTTAGTATTCATTTTAAGGACAATTGAAATCGTGTTAAATGATTTATTTTAAAGAGCTTTGGAAGTAAACATGAAATATGTAGAAAGAGTCGTAAGCGATTTAAAAGTAAAAACATGCAACTAATTAAAAGAGATTTATAGAAAATATATAGAAAATTTATGTTTAATTTATGAGAATTTTCTAATATTTTTTCATTAGAATAGAAAAGTTGAACTTATTCCTCTAAATCCCTTGGAAAACTCTTACGACTCTGGTAGTTGTTTGTATAATGAGCCTTAAACTTAGACAACTCATTAGAGTTGTATTTTTAGTTTTTCTTTGGCCAACACGTTAACAACGTCATTGTACAAAAGTAATATCTCGTTACTATGGAAATGTTATGTAATGCTATTGTTTTTGCCATTGTTGTTAGTGTTTATATAAAATCATTATAATGTTTGGACATCTCTGTACAATTGAATTTTATTGACGATACTTATTATTATTATTATTAAATAAAGCAAATAATTTCCCATATAAAATTTTTTTTGCTTTTATCATTTAAAATTACACTTGCACATAATTAAGTATATATATATAAATATGTTTGTTTGTTAGTGTGTGTGTGTGTGTGTGTGTGTGTGTGTGTATACATGTATCAAAAAAATTTCCTTTTTTTTAGTCTAATTATCTATTTTTAATTTTATTTTTAATACTTCACATTTCTTCAAGCCAGTTTTTTTTCTTCTTGTTTCACTTGCTTATTCTTACACTCTACACCATTTGTGGCAACAGGTATTATAAGTTTATGTAGGTGTTTGTAACACCCTAAAGGAGTTGAGATAGATTCACGTTTTATTGAACCCATCAACTCAGAATCCCTTAAACATGCCATTTACGTTTGTCTGTCCGTCCGTCTGGCTATCTGTGCTCAAGTTACAGTCCGCAATTTCAGAGATATTTTAATGAAATTTGGTATAGAGATGTGTTTTATTTCAAAGGCGAACCATATGGAATAATTGCTAAAATCGGTCTAGATCGCTCTATTTTTATAACCACTTCTCATAAAATGCGCTTTTTCAAAAAAAGTCACTATTTGGGCAAAAACTTCAATTTTACATAAATTTTGGTAAAAATTGCCACTAGTCTGAGTTTTCACTTAAAGAACATGAATATCAAATTTGATTCAGATACGGCAACTTTTTTAACCTTCTCTCGTATAACGAACTTGTAAAATTATTTAAAATTTAAAATTCTCACAATTTTATTGTAATTCTTGTGATTCTCTTAATTGACTTTAATTACATTAAGCAAAATGGTGTAGGGAATTTAAAAGTTAACTTCAACTGATTATAAAGTTCTTATTTGTTTTGTATTAAGCCCGTTTGACTTGGAATTGGAATTGTTTGGTATTTTAAATACCATTTGAAATTTTTTACAGGTAATTAAAAAATTTTTTCCATTTAAATTTTATATCAATTGGGTTCTGTAAAAATTTTTATAATTTTTATTTAAAAACAATGAATTTAATGCTTTAGATTTTGTGCTTTTTTCATATAAAATATTTAAAACGATTTTTATGTCCGTTCTCTATGTCCGTGCTTCTTCCTAATAAAATGGAGTACGCTAAAAGATAATGAACGATAATGAGATTTATTATGAATGTTTAATGCGTAATGATTTCTAAAATAAGGCGCTTAAAATAATTTGCTTGAGGCATTTTACATTTTGAGTTCTGATTATCATTACTTTTTACCATTTCTTTTTAACTCTCTTTGCATTTGACCAGTATTCTATTTTCATTTATATTTACTTAGTAAAATACATTTAAATAAAATTTATTATAAATGTTTTTAATTTTTTACATATAATTTTTTATAATTTGGGAATTTTGACTTCAAAAAGAAAAAAATAAAAAAAGAAATTTTCTAAAAGTGTAATATAAATATTGACCAATAAAATTTACTGCCAATTAACGAAGTTTTGAATTATAAGGTAATATCGAGACGTTGAGAATTTACATTCTAAAAGTTAGGTCTTATAAAAGTGCCAAGAACTTTATGAAAAGTGAAACAAAATTTTTTTTTTGAATTTTTAATTTATGTGTCTTGACAGAGTTAATTTTCAGAATAAAATGGAGGTCAAGATTGCCCATAGCTTGCCTCAAACTAGCGCCCATAATTCATAAACAATTTTTTGTCTACTTAATTTATCTAAGTACTAATTAATTGGCATTTGAATTTTGAATCCTTTATGGACAAATATTCTTTAGCAAAGAAAAAATTCCTTTGACATGGGAATCGAAAGTTTAATGTTTCTTCTCGGGTTTGATTTCTTTTTGTAAATTCGCTGAAATTTTTCATTTTTTAACTGTACCGATCGATTTAGGCTCATTTACAGGACTGCCATAAGCATTATTAAAGCTGCAGGTCGCAATTTGGGAAATATTATAATTAAATTTTGGTGCATAGATAGTTTTTGGTCCAAAGACCAACCCCATTGAAAATGTTTTTCGATCACTTCTCATATAACAACTTTTTTGAAAAAAAAGTCGGTTCATGAAGAACAGTCAAAGCATATTTTCAAGAAATATTGTCAACTAATTCTATTTTAACATGAAAAATTGTGCGTTCTAAATTTGGTTCAGATTGGCCTATTTTTGCGACTCCGCTCCATATAAAAATTTTCCAAAAAAACAAAAAAAATTTATATATATATATATAAAAAGCTTAATTCCATTAATTTTGTGTTGCAGTAGGATTATTTATGTGTGTGTGTGTGTGTGTGTGTGTATGCCTATGTACCTATGTACTTATGTATAATTTATAGTTCAAAACTTCCTATGCCTTTTAGGCATGCACAAAATACACATGAATTCAAGTCATGAATCAACAAGTTGCATTTTATGAAAATGTACATTACTAATAAATAAAACATCAATGTGTATATATGTATGTGCGTATGTATGTATATGTAAGTGGGTGTTCGTTTTTAAATAATAATTGTAACATAAAAGCGTACATTAAGTAAATATAAAAAGTGTACAATGAAATTGACGTATTTAGAGGTTGATGAGATACGAGAATTGATTTTCAATAATCAGAAAGGCGAGAACAAGAATAAGAACAAAAAAATTTCAAAATTTCAAAATTTTAAAATTTTAATACAATTTTTTTTAAAGACTTTGAGATTATTTTTAATTCTTTTATTTCTTTAAATATGAAATCTTTATATTTGCAGAATCGATGAGGCCACGAATTTTGATCCAATCGAAAAGTTTACTTCTTGTGTAGCAAATTACATTCAATCTATTCAATAACGTTTTCGACGTTATATATTAAAATGGGAGGAAGAAGACCAAAAGAATCGAATAAAATTATACCTAAAAATTAGGTTTTGGATTTGAAATTCTTTTTGCAGTTTTTTTTTTTCTTTCTTTACTTCGATTTATATTCGAGAATTTCCAATTTAATTTATTTTAAAAAGTGTGCGATATGTGATTTTAAGAAAATACAATTAACATGGTACAATTTAATTTAATTAAAATTTCAATTAAGATTTAATTAAAAGAGTTATAAAGAAAGTTAGAGGACGTTTGAAAGAAAAATCATCAAAATGAATATTTTTAATGATGCCTTTCAATATTTTCCATTCTTTTGAATAGAAAATTTATATTTTAGAGCATGATAAATTAATTGATTAAGGATTTCTTATAAATTATTTTACCATCATCGTATAGAAAATTCAGTACAAATGATAATTTTTATGTCACAAAGTAAATGAAATTTTCTATTTACTTTTGATAAAATAAAGTAAAATGAGTAAAGTTTTATTTTTTGTAGGGTAATAAATTATCATTATCATTATCATCATCATCATCATCATCATTATTATTATCATTATTACTGTCGTCATCATTATTTTCATTCATAGTGTTTCCCCTTTTTTTTTGTTTTCTATTGGTCTAATTCTTCTAAGCGTTCTTCTTTTTTTTTTTTTTTTTTTTTGTTTATAATTTTTTTTTAATTTAATATCATTATGACGAAATTATCATGAAATTGAATACTTTTTACGATTTTACGAGTCTACAAATATATTGCGCATATATATACATATATTTGTATTGTATGTAGATATTTAGCTATTAAATTAGTATTAAAAAAAAAATGTACGCATTTTGTGTGTGAGAGTAATTTTTTTTTTTTTTTTATTAAGAAAATATATTTTTTACGCTGTTCCTTGAAATTTGAATATATTAAATTTTTGTTAATGTATGTAACATTGAAATGAATCCTAAATTTGAAATAATTGTAATATTTTTACACTGATCGATTTAGATTTAAATTCAGAGGATTGATTCAAGCCCATTTGTCTCTAAGTTCAAGAGCCTTAAGGTTTTTCTTTGGGCATATGGATATCTCAGAGAGAGAATGATAGATAGAGAGAGAGAAAGAAAAAATGCTAAAGAGAAGGAAAGAGATAGTATCAAGATATTAGGGAGTGGTTTTTTTTTTTTTTTAGAAAAGAGTGTTCGACTAAAGTTAGTTAAACTTTGTTATATTAAAATTGACTTGAATGGGTCCACTGTCTTAATCATCTCCCATATTAGAAATGCTACAATTATTAATAAAATATATGAAAGAAAATCTGATATTCTAAGGTTCGATTTTCTCAAAATTCCCGAGAGAATATATAAGTCGAAATCCATTCAAAAAATTATTCAAATTTATATTAAGATTTTCTTCTTGTAGGCGGAAATCGAAATTAACCTTTGGGGTTTAAATAATGTATATTTTGGATCATCTAGGAATTCTAGCAATGACGGCCATAAATTTATCCATCCATTTGTCTATTTATTATAAATAATCTTCTCTCATCCAATTTTTTTTAAAATAAAGATCTCAAATGATGGCAGAAAACTTTTGCAATATTCTATCATGCTTTTTGGGATTCAAAGTGGCTTAAAAGTAAGTATTTGATCTTTACTAAATTGAAATTTTTTTAACCTAAATTTGCTATGGAAAATATGGAATTGATGTCATCTAAAAAGCGACCTCAATCGTTTACATTTGATGGATGGATTGTGCAATAATAAAAAAAAAAAAGAGCAAAAAAATTATAAGAAGGTACAAGAGAATTTGGACAAACTATTAATAACAATATTTATGGCCATTTTATTATTATGAAAATATGGCGCATTATTTTCGATTTAGTTAGAATTACACGATAAATCTTTAACAAAATGTGTACTTGGGAAATAATAATATTTCAATGATCATAAAATGTTTATAACAATAACATTAAATATGTATGTAGTACTTTTATGGGTCCCATAATAATAAAAGATTTTACGTCACAATCGTTACATTAGTTGACTTGCTATGGTTCCACATGCGAGTGATGTAATTAATGCGATATCGATGCGCCATAATCACACTACATAATGAATATTATCAAAAATTGCGTTCATTCAAATTGTCGACTTAGATGTTTCTAAAAGAGGAAACGTAAAGGATGAGAAGGAATTGTAACTGCCCTACAAAAATGCCAAATCTAACTAAATAATTTTCAAAGAATCCACATTAGGTTTTTGGCATGATTCAAGGTCTTTGTTCAGTTCAATATAAGTAAAGAGGCAGACTATAATGAATGATTGAATAATGAACATTAAATGACGAGGCCAAATTAGTTAAGTGATCTTTGCCTTGACTTCATTGTTACAAAAAAAATTTAGTAATTTTGGAGAGATGCCCTAAAATGGATTAATGTAATCCATATTTTATAAAACAATTCAATTTGTTTGCAAATAAGTAAAATTAATAGAAAATAAATCAGACTTTTTCCAAGTAACAAATATTTTCCAAACTTTTTTGATAGCCCCCAATTTTTAGTAGTGCTTGCCATGGCCATTGATCCAAAATAATATCATGTAACATATTTCATTGGTAGACCTTTCAAATTTGTGAAACCATATTTGGCAGATGGACAATGGCTCACTTTTTTAATTTGATCATTGTTATAAAGAATGAGCCTTACTCAAATCCGGTATTATTGGTAATATCAGATTAAAACAACGATCCTTTTAGTAGGGTTATGTTTCTAATTGAAGGCCTTCAATCAGTTACACAAAGATACATAAAATGTATATATTTTTGAAATTTGGCAAGTTAAATTTTTCTTATACCCCGGCCTGCATACATTTAGATTTTTGTCAACAAGTGAAATTTTATGTGCATCACGTACATGAAGGTCATTGCTTCGAACTCTTCTTCTTGCAAGTCTTCTTCTATTGCGTTGTATTTATGTAAGTATGCTTATTATGTGTTAATGACATTTGATGAATTGCTGGTAGAAGAATGCTGGAACATGCTTGATGTACAAGGGGCGCTTGTACATCAAGCATGGCAAGAGCTTTAGTGATGACATTAATATTTTAAAATGCATTAAACTAATCCATCATTTTCATTGACATAAAAATATCTGTATGCGCATTATTCTTTTGAATGTAAATGATTAGCAGTTAATTGGATCATTTCTCATTATTTTTTAGTAAATTATGTGACTTGAATATTTATGGTAGATAATGTGACCATGCTACGCCATTTACAAACACAATAAAATAATTATATTTATATTCTTCTAACTCTTCTCTTCTGTTTAGAATTCACGCCTTAAGCATAACCTTAGAAGCTTAAAAGCATCGAGGTTTATTGAGGTTTAATAAGCCGCTGTAAGAGAATAACGCTTTAAATATGTAACGCATAGCATACAAAGTAAATATCGCGTTAACAATCTCAGACCTGCTTAGAAGGTCCATCATATTTCTATCTTCAATGCAGTTTCTAAAACACTAAATGTACCCAAGACTTTTAGGCAAATTCTACTTTCTTTAAGATAACTTCTGAATAACTGATAGAACTTCTGCCAAAACAAAGCAACTTTGTAAATGTCTGGCCTTGAGATTACAAAATCTTACCTTGATAATAGGTACCACTGCTGTTCTATCTAAATTGTTTACAATTTTAAATTTGTAATTCAAGAATTTATTTAAAATCTCTTAAATAAGTTATAGAAAGAAGGCCTAGATGCAAACTGCTTAAATTGGTATAATTCAGCAATCAATGTTTATAAATTAAACTAGAACGTCAATCTTAAAAACGCCTTTTTTTCAAATGAGTTGTCGAGTTGTCTATAGCCCTGGAGAAATGCTTTTTAAGCATCTTAAATAAATGTTAAACAATTTGTTAGAATTTTGAATGAATTTACATTTTTGACTCAGCTTTACATTTGATATTTTTTATTCAATCGAATTTTTTTAGAATACTAAGAAACTTGCTGGGCAAGCGTAGGGAATTCTACAATTGTTATTTCTTCTTTCAAGTATTAAGGGAAATAATTGGTCAACATATTTAAATCAAATTTGAAACCAGACAAAATCTTTTGGCTTTCTTACATGAGATGTTATTTCTAAAGGTGATTTGATTGAGCTCTTTAAAGCCTGCTAAGTCTTGAGAATTTTTTAATGATCTCCAAATTAATCAAAAACCTGAATCAGCCACAAGGCAAGAGTTCAGATTAAAATTTTAAATGAAATGTTAAGTGCCATTCTTAAAGATGTCTCTATTAAAATATTTACATGATTTCAAAGAGATATTTTAAGCTAACGGTCGAGAAGTCCAAGTTGCAAGAGTTGTTTGAGGCCTATAACTTTTTATTATATTAAATACATGTGGTAGATTTAAATAAAATTTTGAAGCAAATTTTGAGCAACTTTGCCATCTAAAAAGTAAGACAATTTGAATATTATTTTTTATAATTTAATTAGATTTAAATGTGACAAATTATTACAATTTATATTCACACACTTTCATTCCAGATGATATTTATTCACCTGTTATCTATCGCTTACATAATTAGTTTTGAAAAACTTAGCAAAAATTAATCATTAAAGGTAGATTAGAGAAGATTACTCTGCTACAGCAAATGACAAACTAATTAAAGGATAAGTGAAAATAGGAAAATTTAGAATCAAAGAACGAAAAGAGGTCATTGTCTAGTTTCACTTTAGTACAAATAGATTGTAAAATGTTCATCTATTTGAATCTTGCTTCAATATCAGTTTAGCTCATTTGAAATGGAAACAAAGTGATAAGGATATTTAAAAAAACTGAACAAAAAAAGGAAATGTAAATAAAATGGCAAAGAAATTATTAGATCTTTGAGAAATTCATAGCGTTTTTTTTTTTTTTTTTTTTTTTTTTTTTTTTTTGGGGAGACTATATCAGATTGAATATCACTTTTGAAGTGAAGTTGAATTTACCAATAAAATCTGGAGTTGCTTTGAATTAATTAATGTCATCTTGAGCTTTAAATTAGTCAATTGGTCTTGCAGAGCGAGAGCTACATTTTTAGAAGTTTTTATACTTTAATCTTAAAATTCAATTTTACGAAAGAAAGTCCATCAAGGCAAAAATATTACCCTTCAACGTTGGCATATTTTTAAAATCGTCCATCGAGAATTCAAAGCATTCGTAACGTCTAAACTTTTTCATCAGCGAGTTCCACAACATTTTTTACCAAAATATTTGCTCATCAGATTTTAGAAAGTGTGAATTTGGCCTAAGAAAAAATGCACTTCGAAAATGACACTCAAAATGGTAAAAAAAGCCCGAAAAAGTAAAATTCTAAAATGATTTTTAATTTTTTTTTTTAATGCCATCTTAGATAATTTTTATATTAACTTTGATAACCAGTTACAGATAATAGATTTTTTTATGCTATGAAATTGTAGTTCATTGCATTAAATCACCTAACCATAGAATTCTATTTATTTTGAATAGAATTAAAGTTATAGCGGCAGAGAGTAACGAGAAGACAGAGAGTTAAATGCGTGCAAAATAACAAACTGTAATATTTTCTCCAACCATAACATTTATTTTATTTAGTATCAAAACCAAACTCTTATACTCACAATTGAGGGTACACGTGTAATGGTTAACAATTTCTGTTGTTGTTACAGTTTCGGTTTCGGTTTCAGTATCGGTGTCGGTGTCGATTTCAGTTTCATTTTTCTTGGGGTGTTAAAAGCGATTGCCATAGCAATAGCAATAGCAATAGCAATAGCAATAACAGCAGGAGCAACAACAATATTAATAATGATAATAATTATAATGATGATGATGATGATGTTGGTGATAATGTTGATGTCAATTCTCGTTGGCAGAATCACTCAAAGTTTGTATTGTGAGTTAATGAGAAGAGGACTTTTCAATCATAATGATCATAATGATGATAACAATATTGAATGGTAGCAAAGGAAGCAACAATTTTGTTTACTTGACACATATATATATATATACACACACACACACACACACATACACACACATGCACATGCACATATACAAATAACAATCGGAATTATCCAAACGTAAATATGAAGCAATAGCAATAATCGTAGAGCAATTGCCCCCGTCCATATAAGAGCACTGATGCCAAGAGAATCTTTCATATAATTCATTCGACATTTGACCTGTGAACACACAAGTAAAGTCCTTGGGAAAAATAACATGAAATAGTAATAGATTATTAAAAAAAAAAAAAAAAAAAAAAAAAGGATCAAAAAAAATAAAAAATAAAAAGGAAAGAAAGTAATAAAAAAAAAGGGAAAGAAGTTTAAAAATAAGTGAAAATTAAATTTGTTGACAAAATAAATTAACCAAAATAAAAAAATAAATAATAAAAAAAAAAAAAACGAAAACGAAAATATTGAAACTAAAGTATTTTAATTAAGATTTTAATTTAACTTTTAAGTCTTTTGTAAATTTAAGTAAATTTTATAATTTTGTGTGATAACTCAACCGGTTTTTTTTTTTTTTTGGAATCAACCGATTGTTGCTTCTTTTTTTAATTTTTTTAAAATTATTTTGAGAGGTTTGTTTTTCCTTAATAAAAACAAAACGGAATACAATTTGAATTTTGGGTGAGTATTAATTTTCTTTCATAAATTTTTTTTCAATTATTTTTATTTTTTATTTTTTTTTTTTTGGAAAGTAGAATTTTTCCAAAAATGTATTTTGGAAATATGTCAAAATAAAGGGAAAAAAAATTGAAAGTAATCTAAATGCTATGAAAAAATTATACGAAGATCGATGGAATGGAAGCAACATTAATTTAATATAATTAACTTTTTTAAATTTTATTTCTGGTATTTTTTTTTTTTTTAAAAATAATATTTTAACAAAAATTTTGTTCAACAATTAAATAAATTTTAAAATAAATTTAAGTGAAAAAAATAAAACGTCCTTAAATTGTGTGACTTTAGAAGGCCCTCTTCCATCTAGAAGTGCAATCATCTAATTTTAATCTTTAATTTTATTCAATAGGAAAAGTTTCTTATTTAAAGTTTTTCTGCCCAAAAATATTTTTCATATTCACTTAAACGAATTGTCACAATTTAGATCAAATGAGATATTTTTTTTTCATTTCCTTCGAGTCATTTACCAACAAGTTGAGACTTTAACAATTGCTGTCAGAAAATTCCTTTTTATTTCATTTTTCATTTTTCATTTTTCATTTTCCTTTTTTTTTTTATCTGTTAAATGTTTGTTTTCATTGTTTTTGTTATTTTTGTACTACTTTTACCACCATTTAGATTTTATGATCTTGTAATTTCTGATCCTTTTTGCAACATTTTCAATCTAAAAATTTTATTAAATTTTCTTTGAAAGTTTGTCAGCAATTTATTACATTGATTTGTTAAAAGTTTCTTCTCCCTTCTTTTAAGTTTTTTTTTTTTTTTAATATTTAAAAATGGTTTAATATCCATAAGGGAATAAAATAAAAAAACTTTAAAAAGTTTTTATTTGTAATTTGTTGAAAATTTATGAATTTATGCTGCTGCGTTCAGCAATTGTTTATATTGCTACAACATTTCCAGTAGAGAGTATTATAGACTTGTGTAAGAGGCATGAAATATTCAAAAAGATTTTAGATGGACCCTTATTTTTATAATGCCAATAGATCTTAAACCTAAAAAAAAAAAAAATCTTACCTGTCCCTTTGTCCGTCTGTCCCTTGTTTGTCTATATAAATTTGTTAGCAAAAGCACAGAGAGCAATTTTGGAGCTATTTGAATGGTATCTTATAAAGTAGGCGTGTCTTAGCTAAGAGGAGTCTGGGAATAATTATGGGGAGGATTAGTACGACTACGCCCCATACGTTAGAAAAACTTACAATTCTGAAGAGTTGTACACTAAAGTCAAGTCCAAAGTTTGGATTAAAGCGATCTATTTTGGGCACACTTGCACTCTCTTGTGAAAAGTTGAAACGCTAAGGAAAAAATGTTTAATTATGAATATTTTTTTTTTTTTGGTACAAATTAGTTCAAAGTCCTTTTGATTAAGATCAATGCAGTTTTACAATAACCCTTCATAAAATTCTTGATTTGGCAAAATATTTTTACAAAATAATAATTTACAATTGTAAAGTTTCTATTTTTTTTTTATTTCATTTGATAAACACTTTTATAATAAAAATGAGTTAAATTAGTGTGGGTGGGGGGGGGGGGGGGGGCTAATTAATGAACGACTCTGAACGATTGTATTTATATTTACTTTATCTTTCTTTGCTTTCTTAATTAAATAACTATGACTATTTTTTTATGACTATTTTTCAAAGTTTCTTTTTTATATGCGTTTTTTTCTTCACCTGCTTGCTTTCTATTGATTTTTTCTTTCACATCTTTCTTTTTTAATTTCTTGAACTTTGAAGCAATAACGTTCAGTTATTTTTCATAAAATTGTGATAGCTTTTATTTTATCATTTAAATGTATGTGTGTTTGTATGTATGTATGTATGTGTGTATTCTCTTAATTTCCCACCACTGAAACCATTTAAATGTTGCGTTTTGTTTCTATTCCATTCTACTTCATTGTCATATTTAATTTTTGGCATGCTTCTTCTTGTTATTTTATGCATTAACACTTTAATGTTAAAAAGAGAAAGGAAAATGAGTTGAATGAAATGAAAAAAAAAAAAAAATAAAAATTGAAGAAAATTGAATGCAAATTTAAAATGGAAGGTAAATATTAGAAGTAAAGAAGAAAGAAACCATAACAGTTAAAAAGTATTTATTTCTTTAGTTTAACAGAGGAAAACATCGTAAATAATAATAAGATTGTTCTAATAAAAGCAAATAAAAAGTTAAGGGAAATTTTATTTCTATAATTAATTGTTCACTTTTAATAAAATAGAAAAATAAAAAAAAAAATATAAATAGAAAAAGAAATAGCAAAAAAAAAGACGAACAATGATTGTTTTGACTTTTACGCCAACTTATTTCTAATTGTTCTTCTCTTTTTCGCTTACAATTAAATGAAATTTTATATTTCGGCCTTTGGATCGTATGAGTAACATTATTTATTTCATTTCATTTTCAAATTTTTTTTTTGTGGGCCATTGGGGAAAATTAAAATTTATAAATTCTGTTTTGTAGAATCTAACAAAAATTGAAATTCTTCTATTTGTTATTGTTGTTGATGTTGCTGCTTTAAAAGGAAATAAAATCTAAACTAAATAAGATATTTCAAATATGAGGTCTACTTTATGTATTAATTAATTTAAGTTGATATTAAAAGGAAAATTTTATTTAAGAATTTTTCAACAAAATCTAAAATATATGGAAAGTGCAAATGAGAAAGGTATCGATTGTGATTAATTTGATTCACTTGAGTAAAGTTTATTAAGTGACTTCTTTTTCTCAATGATATTTGTTTCGGCTTTTTCTATGAGTCCGTATAAAACAGATAATAAATTTTGAAGGAAATTCGATGAAAGTTCATAATTGAAAGTTGGCTTCATTTTTAAAGTTTTTTAAACAAAAAGTTACTTCAAACTTTTTAATGAGACACTTAAAGGAAATTCATCACATTTTTATTAATCTGTTAAGAATGTTTTAAAAAAAAAATTTTTCTTGCATGAAATTTAAGTCTATATCTTCACCAGAAATAACAGAATTTTTCATAATTATCCTTATTTTGAATCTACAATCTATGATTAATTTACTCGAATTAAACGACATGGCTTAACTTAAATAAATTACAGCATTTTTCATAACTTACATTATTATCCTTTTTTGTTTATTTGTTTGTTTTTTTTTTTGCTTTTTAATTGCCCTATTTATTTATTACAAAGCTAATAAAGTAATGATGTTTAAACATTCATAAAAATGCATGCTGATTTTTTCTTATAAAATATATTTATGGTTTATACTTTGTTTTTTTTTCTCATTTTTCTTTGCATAATACAAGAACTTCTGTTCAATTAAGAAAAAATGCTCCATCAGGATATTACATTACAGAGCTGTCTTAGTAATCACTTATTCATGTCTTTTACATACATTCATTTATTTATGTCCATGAAAACTTAATGCTGTCATTATTATAATTTCAAATGAACCACAAAGTAAAACAAAAAAAGGAAGAACATCATTATCCTTTGTAATAATAAACCATAAAAGAAAAATATAGGAAAATTATGAACAATTTAGAATCGAAGCATGATAATAAAACGTTATAAGTAGCAGTTAAATAAAAATATAAAAAAAATATATAAAATCTTCCCTACAGACATTTGGCATAATGATGTCATTATTTATAATATTTTTAAGTGTCTTTAAAAGCTCAATAAGTGTTGTATATATAAAAGTTAAAATTGGTCCTTTAGTTCTTCTGATTAATTAGTTTAGTTTAGTTTAGGATTTTACTGCTCTTACAATGTTAAATTGTATGAATAATTTACAAAATTTTATATGAATAAAATTTTGTTAATTTTTTTTAAAAGCTTGTCTTCATTATATCAGGAATACATTCTTAAAAATTAATCTTGTTAAAGACCATTAACACGATTAAAGATCATTTTTAATTATACGATAATAATAACATTGTTTAAGGATAATTATAATTTAAGGATAATTATGATTTCTAAAACATTTAATTTCGTAATCACTAAAATTATTGTTTACTATGCTTTTCAAACTAATAAAAGCAATATGGTTTCAGTATAAACTTTTTAAACGCCGCAAATATGTAGTATAACTTTAGGTGCTCAGATATTCTTTTAATCATGATCATTATATGCATTATATGCGAAATATATTGCTTAAATGAGTTTGTAAAAAGTGAAAAATACATAAATTTTATGGTGATTAAATTTAACAAAAAAAAAAAAAAAAAAAAAAAAAAAAAAATTTAAAAACTACCAGTTCAAAGTTGCACATTAAAATAAATCATTCAGCAATCTAAGAATGGTCTGATGGTACTGATATATAATAAGGTATTCCAGAACTCTTTAATTAAGATCCGTTACTATCCGTATTCGTAGGCAATTTGGTAGTCCAGTGCTTAAGGCTAGATCCCTTACCCGAGCTGACTTTAACATCGGCAGTATACATCTAAATATCTTCTAGAATTTGTTCCAACAATAAATTTGTACGTTTGGTAAAAACAGATTGGCAGAAGTAGAATGATAATCGAAATGGTTATTTGACCTTAAACATCTACATCTATTAAATTAGGATATAAATTGTATAAGTCAATTAATTTTTTTTCACAATTTAGTACAGCTAAGTCTTGTAGTTTACGTTGGATTAAAGCACTTCGAACATCGTTTCCATTTTTTCACAGAAATTTTCTCTTAAAAAGTTTTGGATGAAATGCTTCCTTTTTCAGAAGCAATTAAAAAATATTCTTCGGGAATTATGTTACTGTTATAAAAATCGAATTTGGAGTACACCAATTAATCTATTTTTTTTTTCTTTCATTGGTTTTCCCTAAAACTATGCTAAGCGAATTTAACATTAATCATTTAAAATTTAATAGTAAAGTTCCAGTAGTGCTGGTGTAAAAAGCTAATTAAGGAAAAGAAATTGAAATTTGTGAAAATTTGGCAAATTGTTGACACTTTAAACTGCACTTATTACCATTTTTTTTTTTTTGTTCGTTTTCTTCTTTTCCTTCTGTTTTTTTAGTTAGAAGTTTATTGCTGTATTAAGTAAAGTTGTATAAGGAAGCAAGAGAAAAAAAAAAAAAAAAGGAAGCAGAAATTTACAGTTTCTACTTTTTCATTTTTTTCTCCATATTTTTTCATGTTACGTTAATGTTCGTTCACATTTTATATTCATGTTTAGGTTTAATGTCAACATTTATCATTATTGTGATTATTATTGGTAAGAGGTTAAATTGTTGTTGCCATGTTGGTGGCATTATAATTTAACCATATAACTATTTAACCATTTAACCATTAAACTTGTATACACAAAAAAACTATTGGAGAGAATGTTTTCCCCATTTTTTTCGCTTTGTTTTTTGCCGCTTTTTTCAAGAACATTGTTCTTCCATTTAACTTAAAACGTTATGGATGTTAAAGTGTTTGTAGTAGTCAATAAATATATAAATAAATATTAAAATATACATAAATTTAATTTCCTTTTTTTTTTTTTCTTTTTAATCTTCTTTAGCTTGCTTTCCTTAATGATGTTCAAATTGTTGAAAATTATCATAAAAATTAGTTCATTAAGTAATTAAAGAAATTTTTTTACTGTTTGATTTTTTTTTTATATATTAAGATTCATTCTGAAAATATTTTACATTTGAATAATTTATGCTTGATAAAATATCAGAATTCGTTTGATTAGATTATAACTAATAGAAAATCTTTCCAGAATTTAAGTAGTTTCATGCCACGATTTACTAATTTTTGTTTCCAATAAAAGCCCACGGTAATAGAATAGAAAAACCAAATTGCAAGTCTGGCAAAAATAGTCCGATCATGTTTTAGTTTAAACTTTTTATGAAAAATAGTCTTTTTTGAAAAGTATTAATCGCTAACTTTATTAATACTCACAAATGTACCCAGTGTAAGCACTGAGAATTCCTTAAAAGTTGCTGGGATGCCTCATCTTTGGTTACGACAAGAAGAAAAAAAAAAGAAGAACAATAAGAAGAGGAACAACAGGAATGCTTTAAATAAACCCTGGCTTTTAGAGTATTTTTTCTCAAACCCATTTCAGAGCATCTTTTCGAAGATAACCATATCAAGGAAACCATTTACACTGGAGTATTAGGCAAGTCCATAAACAATTGAGGAAATACTATTTTACATTTTTCAAATTAAAAATTGTCATTAAAAAATTCAATATGTTGTTTTTATAATTGTGGCTGTTGATTTTAAGTGAGGACACTTCTTATAATGATTTCTAGCATTATTTGCCTTTTACCAAATAATTAACTAATGTATTAAATTTATCTGTATTACTCCATGAATATCTTGCCTAGACAGAACTAGAAGGTAGATATGTTTATGCATTAAAGATCTTGAAAAAGCTTAAAGCTCAAATTACAGCGTTAGCATTGAAAAAGTATTCTATTTAAGATGAACATTTAAAAAATGTTTGTAGTACGTGCCTTATGGTTCCAAGGAGACAGGAAATCTTTTCTTAAAATAGTTATAAATGTTTGAGTGTAGAAATTGACTAACATTTTTTTAATATGAACGAATCACTTAATGGATCATAAAAGAAAAAGGATTCCTATGATTTGTTCATAGAAATTTTTATATATAGATAATTAATTATAAATAAAATAAAATAAAAGGACTGAATGAATTCATATTTATGAAATTATAGAAAAGTTACATTATTTATGATTAATTGAAGGCCTTTAATGAAGATTAAAGTCTAAGATTATCAGACTGCAAAAACATTTCTTCGTTTTCTCTTGACACTTTTTGTATTCTATCTTCTATTTTTCTTTGCTTTTTTTTTTGCTTTTTTTGCTTTTTCTATAGGTCTCAATGTTCATATAATTGAACTCATCAAGTAACAACAACAATAACAACAATAATTATAATAATAATAAAAAACAGAAAAAAAGAGAAAAAAAAAATTAATAAAAAATGGCAAAGCAATTTATGAATTTCATCTTAATATTATATTGGCTGAGTATAGTTTACGGTCAACAGACTTATTCTATAATAAAAGGTGGAGTAGCTACATATGATAATAATGATGTTAATAATTATAATAATAATCATAAGAATAATAAACAAAATATGCCAATATCTAATTATTTGGCGCATACAAATGAAATGAATACGAATACTTTATTTAATGGCGATGCTGATGTACATAGAGATCGTGATATCCTTTTGAATATTTTAGATGATAATAGCAATCATATTCATAATGAACATAATAGTGATAATGATAATAAAGAGTATCATGGTAAACGTGTGGAGCGTTATACATTTGGTTTGGGTCATCAGGCATTTACTTATGCGAATGATGGTAGTGGCAAAAAACGTTTCCCTGTTTATAATTTTGGTTTGGGTAAACGAGCTCGACCGTATTCATTTGGTATGGGTAAACGTTCCAGTTACGATTATGAGGATAAAATGGCATTAAATGATTTAGATTTAAATTTGGATAATGCTTTAGAGACAGCTGCTTTATTATTAGGTAATTAACATTATTCATTTGTTTGGCTGTTTTTTTCTTTTGTATCTTCCACATTTTTCAGATTTCTTTATTATCCTTTTCCTTATCCTTTAATTTGTTTTAATATGTTATACATTTAGTCCTGTAGTCCATTTATGCTTTAGGTTTCTCTAACTGTTATGACTCTAAGTCCTTTACATTTTCCTTTTCATAATCTCTTGTCCTTTTTGATTATAAGTTTTTGATAATAAGTTTGTCCTTTTGTCCTTATAATTTTGACCTTAAAGTAGCGTAATGCTTTTATCTTTCTGTAATATTACACTTTTACTTCATGTATCATTTTACATACTTTTAAACAATTATCCTTAATATCCTGTATCCTGTAGCCTGCGTTATCATATTATCCTTATATCCCTTTAGTATAATATTTTTTCTTGTCTTATTTTATTTGAATTTTCAGCTAATGAAAAGAGAAGTCGTCCATATAGTTTTGGTCTGGGTAAACGTTATTCGACAAATTCACCATTAAATGGTCCAATGAGATTCAATTTTGGTTTGGGCCATTAAATTATATAACATCATCAATTCATCAATTAATCAATTATTTAATTATATTGGATGAGGACAAACATTAAAAGCCAAAAATTGAAAAAAAAAACAAAAATTAAAATAATTTAAGTGGAATTGGATTCTTAAGTCTCGCAGCTTTAGTTTTGATAGTTTCACTAAACTAATATAAATATGAGACTTTAATCTCTTCAAAGAAGGAAAAAGGAGTAAAGAGGAGAATATAAAAATTATGATTGCACATAATTGGATAGAAATTTAAGAAGCTTAAAAAGAATTTTTCCATTCTTTCATATTACCTCTCTGATTATTATCTTCCTCATTCCTTGGGCAATCCTTGAAGGTTACCATTCTTTTAGAAATATATGTCTGATTGTTTGTATTATATATTTTTATAATGAATGTCAATAGACTAACAAATTGAAGACTAATCAATTATTTACAATCAATTATTAATAATAAGAAATATAAAATTTTAAATCAATTGACAGATAATTAAAATTCTTTGATCTCTTCATTTACTGTTCCTTTTTTTAAATAGAATTTATGAATATAGTTTTATATAAATGTAATTAAATGAGTGATATAATATATATTATATATATATATATATATATATATATATATGTATAATTGTATACATTTACAAAAAATTTTATGGCATTGACCAAAATAAACAATAAATTATTATTCATGGTAAATTAAGTAAATTTAATTTACATTATGCATGCATCTTTTCATATTTAAAAATTTTACATAATAATATTTCTAAAATGTATGTATGTATTTAATTATTTATGTATAGTATATAATATATATATATAATATATACATACGTACTATATATAAAATTAATGAAATAGAAATAAATGAATTATACTCTTTTTATTCAAATTTGTAATTTGTAATTTTTGTCATTTTATTTCCTTTTTTGTGTAACAAAAATTATTCGTATTGTTGTTAACAATCAAATAATCATGTGTCGTCTGTTAATTATTCTAGATGACTTTATTTAATAGAATAAAAAAATGGAGAAATCAGAAAGGCAAAAAGTGCAAATTTTCTAAAAAGACTTTTCCATAAGAGAGAGAAAGAGAGTTAAAGGTAGAGAGAGAGAGAGAGAGAGAAAGGTATACAGAAAGAGAGAGAGAAGAAAATATGAGATAGCAATATTAAGAGAAAGAATAAGAAAATTTTTAGAAATTGAAATAATATTATGGATCATTTAACTAGATTATCCAGGTTTATCTAACAAAGAGAATCTTAGGAAATTTTAATATTTTTATTAAAGCAAATTTCAAGAATTAATATAAAGATAAAAATTAACCAGAATAGAATAGAAAATCCTTGAAATTATCTCAAAGAAGAAGCGGCATATATTTAGGCACCATTAATTTCTCTATTTCCATATAAAATTTTCGTAGCAAAAGTTTAGGAATTAATCGTAAAAATTTGTTTTTTTAAATTCTTGTTTATCAATGAAAAATTACATCCAAATTTATATATTTATGCCAGTGAAGTATTTATTATTGAAACTAAAAAATATCAGCTGGTGACCTAAAATTTTGACTTAATCTTAATTTTATTGAACAGAGATGAAAAGAATTTCATTTATGTTTTACATAATTAATTACATTTTTAATTACATTAAAATGAAGCTGGCGTTTCTTGTTCTCACTTCAATTATTACAAAATTATAATATTTTCTATAATTTCTGATATTCAGCCAATTTTGTGTCTATGCTAAATTTTCTAGGTTGCTTTTCATTTTAGTTGTTGTCTTCGTTAAATGTAAAAGCAGAGACTTCACTCTTGTGGTAGCAGAAGCAAAGCTTTTCAAACATTTTTTATCTGCAAACTTATTAATTTCATAAAAAATGTAAATAATTCAATAACTAAATAATTTTTTTTTTTTTTGGGAAACACACACAAACAAGTTGATTCTTCAATAAAAAGTATTTGATAAATAATTAAGCATCAAATAAATCCTCGATTTAATAAGCGGTTTTTATAAGTTTAAAAAATTCAACTTTTCAATAGATTGATATTAAAAATTATATATATCTCACGATAGGCCTGTAGGACACATAGAAAATTGTATGCAGAGATACAAAAAAACTTTGGCAGTTTACTCTTGGTCTCTTTCCATTCATCTAAAGATATGCTCTAACATCAGATATTGATCCAAAAATTGCTCTTTCATACGCTTAAGCAATTTCAAGGAAATCTGTGGACCAATGAAGCCACAAGTAACTCATGAAAATTTGAGAAATCATTTTTGAAACGTCACGAAAATTTTTTAGTTTAAGTGTTAACTTTATGCAGGAATCGCGTAATTTTTCCACTTGAAGTCTTGGGTTGGATAAAGAAAAAATTTACAGCATGTTAGAGTAATTGGAGAATAGAGAAAAAGAGACAGACATAGAGAGAGAGAGACAGAGAGAGAGAGAGAGAGAGAGAGAAGAAATAGTTTCTTTATTATTTGTGATTTTTTATCGCATTTACTTACAGCTAATTATTATTTTGTAATTCATATAATAAGTGTTGGATTATTTGTTGTTTGTTATTATTATTATTTAAAATTCGTATTATTATCGATTTTCTTTTTAAATTCAATGTTAATGAATATCAACTATAATAATGAAGTATAATGCAATTTTACAATTATCGTAAATATTCTTTTGTAATAAAATTTGTTTATTTTTGTTTTATTGCTTTGGCTCTTATTGAAAAAAAGATTTCTCTGGAAGAATTCTTAATAATAATAAATGAAAACGGCTCATAAATTATTTGAGCTGAAAATCAATTTATTTAAATTTAGTGTATTGAATACTAAAAATTGAATTAACTTGACAATTCTCTTAAGAGATTTATTTCGTTGTAAAATATTTATTAAATTATAATTGGAAATCTTTTAAGTTGAAATGAAGTGGAAGGGAAATTCTTTCTTGCAAATAATTTTTTTAAGAGATATCAAACAAATAAACGATGTAACATTACATACAATTCGTTTCAAAAATTTAAAATTCAATTTTGCGGAAGAACGTAAGTTTGAGTGCCATTAAATCGCCTAATAGTATGCTTTAATTTTTATTAAATTTATACTTTAAGTTTTCTTGGTAACTTATGACTTGATCGCTTTTAAATTATCACTAATTTTTATATAATTTTATTTAGATGTTTATTTTTATGAAATTATTTCAGCAAAATTTAAAAAATTTTCCAAACTCTAAGTTTCTTAATTGTGATTGGAAATTTTATACTCTTATAGTTGCTGATTAAAGTTGAAAAAGGCGTGGCATGGAAGATATTTAATAGCTTAAACGATTTTAATTAATCATTTTCATGTTTATTCCGTTTTATTTAATATAAATTTCGTTTATATTTGAAAATCAACTAATTCATGTCTGTATGAGATAACTTCTACTTTTAAACTCAATGTTTTATATTTTGACTTATTTGCGATATGTTTGTTTTTTTTTTTTTATCATAAAAATTTTCTTTTTAAAAACTATTTTAAATATATTTTTATATGTATATACTATAAATGTATACCTACATAAATGTTTGTATGTGTAGAGTATGCAAATTGTATGCCATTAATAAAAAAAAAAAAGAAAGAATAAAAAAACATTCCTACATAGAAAATTTCTTTAATATTTATATATATGTATATATAATATATGTATGTGTGTGTTATGTATGTGTATGTGTATATAATTTATATGCTTAAGTATTGTCCAAAAGTTTTTAATAATATACTCGTATAATAAGAGTTGTCCTTGACGTCTAACACTTCTTCTATTGCATCATTCTTCTGGTTTAAAATTTAATTTTTTTTTTTTTTCAACCAAATGTCATTAAATAACGATTCATATAATACGGATTATTATTAACAACTAAACGATTTTCATTAAAATCATTATAATCATCTGTTTCTTGTGAATTGTCCTCTTCTTTATAGATGGATTTTAATGAGCCAGGAAATGGTGTCACCATCTCTGAGCTATATATTAAAAGATCCTCATCTTCATCTTCATCACTATTTTCAAAGGGATCTACTGCTACATATGATGCCGAGAAACCTTTCATTGCTATCGAATCATCCGTTTTGAAACGTATCAATAATGAATCTGTTAAAGATATTATATCTTGTGGCAACGTATTACCGCAAAATTGTCCATACATTGGACCGCTAGTATCTTCCATACCCGAAAATACTTGTACATAATCGTATGTACAATTATCGCTTGTCTCCAAATCGAATGTTAAGAATATTAATTGGACGTTACTACTTATGGGAGCTTGTATTAACCATTCACAATCCATGTTTCGGTCATAATCGTGATTACCATAACGCGAATGCGAATAGAATTGTTGAATTTGTGATGTTGCACGTAAATAACCGCCGCAAGCTAATTCATTAAATTAAATGTAAAATTTTTACATAAATTATTTAGAATTTCACTTTTTTTTACGTTTTAGTTTGGATTAAGAAACTTTAGCTCTTTGTAAAAGTCTTTTAAAGAATTATGGATGAATATGGACAGACAGATGCATTAAATCGGTTAATGGGATTAACCAAACGAAACAGAAAGAAAGACGGTGAAAGAAGGTTTCAAAAAGAGTAGAAGCTAAAATATAAAACAAACGAGATTTTATGAAGAAACTTTCGCAAAATTGTTTGGTTGAAATTAAGAGGCTTCTACTAAATTTTTCACAATTTTGATAGGGAATTAAAAAGGACAAAAACTTTAAGTCACAACCAGCTTTAATTCGTTCAAAATGATTCTCTTTTGAATTCAGAAAATCATTTTATGACATATAGAGAGAAAGAAATACTTACATGTGGAATGTACTGCAGTGAAACCGCTATGTTGCTTATTTTTATCAGTCTTCAATACCATGTATAATTGATTTGTTGATGATGATATTGGATATGGAATTTTATCACCACAAAAACGTCCCAACATTGAACTATTCTCTGAATCACCATCATATATAATAATATTATCATAAGAGCATTCCTAAATGACAGAAAATTAGTGCATGGAAATTAATATGCAAATGAAAAAATGAAAAAATGAAAAATAGGAATAATGTTCTACCTGATGTGATTCCAATTTAAATTCATTAAATATTAATTTAATGCGATGACCGGGAGTTGTTGAAAAATGCCAAACGCAATCAGCATTCGGTGGATATAAATCGGGATAATTTGGACTATAAATAGTACCGAATGGTGCCGATATTTCATGTTTACATTCACCTTCTTTACAATCATGACCATTTTCATGCAATGAATAACCATTATGACATGAACATATATATGAACCAATCGTATTGCGACATTCGTGCTGGCAACCGCCATTGTTTGCTGAGCATTCATCAACGTCTGTAAAGAAGACAGCCGCAAAGCCCGACGTTTGTATCGATTTATCCGAATGAAATTCAATGCGCAAAGCATTACCCTCCGAAGTAGCTGTTGGCGGTATTGTGCTACCACAATATGTACCAATACGTTTCAAGCGGCTCTCACTTAATTTCGAATAAATTGTCACCTTATCATAACCGCATTCGCTTTGATGGTGTGCGGCACCCTCCAAATCAAAATGGGTAAAATTCAATGAGATTTTATATTTAGGCGGTGCTATAATTTCCCAAATGCAATCTTTTAACATGGGATATTTATCGGGAAAGGATGGTGAGGTAATTGTACCATTTGGATATTCAATTACGCCACCGCAAGCATCCTCACAATGCTTCTTATCGCTATGTAATTCATAACCGATATGGCAGCCACATTCGTAACCGCCTAAAGTGTTAATACATTCATGTTCACAACCATGATTTTTCAATTCACATTCATCGACTTCTTTCATGAATGTGGCTGAGAAACCAGGTTTTTGAACTGATGTATCAGATATAAATTTCACATACATTGTATCCCCAGTTGATTTCATATTTGGCGGTGGCTTATAACCACAAAATACTCCAATTAAGGGACTATTTTGATCTGGACCATCTCTAACTTCAACAAAATCATAAACACAACTATCATGATTTTCAACTTCAAACGATTGAAATTTTAAAGCAACTTGATAGCCTTTGGGTGCAGTTATCTTCCAAACACATTCCTTTTTTGGTAAATAATCTAAAGGATAATTTGGTGATTCCAAACGGCTCTCATTATCATCGATCACAATTTCACCGCCACAAATTACATCAAATTCGGCCTTAAAACCACGAAAACCTTCGGCACGATGTTTACTGACATAGGTCAGCAACATGCGGCTAGTTTCGCTTGTTAAAATTTCATGCGATATTTTACCACAATATCGAGCTATTAAGGGCGATTTATAATAATAGCCATCACGTATTTCCAAATAATCCGTTTGACAATTCTCCGATTTAAAAATATTCTACAACAAAAAAAAAAAAAGAGAAAAAGATCTCAAGATATATCGTGTGACATTCTCAATTGGCAAAATGGCAAAATGGCAGACATACCAAATTTTCTAATCTTAATATAACTCGTTCACCATGCGTAGCCGTTATACGCCATTCACAATGTTCAGTGTCATTTGGTATTGCTCCAGTCATATAAAATGATGGACTGGTGAAGAGGCCATTATCTTCTTGAAATGTTCGACCACACATTGGACATTTGTATAATAGATTTGCTTGGGCTATATCGCCACTACTTAAACGTAAACGTTGACCAATTTCAGGACGTTTTTTACCCTTTACCTCAACTGGTAGTATTGTATCTAAATATGTCCCTTTGGAAAATGTATTTCTTGCGTAATGCATTATTGAATCATAGTCATATGGCATGCCCAATGAATTCACTTCATCTGGTGTTAGTTTATTAAAATTATACTCTTGTCCTTTCATTATGTTATTCGGTTCAATGACAACATGCTTTTCACGATCTGGCCGGGTATGTTCATGCCAAAAGCCAACAACGTGACCCAATTCATGGACAACAATACCAAATTTATCACAATTGCGGCCAATTGAAATCGCTTGCGGTCCATTGCCACGTTTACCAACAAACGAACAACAACTACAATAGCAATAACAGCAACAACAATGTCAAACGAGATAACGACAGCAAAGTATTAACAAGGAACACGCATAGGCATACGCACATACAAAAATCCATGGAATGGGATAACAGAGAGAATGTTTGAATAAATTGTATGAATAAAAAAAAGGGGAAGGAAAAGAAATAAAGCGGAAATTTAAAAAGCACAGCAAGTACATGAAAAATAAAATGTAAAAAATAAAAGGAAAACAAAAGCTGTCTACGAAACAAGAGAACAAGATAGCAAAGAATGTTTATGGTATTTTTTATGTTTATTGTTCGTACACTTTATCACTTGTTCATTGTCTGTTCTATAATGCAGAGGTACCTTAAACTCAAGAAGATGTTTGTAATTATCTAGAAATTCTAAGAAGGGTAAAAAAAGGTTTTTATTAGTAAGTAATTGGCGTTTGTCTGTCCATCTGTCTGCACACAGTTGGGTAGTGCAGTTATTTTGGTAGTACAGAGGTGTGAAGATTTTCAGATCGAATCATGGAATTAATAGCCCTGGTGCTTTAGACGTTTAAGCCCGGGGGCTCATCATGCTAACATCGGGAATTAAGTTGCTCTTTTAAAACTATATGCTTCTCAATTCTGCACTACTCCTTACGATTGCCTCTAGTCACCCTAGTCCAAGTGCTGTACATTAGCTAGGGCGTTTTTTATGAGCCTTAACATTTAACTAAAGTGAAAGTTCCTTAAATAGAGATTATGTAATATGGACCTTGATTTGAAATGTAGTGGTAACAGCGCCTTGAGCAATATTTGTGAATACTTGTTCCAAAGGGACTAAGGAAATTTGCTTAGGACCTACCATTTAATTAACGTGGAAGTTCCACAATCAATATGGAATTCATTTTGATAGTTGATATAAACTGCAAACATAAGTAACAATCACCAATAAATGTGGCCAAATATCCGCAGTTGCGTGCGCTAAACATTTATTGAAAATCAACAGAAACGGAGAACTCTTATAGCTATTCCTCCTATAAGGCTTTTCATTTGAAATTTTGATCTAGATGCTGCTCACTATAATCAGTAAGCAAAATATAGATTGTAAATTTTGTATTAGAACAACCGGTTGCCACACTCAGCCGGGCTTTTTAATGTCTTTTGCATTTTTCTATCTTTTTTTTAAATTAAGATTAAGTGTAAAATTTTGTAAAACGTGAGGGCCATTCAATGTGACATATATTCCATTTATATATAAACAGGAAATCATCATGCTCTTTATTATCTCTACAAATATTTATACACATTTGTATTAAATTCCATTTAACATAAACTCAAATTAATGCAATACATTTCAGAGTTCAATCAATTCAATTCAATTCAATTCAATTCAATTCAGTTTAATTTCAATATCAGTTCAATTTCAATTCAATGCAATTTATTTTAACCTTACCCACAGCCACGTATTGTGAATACAATATAATTAGGATGTAATTCAGGATCTCGTTCAACAAATTTGATACAAGTAAAATTCTCCCAATGACGCATCGCTTGTTTGAATAAAGCTTTATGTAAACCGCTAAAATTTCCATCAATCTCATATGGGATGACACCATAATCCCAAATACGCTCTTTTTTAGCTGTTAAAGCTCGCGGTAAACGGCGATGTTGTGCATTGGCCATTATATTAAAATCACTAAGAAGAATCAAAAATTCAATTGGCAATTTAATTGGTTATGGAAATTGAATTATAAAGGTAAATTGAAATCGTGAGCAAGACATTCATCTTGTTACTTACTTATTATCATTTTCTTGATCGGGTACTTGATATATCGATTTGGGATATGAATGATTACGCTTATGGGATGTTTGAGCTAAAATATCACTATTTAGATAATCATCCATTAAAGTAGTTTTCGATTTCATACCATGATGGAATTTGTGATGATGGAGATGTTGCGATTGCATTTGTGGTTGGGTTTGCGATTGATGTTGTTCATAATATTTATTAGATTGTATAGTTCTACTAAATCTATCTATTGGACGATTTAATTCATCTTTCAACTGTTGCAATTTATATTGATAATCATTTTTTTGATTTGCATTCAAATATGGACTAATCGAATTATAGTTAAAAAAGGAGATAAAGTAAATAAAGTTCAGATATATGGAAAGACCTTTTGTTATGTAATATATTGTTAACTTACCGATTTTTACGTCCTCTCCGATGACGTTTCTTAATGATAGTCGAACTACCCTTAAATTCTTGAATATCATCTAATTTCATGCCATTACCGCCAGCATTACTATAAACATTTGGTAGCGTTGTTCTTTGAATGGGTTGAACAGTTGGTAGTATAACAAATTTTCGTTCCGATACAAAATTATTACCCGTATCTAATTCAATATCTTTGGTATTCGATTGAATTTTTCTATGATCCACATTACGATTACCCAAACCAATTGTTGATTTATTCAATTTCTTCTCATTGTCATTTTCATGAAATTTCTTTTCATTGTATGATGAAAATTGAAAGTTTTCAAGTGTTGCATTAAAATTTTGATTCAAAGTCAAGTCTTCATTTTCCTTTAGCTCTTTCTTATCAAAAGCATATTTGGCATTTTGATTAGAAGGATTTTCATTACTGCCCAATAATATTTCATTTTTATTTGGATATTTGTTTAAATGATAATTATAATTCATATTGAAATTAGTATCCAAAGGTTTGAGCAATTCATTAGCGGACTGTTATGCCAGACATTTCATAAAAGTGATAAGATTCAATAAAAGTGAAAAGAAAAATATAACATAAAATTCAGAAGATATAAATTTCATCATTAGTAAACTTACATTAATATAATCCGTATTTGATTCATATTTCGAATTGGGTATTTTCGTTTTGCGACGTATAATATCCGTAAGGCCTTCTTCTTCCACTTGTAAACCTTCATGATAGACTTCTTGTTTCAATATTTCAATTTCCTTTTGAAATGTATCATTAAATTTTTTATTATTATTGGTCTCAATAATTCGTGCTTCATATGGCCCATTACTGGTTGGTGCATCAGATTGTTCTATATCATCATTGGCATGAGTGAAAGCCACAATTGGATAATTATTATCGTATTTAATATCGGATAGTGCAATATCACCCATAAAGCCACCTAAAAATGCGTAAATGAGCAAAATTAATTGAATGCTGTAAATGTTTACTGCTTTTTGTTTTTATTAGTTGTATAATTCTCATTCTCATTTCAGTGCAAAGAGCAAAGACAAACAATTGAAAATTAACCCTAGACAATTATTTTAAATGTCATTTTATATGCTCCCTACAAAATTTGACAGAAGCTTTGGTACGATAACTGTAAAGTTTTTCGCCAGAGAAATCTTTAAATTTATAGTAGAAAATTTTGGCATGTCTCTTAATAATTTTCAAAAATTAAATGCTATATAAATACATTTCATTATAAAAATCCTTAAAAACTGAGACTCTGTTAATCCATTTATCCATTTATCCATTTTTCATGAGCTTTGATAACAAAAAACCTATTTCACATGGATCTTTCGTAAAGGATTTTTTCTAAGCGAAATAGTAATAGATAGAATTTAGAAAATTTAGGTTTAGGTATTTCGAGATGTTTCACATGAAATATGGAGTTGAATTAGAAATTTCTATCACATGAACTTTTTACAATATTTTCTCCATGCGAATTAATACTTTTGAACTTAAAAGATTCATCGAATGTAATAAAAGCAATCAAAATCATTATATTGGACTCCGTAAACTTAAAGGCTTCTTGTATTTAGAAAACAATTATCCAGAGATATTATTGACATTTTCCATCAACATAGCAACCTGTTGGAAATTAAATAAATCCAGTTTGTGATCTACTGGCTGATTTAGTGAATCCAGTTATCGCATCTTGATTTTCAAGTATTCAAAAAGTTTTCACATGGCTCTTGCAGCCATTGCATTGTCTTAAGTTTTTCTCATCCAAGTGAACTGTTTTGTCTATTCAACTGGATTTTAAGTACATGTACTCTAAGGATCATAAAAACAAACCGGTTTTCTGAATAGATAGGCTCCTTTTTTTTTATTACTTTCTTAGCTATTTAAGGTCCTTACAAATATTATTCATCGTAAGTTGCTGGATATAAATATTTACAATTTGATTCATAAGACTATCTGGCAGGTTAAGAGTAAAATTTATTACAAGTTAAAGGCTAGATAAATGATAAATGATAAATGATAATCGTCCTTTATGCTTATAAATTACGCAAGCAGTCTAATGACCTCTTTTAAATGTATGCAACTTATATGCAATTTTAATGTACACAAAATGTATATTTTTAATGTGCATGCATATATGATTGTTGTTGTTGCATTTTACACCTGATTATGCTGATTTATATGCCATATGTGTGCGTACATACCGCCCGCATTTAAAACTTAATGCAAATTAATTTCTGTATAATTTTTATGTAAATTTTATTTTATTTACAATTAAACAAATCTAAATTTATAGAATCGACAATTTTAGAAATATTAGATGAACAGAGAAAGACAAAGAATGAGTGAGTGAGAGAGTAAGAGTGAGAAGGAGACAGAGAGAGTGAAAGAGAGAGATATCGCTTAAAAGTGAGTAAACGAGACGAAAAGTGAAAAAAGAAAGAGAGAGTGAGAGAAAGACTGTGATATCGATAGAAAAAATGAGATAGGGAGAGTGAAATTTAATTCAAAATAAATGTTGCTTTTGCTTGATTTTTTATTGTTTTGTATTTTCAATAAAAAATATTTATAAAATGCATTCAAGAATCAAAGAATGTATACGAGCGAATGCGGGCCATCCATATTATTTGAAATGGACTGAGAATTTAATATGTATAAATGAAATACAAAAAAAAAAAAAAAAAAAGAAAATGCTTAAATCTTATGCATATATTTGCATATCTCTAGATTACGTACACAAATTAATTGAAATTCTGGTTACATTTATATTTACGTATTATTCCTTTTTTTTTTTTTTTTGATTTCTGGTTTGTTGTTGTTTGCTTTTATGTAAATATTTGTGAAATCTCTTCTTTTTTTTTATTTAAATATTAGTATTTTAAATTACAGTGGCAACGATGTGCTGTGCATTTCAATTAATTGCAGCAAACTGCAATGTACGGGTTACCATAACTGTAATCGTAAGCGTAACCGTAAACGCAACTGCAACCGCAACTTTAACCTCAGTGAACCAACCAGCCAGCAAAAAAAAGTCTTAGCTGTTTTTATACATAATTCAAATGTAAGGACGAAAATGAGAGAAACCCGATGAAATAGAAAATTGCAGAGAGAAAATAAGGGCAGTAATAAATCAAAATGTTTAATATCCTCTATCTGCTTATGTTTATTTTTTTAAGAAACGATCTTTCACATTGTTTCTATTTTTAGAATTCATTGTACAAGAGAAATTTTGCAAGAAGAAAAAAAGGAGAGAATTAAAATGTTAAGCGCATGAGTGTAATAAGTTTTATGTTTACAGAATTAAAATGAACGACTAATGAAAGTTTGTTTCTTATTTTGGTCAAGGGGACTCTATCAATTTGAATTTTTTATAAACTTTAAGATCTTTTAAAACTTTTGCACAAATTTTTACTTCTTGAAAAAAAACGTAATTTATAGCAGAGAAACAGAAATAGAGAGAGGGAGAGAGGAGAGAGAGCGAGAGAGAGTTAGAATGAGAGTGTGGGCAAAAGAATGGAGAAGAGAGTGCGAAGAATGTCAAAGAAAGTCAAAGATAGCCAGGGAGACAAATGGATCGGTAAAATAGAAAGCAACACCCAATAGTAATGATCAAAATGTAATGACCCTTAGAATCTGATAACTGTAATATCTTGCATGGCATATTCTGACGCAATTGCATAATTCAGAATTTTGGTATTAGGTATTGTTTGTTATTAGATCGAGTAATAAGCCCATTAGTTCCGCTAATTATACTAAAGAAATTTTATAATATAAAATTTCAAAAGTCATATATTTTCGCTTTCTAAAATTGTTTTCCTGGTGTAACAAAAATTTTATCTAGGTTTCTAAATTTTTCACAGAGGTTTTGCATGACGAATAGTACTTTGCCAAACTGTAAATTTAACAAAATGCCATTTCTAAGAGTTTTCATTATTAAGTCGCCTAGATTGGTTAATTTGGACTATACTTTAAATGGATAAGCCTAAAAGTATGTAATATATTTTTTTTATTGAAATCATAAGAAAAGGTTATCAACTTTAAATAGATGTTACTAAATAAGGATAATAGCTACAACGATGGTTTATGTGTCACTTTAAAGTTAAAATATTAAACAATTTAATAAAACACAGATTTTTATAAATCTTAGTACAAGATTTTAAGTTAAAATGCTGTTTTAATAGCAAAATATCATATCAATTATTAATTGTATTAACTTTTGGGGATGCATTCTAAATACTTTAAAAATTTATATGACATTGAAAAGAAAGAATATTATTGATTTATCGCATAAACGATATTAAACGCCAAGATATAAATTGTTAAGTATATTTAGTAAGTGATCTTGACAATGAAGAGTATCCATTAGTTGTTTAGCGCTTTGCTTAAGTAAAATGAATATCAACCTGAATGGAAACACATTTACATATTAAAAAACTATTTTAGGCTTTCTAGACTTTTTAGGCTTTCAAACCAACAACAAACAAACAGTTTACATTCTAGCATTAGAAAAGTGAATGAAAAAGGTATTACGACATTAAATCACAAAAATGCACAGAGAAATTAAAAGTTGAAATTTGGAGAAGGAGAGAAATAGAGAGTGCTTGAAAGAGAGATACATATATATCACAAATTAATTATGGCTTAATGATGTATATAAATTTTGTGATAAATTTATATAATTGCAAAGAGTAATTATTTCTCTTATCGTCATATAATTTCTTTGCTTCTTCTTTTTGATTTTATTTACGTATTTCATTTAGAAGATTTCATTAGAGTAGCTAAAATATAATAAAATAGAAATAAAAAGGAAGAATAAGAATAAATTAATAAAATTCATTATATTTAAATATATTATTTTAAATATTGTGTGTAAAAATAAAACAAAAGTCGATAGAATTATGATAAGTAAAAAATAAATAACAATTAAATTTAACTTCACTTGGGCTGGTCATTGAAGGCTCTCGACATGAACTCAACGATGATATGAAATGGAAAAGAATAAAGGCACAATTTATAATGCTACAATAAGGCATTAGGAGAATTACTCCATAAACTAAGAGAGTTTAGTAGTAAATTTTAGTTACATCTTAAGTTGGAACCCAAAAAAATTGCACATTTGAAGTAAAATTATTTTTGTGGACAAAATATATCAAAAGCCTTTAATTAATCAATTTAATTCATCAACTAATATTTACAAAATCGGATAGAAATCTCTATAACACTTGCATAGAAACTTATGACGGAAATGTGCTCTCAGTTAAGTTTTTGTCATTGATCTAGTAACCCGACTCGATTTATAGTTTCAAATATGAATTGTTAAAGTGCATTCTAGTGAATATTTTTTTAAAAAATTTATATCAAATAGATTTCAAGGGCCCTTCCTAAGTATTTATATCAAATTCCATCTTATGTCATGTTACTTCTAAAGGATTTTTTGCTTAATTCAAATACATTTAGCAATCCTTTCTATGTAAATATGTAAACGGATTTATGAATATGATGTGACATAATAATGATGACAACAACAATAACAACAATAACATTTTTATTATTAATTCTTATTCAAATGATTTTGTTTGCTTTTCAAATGCCTTTAAGTATCGTGTCAATCTCAAAGGTAAATAAAATGTAGTTAAAATGTAAAATTTGTTATGTAAAATAAATGTAAATGTGTTTGTGTGTTTGTGTGTTTGTGTTTGTGTATATGTCTGTATATATTATGATTATATTCATTATGATTTTATTCATAATAATAACTTATGATTATGCTGATTATATTCAAAACTTTTGTAACCGCATTTCATTTCATTTCATTTCATTTCATTTCATTTGATAAAACAAAATGCCATAAAACGGATGCATTAACCAAAATAACACAAAAAAAAAGGAAATGTTTTAACTTTTTGCATTTTCACTTCTATTTCCAATTTTTCTTGTTATTTTATTATTGTTGTTGTTATTATTATTATTGTTTCCTGCTTTCCTGGCTTTTATTGGACCCTACATCCTTAGTGTTGGTATATTCTAAGGCACAAAGTGTTTGATTTTTTCCAAAACTAAAACAAACACAACAAATGGAATGCTATCTGAAATTTAGTTAAAAAAAAGTAATCTTACGATCAGATTACAGATCAAATTAGATACCAACAAAATCCAATACATAAAAATGTAAGTACAAATTTTTACAAGTCAATAAGAAGATTTCAAAGAAATTTTTATATATAAATTTTATTTGTTTATTTAAAAATAGTTCAAATTGTAGCATTTCCTTTATTCTTTAACTTTTAATGGTTTATTTTAAAAGTTTTTTTAGCCATTTGAAATTCTGGCCTAAATGATTTCTTGATCTATTAGGCCTTCTTGTAAAAATTCTACATAAACAAAATATAATATTTATTAATATTTTTCTTTAAAAATCAAATTAGCTGAAAATTATTGTTTTAACATTTAAATGGCATCAGATCCCTTCAATTAATTTTAGGTTTCTTTTTTGGTCTTTTTCTTTTGGCAATTCTAACAATTTTTAGAATTTTGTTTCCTTTCTAGAATTTTGCACAACTTTAACGGAAAACATTTCATTTTTCCCATTTACTTTATCATGATTAGCATTATAAATTTGAACCAACATATTGTAGGTTGTCTCCGGCAGACTATAACGATCATTGAACTAATATTTTTACTTTATTTAAATTTCTTTATATTTGTTGTTTGTTACAATTTATTTTATGTAATGGCACTTAAAAATCAATCTCTATAATCAATTTATACATAAATAAATGTATGTACGTTTATGTAATGCATTATGCATAGATAGATCATCTATGATTCCATTTATCTATCCATCCAGCCATTCATTTATCATGCAATCTGAAGTATCAACATATTTAAATATATTTCTTAACATTATAACTCGCAACAAGCAAATGGAAATGTAAGTGATAAAGTTGTGCATTCAAAAAAATATTCTACATAATCTTAAATTATTAGAAATTACAGTAATGAAATAGTGAAAAATATATAAAAAAAAAAAATTGAATTTTTTTAAAACAAAAATCAAGCTTAAAAAGCGTTTTTCAACAAATTAAACGATTTTCTATATAAAAAATAAAAATTTTCATTATAAATTATGAAAATTTTAAATGGTTTTCCCCATAATAAATTACTTCAAGAAAAAAAGTGTTAAAATAATTTTTGAATTTGTT